>CM046876.1:506863625-508063625 GCA_025667525.1 Glebionis coronaria
TTGCTAAAATTTACCTTCTTAACTCTAACCTAACGCAGCTATGATACTATTACTATGACTGCCAATGAATTGATGTTGTTCATATGTTTGCAAATTGAGCAATGAATAGTTTAGTTTGGTGGCCTGGTATTTATTTATAAAGAATAGGTTAATCCTGGTAAACGCATAGCCGAGACGATCTAGCAACAAACACAATAACTATCTAAAGTAAGAATCAATAAAACTAAATAAAATATGTCATATAGCATATACAAAATCATAACTAGGCAAAGGCTATAATCTCAGTTAACATTAAACAAATTAAAAGATATTATTCTTTAAGAAAACAAGTCCATAGCCAAAGTAATCTAATGTTTATGATGAAAGTCTTTGTCTCTTGATGTTGTCACTAATCCAGAGTATTCTAATATACTTAAGATTTTAAGAAAGTCTGTCTCTTGATGTTGTCATGTTGACACAATGGTCACACGGGTAAAGGAAAACCTCATTGTGTCAACATATCATAATAGAACTTGATTGTCTAACATATAACAATAATCATTTTACCCAAAAGCCCCAAATCATATACTCCCTTCGTCCCTAAATAAATGTTCACTTTAACTTTTTCCGGTCTTTCTTGTTCAACTTTAATCTTAAATATTTACGTTTGTGTTATATAATACTTGATGAAAATTATATCAATGAAAAATTCATTTAAAAACCCAATCCATCCATATATTTTGCATCAAGTATTATACAACACACACGTAAATACTTAAGGTCAAAGTTAAACAAGAAAGACCGAAAAAAGTCAAAGTGGACATTTATTTAGGGACAGGGGGAGTATGCCCCAAATTGAGAAATACTAATCAAATTAAGGAGTCTTACATTAGGGTTATTGCACACACTTGTTATAAGACACTAGTCTTTACTTATTTTTGTTTTGAACGACAATTATGGCTACATGGCTCTTAGATCAGAAGGCGTAGCAAGCTCACACAACCAGATTGGGTCCAACTCATAAGGCAATAGCACCCTTCCCTTTACGCACGCAAGAGGAAACCCTTATCTTCCTAAGCAAGACTCGAACATAAAACCTTGCCTAAAAGGAAAAACCTCTACCACTAGACCAGAAGGTCTTTGGTTAGTCTTTACTTATTGTTTCTAATTCTTGAAGGGCTTCATCATCTTTATTTCCTCCTCATTTCTAGCACAAATTACATAAGCACCACCTAACTCATTCGAATTCGTGACTCTCATCTAATGACCCAAATCTGATTAGACATTTATTTGCACGTCTAGTCTCTAAAATTTCACTTTTTGGTACTTCGTACCCATGTCTATAACTTATACTGAATCATTTTTAATCTTTTGACTTGTATATTTGACCTTCGGTTTTGACATTGACCTTCGGTTATGTGATTTGTGTTAGATCCTGCCCCTTCAAGAAATAGAAATAATACATGTAGCTTCAAGCCATCCTAAACCTAAACATGATAGAACTTAAGTGATCGACGTCGAAGTGCCAGTCAAAAAATAACCTAATTACCTTATACTAGATAGGGTAAATGGGTATCGATCCACGAGGACTATGTGGTTTTAGTTTAAGTTTTGAGGTGATCACTGATCAATAAAGGTTTTGGTTTTGAAATCTGACAACTAAAATACTTTTGATAATAAAAACGCTGATTAAAAATTAAAATAATTATTAAACTAATAGTAAAGCTAGAAAAATAAAATAAAGATGTAAACAATTAAAAGAAAAATTTAATCCCTTCCAGCTCCTAATATTTATGGTTAGTCACACTTATGGATTATCGAAACTTTTTAGAACCGATTACAAAGATTGTTTTGACTTAATATGAATGAATTAATGTTGGCATTTATTATGTTTATCAATGACTCGCGATAATAAATCTGATATTAATCCAACCAATAATTATGTTTTAATAATTTATTTAAGTACAACTTATGTTGATTATACGACCATCTTTTTTTTTTAGCTAAATAAAATAAGTATGAATCGTTAACTAACAATAAATTGTCGAACACAAATAATTAAACATAATATCAAATCGAAAAAATAATTTATAAATAAACCATAAATCAATGTAATGAATATATGATAATCCAAAAGTAATGATCAAACCATAAATAAAGTTACCGGAAGGAATTACAACAAAATTAGCCGGACATTGTGGTGCACTCGGACCACTTTGCACTCATCATCTTTTCAATTGAAAAGATTGTCTTCTTTTTTTTTTATTGTTTTTGATTGACTATCTCCCTCCAAAGTCACCCATTGTTTTTTTTTATTGAATATGCGGCCAAACTCTTGCCAATCAATTCTTCTCTTTTTTTTATGAGTCCACTGTTGTTGACTTCTCCACTATATCGTTCCAATTCCTTGTCCCTTTTTTTTCGGCTGTCTTTTTCTTTTGTTTCTTGCGGCAGAACTCCACTCCCCCATCTTGTCAATTTTTTTTCTTTTATACTTGATATTAAAGTCGGTTTAAGTATTGGGCCATTGGGTCCAAGTGGGCCAAAAGTATTTTTTTTTTTTTTTTAATTCTTTTGACATATAATAACTTTGGCCCAATAAAAAATTAACCCAACACCAATAATTGCTCAAACGAAGCCCGGACAAATAAAAGATGACCGAAAATATTACGACGCGCTCAACTCTTTTTCTTCCATATTTTTTCTTCATTCATCGGTACTCACAATGTCTTTTCTCCAAAAAATTAATTAAAGCGGCCATTTTATTCCATTTCACTCGTAACCTACATAATCACAAAACACACTCAAAGTACATATATAACGAAAAATAAATATATAAATATACTAAAATAACATGCTATGAGGTGTATGCAAGATACACCAATCAGATCCCCTCGAACTTAACCTTTTACGTGTCCCAAGTAAAAATAAAATAAAAATATACAAGCATGTTAATTTCATAATTTTTAATCATACTATTGAAATTTCATCAAAAAGATCACATTCAACCTAATACACTAATAACCATCCTACATGACAAATAATCCAAAATGATTACCAATATTTTTGTCCTTCTTAAACACTTAGCATAACCATTCCCATTGATTCCATTTACTTTATATTTCATATAATTAACCATGTGTCCAACGTACCTAATGTACACCTATAATCAATATAAAAATTAATCTAAAACAAGAGGTGATAATATCGTACACCTTTTATGACATTGGAGTTTTTATACCATAAGAGCACATAATAAGCCATCATACTTTAGCTTACATACTTCCACTTTTTTTTTTCTCATCATTTTTTTTTCTTTTCACACGTTTTTTTTCTTTTTTTTTCATTTTATTTTTTTTTCACTTTTTTTTCATTTTATTTTTTACATCACACATAAGCTCTTTCTTTTTAGCCATTCAAGACCGTTTCTTATACAAGTCATCCCAAACACTTTATACACTCCTTTTAAGGTTGATATAAAGACCAATTATTCAGAAAAATGAATATCTATCCTATAGGTGCATACTAAGACACATTGGCACATGAGAACCGGTTAATTAAGTCTGTTTAATTAAATGAGAACAGTTATACTTCGTGCCTACTGGTACATCACATGATGAAATTATCTACCACATAGTATAATTATACAATGCACTAAATTAAACTAATCTTCCTAATTTCATTACAACAATACAAGGATTGGGTTATTTCACATAAAATGGTCTCAGCTAAGTGCAATGCTATCCATCATAAAAATTGGCGTCTGACCCATGCTAACAACTAAAGTATCACCTTGCGCGGGTGACGAATCAGATAGGCAAGCCCATCATATGACTACCACCAATAATTATGACAGTTCTCCAACTCTTTTCTAAGGCCACCGTGCGCGGGTGGCGAGCCGAATAAGATCAATTTTAAATGTCCTAACCCAACTATTACATTACTATATTTCATATTATTTATTTAACTTTTTACTCGATCTAAGCAAAGGTAAGTAAAGGGAATTCAACTGGTGTGGTTTGATCATCTAACTTATACATATGCCTAACTACATGCAAACAATCAAATCAATTTAATAACCAAATTATACAATGGAATCGGGTGCACCTGATAATTACGGCCAAATCTTCTAGCTTGCTCCAATAAATCATCCACAAACTAATCTTTAGAATCTGCAAATACTCAACAAACATTTATGTAGAAGAAACTTCCACATCTAATTAGCACAAGACTCTTATAATGTGATTTAAAATTTTAAAAATTTCCAAATTTTCCCAAAAATCACATTTTAACCCATTTTGACCAAAATTTCACACAAAAACATGTAACACATGTGCCACCCCCCTCAACTTAAAGCATTGCATTGTCCCTAATGCAAAAACTTTAAATTGAAATTTTGGTTAAAAAATCAATTTGACAAACTCACACAAAAAACAAAAACCTAACTCACTTTCGTAGGAATCACGGTTGCATTTAGCGTATGCAACAAGCCTTTAAACCACTCGGTAGCCCGACTGGACGAGTTTTGTCTCGTGAGGGTTTGTAGTGAACACACCCACAAAGTTCCAGAAACCACGGGTTGCCTCCCGCGAAGCGCTAAGTTTACCGTCTTCAGCCAGACATAACTCATATGAGCTATTGAGACGGTTGGAGTGGTTCCAAGTAAACCACATCCACCGTTTCCATCTGATCACTCTCCAACTCAACATACGGCTTTAAACGGTGTCCATTAACTTTAAAAGGCTCTCCACCCACTATATTTTTTATTTTAATGGCTCCGTATGGAGAGACTTGAGTCACTATGTATGGACCTGTCCATTTACTTCTCAATTTTCCAGGAAAAAGCTTAAGTCTAGCATTGAATAACCAAACTTTTTGACCAACCAAGAAGGACTTCTTGGTGATGTGTCGATCATAAAAAGCTTTGGTTTTCTCCTTATAAATCCTAGAACTCTCATAAGCATCACGTCTAATCTCATCTAGTTCAGATAATTGAAGTTTCCTAGAACTACCCGCTTTCTCTAAATCCAGATTAACAGTCTTAATCGCCCATTCAGCCCTATGCTCTATCTCAACCGGTAAATGACACGCCTTCCCATATACCAACTTATACGGTGACATACCAATAGGAGTCTTAAAAGCCGTCCTATATGCCCACAATGCATCATCTAACCTCAAGGACCAATCTTTCCTATCACTACGAACGGTCTTTTCCAAAATTCGCTTAATCTCCCTATTAGATACTTCCACCTGTCCACTAGTCTGTGGGTGATAAGGGGTAGCTATCCTATGATTAACTCCATAATGTTTCAATAATTTACCAAATTTAAAGTTCTTAAAGTGAGAACCCCCATCACTAATTATAGCCTTAGGAATTCCATGCCTAGCAAAGATATTCTTCTTAACAAACTTAAGAACTACACTATGGTCATTTGTTCTAGTAGCTTCAGCCTCTACCCACTTAGACACATAATCCACTGCCACTAAAATGTACACATTGCCATGGGAAGTGGGGAATGGTCCCATAAAATCAATACCCCACACGTCAAAGATCTCAACAACAACTATAGGATTCATAGACATTTGATTACGCCTTGAAATCCCACCAACTTGCTGGCAACGAATACATGCTTTCACAAAAGACTGGGCATCCTTGAATATAGTCGGCCAAAAGAAACCGCTTTGCAGGACTTTATGCCCAGTTTTCATAGCACCAAAGTGACCACCACATGCATAAGAATGGCAATGAGCCAATATGTCCATATGCTCATGGTCAGGAACACATCTCCTAACGACTTGGTCAGCACACACCTTATAAAGCTCCGGATCCTCCCAAAAATAATGCTTCAACTGGGAGAAGAAGTATTTTCTTTGTTGCTTGGACCAAAAATCCGGAAGCTTTTTAACAGCTAGATAATTAACTATATTTGCGTACCAAGGAACCTTAGAAACCTCAAATAAACTTTCATCCGGAAAGCTTTCCTTAATCACATCAGAAGGGTTGAACGGCGGATGGATAATTCTAGACAAATGGTCGGCAACTACATTTTCTGACCCCTTTTTATCCCGAATTTCTAAATTAAATTCCTGTAAAAGCAAAATCCACCTAAGCAACCTCGGTTTTGTCTCTTTCTTAGTCAACAAATGTCTTAAGGCACTATGTTCTGAAAATACTATCACCTTAGAATGCCCCCAAATATATGACCTAAACTTATCAAGAGCAAAAACCACAGCTAACAACTCTTTTTCAGTAGTAGTGTAATTCATTTGAGCTTCTGAAAAAGTCTTACTAGCATAAAAGATCACAACGGGTTTCTTATCGACCCGCTGTCCTAGCACCGCCCCAGCGGCATAATCACTCGCATCACACATGATCTCGAAAGGCTTCGACCAATCAGGTGATTGCAGAATAGGGGCTTCTACAAGCTTTTGCTTAAGCATGTTGAATGCTTTAAGACATGATTCATTAAAGTAAAAACGTGCATCTTTTAAGAGTAGATTGCAAAGAGGCTTTGATATAGCACTAAAATCTTTAATAAATCGCCTATAGAACCTGGCATGACCAAGAAAAGAACGCACACTTTTGACGGTAGTGGGAGGAGGAAGAGTCGAAATTACTTGAACTTTGGCACGGTCAACCTCAAATCCTTTTTCAGACACAACATGCCCTAATACAATTCCCTCTCGAACCATGAAATGGCTCTTCTCCCAACTAAGCACCAGATTAGTTTCGGTGCATCTTTTTAACACACTCTCAAGCTGATCAAGGCAGCTTTCAAAGGATTGACCAAAGATGGAGAAATCATCCATAAATATCTCTACAGATTCTCCAACCATGTCAGAAAAGATACTCATCATACACCGCTGAAAGGTAGCGGGTGCATTACACAGGCCAAAAGGCATTCTTCGAAATGCAAACGTCCCGTATGGACACGTAAACGTAGTTTTGGCCTGGTCATCAGGATGGATGGGTATTTGATTATAACCGGAGTACCCATCCAAAAAGCAATAGAACTTCTTACCAGAAAGCTTCTCAACTATTTGATCAATGAACGGTAGTGGGAAGTGATCTTTAGATGTGGCATTATTCAGCTTACGGTAATCTATACAAACTCTCCACCCAGTGACTGGTCGGGTTGTGAGCCTTTCCCCATTCTCGGTTTCAATAACGGTGATTCCGGCCTTTTTAGGCACCGTTTGAGTAGGACTTACCCATTTACTATCCGAGATGGGATAGATGATACCGGCATCTAACCATTTAAGAACTTCCGTCTTCACTACCTCTTTCATATTAGGATTCAGACGCCTTTGCGCATCTCTTGCTGGCTTAATATCTGGGTCCGTAACAATTCGATGCATACATAATGAAGGGCTGATCCCTTTCAAGTCTGGAATCGTCCATCCTACTGCTGCTTTGTACTTGGAAAGCACTTTTAGGAGTGCTCCCTCTTGTGATTCAGAAAGATCAGAAGCAACAATAATGGGTAACGTATTATTAGGACCTACAAAAGCATATTTGAGATTGGATGGCAAAGGTTTTAACTCAAGAGTTGGAGGCACCTCCAAAGACGGCTTTGTAGCCGTGTCAAAAGTAGAAGGCAAGGGCTCCACTTTATAAGACCAAGGTGGCTTTTGATGGTCCAAAGAACTGACCAGACACTCTTGAATCTCTAGAACTTCAGCAACATCAAGAATCTCCTAATTATCACCAGTTAGATATAATTCCAAAGGATAATTCTTAAGCATACGGGATGCATACTTTTGAACTTCCTCATCAATAACATCTACTTGGTAACATTCATTCATCGTAGGAGAATTCATAGAATTAAACACATTCAATCGCATCTTCTTATTACCGAAGGCAATATCCATGGCGCCAGTTCGACAATTAATCCTAGCATCTATCGTGGCTAAGAATGGGCGCCCAACGATAATAGTTGGTTGAACATCTTTGTATTGTGACTCGGTGTCCATAACAAAGAAGTCAACTGGGTAATAGAAATCATCAACTTTCACAATAACATCCTCTAAAATACCTCTAGGAATTTTAGTAGATCGATCGGCTAAGGAAATAATGGTGTCTGTCTTACGAAGAGTTCCTAAGTCATACTTATCAACCAAACTAGCAGGAAGGATGTTGATACTATCACCAAGATCAAGGAGCGCCTTCTTAATGGCAATATTTCCAACCACAACTGAAATCAACGGTGCTCCAGGATCTTTGAATTTAGGAGGAAGAGAGCTAGATAAAACTGCACTAACATGCTCAGTTAGGTCAATCTTTTTAGGCAACGATGCCTTCAGCTTCCTCTTCTGGGTACACAAGTCCTTTAAAAACTTGGCATATGCAGGAATTTGCTTGATAGCATCAATAAGGGGGAGATTGATCTTAACTTGCTTGAAAGTCTCCCACATATCCTCAGCGTGAGGACCCTTTTTAGCTAACTTTGCAGATGTCAATTTCTCCAAAGCCGTAGGGTAAGGTGTGCTAGACACACCACCCTCCTCAACTTCGGGAGTTTTTGTAGCTTTAGGATTCGGTGTTGCTGGTTTAGGAAAATCATTTAACAAATCATTTACCAACTCAGAACCGGACTTAACATTATCAGAATCTTTACCTTCAACAATGATTTCATCTTCGGTGACGAAATCCTCGACGTCAGGAGAATTTGGAATTCTCTTGTCATTGTTGTAGATTTTACCGTTTCGAAGAGATGTCACCATATTCACGTGCTCATTTCCATTTTTCTTGTGTGCGGGATTCATGATGGGGTAGCTCGGTAGCCTTCCCTCATCTCTTTTGCTTAATTGATCCGCCAATTGACCAACTTGTCTCTCAAGAGCTGCAATAGATTTAGTAGTGGTCTCGTGTCTTTGATTAGTGACCTCAAATTTTCTATTAATCTCTTGATTGTTGGTAGACAATGAATCCATAAGCCTATCAAACTTTCGGTCAAGGTTCAAGAGACGGTTGTCATCTTGGCCTTGGCCCTGATTTGGATATTGTTGTTGTGGCCTATGATTGTAAGAATTTTGTTGGAAGTTAGATGAATCGCCACCCTCGTACCTTGATTTGTAACCATAGTGTTGTTGTTGGGCATTATTAGGGCGACTGTCTTCATCTTTCCAACGGAAATTGGGGTGATTGCGCCATCCAGGATTATAACTTTCGGAGAATGGGTCATTTCGTGGACGACCACCATAGACTCCATTTACCTCCTCATTTGGTGGTGCCCCCCAACTTTTACAATTATCGACAGAATGACTCGGATCACCACACATTGAACACCCACTATACGACACATTAGACACATTCGGCACACCCTTTCCTATATTTTTCAACAAAAGATCAACTTTCTTACTTAACTCGCTAATTTCAGAATTTGTGCCACGTTGGTTAGACACATAATTGGCGGAAGATAGGTGGTTGTTTCGATCCACTGAAGCTTGGGTCTTAGAACCTTTGCTTAGTTTTTCAAAAAACTCCCATTCTTCCTCCATAGGTCGCGAGAAAAACATACCCCCACTAGTGGCCATCACAAATTGTTGGTTGTTATAATCCAACCCATCATAGAAGACTTTGACAAGTTCCCATTTTGGAACATCGTGATGAGGGCATGTTCTTAATAACTCCTTAAGTCTATTAAATGCTTCATGAAACTGCTCGCCTGGGATTTGACGAAAGGATTTAATCTTATTCCTAATGGCAGCAGTTTTACTTATAGAATAAAATTCCTCAAGAAAAGCAGATTGCATTTCAGACCATGAGTTAATACTACTTGGCTCAAGAGATGAGAACCAGTCCTTAGCTTGATCTTCAAGAGAAAAAGGAAAAAGGCGAAGTCTTACCTCATCCTTGGTAATGTTATTAACCTGATTTGTGTCAGCAATTGAGAAGAATTCTCGTAGATGTGCGTATGGTTCCTCACGACCTCTAAACACTGGCAAGATTGCTATGAGGTTCGGTTGGATCTTGAAGTTACTTGTCACCCCTTTAACCGGATCCGGATAAACGATAGGCGAGGGATCCTCGAAGATCCCCGGCCTGTAATAAGAATCAACACCCCGTGGTGGAGATTCTTCTCCGCTGCTACTTCCGCTAGCACTTCCGCCAACATCTTCGTCACCTGGCATTTCAGCGAAAAACTCTGCTAAACCTGAAAAATCAAGATTAGTAGAAAACTGTCGAAACGTCTTCCTTCTTAACCTTGCACTTTTCTCAACCTCAGGATCGTAAGCTAACGGTGATGTACGTCCCGATCTACGTGTGCGCATACACTAACCTGCACACTCACAAGAAACAAAACAAACAAACAAAACAAAACAAAACAAGAAAAATAAAATCTTTTTGTATTTTTGTATTTTATTAAAGAAAAATATTAACAAAAACTTAAACGAAAAGCTCACTGAGTCCCCGGCAGCGGCGCCAAAATTTGATCGACGTCGAAGTGCCGGTCAAAAAATAACCTAATTACCTTATACTAGATAGGGTAAATGGGTATCGATCCACGAGGACTATGTGGTTTTAGTTTAAGTTTTGAGGTGATCACTGATCAATAAAGGTTTTGGTTTTGAAATCTGACAACTAAAATACTTTTGATAATAAAAACGCTGATTAAAAATTAAAATAATTATTAAACTAATAGTAAAGCTAGAAAAATAAAATAAAGATGTAAACAATTAAAAGAAAAATGTAATCCCTTCCAGCTCCTAATATTTATGGTTAGTCACACTTATGGATTATCGAAACTTTTTAGAACCGATTACAAAGATTGTTTTGACTTAATATGAATGAATTAATGTTGGCATTTATTATGTTTATCAATGACTCGCGATAATAAATCTGATATTAATCCAACCAATAATTATGTTTTAATAATTTATTTAAGTACAACTTATGTTGATTATACGACCATCTTTTTTTTAGCTAAATAAAATAAGTATGAATCGTTAACTAACAATAAATTGTCGAACACAAATAATTAAACATAATATCAAATCGAAAAAATAATTTATAAATAAATCATAAATCAATGTAATGAATATATGATAATCCAAAAGTAATGATCAAACCATAAATAAAGTTACCGGAAGGAATTACAACAAAATTAGCCGGACATTGTGGTGCACTCGGGCCACTTTGCACTCATCATCTTTTCAATTGAAAAGATTGTCTTTTTTTTTATTGTTTTTGATTGACTATCTCCCTCCAAAGTCACCCTTTGTTTTTTTATTGAATATGCGGCCAAACTCTTGCCAATCAATTCTTCTATTTTTTTTATGAGTCCACTGTTATTGACTTCTCCACTATATCGTTCCAATTCCTTGTCCCTTTTTTTTCGGTTGTCTTTTTCTTTTGTTTCTTGCGGCAGAACTCCACTCCCCCATCTTGTCAAATTTTTTTTATTTTATACTTGATATTAAAGTCGGTTTAAGTATTGGGCCATTGGGTCCAAGTGGGCCAAAAGTGTTTTTTTTTTCTTTTTTTTTTTTAATTATTTTGACATATAATAACTTTGGCCCAATAAAAAATTAACCCAACACCAATAATTGCTCAAACGAAGCCCGGACAAATAAAAGATGACCGAAAATATTACGACGCGCTCAACTCTTTTTCTTCAATATTTTTTCTTCATTCATCGGTACTCACAATGTCTTTTCTCCAAAAAATTAATTAAAGCGGCCATTTTATTCCATTTCACTCGTAACCTACATAAGCACAAAACACACTCAAAGTACATATATAACGAAAAATAAATATATAAATATACTAAATTAACATGCTATGAGGTGTATGCAAGATACACCAATCATTAAGCCTAATATTAGACATGCGCCGACTAATCCTTATCATGTGACAACACTCGCAAGCAAATGTAAACCTTTGAATTTGTAGTATGTGGGGATCCATGCATGTGATTATTGCATAGTAGTAATGTTCGTGTATGTGTCCGGAACACATGACCCGATCCGGAACACACTTGACGATCCGGAACGCACACATCCTTTTAGAAGAAGTCAACGATAGTCAACAAAGAACTCAGCAGACACACTTCCTATAAAAGAGGGAGTGTGTCCCCAATCGGGTCAACCAAGGCCCATCACCATTTTCGGCCTATTAGGAATCAAACTAGTATAAATACCCCCTCTGGGTTCAAGGTTTAGGTTAACTCTTTTACTCTTATTACTTTTTACTTATACTATTTTACTCTCATTCCTTTTCGGACTTTTACCCTTTACTTACTTTCACGCTGGAGCTTGGTCTAGGTTCTCACACCCGGACGAGGCTAACGCGTTGCTTTTGTTTCAGGATATCCGAAACATACATCACTCAAGATCCGATCCGGTCATACCATTCGGACTCTCGCAAGGAATTGCACAAACATTTGACGCCATCCGTGGGACTTGATATTCTATCTACCAGTTGTTTAGAATGGCAGGTCCTACTCCTCCTGTCACTCCGACAGGTCCTAACCTTCCGATTGATTTGACTTCTCTGAATAATCAGAATCTCACAAAGGAACAACTTGAACAACACATCTCAACCTTGCGACTACTAGTCAAAGAGCATAACCGGAACGCCGTGGAACCTGTCCGTCTAAGTTTCAATGAAGAAGATGAGGGAATCAGCAACACTAAGATAATAAGAGGCAAGGTGGTGTCCGATGCAGATTTAAAGAAACCTTTCAAGGAAGCAGTCAAATCCCCAATCACTCAAAGAATTATTGACTTCTCCGGACCCGAGTACAAGATGCCTGCCACAGTGAAGACATACGACGGAACGGGTGATCCGGAGGATCATTTGAATCGCTTCACCGGAGCAGCCAATTCGGGCGAATGGCCAATGCCGGTTTGGTGCAGAATGTTCCAGCAAACGCTAGAAGGGGAGCTAGGGGATGGCTCGAAAGCCTTGATACTGACAGCATTGACGAATGGGCAGAGCTAAGGAAGGCATTTGTCAAGAGATACTCGATCCGAAAGCTATGTCACAAAGGCCCGCATGAGATAACCAAGATTGTAAGAAAGGCAAATGAGTCATTAACAGATTTTAAAGAACGATGGACAGTCGAAGTAGGTCTTATCCATGGAGTTCCGGAAGTCATGAAGATTTCGGCATTTATGGATTCGGTCAAAATTCCAGAGCTGGCAAAAAGGTACTCGGACAAAGTTCCTGAATCGGTGGACGAAATGATGGAGAGGTTGGATGATTTTGTTCGATCCGAAGAGGCATTCGCTAACACTGAGCTGCCAAAAGGGGAAGGAACGGAGCCATACCGAAAGCCCAACCCTCCCACCCAAAGAAGGGATGATCGCAATCAAAAGTACCATGGCTGGAACAACAATAGGAGAAATGATGGTCGAGATGCATATAAGGGAAGAGATTTCTTCCACAACAGAAACAGGGATAGAGACAACAGGGCACCATACCCACCACCTCGGAATGACAGTTATCACAGGAATGATTACAACCGAAACAATTATCATGACCGAAACAGAGTTGCCCCGGTCTTAAGTGTTAATTCCTTGACAGAGAATTTAAAATAAATCCTTGCAACCGAAACACAGCTTCGTCTACCCCCTCCCCGTCCAATGAACAATCCGGCAAGAGGTGGAAACATAGCTCGTTATTGTGACTATCATCAGGATAAGGGGCACTTTACCAACGATTGCATCCAGCTAAGGAAACAAATTGAGCTAGCCCTAGAATCTGGAAAGTTGAATCATCTTGTCCGGGATGTACGCCAGAGAGGACGAGACAATCGAAGAGAAGAGGCTCCAAGGCAAGACAAGATTATAAACATGGTCCGGACATTACCGGAAAGAGAGAAAAGGAAAGCTAGAGAAGCAACCGAAAGCTGGATGAGAGCCCCAATCACTTTTCCACCATTGGAAGAAGATGAGATGTCTGATGATCCAATTATCATAGAGGCCGAATTGGGAGGTTATTTGGTAAGAAGAGTTTACGTAGATGAGGTAGCATCGGTGGAAATTATGTTCGAACACTGCTTCGAGAAGCTGCCAACAAGCATCAAGTCAAAGTTGAGGAACACGCAAACTGATCTCGTCGGATTTGCTGGAGAAGTAGTCAAACCAATGGGAAAGATCGAGTTAGAAGTCAGTTTTGGATCAGATAGCTTAGTCCGAAGAACTCACATGAAGTTTGTAGTGATCAGCGCCCCGTCACCGTACAATGTAATCCTAGGGAGAACAGGCATCCGGATCCTCTGGGCCATTCCGTCAACCATTCATGCCATGATGAAGTTTCCTACTCCAAGAGGGGTCGCTTCGCTAGTCTCTCGATCAGTCACCGTCTTGGAGTGTAGGCAGATAGCAAAAAGACAAGCACCAACGCTCACAACCAAAGATAAGACCATGACGACTGAGTTACCATCCGGTACGGAGAGCATCATGATTAAACCTGCTTATCCGGAACAGTTTACCACTATTAGGGGCGGATTAACCGAAGCTTGCCAAACAGCATTAAAGAACCTTCTAAAAGACAACTTGGATGTATTCACATGGGAACCATCAGATATGACAGGAGTGCCGAGGCGAATCATGCAACATAACTTGAATGTCAATGAGAGCTTAGACCCGGTATGTCAGAAAAGACGAATGCTAGGGTCCGAAAAGAGCAAGGCCGTAACCAAAGAAGTGGAAGAACTAGTGGCGGCAGGAATAGTCAGATCAGTAAAGTACCCAACGTTCATCTCTAATCCGGTCATGGTAAAAAAGAGTGACGGGTCGTGGAGGATGTGCGTAGATTTCAAAAATCTTAATTTAGCATGTCCGAAGGACTACTACTCACCTCCAGACATTGATGAAAAAATTGAATCCGTAGTAGAATCTCGCTTTAAGTGTTTCTTGGACACATAGAAGGGTTACCATCAAATTCAAATGGCCCCGGAAGATGAAGAGAAGACAGCCTTTTATACTGATCAAGGCACTTTTTGCTACACTAAGATGCCCTTCGGATTAAAAAATGCCGGAGCAACATATCAAAGACTGGTTAACTCAGCCTTTCAAAGTCAGATAGGACGAAATATGGAGGCACACATTGATGACATGGTGATAAAGAGTAAGGATGAAAGGAGCATGTTAGCAGACGTGACGGAAACCTTTGACAACCTCAGACATATCAACATGAAGTTAAATCCGGTTAAGTGCTCGTTTGGGGTAGAAGAAGGCAAATTCCTCGGATACATCATTACTCCGGAAGGTATACAAGCCAATCCGAAGAAAACTAGGGCCATTATTGACATCCAATCACCAAAGACATGGAAGGAAATGCAATCGTTAAGTGGCAAGTTAGCATCCTTAAACCGATTCTTATCACGATCTGCTGAAAGGGCGCTCCCATTCTTTAACACACTCAAGAATATCACAAAGGAGAACAAGCATGAGTAAAAATGGACCGCGGAGGCGGAAGAGGCATTCCAGCAAATGAAAAAGTTGATCATGAACCTGCCAACCCTTACTACCCCAAGACCAAAGGAACCCCTGTACATGTACTTGGCAGCATCACAAGAGTCAATTAGTGCAGTATTGCTCACTGAAAGGAATGGAAGACAATGACCGATTCATTATATTGGCCGAACACTTAGTGATGCGGAAAAGAACTATTCTCCTATGGAAAAACTGGCTTTAGCCTTGCTAAAGGCATCAAGGAGACTTAGGAGATATTTCGAAGGCCATGAGATAAACGTAATCACAGACCAACCAATCAAGCATATATTAAGTAAGGCAGATGCATCCGGAAAGTTGGCTAAGTACACAATTGAGTTGGAGGCTTACAAAATAGAATACAAACCAAGAAACGCAATCAAAGGGCAAGTTTTGGCAGACTTCCTAACCGAAGCACCTATAGGTCAGGCAGCAGAAGAGTTCTTCCAGGTGCCTACTCCGAAGCCGGGAAAAGATGAAACAGAAATGTGGACCCTCTTTACGGACGGAGCATCCAGTGCTCAAGGTGCAGGAGCCGGGTTGGTCCTCATCAGCCCAACCGGAACCGAGTTCACTTACGCCCTCCGGCTGAATTTTGAAACCACCAACAATGAAGCAGAATACGAAGCCCTTCTGGCAGGTCTAAGAATTGCAATACAGATGAAAGTGGGAAGGATTGAGGTCCGAGTAGACTCAAAGTTGGTAGCAAACCAGGTCAACGGAACATACGAAGCAAATTGTGATAGAATGATAAAATACCTAACCGAGGCAAAGGTTTTGATATCAAAGTTTTCCCATTTCGTAGTCATGAACATACCAAGGAGTAAGAATCAGAAGGCTGACTTCCTAAGCAAACTGGCAACGTTGGCATTCGACCACTTAACAAAAGTGGTCTTGGTGGAGATCTTAAACGAAAGGTCTACCGACCGGAACGAGGTAAACACCATAGTGGAAGAAGTAGGCGACAATTGGATGACTCCTATTATTAAATGTCTCTGGGATGGAATCTGGCCAACGGATAAGAACGAAGCACGACGTTTAAGATTGAAGTTGCACCAATATGAAATGGTTGATGGGGTCTTATTCAAAAAAGGGTACTTAGAACCAATGCTTCGGTGCGTGGGTCCGTTGCAAGCCAACTATATCCTTCAGGAAATACACATGGGTTCGTGTAGCATGCACTTGAAGCCAAGGTCGATAGTAGCACAAGCTTTAAGATCGGGGTATTACTGGCCAACCATGCATACAGACGCAAGGGATGAGCTAGAGAAATGTGATTCATGCCAAATTCATGCACTAGTAGCAAGATTGCCAAAGACATTGATGAAATCTATCATTGCACCATGGCCATTTTACCAATGGGGAATGGACATTCTAGGTCCATTACCAGCCTCATCCGGAAATGTGAAATAAATAATTGTCGCCATTGATTATTTTACCAAGTGGATGGAGGCTAAGCCTTTAGTCAAAATATCCAGAAAGGAAGTAATCAAATTCTTTTGGGACAATGTTGTCTGCCGATTCGGAATCCCAAAGATAATAGTCTCAGACAATGCTAAGCAATTCATCAATGAACCATTCAAGAGCTGGTGTTCGGACTTGGAAATCAAGCAAATCAATACAGCTGTAGCCTATCCACAAGAAAACGGTCTAGTCGAAAGGGCTAACAAGACTCTCATGGAAGGCATTAAGACAAGGCTGGGTCGAGAAATGAATGGATGGGCAGAGGAGCTACCGCACATACTATGGGCCCACCGGACGTCATTGAAGCAGAGTAATGGAGAAACTCATTTCAGCCTCACATATGGATCCGAAGCAGTCATTCCGGCTGATATAGGAATGCCCACATATCGGACAATGATGATCAATGAAAAGGACAATGATGATGCCCTGCGCATAAACATGGACCTCTTACAGGAAAGAAGAGAAATGGCAGCTATCCGGGAAGCGAAGTACAAGACGAAAGTGGAGCAGTACTACAACAAGCGAGTTCGTCCAGTTGCATTCCGCCTAGGAGATTTTGTGTTCTGAAAGAATGAAGCAAGCAGAGTTCAGAAAGAAGGAAAACTTGCTCCTACATGGGAAGGCCCATACCGTGTCAAGGAAGCATACTAGAATGGCTCGTACAAGCTCCTTACCATGAGAGACAAGGAGGTCCCAAGGGTGTGGCATGAAATGAACCTTAGGAAGTGTTATTTGTAATTTCATTTCTATCTTGTAACGGCTATTTCTCCCTTTAGCAAGGGAAGGGTCCAGTTTATTACTTCATCTAGATTTTATTTCAAAATGTATCAACCTTCACTCCCTCCAGAAGGGAAAGGTTATGTCCTTTGTTTTTAATGAAAAAGCTTCTCCTCTCGTCATTAAAGGAGGAAGCACCTTTGTAGCAATTATAAGTAGCATGATGTAGAATATTGATAACCTATGAATCTATGAAGTGGGTTGATGTTTTCTAGTGAGAGAAACTAGAGAGAGAAAGTGAGAGAAAATGTGTATGATTTTATTACTATGAAAATGCAAATGGAACAACAACCAACCCCTTTCCTTAGTGGAAAGGGGTATTTATATTCCAAGCCTAACATTGGGCTTGGGCCGGTCCATGACAAGCCCATGGACCGGTTCTTACTTAAGTTAATAAGTAACTAAGGACTAATTACTAACTACGAGCTATTACAACATAAATCATATTGTGGAGTGACCGATACTTCTAATATACGTTAAAACGTATTTCTAACAATCTCCCCCTAAGGGAGGTCACTCCACGTTACAAAGTTCTAAACCTAGCATACTATACTAAGTCTTCGTTCTTTAGCTCGTAGTCTTTTCTTCTTTTCTTTCTTTTGTTGTGAATATGTTGGTTTGATCTTTTTGGCTTTGACTTGAGAGCATTGTTCTTTGGCCTTTCACGTGCGATCTTTGCCTTTCTTGTGAACTTTGCCTCCTCGTGACTTCATGTTCCACACACTTACGTCTTTTTGTTGAATTCTCGAAAGCTTCAGAGTTTGGTACAGCGGAAGACTTCATCTTGTACTTTCTTGAATTTTTTGCTGAACTTTGTTGCAAAAGACATAAGCATGTGGGAACGACTTTTACAGGTACACCGCAACACCACCGTCTTCACTGGTACACAGCAACGCCACCGTCTTCAGCAGGTACACAGCAACGCCACCGTCTTTCACAGGTACACAGCAACGACACGAATAAAATGGCTTTGAACATTTTATTCTAATTCGGTAGCATTTTACCTCCGGTCGGTGAAGACCGTTGGACGATATTAGATATTGTACCCGTGACGGATAGTTTCAATTAAGTAACTTCCTGACAGGATTTCGCGGGTAAACCCGTTCTCTTTATTCGACCGTCCAAAGCTGACTGCGAACATAAAGAGTGAATCACTTGGATAAATTATCCTTGTGATTAAAAGCCGTCAATTCATGAAACCTGGAACAAGTGAATTTCAATTAAGATTTTCACCATCGTTGCTTTCCAGTTGTCACGAGCTCAATTCATAAAGAATCTTGCACGTCACCTACCAAGTGCTGTTTGATGTTAACACTAGAAGGATTTCCACTCGTCACTGTGGTCAATAAAGAGTCACTCTGAGTGTTCTGGCAAGATCATATGATAATGCGAAGAGGCCTGGAACGAGTTTAAGTTCAATTAAGCATTAAACCACTGTTACCTTCCAGTTTTTCACAAGATTGGTTCTAAAAGAACCGCACGTGTAACCTACCATGAGCTTGTTTGATGTTGGCTCAAGCAGGATTTCCATCTTCATTGTAATACTTGCGTATTACTCGGATGTTCTGGCAATATTACAGGAATACTGCGTAGGACTCATGAAAATCTCTTACTTTTCACAGTGTGTGAGAAAGCAAGGAATAAATGGAAAGTGTCCTAATGAGACTTTTGATGATCTCTTGGCTCTAGACTCGATTGTGCGTTTTGATTTAGTGAGCGATGGCTGGAGAGGAGTGCCACCTTTTCAATACCAGTCTATTCGGAGTGAATAAACCAATAGATAACGTGTTGATCTCCGTGTGATTAAAACAAATACCTTTTGAGAGATATTTGAGTTAGCTGGGGAAGGGTTGTGCATTGCATCACTGGGTCCATGATGTCTTTCTTCAATACCGAGAATCATTAGCAAAAATGACCTCAATAGCATATGTATTGACCCGGTTTCTGCCTAAAGTTGTAAGGAGGGCTTCTTTCTTTACACCCTTTATCTTTACATTTCTTTTTCATTCTTCAACCCCTTCAATGCTTACCAATACGTCATCACTAGCACCTTGTTGTGATTGTTCCAGTGCTAGCTTAAGTACTTGGTCGGCATTCAGCTACGTTCACATTCTTTCTCCATCTTTCCTAGGACTTCTAATTCTATCTAGGGAATAGTCCTTGGGAAGATTCCATCGGTTCTGATGAATCATTGGACTAAACCTATTCCTACCACCCTTTTGTCACCACATCCGTCGTGAATTAAGCGTGTTTTGCGAAGGAATTGCCACCATGAAAAATCATTGAAAATCACATAAGGTACTTGTGATATTGAAATCAAAAGTTTTGTACCTTAGGTGTTTTGTTCATCAAAAACGCTCCCCCTTAACACGTGCTTAACACATGTTAAGTTGGATAATCTTTAAGTCTTTTTCATCTTTTAGCCAAGTATCACTTACGTCTCCTTAATCCCATTTTCTCCCCTTATCCAAAATGTTAACCATTAATATTTGGGATATTGAATGGATTAACCGGTCTTTGGGTTAAAAATGAAATTGATGTTTGGCCATAGAACAAGTTATTGTTCCCCCTTAAATTAATAAGGGATAGTTGTAGTGCTTTAGTATGATATATTTTGAAAGATTTAGAATCTCGTGAGAAATTCTTGAAAAATTATCATACTTTAACACTACAGCAAGCCATGAAAGCACATTATTCACAAATATACATATTCACAAACAATACCAATATAGAGTGACCTGAAATGTACGACCCATTAGATGGATCGTTGCAGTGTCCTGTAGTGCACTCCATATGGTCTACCACCCACGAATCTTTCCAAGCTCCTCATCAATCTACGTTCACGGAGCTTTTGATCGATCTTCTTGATCACATACTTCGCCATCTGCCGGTAACCTGGATGCCAATCCTCTGTCATTTCTGGCAAAGTCCCACCCGAGTTCAGATGCTCCAACTTTCCTCTGACTTGTAGAAGAGTCCCATCACTGTACTTATGGAGCTCACCTACCCTCATAAACTTCATCAAACCTCGACTGTTCAAGTAGAAAATGCCATAATTCGGGACAGAAATGCCGGTATAGGGACATCTTTCTACATGTTGAGGTAGCACTTTATTCACTGGACGGGTTAGGTTGAGCTTCCTTTGATAGCTTTCGACTCCCAACTGAAGGTCTTCAACTCGTGTCTTGATGACAACGCTTCGTGTGAACATACGAAGTGCTGTATTCAAAGCGATGAGGTCTTCACGAGGAATATGTGTGAGTTGATCTCTGGTCATCAGAAGCAGCATATCTTCGATATCCTCAAGGCGAATGATGGAAAAGTCTCCCTGTTGGATTTTGTATTCCCTGTCATCCTCCCTTTTTAAACGAATCTCCGTCACATGATAATAGCCATTCTTGGCTTCAGTTTTCATCCCTAAAATGCTGGAGATGCGGATGTCGGATCTAACACTGCTTCTAGAATTGACTAGGCAGCAACCCCTGTACGCCCTTCGGACTCGTTCGTCCCAATGAGATGCACCTATGACAGCATACATATCATAATTACGATTTATCTTAGGGACCCAGAGTCGATTTACCTTTTCCTCGATAAAGGGTATTGTCCCCCAGTTAGCAGCTTTCAGCAAGGTCAGGGAGGTTGCGTACTTTGATGACCCCTTCAGTAGATACACCAGATCATTGGTGACGAAGAAGTCAAGAGCGATCTGATTATCTTGAGTAGGATCCATTGGAGGTGGAGCTCTTTCTGATTCATGAAGACCTGGCCGTTGAACGGTATTCAGAGCCTTCAGGATCTCCTCGGCATAATATTCGAACTCCATTTGGGTCAACCGGGTTTTGGCGCGAAGTCTTTTATCCTTCAGTACTTTCTTCACCAAAGATGGAGTAACCGAAGTCTTATACTCATGAGCAAGAAATGCACATAAGTCAATCGGACTTCGGATACGAAGATACAAGACATCTTTGTCGGCGTCGGTGATCGGATCATACTGCGCCGCTGCCGTGATCCAAGCCTGTGGTGGAGCAGTCTCGTCGATCTCCAACGTGTCCTCCCAGTTCCTTGTGCTTGGTTCAGGAATAGTAGATTGTGGGTTTTGTTGCTGAGGAGTGGAGACGTGAACATCTGCTTGTTCTGATTCAGGCATTTCAGCAGTGTCATGGACGGGTGAATGTTGTGCAGCTTCAGGTTCGGTTACCGATTCTGCAATCACAGGGGCAACAACAATAGAACTAACGGGGTTAGTGGTAACAGGTATTGATGCATGGATAAATGTACCAGGAATAGATGACCCTGTAGTGGCATTCACATCATGGCGCCACTTCGATCGTCTGGACTCCGTGGATGTAGACTTTTCCTTTGGTGCTGCATCTTTCTTGGATTTGGTGCCAGACTTAACGGGTTTCTTTGAGCTGACACCCTTATCCCCTTTCTCAGGCTGTTCACCTTTATCCGCATTGCTCCCCTTAACACTCTCCTGGTGACCATCACCACCATCATTACCATCATTATCATCATCATCCTCATCCTCATCATGATCATCATCTTCATCATCATTATCATCATCCTTATCATTATCATCCTCATCATCCTCATCATTCTCATCCTCATCATCCTCATCATCATCCTCATTCTTATCTTCTTCTTCTTCTTCTTCCTCTTCTCCACCTGTACCCTCTTCTTCTTCACTCTCTTCCCGTTCTGCCTCAGGGAGAATGTGGTAGGGTACCACACTTCCAAATGTCTTGAACAGCTTATCATCCTCCATGATCGCGTCGTTCAGGGATTTGTATAGAGCCCGTTGAATCCTTGATTTATCAAACGATCCGAGTTCCACCATACGAGCCTTAAGGATCTTTTTCAGTTCAAAATCCGTCAAGTCATATGCGATCTTGTAGGCGGCTTCTGAAGGATTTGATGATTTGATCATCAAGTTGTCAGCAGCAAGCGTCTTCAAATCATCACGCAGTTTAGGCATTAGGGATTCAACGGAGTCTTTCACTCTCTGCTCAATAGTAGCTTCAAGAGCTTCTTTTTGCTCTTTAAGGTCATCCTTAATAGCTTTAAGTCTCGTAATTCGTGCTTGATGCCTATCAGCTTCAGCCTTTTTAACCCTAGCAAGTTCTTCTGCATGAGCTTTACGTGTAAATTCCATGTCAGCAGCGAACTTGGCAATCAACTCTTCTTGAGCTTTCCTTGATGCTTCTTCACTTTGAGTTCTTCTATTTAGCTCTTGGCGAAGATCATCCATTTCTCTCTTGTGATTATCCACATGTTTATCCAACATCTCGGCCATCACTATTGCTGCCATTGCAGATGTTGCTGAGCTGCTCTGGGTTGATGGTATAGGCTCGGTTGTTACTGCGGTACTAAGGATGGGCTTTATTGGTGGTGGAGGAAATGGTGTTGAAACCGGTTTGGTTGGTAAGGGTTGAGTTGGTTGAAGTTGAGTTACCAAAGGTTGAGTCGACTCTTTGTCAATACCAGCTGAAACAGGGATTGAAGGCTCCTTCGAAGTGGAATAATGTTCAGGTGACCCAAACTCGTCAACATCATCTGGTTCCACATACTCATCCTCAACATCTACCCTTGCACCTGAACCACTACCACCAGTATCTTTCCTACTCCGTTTAATGGCTATCTTCATCATTTGTTTCTCAGTTTTATCAAGAGTAGGATCAACAATGCCTTCTTCGTCACGTAAACGCATCTCATCAGCCTTACCCTTTCCCTTATTTCCCTCTGTCTTCTTCTTTTTGGCTTTGGATTCAGGTAAATATGCTTGCTTCCGTTTACCTTTGCTCTTTACCGTGGTGGAAGAGTCTTCACCTGCTAGAATACTTGCGCGTTGATTCTCAATTTCTGTTAGCAAGTTCTTTGTAATCATCAGATGCAATAATCTCATCGGTCAGAAGATGATTGGGAATGGGACCAGGAATAACCGTATTCGAATGAGTCTCCTGCCTTAAGTCTACCAAATCATCATCATCTATCATGTGGTGACGACTACCTGCACGCTTGTTAATGGATGCATCGTTTTCCATAAAGTAATGTATGATCAACTTAATAAACCTAGGGTACTGGTAAGTTTTAACTTTACCCTTTGTGTTAGTGAAGAGTTGAAAAGTGAACTCCTCCCACAGCAGTGATGCATAATCAATACCCATACCTTTGAACATACCATAAAACATCTTGATGATTGGTGGACGAACAGCATCATACCCAGTTGTTTTGGGTGTTAAACATCGGCTTAGAATCCCAAAAATAGCTTTCCATGGTTGACCAACTTTGGCAGTAGTAAACTCAGACGGGGTTCGTATGTCAAGACATCCAATGGCGGTGAACATCTCCATGATCTGGTCCTTGGTTGGGTTGGGTGAGTATGATGGTAGACCTTTGAGTATCGGTCGAAAGCCAAAGATCTTCCTGAAGTCTGACACAGTAAGCGTCTGCTGCTTGTTGTCCAAGGAAAAAGTGATCTTGTTCGACGTCCTCTCTTTGGTAGCCCAGAACTCGTAAAGATATTCATAGGGCACGGAAGCACTTCTCCTTAGCGCATGCTTGAAATGAGATTTATCAAGCATGGCTGTACCTACCTTAAAGCCATTATGGGTAGAGTGAGATACCTCCTTCAAGCGGAAGTTGTTTGGAATAAACTTTAGAGTCTTGGCTTCAGCAATGGCGGCGGCTCTGTTGTCTTGTAGTTGTTGTACGGTAGGGTTAGTCATTGTCTCTGCTTAAGATAAAACACAAAGGTTGATACAAACAAGTATGAATATCATTATGATTTTAAACCTAAGCATTGTACATATGACATAATCCCTTAAGCTTTGAAACCATGCAAACATCTTCTATACGGAATAATCACTCAATTCGGAATAATAGGTCTACACTGAATATGAATCCTATGCGGAACATAAGTCTATTCGGAACATATAACCTATGCGGAAAAAACATCCTTATTCTGAATAAAAGGCTATTCGGAACATTTATCCTATGCGGAAAGCAATTCCTATTCGGAACATTTATCCTATGCGGAAAAACATCCCTATGCGGAACATTTTGTCCTATTCGGAACATTTGCCCTATTCGGAACATTTTGTCCTATTCGGAACATTTGCCCTATTCGGAACATTTGCCCTATTCGGAACATTTGCCCTATTCGGAACATTTGCTCTATTCGGAACATTTGCCCTATTCGGAACATTTGCCCTATTCGGAACATTTGCCCTATTCGGAACATTTGCCCTATTCGGAACATTTGCCCTATTCGGAACATTTGCCCTATTCGGAACATTTGCCCTATTCGGAACATTTGCCCTATTCGGAACATTTGCCCTATTCGGAACATTTGCCCTATTCGGAACATTTGCCCTATTCGGAACTTTTGTCCTATTCAGAACATTTGCCCTATTCGGAACATTTGCCCTATTCGGAACATTTGCCCTATTCGGAACATTTGCCCTATTCGGAACATTTGCCCTATTCGGAACATTTGTCTTATTCGAAACTTTTGTCCTATTCGGAACTTTTGCCCTATTCGGAATGAAATCCTATTCGGAACAATCTTCTATGCGGAACAAAAAACTCCTATTCGGAACATTTTTCAACACTTATATTTTTTCTAATTAGGCATGCAATCGTTTGATTCAAGTGTTCTAAAGGACAAATCTGTGCAAATAGATCAATTCCGAATATAATCCAAGCAAAACCCCCAAATTAATTAACCCTAATTAAGCAGTAATTTGATTTCGATTGATTTCAATTTAAACAGTTAATTAACTTGATGTGCATGAATGATTTAAACCGATTATATACCTTTTGTGAAGATCTGATCTAGAAGATTACTGATTGATTCGTGTTTGATTGATTTTCGTGAAGGTGTGTGTGTTTGTTTGTCAATGGCGGCAAAGGATAGAGAGAAACAGTGATTTGGGAATAGTGAAAGAATAGAAGAAACGGGGGGGGGGGGGGGGGGAAGGTTTTGACTAGGTCAACTTTTCCACAAGTTAGACATATTGTCAACTTTGCCCCCTCAAATTTTCTTTTTGCTTCATTCAACATTCTTTTGTGTACCAAGTTTTAATACTTGTCACATTGACCTTATCTTATGTTAACTATCCGAGCCTTAGTGATTAACTTAACTTAACACAAGAACAAAACTATCCAGGACAAACTTATAATCAACAACAATACAAATGCCAAAGCAATCCAACCATTAACTATTAAGCTTTGTGAGTTTCCTTGAAAACTGTTGAAGATCTTTTTGATGTGAAAGATGATGAAACATTTTCTCCCCCTTAAACGATGACCCGTTTTCTATTTAAAGAGCTGTAGTCATTGTTTAACGAGGCACATGATTATGAAAAACATTTCCCAATTGATATCTTGAAAAAGTTTGATTCGTGGTGTCAATAAGATTTCTCTTATTTTAACAAATTAATGCACTGAGACGTACACAAATTCGTGTTAGACCAAGTTGTAAAGTAAACTTGATCCCTTTGCATGATTTGGCTTGTAAATCACGCCCGAGAAAATTAATTCCCGTTCTGAGCCAACGTTTTCCAAGGAAATACGTGACTTTAATATGAAAACCGGGTTGCAGTCAGAAATAACTACAAGCCATAGTGGGCATGTTTTAAAAATGTACAACTTTTATACGGACTCTATTTATGGCACCGTGTCAATATTAATCGACATTTCTAAGGCCGTAAATATTACCGTACTAAAAGACATGCCCGATTTAAAACAAAAAATATTTTTGGTTTTTCTTGATTTTATAATTTTTATGGTTTTTCGTGGTTTTATATTTTTTATGGTTTTTGTTGGTTTTATATTTTTGTGGTTTTTGTTGGTTTTATATTTTTGTGGTTTTTGTTGGTTTTATATTTTTGTATTTTCTTTTTGTGGTTTATATATGTACGATAATATACATGATCACAACCAAAGGATACTCTGAATAGTTTACCACGACTATTCAGCTGATTCTTCTGCCAACTCTTTGAGAGTCGCTGGAGTGAATGATTTCATACCAAGCTTGTCGATCAAAAACTCGATTCGTCCTCGATCTAAGGCTTTGGTGAACATATCCGCCAGCTGATACTCAGTAGTGACAAAATACAGCTCGATCACTCCGTTCTCCACCTGCTCCTTAATGAAATGGTAGCGAATGTCTATGTGCTTGGCCCGGAAGTGTTGAACATAGTTGCAGCAAAGGGCAATGGCGCTCTTGTTGTCACAATACATCGGGATTTTGTTAAATCCAAGACCGTAGTCAGTTAATTGTGATCTCATCCAAAGGACTTGAGCACAACAACCGGACATGGCGATGTATTCAGCCTCCGTGCTTGATATTGCAGCGCTTTTCTGCCTTTTTGAAGACCAACTGATCAATCTGTCCCCAAGGAGTTGCACAGATCCAGACGTACTACGCCTCGTGTCTTGACATCCAGCATGATCGGCATCTGCGTATGATATTAAAGCAATAGAGGAATCTTTCGGATACCATAGACCACGATGAAGTGTTCCTTTTAGATACCGAAAGATCCTTTTAACTACATGTAAGTGCTTTTTGGTAGGCCGAGCCTGATACCGGGCACACATGCATACAGCAAATTGCAAATCAGGCCTGCTAGCAGTCAGATATAGAAGGGTGCCGATCATCCCACGGTAAAGTTTTGGATCGACAATAGTCCCATTCCTATCTTCATCTAACTTGGATTTCTCCACCATTGGAGTGTCTACGGGGTCAAAATTCTCAAAGTTATATTTCTTAAGAGATTCTAGAGCATATTTGGATTGATTTATAAAGATGCCTCTGGGATTCTGAGAAATCTGTAATCCTAAGAAAAATGAAATTTTTCCCATCATCGACATCTGAAAACGTGTGGACATTATCTTCTCAAATTGTTTAGACAATTCTATGTTAGTGGAAGCAAATATTATATCATCAACATAAATTTGTACCAGAAGCATGTCGTTGCCGTCCTTGAGAGTGAATAGAGTGGGGTCCACTTTGCCTTTGGAGAAGCCTTCCGACATGAGATATGTTGACAGGAGATCATACCACGCGCGTGGAGCTTGTTTCAACCCATAGAGAGCCTTCTTAAGCTTGTACACATGATTAGGAGACTCCGTACTGACGAACCCATCCGGTTGACTAACATAAACTTCTTCCCTTAGTTCACCGTTCAAAAATGCCGTCTTTACATCCATTTGATAGACGATCATGTTCATATGAGCAGCAAACGCAAGGAATAGTCTAATCGCCTCCAATCTAGCCACAGGAGCAAAAGATTCCTCAAAGTCTATACCCAAGGCTTGTTTATATCCTCTAGCGACCAATCTAGCTTTATTCTTCAATACCGCACCCATCTCATCAAGTTTAACCTTATAAACCCATAACAAAGTAAGGATGTTAACCTTGTCAGGGCGAGGAACCAATTCCCATACTTCAAGTCGTTGGAATTCGTTTAGTTCCTCCTGCATAGCTTCAATCCAAGATGATTGGGTCATAGCCTGCTGCCAATTTTTGGGTTCAACTTCAGAGAGAAATGCATCAAAGTAACAATATAGTGCATTCTCTTGTAATTGATGGCGTGTAGAGACTGGTCGATCTAGATCTCCAATAACATTCCTAATTGGGTGATCTTTTGTCCATTTAGTGCTATGGTTTTCAATCCTAGGTGGTCTGGAGTGAACAATAGAAGGAGCTTCTTCTGAGGTAGACGCGGCTGAAGGGTCTTCAGGGATCGCTACACCAAAGAAAGGAAGCTCTTGCAAGTGAGCATATTCCAAGTCGTGATCAGTAGAATCCTCTTCCACATCATTAGGCACAAGTAGGGGTGATGATTCAGGTGTAGTTTGAGAATCACTTGGTGAAGGTGCATCCGGTTCAATGTGAATTGTAGATGCATTAGATAAAGGTTCATTAACTTGAGCAACCACTTCAGGTATTGGAGCAATTACTACAGGTGCTGGAACTTCATCAGTCGGGGGATCGAAGAATTCATCAAACAACGGTTGAAACAGTTTATCCCACTCGGGCCTTGATGGTGGTAAAAATGATGTAGAAGTAGGATTATTGGGAACTAATCCGGAACTAATAGCACCGGTTCCCATCTCATGAAGCGCGGGTTCAGAGCTGTGTTGCTCAGAAGCCATCGCTATCAGCTCGTCGAAATCTGCGTCCATAGTTTCTACAATCTTGCCAAGACGACGGTTATAGATTCGGTATGCTCTTTTGGACGGTGAGTAACCAATGAAAATACCTATATCGGCTTTCGGTTGAAGCTTACCCAAGTTCTCACTATTGATGTTTGGATAACACAGAGCACCAAACACATGGAAAAATGAAACATCGGGTTTGCGGTCATGTAGAAGCTCATAAGGTGTTTTTCCATGGCGTTTCCGAATGATAGAACGGTTTTGGGTGAAACATGCAGTAGAAATAGCCTCTGCCCACAAGAACAATGGAGCGTTCGCATAAATAAGCATGGTCCTAGCAGCTTCCATAAGTGTACGATTCCGTCTTTCAATGACACCGTTTTGTTGTGGAGTGCGTGCAGCGGATGTTTCATGTGATATACCAACTCCTTCATAATAATCACGAAGAGTCTGGTTGACGAACTCTGTACCATTGTCTGTACGAATACGGCGGACAGTGGTATTCAAACGTACCTGAATGAATTTCAGAAAAGTGATGATAGCCTTCGGTGCTTCATCCTTTGTACGTAGAAATCTAACCCATGTAAACCTTGAGAAATCATCCACAATTACCAGAATGAATTTCTTACCGCTCACACTTTCAGTTCTCATCGGCCCACAAAGATCCATATGCAAAAGATGAAGTTTTTCTTGATTAGTGTCTTCAGCTTTGGGTTTGTAAGATTTCTTGGTGCTTTTCCCCCTTGAACACGCGGAACATAAATGGTCCTTGTGAAATTTAAGCTTTGGAAGACCACGAACTAACTCGTTTTTAGCCAGATGATTAATAGCATCAAAATTAAGATGAGATAATCTGCGATGCCATAACCATGACTTGGTCTTAGATGCTTTAGAGAGAAGACATACTGGAGAGGCGACCATCATATCTTGTAGAGACAACGTATAAAGATTTGCACCACGAGATCCCTTCAACAAATCTTTTTCTTCCAAGTTGCGGATGAAACAAGTGTGTTGTCGAAAAGCAACCTCAAGGTTGGAATCACAAAACTGTCCTACTGAGAATAAGTTATGACCAAGACCTTCTACATAGTATACCCTAGAAATCGTCACGTTTCCAATCTGATATTCACCATACCCCATAATCTTTGCTATATGATCATTCCCGAATTTAACCGTACCAAGAAACTTGCTGACGAAATTTCGGAGCATCGAGCGATTTCCGGTCATATGTTTTGAACAACCGGAGTCCAAATACCACAGGATGATTTGGACCACCTCAGATCTCTTTTCTGGCCCTAAGCTGGAGATAGTTGCCATGAGAGCAGCCTTTGCAGATTGAAAGTCATCACAGTCGGAGTCATACGCATCAAGATCATCGGCTTGGTAAGCTGCATTCTGCGTAGTGACAACGTCTTGTTCAGCAATCCCTGGGTCAGCAAGAAATGCAAGCTCCTCTTCATCAAGTTCGCTTCCTTGCGCCTGAGCATTTACCAGATAGATCTTTTCTGCAAACCACTGTCCATCCCTTCTCCTCTTGGGTTTCTTACAATCCCTGGACATATGACCCTCTTCCTTGCAGTTGTAGCATGTAATCATTCTCAACTTGCCTGTATTAGCCCGTGGAGGGTTGTTGACCATTGGAGCAGGAGTAGGATTGACGGTGCGAACATTGGTTGATGTGGAAGTTCTCCCCTGATATGGTTGAATTGGCTGAACCATTACCCTGCCATTCTCAATTGTAGCTTGTTGGCGAGAATTGGATGAATTCCTCAATGGATTGTTGGTAGGAGCTGATCCTCTGAATCCTCGTTTGCTTAAAGTTCTTGTGAGATAAGCAGACATAGTAGTTAGCACTTCAACTGGGTCAGCTCCTTGTTGGAATACAGGAACGGGGACTTCCTCATCATCACAATACAGTGCTTGATCTGGATGAGCTGCATAATCAGTAGAAGGAATACTCATTTGATCAGGGTAGCTTGTTGGATATGCTGCATTCTCTTGATAAGAAGAATATGAAGGCTGAGCATAAGGTGCAACATTTGCTGGATGAAGTTGTGAAGCATACTGTGGTGAAGGTGCATTGAACCGATATTGTTGCTGATGTGAGGTGGGTGGTTGCGGTAGAATCGAGTATTGTGGGAAGGTTGGTGTCATATAAGGTGATGGATGATAGGCTTGATGACCCAAGATATAAGGTGTGTTGTTGTGTGACAAGCTTGGTTGATTCGCCATCAAAGCTAAGGAATCTGGGTACATACCGCGAGGAGAACGGTGCATAATCACATGCTTCTCATGTTGCTGAAGAAAAGCATAGATTTGATCTAAGTTGCACTTATGCAAATCCCGGGTTAACTTCACATCGGTAATATACTCACCCCATTCAGCTTGAGGTAAAGTATTCAAGAACTTGGTGTTAACCTGGAATGGAGCAATCACCAGATTGTATACATTCAGATCATTCATTAGAGTGGTGAATCTGAAGTAATAATCGTGTAGTGTTTCCCCTGGGCTGTACGTGAATCTATCAAACAGATCATACAGCTGACACTCCCTTTCCTGTTTGGTGAGAGACGTTCCTTGTAACAACACCTTTAGACGTTCCCACAAATCTTTGGCAACAGTATATTGACTAACTACGATAAATATCATGCGGAAGAGCTTGGAGAATTGTTTGAAGAGCTTTTTCATCTGCATCTGCAACAAGTTGTTGAGCTGGAGTGAGTTCTTCAAATTCTCGTGATCGAGTCACGTCGTCAACCACAATGGTACCATAGTCGAGTGGACCATTCAAAATCGATTTGACCATAAGCCTTCCGTATGTTGGTTTGCCCTTCAAGTATTGCATCATACGGCCCTGCCATGCTTCAAACACCTCTTTAATAAGCATCGGTGGACGACTATCAGTCCCCGTTATGATCGAGATATCCGTAAGAGATGTCATCTGAGGCATTAATGAACTTGGATTCATTGTGATCACTTAACAGACTCAAAGATTATCGGTTGATCGAGCAGTGAAGAAAGGTTGAGAATTTGTGTTGTGTTGGTTGAACTCAAGATTAAATCCACTAAAGATCGTCGAAAAAAACTCAAATACCCCTTGAACTTGCTTATACGGAATAACCCAAAATTAGAATAAACCCTATTCGGAATAACACCTATTCGGAATAATCCTATGCTGAAAATACTTCTATTCGGAATCCCTATTCTGAATAAACTCTATGCAGAATAACCCTTATGCGGAAAATCCCCTATGCGGAATATTTTCTTCAATTCGGAATATCTTGGCAATTTTGCTTATTCGGAAAAACACCTCCTATTCGGAAAAATTTTGGCTATTCGGAAAATTGGTCTATTCGGAAAGAATTTTGGCTATTCGGAAAGTCTGGCTATTCGGAAAAATTGGCTATTCGGAAAGTATTTGCTATTCGGAAAAAAAAACGGCTATTCGGAAAAAATCTTCTATTCGGAAAGTCTATGCGGAAACTTCTTCTATGCTGAATATTTCTCCTATTCGGAATCCCTATTCGGAATAAACCCTCTATACTGAAAATACTTCTATTCGGAATCCCTATTCGGAAAATTCTGGAAAAAATGTTTCCGAGACTTAAAAAGAAGCTTTTAACCCCGATTTTTGATCCAAAACCACAAAAAGTTTTATGATTTTTACCAAAATAAGCTAAACCCAATCCTTATCAATCAATCCCAATAACAAAAACACCAAAAACAACAAGATTCAAGATTGATTTTTTCTAAAGATCACTAATTGATTCAAAAACTAAAAAAGCAACACAATCCTTACCTTAAATCACCCCATAGCTCTTGATACCAAATGTAGAATATTGATAACCTATGAATCTATGAAGTGGATTGATGTTTTCTAGTGAGAGAAACTAGAGAGAGAAAGTGAGAGAAAATGTGTATGATTTTATTACTATGAAAATGCAAATGGAACAACAACCAACCCCTTTCCTTAGTGGAAAGGGGTATTTATATTCCAAGCCTAACATTGGGCTTGGGCCGGTCCATGACAAGCCCATGGACCGGTTCTTACTTAAGTTAATAAGTAACTAAGGACTAATTACTAACTACGAGTTATTACAACATAAATCATATTGTGGAGTGACCGATACTTCTAATATACGTTAAAACGTATTTCTAACACATGAATGCTAAGACGTTGCACTTAAATCACACCCTAGAAATACGCATCCAATTCTTTCTCCCTTCGGCAAGGGAAGAATTTGGTTATTTTTGAATAAGCCCTATCCGAAATGGAAGGCATACGCATCCAATTCTTTCGCCCTTCGGCAAGGAAAGAATTTGGTTATTTTTGAATAATCCTTATCCGAAATGGAAGGCATACACATCCAATTCTTTCTCCCTTCGGCAAGGGAAGAATTTGGTTATTTCGGAATAAGCCCTATCCGAAATGGAAGGCATACGCATCCAATTCTTTCTCCCTTCGGCAAGGGAAGAATTTGGTTATTTTTGAATAAGCCCTATCCGAAATGGAAGGCATACGCATCCAATTCTTTCTCCCTTCGGCAAGGGAAGAATTTGGTTATTTGTGAATAAGTCCTATCCGAAACGGAAGGCATACGCATCCAATTCTTTCTCCCTTCGGCAAGGGAGAATTTGGTTATTTTTGAAAAAGTCCTATCCGGAATGGAAGGCATACGCTTCCAATTCTTTCTCCCTTCAGCAAGGGAAGAATTTGGTTATTTTTGAAAAAGTCCTATCCAGAATGGAAGGCATACGCTTCCAATTCTTTCTCCCTTCGGCAAGGGAAGAATTTGGTTATTTTTGAATAAGTCCTATCCGAAATGGAAGGCATACGCCTCCAATTCTTTCTCCCTTCAACAAGGGAAGGATTTGGTCATTTTTATCCGAAACGGAAGGTTTATAAATAACCTTGTTCACTTTCGCTTTAAATCCTAAGCTGAAAGGTGAGGCCTATTCGTATGCAATTATCTTTTCAAACAAACAAGAATTATAAGAGAGGTATATATTTAGCAAAACATAAACGTCAACATACGAAAACAATTTAATTGTTACAACCTTCCAGATCAAAAAGAGGCATAAGAAAAGACAAAACAACAAAAACAAATAGTCTGCGAATATTACATTCATCCGAATAAAGTTAAGTTTGGGAACAGTTGTTTTAAGCAAATCATAGGGAAATCAGGCTGCGGGGGTGTCTTTGCTTCCGGAGGCATCAACATCATCTTGAAGAGACACCATATCTTCATCAATAAGGGTCTCTTCCGAAGGATCCACAATCTTTGGAGGAGCAGGAGCGGGCTCGATTTCCATTAAGCGCTCAATGGGTAAGTAGAAGTTGGTGGCGACCTCTTGGATATAGGGGTATTTAGCCTCCGGAAGGGCATCAACCATCGGCCCCATTTTTTTCTCACAATATAAATCAAACCCCGGGGTGGCAGCAACGACGGCCAATTGCTCCTCGACAGGCCTCCAAACTTTAATCCCTGCGGCCCAGCTAGCCTCAATAGCTTTGTTGAAACAGTCTGCTATGTTCTTTTTATGCTCATGGCTGTTTAAGAGCTTGGAAACTACGGCAGGAAGTAGTGTTCGGATAGCATTGTACCTCCCCATCTCAGAAGTGTTGCACTTGCTTTGCAGCTCGTCCCTCTCGGCTTTTAAGGCTTTGACATCATCGGCATATCTGTCTTTGTCAGCATTCACCACGTGCAAAGTTGCCTCGAGATTAGCAATCTGAGCATCACGGCCTTTGAGCCTCTCAGACAAGTCAAATTTTTCGCCCACCGCGGCAGCCAGCTCCGAATCCCTAGTAGCTCAAACCTTTTCAGCATTCTGAAGCTGAGAGGAAAGTTTAGAATTAGCCTGGATCTGTTCCGACAACTTAACGTCGGAAGCTTGCAGAAGCACCTTGTATTCATCGTACTCATCCATAATATTGCCTTGGTCGTGAGATTCCTCCTCCAACCTGCGAAGGGAGTCGACCATTCCCATCGTACTCCGAGCAAGCTGGTACCAGCTACGGCTTAGGGCAAGGGAAGGGGGATAGGAGCTCAATTCTCGCTGCACAGCCGGAGGGATAAGATTCAGCATTAGGTCGCGACACTCCGAAGGGGTATCCACCCGGCTAGCAGCATTAATACTCCAATTCGGAGCGTACCTAGCACTTGGGCCAGTCGCCCCCTCCTCCGCAGTAAACACGCCTGTTTCGGACAAACATGAATTTTTCAATAAAAAACAGACGACATGATATGCATGAGTAAGATAAGAGGAAAGCATGGGGAGGAAGGTACTTACGTGTCGAGTGATGATGCTCCGGATGCATAACCCCTTTTCCCTCCCTTTGCTTGACAGGCTCCTCAACATCATCAGAAAAAACACCCTTGGAGCTTGATCCATCCAAGTACGAACTGCCAAGAATGGGACTCTTTTCCTTATTTTGTTCCGAGGCAGTGTCTTTCCCATCTCCCTTGGACCCCTCCTCATGTGTTTTCTCCGAACCGGTGCCAGCAGGTCCGGGAGAGTCATCATCCACGTTAATCTTCAAATTAACAGACCGAAGAGGCGAAGGACTGAGTATGCGATCCTCATTGAGGATTTCATCTTCATTAATATCAGCACCTCCATCCGCATCAACCTTTCTTCTCTTGTTTGAACCATCAGAAGCCGCAGCCTTCTCAGTCATACGCTTCATACTCCGATGAAGATCGCTGACATCTTTGCTCACTTTAGTAGAAGCACCAGAAGAACCACCCTTCTCAGAAGTTTTCTTCTTTCCCTTTGGTCTCCCCATCAGTTCCCCACTTTCCTCTTTTCTCTTCTTTTCCTCCGCGGCACGAAGAGCAGCAAGCCTTTTCTTCTCACGAGTGGTCTTGACAGCCTCGCTCTCACTCATAGCAATGATTTGCTCAGCAGTAGGAGCACTCAAACGCTCTCCGGCTGCAAGGGCCTCAGAGACATGAGGTGTAATCCGGTTGGAATCAGTTAAACGATCGCCTTTAGAAATTTTGCACGGAGCAGTAATAGGAAACCTTAGGTATTCAGACATGGTGATAGCTGCAAGGAAAGAAAGAAAACAAAACGAAAGCAATGCAAACTTACAACCATAAAAAGGAAAGACAAAGTATAGAAAGAGAGAGAATGAAAGCAAGGGTAATACCATTCCCCTCGGGATCCATAAAACGAGGCAAGAATCTGGGAAACTCCCAAGTCAGTGACACACCGGCCATATACAACACTCCTTCCGGAAGGGCAGCTAAATCTACAACATGCTCTTCAAGACAACGAGCATCCGATTCACTAAAACCATCTCGGGGAATATAATCATTCAAGTCCGAATCAACATGTCTCCACGACATGAAGTCCGGAATAGCTTTGCGGTCTATGACAAAAAAACTCCCATTTCTAATTCTTCAAGCAAGTGAGGGTATCACGGAAAATCTGCTTGCGAGAACCCTTTCCAGACCTCTTTTCAAAAGAGAAACAATGACCTTGTTTGCTAAGCATATAGTAAAGACGGAACAGAGGAGCAGTAGGTTCGATGGAGAGGCTTCGGCAGTAAACTTCAAAAGTGACAACACGATTTAATCCTAAGGGAACTAGTTGTGAGATATGTACGGCAAAATCTTTCAAAACGGCCAAAAGGAAGGTGGAGAAGGGGACTCGTAGTCTGGATAGTTTGAAAAACTGCTCATATAAGCCTATACGGTTTTGAGGAAGACGGTCCATGGTCATACCTTCCGGAGCAACTTGGGGGTTGCAACTTTCCGGAATATGATATGTCTTCACCAAATATTTAACATAAGCCTCGTTAAGAGTAGTCGTATATTTAGGCATGTCGAACTTGGGAGCGTAACGAGTTGAGTCGGAAGGCCCAGGAAGATTCTCATCTACCATAACGTATAAAGGATGGATCCGGAAAGGTAACCAGGAAAGGAAGAAAAGATACCTGAAAAGAGAGATCCGGATTGGTAGAGAGAAGGAAAACCTGAGAGAAAAGAAAAAACACACACAAACAAGTGACGAATGGGTAGGTATTTATAGGCTCGGTAAAAACCCGGGAGACCGTGAAAGGAACAGTAAAAACACACGTGTCATCAATCCAAGCAAGCGGACGCCACATGTCAACCATCGCAAAGAAGTAGGGTAAAAGTGGTTGGGCCTTGATGGGATTTAACTGGAAAATGGGTTGAGAAGTTGGTCCGGCCCACACCAATCACAAAAGAAAAGGGCTTTAAGTATTGATTTGACTAAACCTTTTTCGAACAAAGTTAGCCCAATCAACACTTGGGTGGGACATGTTCGTGTATGTGTCCGGAACACATGACCCGATCCGGAACACACTTGACGATCCGGAACGCACACATCCTTCTAGAAGAAGTCAACGATAGTCAACAAAGAACTCAACAGACACACTTCCTATAAAATAGGGAGTGTGTCCCCAATCGGGCCAGCCAAGGCCCATCACCATTCCCGGCCTTTTAGGAATCAAACTAGTATAAATACCCCTCTAGGTTCAAGGTTTAGGTTAACTCTTTTACCCTTATTACTTTTTACTTATACTATTTTACTCTCATTCCTTTTCGGACTTTTACCCTTTACTTACTTTCACGCCGGAGCTTGGTCTGGGTTCTCACACCCGGACGAGGCTAACGCGTTGCTTTGGTCTCAGAATATCCGAAGCATACATCACTCAAGATCCGATCCGGTCATACCATTCGGACCCTCGCAAGGAATTGCACAAACAAGTAACAATGCAAAGTCCTAGAAATTAAATAGAAAGAAGAATGTTACACAGTGTGGGTATGCTTGGCACCGGGTTTATGAAGGTTTATAGGAACTTGAGCTTCTAAAATAAACGAGCTTATAAAATAAGTCTTGTTTGTCCCAGTCTTATGGAAGGTTTCATAAGTTACATACGGTGGCGGACGCAAGAAATTGTATTGTAAGAGCCAATTTTTTTTGACAAAACCAAGATGAAAAAATCAAAATCCGAATAAAAATTCGAGTATTGTAACTTAAAAATGGTAGATTTCTTGGTTTTAAAATGTTAAATATTGGATTATAACGTGTGAGTAGGGGCAATTTGAGTTTCGAGTGGAGAGCACTTTAAAACAATGTTCCAAAAAAAATATACTATAACTTCATATTTTTTGTCTAGCCATGGAGACGCCGCCATCCCGTATCCAAAGGGTATGTCCGCCCCTGGCTACAAGCCTCCATAAGCCGAAGCCGATAGAGTTGAACATGCGAGGGCTTATAACTAGTCAATTTACTTAAAAATCCTTCATAAAATAAACAGTTATCAAGTAATAACTCGAAATATGTGTGAATTCAATTTTGCTTCATTTTTATGAGATATTACATTAATAAGTTTTGGCGTAACTAATTCGCCAATCCGCTTTATAAAAATATAAGATTCATCTTTCGGCTAATAATATTATCCCCAACCCGAGCTACACCTATAGCTATAGCCACACCCAACTCATTGCCCCAGGCATAACCCTACATATTACGAGATAACAACATCTCATGACCTCCAACTTAAGTATATCTAACACATGATTGCAACATCAATAGATGTTATAAATAGAAACAAAAACTAAATAAGAGAACACATTTAACCATCATATATGTTCGCGTATGTCTCCGGTCAACGCTCCCGGAGACGTACCCTTCCTCACCTCGTAACCGGAACCCTGAACATTTAATAAGGGTGATCTATGAACAGTAGAGCTTTTAATGAACTAGCATTGGGCTGAGAAAAAAGCAAAAGGCACCCATTCTAATATCCAGGGGCTTTCGTCCGCCCTTTGGGTAAAGGGAAACACCGCCGCCCTTGGGATAATAAATCCTCGATTGTGGGGATTTGGCTAACCTAGGTTTTGAGACCTAGTCTACTGATGTGACTACACATCCAGGTATGTATCATGAAGTAGTATAAATACCCCCGCATTTAACACACATATCATCTCATTCTCAATACCACCATTAATACATATTGTCATTCTTCGATGTTCTATACCAAATATCACTTGTGTGACAACTACTTACTCTCACACCAGAGCTTGGTCCCGGGGTCAAACCCTGGACGAGCTAACGTGTGCTGCTCTGTGTATCATTGATTCAAGGTCAAGAGACAAGCACACCTTCAAGACTGTCGAGACAAAGTCGCTAGCAGTAGCCTAGCCGGAGGATTTTCTTTCAACAATTGGCGCCATCCGTGGGACCCTAAACTCGGATCTCCACATAACAACTAGCAATGGCAGGGGTCGCAGGAGAGTCGGACCCACCGCTGTCTCCCGGTCGTGATCCCGCGACAGTAGTGAAAGAGATGGAAACACCTCTAAACTTGCGAGAGAAGATTTTGGAAAGTATGAGCACTCTACAAGGTCTGGTGGAGCGTCATAATGCCGCATCTAAGAGACCCATTTCGCCTATACGCCTAGATTTTGAGGAGGATGTGTCGAATCCGCCGAAGGATAAGGATGGAGGGCGTGAGGCTCAAAAGGAAGTTAACCTCCCGGAAGATGTTCTACAAAAGCCTTTCAAAGATGTGATGGCCTCCCCTTTTACCAAAAGAATTATACAATTCTCATCACCGAAGCATAGGTTACCCGCAACCCTCAAATTGTATTCGGGAGCCACGGATCCTAATGACCACATTACCCGGTTTGCCGGTGCGGCTAATTCAGGAGAGTGGCCAATGCCAGTGTGGTGTAGATTTTTTCAGCAAACTTTAGACGGAGCCGCTGGAGGGTGGTTTGAAAGGTTGCCGAGGGGTAGCATAGACAACTGGGAAGACTTGAAGGAGCAGTTCCTGGAAAGATTCTCCTTGAGGAGGAAAAGTCTTAAAACACCGATGGAAATCACCACCATTGTCCGCAAGGCGCACGAAATGTTGGCAGTGTTTAAAGAACGTTGGACGGACGAGGCGAGTTACATTCAGGGGGTTCCGGAAGTGATGAAGATATCAGTCTTTGTGAATGGAGCCAAATGTCCAGAGCTGGTTCGACGTTTTACAGATGATACCCTGCTGACGGTTGCAGAGATGATGCAAAGAGTAGACGATTTCATAAAATCCGAAGATGCCTACCGAAATACTGAATTGCCAACAGGAGAAGCAGGTGACGGCAACATAAAATATAGCAAGGAAGATAAGTATGGTCCTTCCGGTTCGCATGGACGGTATAGGGGCGTCAAAGAAATGATTATCGGTCTAGGCCTCCATTCCCCCCATATGTACCTCCGGTAAACCCAAATTACGGAAGGAGGTCGCCATACCAGCGTTCCGGCCTAGAGTCGCTTACCAAATTCCCAAAAGAAATTTTAGCAACTGAATTGCAATTGTGCCTCCCTCAACCGCAACCAACCAAAGGTATAATCCGGCCCGAAAACATGGATAAGTATTGCGATTATCATCAAGAGAATGGGCATCTTACCAATAATTGCCATCAATTGAGAAAGCAGTTGGAGGCCGCTTTAGAATCTGGTAAGCTCAACCATCTCGTAAAAGATTTGCGAGGGAGAGTGAATAGGGGAGACCAGGGAAGAGGAAATGGAGATTTCAAGGGAAGAACTATAAACATGATAGAAAGCAGATATAGCGGTATGAAGAGGAAAGAGGTGTGTAAAAAATCGAGATGGACTGGATGAATGTGCCCATAACCTTTCCACCCATTCCTGACAATGAGGCTTCGGAAGAGCCCCTGATATTCGAAGCTGAAATAGAAGGATATTGGGTAAAAAGGGTGTTTGTTGACGAAGGGGCCACCATGCAAGTCATGTTTGAGCACTGCTTTCTAAATTTGGATCTCTCGATCCGAAGAAGGTTAACACCCGATAACGTGAAAGTACGGGGTTTCTCGGGGGATGAAACCACCCCCTCGGGAAGATAGACCTAGAAATAACCTTCGGATCAGATAGCCTAACAAGACGGACAGTAATGAACTTCACAGTGATTAGAGCACCATCCCCTTATAACATCATACTGGGAAGAACTGGAATCAGGGATTTAAGGGCTGTACCGTCTACTGTACACTCATCCATGAAGTTTCCTACCCCTAACGGGGTAGCAACAATGACAACCAAAGCACGAGCCATATATGAGTGCCGAATCATGGAGGACAACCAAAACATAAAAACGATGAAAGCGACAGCTGTCGGAAGAGAGTTAGACGAGTGGACTGCCAAGGAAGAATTCAATCAGCAGCAACGGGTTGCGGGAGATATGACGGAGCAGATCTGCGTCAATCCTGGGTACCCGGAACAGCTGATCACCATCGGAAGGTTGTTCACCAAAAAACATCGAATCCAGCTCATAGACTTGCTCAGAGATAACGCCGATGTATTTGCATGGGAACCTTCGGATATGACAGGTGTACCTAGGAGAATCATCAAGCATTCGTTAAACGTAGATATGGAGACCGCACCAATTGTGCAAAAAAGAAGGACGCTAGGTGAAGAAAAAAGCCAAGCAGTCAAGAGGGATGTTGAGAAGTTAACAAAGGCCGGTATCATACGACCGGTACGATACCCGACCTGGATTTCCAATCCGGTCCTGGTTAAGAAGCCGGATGGCAACTGGCGAATGTGCATAAATTTCAAGAATCTCAACTCCGCTTGCCCAAAGGATTACTATCCTTTACCAGACATAGATGTAAAGATAGGAGCCGTTGTGGGGTATAAGTTCAAATGTTTTCTAGACGCATACAAAGTGTATCATCAAGTGCAAATGGACGAGGCAGATGAAGAAAAGACGGCATTTTATACCAATAAGGGTACGTACTGCTATACAAAAATGCCTTTTGGTTTGAAGAATGCAGGAGCTACCTATCAAAGGTTGGTTGATTCGGCCTTCCGTTCACAAATTGGCACAAATTTGGAAGCATACGTAGATGATTTAATGATCAAAAGTCAGACCGAAGAGGACATGCTTGCGGATATCCAAGAAACCTTCGACAATCTAAAAAGAATTAACATGAAGCTGAACCCGAAGAAATGCTCGTTTGGCGTTGAGGAGGGGAAGTTCCTGGGTTACATGGTAACATCGGAAAGTATAAGAGCTAACCCCAAGAAAACGAAAGCAATCGCAGAGATGAGGTCTCCAAAGACTTTGAAGGAAATGCAGTCTCTGAGCGGTAAGCTGGCAGATCTCAAACGTTTTCTATCTCGGTCAGCCGAAAGGTCTATGCCTTTCTTTGAAACATTGAAAAATATCACGAAGGAAAACAAAGATGAGTTCCGATGGACGGACAAAGCGGAGGAGGCTTTTCAGCAACTAAAGAAGATGATTCTAGACCTTCCGTTACTAACATCGCCCCTCAAGGGAGAAGTTCTGTACGTCTACCTGGCCACATCCAAGGAGGCAGTCAGCGGTGTACTCTTGGCAGAACGAAATGGATCACAAATGCCCGTAAGGTATGTGAGTAAAACGCTACATGACGCCGAAAAAAGGTATGCTCCGTTGGAAAAGCTGGTCCTAGGATTGTTACACTTATCTCGGAGATTGAGAAGGCATTTTGAGGCTCACGACATTCATGTCATATCGGACCAACCTCTGAAGCAAATACTAAGTAAGTCCGAAGCCTCCGGAAGGTTAGCAAAGTACGCAGTGGAACTAGGGACGTATGAAATATCATATGTCTCCAGGAACTCCATCAAAGGTCAAGTGTTAGCCGATTTTCTCAATGAGGCCCCATTGGACCAGCAAGATGCCGCAACAATTTATGAAGTATCCGAAGAAGAGGAGCAGAACCACAATGGGTGCTATATACAGATGGGGCGGCTAACAGTAAGGGAGCTGGTGCCGGTCTAGTACTGATCAATCCGGAGGAGGTAGAGTTTACCTATGCGTTAAGGTTCAATTTTAATTGTTCAAATAACGAAGCTGAGTACGAAGCCCTTCTAGCGGGACTCCGCCTGGCCGAGAGGATGGGAGTGAAAGAATTACAAGCCAAGGTAGACTCGAAATTAGTGGCTTGTCAAATCAAAGGGGAATTTGAAGCAAGTGATGACAGGATGTCCAAATACTTAGCCAAGGTTAAAGAACTCCTTCCCATCTTCACAAAGTTCAATATAGAACACATTCCACGCAACAAGAACCAAAAGGCCGATGTCCTAAGCAAGCTCGCTTCGGTTGCATTCAACCATTTAACCAAGGAAGTATTGGTAGAAGCATTGGACGCAAGGTCCATCGACGTTCAAGAAGTTAACGATATAGTTGAGGAAGAGGGAGAATGCTGGATGTCTCCTATCAAAAGGTGTTTGGAAGAGGGGATATGGCCGCAGGAGCCAGAGAAAGCCAGGAACCTAAGAATGAAAATTCCCATGTATACTCTGGAAAATGGAATACTGTTCAAAAAATCATACTTATCTCTAATGCTAAGATGTGTCGAGCCTTTACAAGCAAACTATATAATCAGGGAGGTCCACGAAGGAGCCTGCGGAATGCATGCCGGAGCAAGGTCCGTTGTGGCAAAAATAATGCGTCAAGGTTATTTTTGGCCAACTATGCACCAAGACGCATGGGACGAAATCTCCAAGTGTGATTCATGCAAAATACATGGTCCCATACCGAGGCTTCCGAAGACCAATCTAACTTCGATAACGTCACCTTGGCCCTTTTACCAATGGGGAATGGATATATTAGGTCCAATCAGTGGAAATGCCAGAAACATCAAATTCGTGATAGTAGCCATCGACTACTTCACAAAATGGATTGAGGCCAAGTCGGTAGCCAAGATAACAGGGAAAGAGGTTCAGAAATTTGCTTGGGAAAACATAGTTTGTAGATTCGGTCTACAGGGAGTGATAGTGACCGATAATGGCAAACAGTTGATAGACGGATCCTTCGGAAAGTGGTGCGAGAAATGGCACCTCAAGCAGATGAATACTGCGGTGGCACATCCGCAAGCTAATGGGCTAGTTGAAAGAGCCAACAAGTCATTGATGCACGGTCTGAAGGCAAGGCTAGGGAGAAGGTTAACCGGATGGGTCGACGAGCTGCCCCATGTGTTATAGGCTCACCGGACGATGCTCAAAACCAGCAATGGAGAAACTCCCTTCAGTCTCACCTACGGAAGTGAAGCGGTCATCCCGGCAGAAATAGGCATCCCTACCGCAAGAACCTTGCTGTTTGATGATAACACAAATGAAGAGGAGCTGCGGCTAAACCTAGATCTACTACAAGAAAGGAGAGAGGTCGTGGCCATACCGGAAGCCAAGTACAAAAAGAAGGTGGAGCAATATTACAACAAACGTGTTAGGCCCTGCTCTTTCAAGGTTGGAGATTTCGTATACCGTCGCAACATGGCCAGCCGACAGGAAAAAATAGGGAAGCTAGGCCCCAACTGGGAGGGTCCCTACAGGGTTGTCGAAGCTTATCAGACTGGTTCGTATAAGCTGGAGACCACCGAGGGAAGAGAAATTCCGCGCACCTGGCACGCAACCAATCTACAAAAATGCTTTATGTAATATGAACAAGATGTATCAACTCCTTTTGTTGCTTTTAATGAATGAAAATCTTTAAGCATGTTTGATTGCAGTAATTATAAACCTCGGCTTAGCTAACCGTGTGGTATGTAAATACGCTTTAAAGTGCTGGATGCGCCTAAAGGGCAATCCGGAGACAAACAAAAAGCGGTCCGGTACCGATGTCTCCCACATAAACTTAAAAGAAGTATAATTGTCAAGTATACATGTTTGATGTGTCCAAGGGACAATCCGGAGACAAATAAAAAGCGGTTTAATACCGATGTCTCCCAAAACCATATATACACTAATGTAGACATACAAGTGTCGGATGCGCTCGAATAGCAATCCGAAGACAAAGCAAAAGCGGCCGAGTGCCGATGTCTTCCACATATATGAGGCATAAATGACACAAATATAAGATCAAATCTATAAGAGATGCTCCAGACAAAGAGTTGGTAAGCGTAACAGCTATGACAAAGATATAGCATAAGTTAAATAGGATAACCATTCATAAAAGGGATAAAATGTCATGGGTGAAACTTGTTCGGGAAACCGGGAATAGTAAGAATTTATTACAGACAAACTAATGTTTTAGAAAATAGTAAATAACAAGTTGCACCGGCATTCCGGGCCTTCAACTCATTTGGTGTTGTCATTCACTAGGGTCTCTTGAGATCCATCCGGACCGCCTTCATGAACTTTGGAAGCATTAGACGTCCCGGTGCTGGAGGGGTCTTCGTTTACGGGAACGACAGGTTTGTCCGCTGGGCTCAGCTGCATAATATCAATCACGGAGAGTTTGTTGGCCGCTGACACTTTAGATACAAACGGATATTCTGCTGAGAATAGGGCAGCAAAATCTTCTCGCCAAGTTTTAGCCATCTCAATATTCAGCCCATCAGCAGCGGCTATAGCAGCTTCAACCTCCTCCAGAGTTCGCCCATACTCGACGGCCTTGAGGAACCCAGCGTTGTACATGCCCGCGCAACCTAAATTAAGAGATTTCCTATAATCATAGCTAGAAAGAAGCTTTCTTGTAAGTATTGGAAACCCGTCCCTCACGAGAACCTGTTTGTCCACCTCAGCCTGAGCAAGAAGAGAAGTCAGGTGTTTCTTACCAGCCTCGAGCTCCTTAATCTTGTCAAAATCCTTGATACGATCATGAGCACTCACACCCTGAAGACGCTCCAGTTCAACGATCTTCGTGTCTTTGATGGCGGTAAGAGCTTGGAGGTCCTCGGCTTCTTTCTTCAGCTTCTCAATGGTCTCAAGATGCTCTTTCTCCCGGGCAAGGCAACCGTTGTAATTATCTTCAAGAGTTTTATGCGCGAGAGCCATCTGATCAAGCACGGACTTTCCGGAAGCAAAGTGCCCCTGGGTCCCCTGCGGAGCTGCGGTCAGTCGAGAATGCTCTCGGCTAAGGGCCTCATACCTCTTCATCAGCTCCGACACGGTAAGCGTGATCCAGGCAAGGGATTGATAGGCATAGCTCAACACGTCATAATTGGAAAGAGAGGACAACCCATTTTGCTCCGCAGGTGTGGCCAGATGAAACAACAACTCTCGAGCAGAATAGTGAGAGTCAATGCGCACATCCTCGTTCAAGCGCCATGAAGGTTTGTGTCGACGACCCGGACCTTGCGTACCTCCTGAGTAAAAGCCACAATATGAAAAGGAAAGTAGGGAAAGAGAAAGATTATATCAAGAAGGATGGTCTATGAGGGGGCATACCAGCAGTATCATCATCGCCATCTGAATGATCACTTAAGTTGATAGGAGAAGGAGTCTTCCTCCGTTCTGCATCTGTTTTGCTATGACCATCACCTGAACCAGAAGGATGACAGTGGTTAAGAGGAGGGGGCGAATCCGCCTCCGTATCTTCAGCATCGGACTGCACTTGGCCCTTCTTAGATTTCCTTTTTAGCTTGCGACCGGAAGATTGACCTTCAGCAGGTCTCTTCCTTGTTATCACCGGGTTCTTCCCCTCATGGCACAACCGGGCTGCTAAGATCTTAGGGTCGGGAGTGGTAACAGCCTGCTGACGAGCATTCAAAGCAGGAATAGTAGTATTCACTGGCAACGGCTGAGTAACCCTCCGTGTCGGTAACACCACCCTCTCGTTTTCATCCCTTCCAACCTTGGCATTATCGAATGACGGAAGCTTGATAAACTCGTCCATGGTAAGCTCTGCAAATAAAAGGGAGACATAGGTTAGAGCGAGCAACAAGAGCTCGCGGAAAATAAAGAAAAAATATATGCAAAATACCCTTGTCCTCAGGGTCAACTACTATCCGACGAAGGGAAGGATCCTCATATGGAACCCATAAGCCAGCCAAGAACAATAGATGTCTGTGAGGAGGGCGAAGCAAGACAGGGTTATCGGCAAGCATTTTAGCATGATCTTCATTAAAGCTGATGGGAAAGTCATCATGAACGTCAGTATCTCTGTCCCTCCAAGGCATGACATGAGGGATGGCCCTCCGGTCAATAAGAAACCACTTATGTTTCCAAAGCTTTAAGCTAGATGTGGTCTCCGTCAAGCATTTGCCATACCGAGCAGGCCACCGGCTTTCGAATGAGAACCAATGACCTTGCTTACCCAATTTATAAAAGACACGGAATAGAGTCACCGAACAAGGTATATTCAAACTTCGACAGCGGATCTCAAACATAGTAACACAGTTAACACTCATAGGAACTAATTGAGAAATGTGCACAAGAAAGTATCTTAACACAGATAAGAAAAAGGTAAAGAAAGGAATCCGAAGCCCTCCATGCTTCAAATAATCCTCATAAATCCCAATAAACCGTACCGGAAGGTTGTTCATAGTAAGAAGCGGATCAGGCAATCATGGACGAAGCTCATTCGGTATAAGATACTCTCTACGTATCTTCTTGAGGTCGTCATCAGTCAAAGTGGAAACCCTAATATGCATATCGCATTTGGGATCACGAAAGGAAGCCTCCTCGTCGGAACTGCTAGTAGACATAACTATAATACGAACAAAAATTGGAGTAGGAAAAGGGGCACACCTGCTAAAAGATGACTCCGAAAGGAAGAACAACAATGGCGGAAACAGGAAAGAAAAAGAGTATAAAAAAATGAGTTAGGCAGGTATTTATACTAGCGAAAGGAGGCATTGAAGGGACGCACACAATTTCCCAAGACAAATCCACACCGTTGAAAGAAAGAGGGCCACGTGGAAGCAGATCGTGGGTCAAAGAACGAAAACCAAAGCCATAAGTGGCCGACAACCCCAAGACCCAGAAGACAAAATTAATTAATGCGGAGTCAGAGAGGCGGCTTGCATTAATTGGACCCGTTACTGTTTGAAGAGCACATACTTTAAAGTATCACACCGTTAGCTTGTCCTAACGCTATGATACTGGGGGGGACATGTTCGAGTATGTCTCCGGTCAACGCTCCCGGAGACGTACCCTTCCTCACCTCATAACCGGAACCCTGGAACATTTAATAAGGGTGATCTATGAACAATAGATCATTTAATGAACTAGCATTGGGCTGAGGAAAAAGCAAAAGGCACCCATTCTAATATCTAGGGGGCTTTCGTCCGCCCTTTGGGTAAAGGGAAACACCGCCGCCCTTGGGATAATAAATCCCTCGATTGTGGGGATTTGGCTAACCTAGGTTTTGAGACCTAGTCTACTGATGTGACTACACATCCAGTTATGTATCATGAAGTAGTATAAATACCCCCGCATTTAACACACATATCATCTCATTCTCAATACCACCATTAATACATATTCTCATTCTTCGGTGTTCTATACCGAATATCACTTGTGTGACAACTACTTACTCTCACACCGGAGCTTGGTCCCGGGGTCAAACCCTGGACGAGCTAACGTGTGCTGCTCTGTGTATCATAGATTCAAGGTCAAGAGACAAGCACACCTTCAAGACTGTCGAGACAAAGTCGCTAGCAGTAACCTAGCCGGAGGATTTTGTTTCAACAATATACAATTTTACACCTTACCAAACTTTTTGAAAAAAGCAACTATATTGTCTCTTGAAGGTAATATTTCTTAACAACTTGATAGTTGAGAAAGTTATCAGCCCATTCGTGTATTTTCGGAAATCTTTCTCCTGCGGCAAACTTTATATCCGTAGCTTCTTAAATTACTCCAAGCCAATAGTCTATGAAATCATGCAATATCAACAATGTTAATGTTATCACCTCCAAAAAACTTTGTACCCCCGGCTTTAAGTTCATTTTCTAGCATTAGCAGTTGCTCACATGCTTCTGCAATAGCTTGTTTTTTCTCCATTGCTACCAAAAACCTTGAATGCTGCAGGCAAGCAGTGAACAAACCGTGGAATTATTATCAATATCGGCTTTTTTGTTAAGATGGTACGTATATAACTCATACATGAATTGAAAATACGTACCATAGAGTTCAAACCATGGAGTTATTATCTGGAATAACTATTGCTTTCCCCGGCCCTTACCACAAACTCAATGTGTGAGTGCTTTTCATTGTGGCCACGCTGGCACACATATATTTACTATACAAAGCATTATAGGCCATCAAAGTATTCATATGCGTCATTAATATCAGTTCTCAAGAAGCAAAAAGAATATGCTACGGAGTAGATGATAAAAATACGGTCTTAGAATTTAGTTGACAAAAATGAGATGATGAATTGTTAGCATGCTATAGTTAAAACTTGTAGTATCATCCAAGTTATTATTATCGTTATCTCGGGCATGTTTTTGGCCAATATTTGTATAAACGAAAACGGAGACAATAAAATTTGTTAGTAGCTGCAGATTAAGACACACTTTATGTAATTCGTACTTAGTTCGAGTATTGAGGTTATAAGTGGCCACGGCAATACATACGAGTGGAGTACATCTCCGATGTGAGAATTATCGATAACCGAATGTTTTCATAAATCAATAGTGGCTCTACACTTGACCAGTTTTTGGTATTATTTGCATCAATAATATAAAATATACATTCAATTCTAGAGCTACTAATGTTTTCATAAATCAATAAGAGTGCCAGGTATCGTGGCTTATGTTTTGCTCCTCACTTGGGTCTCATGGGGTACCACGTTATTTGACACTCAAAACACATGTTATCATGACATACCACATCTCTTCACTTTGGCCCCACCATTACCTATTTTATTTTCTTCCCTTTCAGCACATATACTATTCAGTGGGGCCTGTTTTTTTTTCTTTTTCATCCTCACTTGGCTGGCGAGAATCAAAGTGAGTAGCAAGTGAGAAGATGGGGTGGTGTGGTGGCTAGAAGTGAGAAGGTGCCACCTAGGAATGGCGAGCCCTCTTCTTCACGATACCTAGCCCTCTGATGGGTAATTTACCTTTTCATCAATGAATTTGGTCCAAAAACGAGCAATGGCTTTCCTATAAGGATCCTGTGGCAAAATAGGAACTCCTTTCCAAACATCATCAATATACTCAATGATCACAAGTGACTCTGATATCGGATTCCCGTTATGCACTAACACTGGTACCTTCTTAAGAACAGGATTATATTTCAGTAAATTGTCACTCTTGTTTCTCATGATTTCTTCAATGTTTTTGTTAGAAAATGTTTTGCAAAATATGGTTTTTGCAATACTTTGGACATAATTTTATATATGTATATGTTATATATATTCGTAGTACTTAGTAGCTTTGCATTCTCCTCGAAGAGAGATTCGCAACGAGCTAAAGTATGTCCAATATGGAGTTAATTTGAATGAGATATCGTGTCTCAAAGTGAGTCACGTGAAACACAATATTTGGAAAAATATTTGTCCCACATCGCTTGAAACATGAAGTGAAAACATGTTTATAAGGAAATCCTATTTTCTACCCTACAATATTCATTTGTGGGTTTTTGGTGTAGAAAGTGGGATTTCTAGGCCAAAACGGGTTCGAAGCTACTGAACTTGTGCACGAGCGCGCGACCTGCGGACACGAATGCAGCTCCGAAAACTGGCTTGGGTGCGGGCAGATTTCGGTATCTTTTTTGCTGCGAATTCGATTTGTTTTTCCAGAAAATTTTGTACATCTATTTTAGGAATAGATACAGAAACATAATATTTTGTGTTAAAAAGACAGACAGAAAATCTGTTTTAGTTATAACAGATTTTCCTGACTGTGGTATATATTTTCTTTGAGAACATGTAAAGTTTTCAGTATAAATATAACTTCTTCTCATTCAGTTAAAGACATCAGAAAAACGCAGCTTTGTCCTTACTCCATTATCAGACAGTTTTCCAGCAGCTCGTCGATCAGAAACACGCAAGGCTTCCGTGATCTTTCAGGTAAGTTTGTTAAGTCCGGCTGTACAACAGCTTTAGACGTTGTACCCTGGGAAACAGACGGCGAATCTGTTTTAAGGGAAGCGTGTTAAACACGAGCCTCGTCTTTGTTTTACTGCTTTCTTCATTACTGTTAATTACTTTCTGTCATTTAAATTCTGTCAATTTAATTTCTGTTATTTTATTGTAAATTCGATTTTATAATAAAAGTGTACACCGTTTCCTACAATCTTAAAAACAGATTCTGTTTAACAGAATTAAAACTTTTATTAAAATCAGATTAATAATTTTATCATATTTATTTATAAACTATTTCTGCCGAAACCAGGATTGAGTTTCACTGGAAATCAGTTTTAATTTAAAGATTTTTATTAACAGTTAACGTTTTTTAGCAGTTGTTCTAATTAGTTTATCGAAACCAAGATTGTGTTTCTGTTAAACTGATATTTTTGATAATTGCATCTGATTCATTGAAACCAAGATTAAGTTTCTATGAAGCAGATCCACTATAAGTATATAGAGATCACGATTGAATTTCTTATATACAGATTTATAACAGTTGTCTAACTGTTTGTGTTTTGATCTTGCGTGATCTTTCAGAATGTCTACTAGCACTCCTGAAACTCCTGTAACTACTACTGTGAAAGTAACTGTTGCGCCAGTTACCCACACAGTTGCTAATCATGCTGAAAAACCAGAAAAATTCAATGGACAGACTTTAAAGAGGTGGCAGCAGAAGATGTTCTTCTATCAGACTACTTTGAACCTTGCGAAGTTCTTAAAGGAGACTGTACCTCAAGTGGAGCCTCCTAAAGAAGGTGTACCCGAAAATCAACAAGCCGTGCAAGCAGTTGAAGCATGGAAACATTCAGACTTCTTGTGTCACAACTATATTCTGAATGGTTTGGTGGACTCTTTGTACAATGTGTACTGCAAGACTAAGACTGCCAAAGAATTATGGGAGTCGTTGGAACGCAAGTACAAAACTGAGGATGCTGGTACAAAGAAGTTTGGGGTAGCTCGCTTTTTGGATTACAAGATGGTTGATTCAAAGAGTGTGATAACTCAGGTTCAAGATTTGCAGGTTTTGCTACACGACATTCATACTGAGGGTATGACTTTGAGTGAAACTTTTCAAGTTGCTGCTATCATTGAAAAGTTACCTCCAAGTTGGGTAGAATTTAAAAACTACTTGAAGCATAAGCGAAAGGAGATGACTGTTGAAGACTTGGTTGTTCGTCTTCGTATTGAAGAGGACAACAAGCTGGCTCAGAAAAACACTTATACACCTGATTCTGCCAAGGCAAATATGGTTGAGCATGGTTCGTCTTCTTCAAAGTCTAAAGGCAAGAGCTTTGGAAAAGGGAAGAATGACAAGAAGAGCAAAGGGAAGTCTGAGTACCTTGCTCCTAAGGCTGGAATTACGAAGCAGAAGTTCCAAGGAAATTGATTCAACTGTGACAAGCCAGGTCATCGTGCTGCTAATTGCAAAGCGCCAAAGCGGGTGACTCCACGCGAGGCTAATATGGTGAATGATAATGTGGACATGATTGCTATGGTATTTGATGTCGTTACCATGATCTCTAAAGTTAACCTGGTAGGTTCTAATAATAATGATTGGTGGGTTGATACTGGGGCAACCCGTCATGTGTGTGCTGACAAGAGTATGGTTCACTCTTTCAGAGCGGTTGACAATGGAGAGAAGCTGTACATGGGCAACTCTGCAACTGCTGATATCAAGGGCGAAGGAGATGTTATTTTGAAGATGACATCTGAGAAAGAGCTCAAGTTGACTAAAGTCTTGTATGTTCTAGAGATTCGCAAGAATCTTGTGTTCGAATGGCTTTTGAATAAGTTTGGTTTTCGTCTTGTTTTTTAGTCTGATAAAGTTGTACTTTCTAAGAATCAAATGTATGTTGGTAATGGGTATGTCCTGAATGGTATGTTTAAGCTCAATGTAATAGTTGTCAAGAATGATATCAATAAAATGAATTATTCAGCTTACTTGATTGAGTCTTCTAATATGTGGCATGGTCGTCTTGGACATGTTAATTTTAATTCAATGCGTCGTTTGATTAAATTTAATGGCATACCAAATTTTCATATTGATTCAAATTATAAGTGTGAAACTTGTGTCGAAGCCAAACTTACAAGATCATCTTTCAAATCGGTTGAACAAAATACCGAACCACTTGATATGATACACACAGACATATGTGATTTGAAATCACTACCCACAAAAGGTGGCAATAAGTACTTCATCACATTTATTGATGATTGCACAAAGTACTGCTACGTTTACTTGTTGAAAAGTAAAGATGAAGCTATAGACAAGTTTGTTCTATACAAAACCGAAGTTGAGAATCAACTTGGTAGGAAAATCAAGGTTATACGAAGTGATAGAGGAGGTGAATATGTGTCTCCTTTTGCTGATCTATGTGCGGAACATGGAATTAGACATGAGTTTACTGCTCCTTATTCACCTCAGCAAAACGGTATTGCCGAATGGAAGAACCGTACCTTGAAAGACATGGTTAATGCCATGTTGTTAAGTTCTGGTTTGAGCCGGGACATGTGGGGGGGGAAGCCATTCTAACGGCTACTTATCTTTTAAACAAGATACCTCGTAAGGATAAAGAGGAAACCCCATATGAACTGTGGATGGGAAGAAAACCATCATACAAGTACTTACGAGTGTGGGGGTGTCTAGCCAAGGTAGCTGTGCCGACACCTAAGACCCAAACGATTGGACCTAAATCTGTGGATTGTATATTTATTGGATATGCTAAGAATAGTAGTGTGTATCGTTTCATTGTACATGATTCGAAAAATCCAGATATACACAAGAACACAGTTATGGAATCAAGGAATGCGTCCTTCTTTGAAAACATATTTCCTTATTTAAAGAAGGAAAATGGAAGCACATCTAGAATAGATGATGCAGTTTTCCAAGATAAGAGACAACGCGATGATAATGATCTCCAAGATGAGAGACAAGATCAACCCGAGGAAGAAGAGGTTGAACCTAGAAGAAGCAAACGGGCGAGAACCGATAAATCATTTGGACCCGATTTTGTCTCTTTTATGGTAGAAAATGAACCCACATCTTATCAAGAAGCTGTAAATTCCTCGGAAGGGCCTCGATGTAAAGAATCGATTAATAGTGAAATAGAGTCTATTTTACAAAATCATCCTTGGGAGCTCGTGGATTTACCTCCTGGTTGTAAAACACTAGCCTATAAATGGATCTTCAAGAAGAAGATGAAAGCTCATGGCACCATTGATAATTACAAAGCAAGATTGGTGATCAAAGGTTTTAGACAACGCGAAGGTCAAGATTACTTTGATACTTATTCGCCTGTTACGCGAATAACTTCTATTAGGATGATTCTTGCTATTACCGCATTAAGAAATTTAGAAGTTCACCAAATGGATCTGAAAACGGCTTTTCTAAATGGAGATTTAGAAGAAGAAGTATACATGAACCGAACTGAGGGTTTCATGGCTCCTGGACAAGAGAGCAAAGTTTGTAGGCTTGTTAAGTCATTGTATGGCTTAAAACAAGCTCTAAAACAATGGCATCAAAAGTTTGATCACGCCATGCTAGAGGGTGGATTCAAAATTAATGAATGCAACAAGTGTGTTTATGTCAAAGACACAAATAGTGGATATGTAATCTTGTGTCTTTATGTCGACGATATGCTTATGGTTGGCAGTAACGACAAGATGATCAAGTCTACTAAAGACATGTTGAAATCAATGTTTGACATGAAAGATATGGGTTTGGCTGATGTGATCCTTGGAATAAAGATCATACGAACTCAAAGTGGACTTGCATTAAGTCAAGCACATTATGTGGACAAAATTCTTAATACTTATAATGCGGGGGATTCCGGCCTAGCTAGAACTCCAATAGACACCAGTTTGCATCTATCTAAAAATAGAGGCGTAGGTGTTGCCCAATTAGAGTATTCAAGAATTATTGGCATGTTAATGTATTTGATGACATGTACCCGACCTGACTTAGCATATGCTGTTAGCAGGCTGAGTAGATATACTAGTAATCCAAGTGATGCACATTGGAAAGATATGACTAGGGTACTTCATTATTTGAGATACAGTCGTGATTATGGACTGAATTATGCTAGATATCCATCTGTTATTGAAGGATACAGTGATGCAAATTGGATATCTGACATAAAGGATTCTAGATCGACCAGTGGATATGTGTTTACACTGGGAGGGGCCACTATATCTTGGAAGTCTTCCAAGCAAACTGTAATAGCTAAGTCCACGATGGAATCAGAATTTATCGCGTTAGATAAATGCGGAGAAGAGGCGGAATGGCTACGTCAATTCGTAGAGGACATACCTAGGTGGCCTAAACCGGTAACGGCCATTAGAATACAATGTGATAGTCAATCGGCAATTGGCAGAGCTTATAGCACAATGTATAATGGAAAGTCTAGACATATCCGTCGTCGACGTAATTCGGTACGACAACTACTCTCAACAGGAGTTATCTTAATTGACTATGTGAAGTCAAAGGATAACATCGTGGATCCGCTTACGAAAGGCTTAAGCAGAGAGTTAGTTAGTAAGTCGTCTAAAGGAATGGGACTAAAGCCCTTAAAGGAATGAGTTTCTATGAAGGAAAACCTAACCTAGTTGACTAGAGATCCCAATATCTGGGTTGAATAGGACAACCTAATCATAGAAATGTGGGGGAAGTCACGTCAATGTGGGGGAGTTACTTAATATAGTAACTTTCCTAGTCCATTCCTAGAACAATGTGACATGTTGACAGGTTAAATAAATGGCTTAATGATTCAGGATGAAATCATAAAGCATAATGATTCAAGATGAAATCATAAAACATATGTTTTTAATGATTCCAGATGAAATCACCTATGTGAGAGAGAAGTGGGGTCGCTTCGAAGGAAATTGTGGTGGCGCAATTTCTAAGACCTCTTACAGAACCAGGCGAGTGTTCATGACCATAACGAACACGACTATGAGGACTTGACAAGGTCAGGGAGAGTCTTGTGTGAGTGTGTATTGTCGTCTATGTAAACAGAGGCTGAGTTCAAGGACATCGCGTCTACTCAGATCTAGGAGACTAAGTGCATCTCACAAGGGAAGGTTCAAAGGGTTACACCTACCTATCCTATGCAGGACTTAACCGCAGAAATTTTGCCGAAACTTTTTTGTGTTTTTGATCGATTCCCATTCATGTGGGGGATTGTTGGAAAGTGTTTTGCAAAATATGGTTTTTACAATACTTTGGACATAATTTTATATATGTATATGTTATATATATTCGTAGTACTTAGTAGCATTGCGTTCTCCTCGAAGAGGGCTTCGTAACTAGCTAAAGTATGTCCAATATGGAGTTAATATGAATGAGATATCGTGTCTCAAAGTGAGTCACGTGAAACACAATATTTGGAAAAATCTTTGTCCCACATCGCTTGAAACATGAAGTGAAAACATGTTTATAAGAAAATCCTAGTTTCTACCCTACAATATTCATTTGTGGGTTTTTACTCCCACGCCTACGCGCGCGAAGGTGGGGGGGGTGCAGAAAGTAGGATTTCTAGGCCAAAACGGGTTCGAAGCTACTGAACTTGTGCACGAGCGCGCGACCTGCGGACACGAATGCAGCTCCGAAAACTGGCTTGGGTGCGGGCAGATTTTGGTATCTTTTTTGCTGTGAATTCGATTTGTTTTTCCAGAAAATTCTGTACATCTATTTTAGGAATAGATACAGAAACAGAATATTTTGTGTTAAAAAGACAGACAGGAAATCTGTTTTAGTTATAACAGATTTTCCTGACTGTGGTATATATTTTCTTTGAGAACAAGTAAAGTTTTCAGTATAAATATAACCTCTTTTCATTCAGTTAAAGACATCCGAAAAACGCAGCTTTTTCCTTACTCCATTATCAGACAGTTTTCCAGCAGCTCGTCGATCAGAAACACGCAAGGCTTCCGTGATCTTTCAGGCAAGTTTGTTAAGTCCGGCTGTACAACAGCTTTAGACGTTGTACCCTGGGAAACAGACGGCGAATCTGTTTTAAGGGAAGCGTGTCAAACACGTGCCTCGTCTTTGTTTTACTGCTTTCTTCATTACTGTTAATTACTTTCTGTCATTTAAATTCTGTCAATTTAATTTCTATTATTTTATTGTAAATTCGATTTTATAATAAAAGTGTACACCGTTTGCTACAGTTTTCATACTTTATTCCCTTCATATTCAAAGCAATTTTCACTCTGCAAACAAATGGGCTTCCTCCAAGAGCATACAGTTTCACTTCATTCGACATTTTCAACTGAAGGGAGTTCAGTAAAAGATCGACCCAGGTTCGTTATTTGGGATGGTCGGGTTGCTATATGGGTGGCTTCTATAAATAGTAGTGCTGGCCTGCTGAGGGCCTGGTGAGTTGTTGGGTGTTTAATGTGGTATTATGAATTCTAAGAGTAATTGTTAGTTAATTCTTCTAATGTAGGCTGGATAAGTAGTTGTACGTGCATAATCAACGTACTATACTGAAAAAGTGTTGGAGAATGTGGTATAAATCAATAAGTGAACTTACGAACATGTGTATTTGTTAATTATGGCCAGATACTCTGATTTATATATGCAATTAATTACACTACAAAAATACAATACATAAACCATTTTCTATGAGCCGTAGAGCTAAAAAGCCAAACTACCAAGGCAAAGAAAAAAATACACTAAAACTCGGCTGGTTCGACCCCCACTACCAACCTAAAGCTAAAGGCAAATTAAAGTAGCCAGCAGGAAAAGACCAATAACAACCACAAGCACCTCTCCAGCCACAAACAACAAACTCTAGACGTAAGACTTTATAATAATGTACCAGACTCCAAGCTAAAAATACCAGGATGTCATTGATCAAGGATAATATGTGAAAGAAACTATCTGTTTTTGTTGGGAAACACACGAGGCCTTCTAGGCTAATACTAGAGAAAGAGATAACTTTTTAGGAAAGTAAGTTTATTGCTTAAACTTTTCTTGGTACTTTTTGGATGCTACACAAATGCTTACACTACTACATATTTATAGTACACCATGAAACTTTCTAGATACAAGATATTTCCATGGTTTTCTAGATTATTCCTACCTCATATCACTAATCTAGATATTTCTTATTACATATCTTTCCATACTTAACTTCTTATTTCTACACATTTTCATAGATATTTTTCTATGAGAATTCTACGAGTTTCTAGAAGCTTCCTCATCGTGGGCTCTGGCTTTTATGTATATTCCGATCTTTATCAGACTAAATCAAGTTTACCATCCAACACCTCCTTTATAATTGATTTACCGACTCCAAGCAACATCCTTTGTCTTGAGAAATCTCGCTTGTCGAGCGGCTTAGTGAAGATATCTGAAACTTCATCTTTGGACCTCGTATATATCACTCCACCATCCTTCCTTGCAATGCAATCCTGAATAAAGTTATAACGAGTGTTGATATGCTTACTTAGATCATGGTAGACTCGATTATTCATCAACTCGATCCATGCTTCTTCTTGTAGCATTTTGCCACATGTCTTGCCTCGTGCTTCTCCACTACGCCTTTGGTGTTTCTATTTTCCTTGCATACCCACTTGACTCCACTTGCCTTTTGGCCTTTTAAAAGGTTCCTCGACTCTCGCCTATTCTTCTTTGACTGTATCTCCTTGTCCATGGCTTGTATACGTTTCTTTCCTTCCATAGCCTCCACAAAAGCTAAAGGTTCACAATCACCATATAAAAAAGTAGGGGTATCTCATCAGTTACCTCGTAAAGCTCCAATAGACTTCTAGTCTTTGGTTCTCTTTCACTTGAACTTGAAGGTGAGTCTTGGGTTAGAGTTGGAGTTGGAGTTGGACTTTCAGGTTGTTCGACTTCTTCTCTTGATTCACCAGTATCCTCTTTGGCGTCGGGTCATAGGAAGAAAATGATATCTTTCATTTTCCTTAACACTTCAATCCCATGATCCTTCTTCATCGAACTCCACGTCTCTGCTCACTACCACCTTCCTTATGATCGGGTTATAGAGCTTGTATCCTTTGGATTGCTTGTCATAACCTACGAACACATGCTTCTCGCTTCTATCATCAAACTTAATTCGCCTTTGTCTCGGAACGTGTACATACGCTATGCTACCAAATATCCTTAGATGAGACACGGTAGGATTCATCCCATTCCATGCTTCCTGTGGAGTCTTGTTGTCTAAACTCTTCGACGGATACCGGTTCAATAAATACACCGCGCAATCAACCGCTTCATCCCAAAATTCCTTTGCCATCTTTTTACTTTTCAACATGCTCCGGACGATATTGAGAATGGTTATATTCTTTCTCTCCACCACTCCATTTTGTTGTAGGGAGTAAGGCGCCGTTAGAAATCTTCGAATCCCATTATCCTCACAGAATTTGTTAAATTCTTTTGACAAGACTTCTCCATGTTGATCCCAAACTTAGATCGATTTAGCTTTATGTTTATGAGATTAGATCAAGTTATACACGTAGAGAAACCTTTGTATATGTATATGATAATCTAAGTGTTATGCGGAATTAACACTTAAACAAGAACACACAAGATGTAAACAAACTTTCACTTTGATTAATGATATCAAACTTGCTTACAATGAAAGTGTTTTAACGTATGAAAACTTATATTGAACAATAACCTAAAGGTCTTCTTTTATAGACATAAGAAGCCTTGTACAATAATCTACGTATCAACTATTCTAGGTAAAGATAAATATAGAAAATACATTGTTGTTCCTATCTTTACTAGAAGTAATCTAGAACATAATAAATGCGTAGATCATATCCTTCCATCAGTGCTTGTCTTCAATGTATCAACGCTTGACTTTGTCTTGTCAACGCTTGATCTGTCAGCGTTTGTTTTCTTCCTATCAACGCTTGTTTTACTCTTGTCAGCGCTCAAGTAGACTGGCTATAATTTATTCCCAACAATCCTCCCCTAAACTTGATATCTACTCTAGTAATCAAGTTTCTGAATGAACATTAAGAACTAGGAGGAATCTTACAACACTTATCATATTGGTAATAAATAAATCTGATCAAATCTTTGGCCACGTCACTTGAATAATCTATCTCCAGCTGTGTTGTCTTCATCTTCTCCAAGACTTCCTTGGACATGGAATATTGAGCATCTACAAGAAGATACTCAGCAAACTTTGTAGAACTCAAGTAATATACACCAGCAGCTGAATACAAACGCCATTGAAGACCACTGAGGTCATCTTCAAGATCCTTCCAAATTGCAGGATCTTCACCTATTGGTCCACACATTCTCTTGAATGTTGACCACAGTTTTATTGCATTGACTGAAATGGGATCTTCAGTCTCATACTTGGCCTCTAATAACCTCTATATGTCCACCAAGTATTCTCTATCAAAACTTGCAAACAAAGATATAAGAGTGGTAAAAGTGTGAACCTCTTTTCCATAGCTGCCAATCTTCCAAAACCCACATTCATCTTCTTCATAGCTTATAATAGGGTTTCTGGAATCAAGTGGTAACACTTGCACCATATCTGAAGCTTCCAATGGTGAGAGCTTGATGCTCCTTCTTATAACAACTTCACTAGGATACAATGGATCCATATCATTGGGAAACTCAAGAGGGACTCCCTTCTTTATAGGTCTGGGAACAATCATTGCCTTCTTAAGCTCCATTTCTTCTGCAAGTTCTTCTTTTCTTTCATCAGAAAGAAGTCTTAGAGTGTTTTCTTCCTACACTCTAACCCAAATGGGATAAGCTTTGAACTCCAACTCTTCAAATGTCAAAGTAATCAATTTCTTATAAGTCCATCCTGTTCCATGACTTCTAAGAAGCATGTAGTACAACTCCCTTCTATCCCTTCTCAATAATAAGAGAATATTGCTAGCCCTGTGTCTCAGAATTACCTTGCAGTCCTTTTGTACTCTTAGGAGAATCTCCAAACCCCATATCTGGTCTGAAATAGTCAAATGGGAATTCTCCATACACCTATCTTCCCAAGCATGGTACATCTGAACAACCTCTGGCATATCAAAATCAATCTGCAATTTCAACTCATTCAACTTCTCTTTTCCCAACTCATCACCATACTCAAGTCTTTCTGGTTGTTCTATGATCATTACACTTGAATCTGAACTGGCTTCATCACTTCCTTCTTGCTCTTCTGAAGTGACAACAAAAGGTGACTCACCCACCTTCTTTCTTTCTTGTTCCATAATTTGTGCAGCCAACCTTCTATCAAACTCAGTTTGTGCTGCATTCTTTGGAACAACTTCTTCTACCATAATACCCTGACCCATATCTAATGGATCAACTGTTGTAAGGTAGATGGTAATACCAGTGAAGAAACCTCTTTGATGATGGATGATGACTGGAATACATCAAACTCATTTGCAAGTCTGTCAACGCTCAATTTTGCTTTGTCAGCGCTCAAGATACTCATGTCAGCGTTCAAATCTTGCTTGTCAACGCCCAAATTACCTGTCTCAGCGCCTCTTGCAATTTCCTCCAACATAGCTGTAAAAGACACATTTAAGTTTGTAGGAGAGACTAGAGACGTATCAAAACATGTCTGTTTCTTCAAACTTGTTAGGGCCTCAGCAACACCCAAAGATTCACCATCATGGGAGCCCTTATCACTCACATTTATTCGTTCATCCTCCCCTTTGGAAGATTCCTCCATCCCTCTCCTTGTGCTAGCACTTTCCAAAACAACAATCCTCTCCCTCAATTGCTTGAGTTCAAGGCCTTGTGTACTGACAATATGTTCCAAGTCTGCATTTTGCTTTTGCAAGCTTATGCAGACAGCCGTCAATTTCATTAAGGTCATTGGTTCCAATCTGCCCTCTTCTAAAATGGGTATTTGACCTCCCAAGTTAGATTTATTGGGCATGGATGAGGTCTTAATTATGGTATGACTTTCTTGGTCAGCTTCTAAGCCAGAACCAATAGTCCCAGCCTCATCCATAGCACCAACCACACTTGTGGTGGTGGTTCTCTCTATTACATGGCTAGGACCACTAGAGGAGAACACTCCAGTAGTCCTTTGGCATTTTTGCAACCTATATTATGTTGGGGGAGAAGATGATGTGGATTGAGTGGATGTGGGTTGGTTAAGGGGTGTTTGGGTCTGTGAAGGATTTGTGTCAACGTTTGGATTAGGCATGTCAACGCCAACATTTAATGTGTCAGCGTTGAAGGGGTCTTGGTCAATTTGCATGTGTGGTGGTGAAGGTAATGGTTCAGGTATTGGGTCAATTTGGGGATGTGGGTCTGGTTGGGGTTGTGCTGCTTCAATGACAGCAAGCATAGTTGGGGTTAGGGGTAAGTCACGATGTGGGGGTGAGTTCATCTTCATAAAAATTGCTTTCTTTTGCATAGGGATCTCATAAAAGTCATCATGATCCCTTGTGCAGTAATTTTGCACCTCAAAAACCATTTGTAAAAATCTGGGATAAGCTAAAGTCATTTTGTTCCCTTTAATTTTACACATGCCCTCAAAAATCATTTTGGAATAATTAAACTTTTGCCCAATAGCAATGCACACAATAGCACTAGCAATAGATCTATTGATCTCATTGTGTGCAGTACACTTGGGACTCAAACATTGTAAGAGGACATGTATTAGGTACTTCCAAGCTGGGGGAAACACCTGTTTATGATATTTATTTAAAGTTCCTTCATCAGGAAAAGGATAACCCAAAGCCCTTAGTCCTTGTTCTATTTCATTAATGGGGAGGGTGGTTATACCATCTGCATCATCAAGATGCAAAGCTTGGCGAACCAAAGCTTTAGTAACCACCCATGTACGCCCATGAACAATAGATGATAATGTAGTCACTCTATTAAATGTTGAGGAACTAACATTGTTCCAAAACTGTTTAATATGTGTGACAGGAATGAGTGGAGCATGAGAAAGAGCATACCTAATTGGGGATGCATTCAAATACGCCACCATTTGTGTGTATTGGGGAAACAGAGTGTCATCAACGTCCAAATATGCTACCATGTTGTGTTGACTCCTGAACCCCAATTCTAAATCACTTGGTTTAAATTTTGGTGCCATTGTTGAAAGCTGTTTTGAATGATTGATAAAGATGAAGTTATAGGAGAAAATATGGTTAGACAAGAATGATAGGTACCCTGTTTAAAATAGGAGCCAAATATATAGGAGAGAAAATGCATGCGATTGGTCAAAAATTAGGCAACTATTTTCAAAATACAATCATGAAAATATTGAAAAGAAATAAGTTTATCTCATGCATTAAATGAGAGTTATCTGCTCCCAAAATTACGGCCCAAAAATATGTAAAAAAGTAACAACTGGGTAGGTCCCATTGAGTGTCAATGGTAAAAAATAACCCATCAACGCCCAACAGCTATATTATTGTTAACGTTTGCCAAAGCCATGTCAGCGTCTAAATTGGTCACAACAACGCTTGGAAAAATACTTGTCAGCGTCCAAAAATAAAAATTAATAAAAATGAAAAATGACCTTAACAAAGTAATTTATCCTAGAGAAGATAACCAAAAAGTTGATAATTATTATAGGGCGGCAAGCACTGTCCACTTATGCACACTTGCTTATGCAAGATAGACATAACAGTCCTCTAGTGTCCCTTGCTAACCAAAAATCTTAAAAACTAAGTTACCTTATAAAATTCCTTGTTACTCCCAGGTAAAACCCATGATAAAATCATTCCCAAGTCTCCCAACAGACCACAACCAATTCTAGGCCAAAAATGTCTTGGCAGCATGCATAGTATATCAACGTTGCATGCTACAGTGCCTCATGATTTAGTAAAACTAACTTATACTCACCTGTGGACACAATCTAGAATTGTGATAAGAGTATCATAAGGATACCCAAAAATCCTAAAGGTTCCTAAAACCTCCCCTTAAACTGTGATACAAATGTTGCTAAAAATATGCATGAACATAAAAAATTTATGTCAAGATAGGAATAGAAAATTCCAACCATCATCCATAAATAAAAACATGCTCAAATGCTTCTCCAATGATCCATAAGCAACTCTATTTCCAATGGTATAATGCTAACACCACCTACACATTTAGATTGAAAACCACAAAACTAACATTGTTGCTGACAACACCCCGATAACACTTGTCAGCGTTAAGGAAACATGTGTTAGCGTTAGACAAATATATCGCTAACAACGTCACAATAACACTTATCAGCGTTAAAGCAACCTTTGTCAGTGTTAGAAAAATATAGTGGAAAATCTAAATCCTCAAAAAGACCAATAACAATGCATTATCCTGTACATACTTTTACAAAAAGACTCCAAAACACATATTATGTGAGATTGATCATTCCAATACTTGTTACCAAGTATTGAAACTTTCCAGCATCAAAAGGTTTAGTTAGTAAATCTGACACATTTTCTTCTGTGTCAACCCTATCTGGTTGTATTAAACTTTTTTCAAAACAATCCCTTATAAAATGGTGTCTAATTTATATGTGTTTAGTTTTAGAATGATGTACAAGATTCTTAATAATGCATAAGGTGCTGTTATTGTCAACAAATATCTTGGTATGCATAAAATTATACCCATAATCCAACAGCTGGTTCTGAATCCACAAAACTTGTCCACAACAAGCAGCTGCAGCCATATACTCTGCTTCAGTTGTAGAATTAGCCACCACTGTTTATTTCTTGCATTGCCAAGATATCAACCTGCTCCCAAGAAACTGACATCCACCAGTTGTGGATTTTCTATCAAACTTATCACCTCCATAGTCACTGTCTGAATATGCAATAAGCTCCAAAGGTGAATCTTTTGGGTACCACAAGCTAAGACTAGGATAACATCTTAGGTACCTAAAGATTCTCTTGACAGCATACATGTGACATTCTTTGGGAATCACTTGATGGCGTGCACAAGCACACACAGCAAACATGATGTCAGGTCTGGAGGCTGTAAGATACATCAATGAACCAATCATTAATCTATAGTGCCTGACATCCACATCCTTTCCATCTCCAATCTTTCCCCAAGGGTGTTCTCTATCCATAGGAGTAGTAGCCCTCTTTTCATGTGGAGAAAAGCCAAACTTCTTCAAGATCTCTGCCACATATTTATCCTGGGAGATGAAGATACCATCTTCTTTCTGCTGAACTTGTAACCCTAGAAAGAAGTTCATCTCCCCCATAGCACTCATCTTGAATTTGTCTGTCATAAGCTTGGAGAAATCCTCACTCATCTTTGGATTAGTAGATCCAAAAATTATATCATCAACATAGACCTGAACAAATAGAACATCCTTACCATTCTTCTTTGTAAATAATGTCTGATCTATGGTGCCCCTCTTGAATCCGTTGTCCACCAAATAAGTAGACAAAGTACCATACCATGCTCTTGGGGCTTGATGAAGGCCATACATAGCCTTTTTGACTCTATACACCTTGTCTGGATTCTCTGGATCCTCAAAACCAGGAGGTTGCATCACATATACCTCCTCAACAATTGTTCCATAGAGGAAGGAACTCTTGACATCCATTTGACAGACAGTGAAGCCCATGCAGGATGCATAGGCTAGAAAGATCCTTATAGCTTCAATCCTTGCAACTGGTGCAAAGACCTCCTCATAGTCTATCCCCTCCTCTTGTGTATATCCCTGAGCCACTAATCTTGCCTTGTTTCTGACCACAATACCTCTTTCATCTCTCTTGTTTCTTAGAACCCATCTTGTCCCTATAGGTCTGACATATCTGGGACAATCAACCAGCTCCCAAACATCCTGAATTACAAATTGGTGAAGCTCATCCTGCATTGCTTCCACCCAACTTGGTTCTTTGAGAGCATCAAATATCTTCTTGGGTTCCTGTTGTGACAGAAAACAGGCAAACAAACATGCTTGCACAAGAGGGGTATCAACCTTCTTGTGAATATTGGCAATAAATCCACCAAGACCTTGATGAGATCTTCTAGTCTGAACAGGAGTCATAATATCACCAATGATTTGAGAAGTAGGGTGATTCTTCATAGTAGAAGTGAGAACTCCTCCTTCAAAAAGTCTGGTGTCTTCAATCTCATTATCCAAATTGCCAATATCTTCTTCTTCAGACTCTCTTTCATCAACATGAGGATGAACCTCTTCATATAAATTGGAAGGTTCACCCTGTTCAAAAGTAGAAGAGAAAAGATGCGCAAAAGTGTTGTCAACACCTGAACCTTGGTTGTCAGAGTTTGGGTTGTCAACGCCTGAATTGGTGTTGTCAACGTTTGAGCCATCAACGTCTGCATTTGTCATGTCAGCGCTAGATTTGCCTTTGTCAGTGCCTGAAGGACCATGCATGTTGTTAACTGGTAGTACTTGGGGACCACCATTATCCTTTCCAGCAGCAGCAAAAGCATCTGTCCATATGGGAATTGTGACATACTCTAGTATAGGAGAAGACTTTTCTGCTTTTGATCCAACCTCTTCATTAATCTGTGTACCTGAAACATCAACAACTTGTTCTTCCACAACATTTGGAGTTACCTTCACAATGTCTGGATTAGTGACAGGCATATAATTTAAAGTTCTAGATAGAGGTTCCAAGTCAAACAACCAATTTGGACCACTTTCAGGATCACTAGGTTTATTCTCTAAAAACTTAACATGTACTCTTTCAAGTATACGTTTTTCCTTTTTAAGATAAACCCTATAACCCTTGCTCTGCACTGAATACCCCATGAAATAGCCTTCATCACCTTTTGCACTAAATTTACCTAAGACATCACTAGTATCAAGAACAACTACATGACAGCCAAAAGGTTTAAGAAAACCAATATTAGGTTTCTTTCCCCAAAGTAATTCATAAGGTGTTTTGTTCTGTATCTTGTTAACCAATGCTTTATTTTGAACATAGCAAGCTGTATTGACAGCCTCAGCCCAAAAAGCTATGGGGAAATAAGCATCAGCCAACATAGTTCTGGCTTCTTCAATTAGGGTTCTATTCTTCCTCTCAGCAACCCCATTTTGCTGTGGGGTTCTGGCAACACTAAACAGCCTAGTAATCCCTTTCTTGGCACAAAAATCATCTAAAAGTTTATTCCTAAACTCACCACCATTGTCACTTCTAAGCATTTTAACTTCATTACCAGTTTTCTTCTCAATCTGAGTGATAATATCAATTAAAATGTCAGCAGTATCACTCTTCATAGCTAAGAAGAAAGTCCAAGTAAACCTAGAAAAGTCATCTGTAATGACAAAGCAGTATGACTTACCATTCAAACTCTCTATATTGGTTGGACCAAATAGGTCCATATGAAGCAAGTGAAGTGGTATAGTACTAGAGTGCACCTGTTTAGACTTGAATGAGACCTTGTGCTGCTTGCCTTTAAGACATGCAACACAAGAGTGGTCATTTTGGAAAGCCTTTTTAGGCAAGCCATCAACCAAACCAAGTCTCACCAGCCTGTTTATATTCTTAAAGTTTATGTGCCCTAGTCTCCTGTGCCATAGATTACTCTCATCTACTGAAGATTTAGCATAAAAACATGACATATTGTTATTCATCCTAATCCCATTCAGATTCACATTATATATGTCTTTATGTCTAGGTGTTCTATAGTCAATATATTTCTCATCAGGGATCTTATAATCTTTTCTTAACACCAAGCATTCAGTATCAGTAAACAGAACTTTATTTTTGTTATCACAAACTTGTGATACACTAAACAAATTGTAATCAAGTTCCTTTACCAAAAATACGTTTTCAAAATGAAAGTTCTTGGTGAGAAGTGTTCCTTTGCCTGTGATAGTAACATATCCGCCTCCAAAGTAAACCTTATCACCATCCTTAATGGGAGTGAAGTTAGTCAGATAATCTTCCTTCCCTGTCATGTGCCTTGAGCATCCACTGTCCCAATATCCATAATCATTGACCTGTTTTTGAATGCCCTGCACATAAAGAAAACACGTTAGTTTTCTTTGGGAACCCAAGCCTTAGCAGACTTGGATTCATCTGGTTGTTCAACAAGAACAGACTTAGTTCTCATAACAACCCCTTGTTCATCCCTTTTTGGATGAAATACCCAGTTAACCCCAATAGGTTTTGTAATGACCTTTGAAATGTAATTAAATCTGTTGCAGGTCATTGAAATCCCATTTTCATTAGGGTTTTGATCTTTCTTTGGTCTCCATGTCAAGCTTGAAGAAGCTTTAGACCCCTTACCCTGTGGTTGTAAATATTTAGGTCTGGTTACGTTTCTGTCAGCGTTGGATTTGGTCTTGTCAACGCTGAAATTACCCTTGTCAGCGTTGAACCTAGGGTTTGCTACAGAAACCCATTGCCTATTAGACCAAGTATTTGTCTTTTGAAATGGTCTTTGTCCATGAGTGTTAGACCCTATAGTGAAGAATGGGGCAAGTCTAACAACTTGTGAACTTTGCTGCACACAAGGTTTGGGTCTGACAACGTTTGACTTTTTAACAACGTTGACTTTGGAAGCGTTGACACACTTATATGCTAAATGTGAAAAGCTACCACAAGTGTAACAGGATTTTCTAGACATAACCCTAGGTCTAGAAGAGAAGAAGCATGTTCCATCATTGCTAACTTGGCTCTTAGGTGATCTAGTATTCCTATACATCTCTGCATACTTGACACTAGGTTTTCTAACAGTGTTTGAGCCAAGGTCAACAACCTTACCAGTGATCGGGTTTGTTACCTTAATGGGGGTTGACTCATTAGGACTCTCATATAACAAGCCACCCTTAACAAATAAGGTAGGGTTAGCTTTCTTCCATTCATTCAAGTCAGTCAACTTCTGTTGATACTCTTCAACTGGGGTAATGACTCTTGGTGGAGGAATGAATTCCTCCTCTTGGAGTTCTGGTAAACCAGTCCAAGATAGGTCCTTTTGTTGGACACCATAGAAGTCACCAGCTGGTGGTCGAACAAGAGTATAGTCTTTCATCCTAATCCCATTCATGTCCTTAGGATCCCTTTGTTTATTTACACATTCTCCTAGGGTTTGTGTGGCCTTATCAAATCTCTGAATTTTAAGGCCAACATTATCTTTATTCTTAATGGCCTCATCTAACTTAGCCTGTATCTCACCATTAACCCTTTCCATGATGCTCCTAATATCATTGCTAGCATTTAACTCATGTTTTAAGATATGTATTTTATCTTTTAAGTCAAATTCCATTTTCTTGTATTCAAAAACTGTCTTCTCAGTTTGAGTGAGAGCTAGTTGGTAATTAGACAGTTTGCATCTTTCAGTACTCACATCATCTAATAATCTTAACACCTCTTTGTTAAGTTTTTCAGTATTTAACCTACAACCCTTACTACAAAAAGCATCATCGTATACCTCATTATCTGATGAAGAGGAGGAGTGTGCCATGAGAGCATATTGGACATGCTCTTCTTCTATTTCAGCAACCAAGGCTTTATCCTCTTCCATATTCTTAGCCAAATAGCTCCAGTCCCATCCAATACCATCAATTTCTTGCATTGCAACCATGGCCTTAGGATACTGAGCCTTAACAATTTGGCTTGAGGGTTTGCGAGCATCAGATCTTCTTGGAGATCTGCATTCCCTCATGAAGTGCCCCATACGATGACAGTTGTAGCACTCAACTTTGGATATATCAAATCCAGCTGTTTGCTTTGCATTGAAGGTCATCTTCTTCTTAAACCTTCTATTCCACCTATTTGCTCTTATACTAGCAAGAGCCATGTTCCACTTAATATCCATCTCTTCCAAGTGCTCATCACTTATTTGCTCAAGGTCCTCATATGTAATCACTGAACCATTGGGCAAAGAAGCAATATAAGCACATACAATATCCAGATCTAAACCAGCAGGTTTAACTCTTGGTGAGTCACTTTTGTATGTGTCAGCGTCTGAATATGAGGCGTTGACAGGACATGTTCGAGCGTTGACACATGATGATCCAGTAACTAGATGCATGTAAAAGTCCTTCTGATTAAATTGACCTTCACTATGTGAGAAGAAGGCCATGTTACTGTTGGTAGACTTACTTCCATGCTCCAAGAGAGTTTCATTCTCCAACAGCCTCAGTTTGTTATAGATATCATCAAAAGTGGAACTTTTGTGTGTATTATTGGCAAGTATAGATCTTGCCTCAATCTTCCATGCTTCACCAAGACTTTTAAGAAAAGTGGCATTAATGTCAATATCACCAAGTTGTGTCCCCATGAAGGACAACTTGCTTGTAATATCAAGCAGTCTGCTTCTCACACTGCTAAGCTTCTCATTAGGTTGAGCCTTAAAAACAGCATACTCATGCATGCGTTGCTTCTTCTTCTCTTCCTTAGTATCATCAATGCCACCATATGCAACTTCAAGGGCTGCCCAAAGGTCCTTAGCAGATTCATAACCTCTGTATTTATGCTGGTTCTCTTGTCCCAAAGAGAGTTTCAGAATATTTAGGGTTTTCATATCAACCCTTTTCTTTGCTATGTCTTCAGCAGACACAGCTCTACCATCATCAGGCTTTTCTCTCTTATCTGCTTCTGAACATCCAGCAACAGCTGCTCTTCCAGCAATAACATTAGCAATCTTTTGGGCTTTATTGAATGTGTTTCCATATTCAATAATCTCCCAGAGAGTGTAGTCATAGATCCCCAGATATTGCTCAAAGTTGAATTTTCACAATTCAAAGTTAGTTGCATCAAGCATGGGAATCTTGATGTTTGGTAAAGGTGAGGAGGAAGAGGTTACTTCTGGATTTGACATGATGTTTTTAGGGTTTTGTGAAAATTAGGGTTTTGGTGATTTTAGGGTTCTTGTGTTCTTTAAGATCAAAAGTTCCTCAATAAGCTCTAATACCACTTGTTGATCCCAAACTTAGATCGATTTAGCTTTATGTATGTGAGATTAGATCAAGTTATACACGTAGAGAAACCTTTGTATATGTATATGATAATCTAAGTGTTATGCGGAATTAACACTTAAACAAGAACACACAAGATGTAAACAAACTTTCACTTTGATTAATGATATCAAACTTGCTTACAATGAAAGTGTTTTAAAGTATGAAAACTTATATTGAACAATAACCTAAAGGTCTTCTTTTATAGACATAAGAAGCCTTGTACAATAATCTACGTATCAACTATTCTAGGTAAAGATAAATATAGAAAATACATTGTTGTTCCTATCTTTACTAGAAGTAATCTAGAACATAATAAACGCGTAGATCATATCCTTCCATCAGTGTTTGTCTTCAATGTATCAACGCTTGACTTTGTCTTGTCAACGCTTGATCTTTCAGCGTTTGTTTTCTTCCTATCAACACTTGTTTTACTCTTGTCAGCGCTCAAGTAGACTGGCTATAATTTATTCCCAACACTCCACCTTTATCCGACCTCACGGATTTAATCTTTAAACCCTTCTCCTTCTCAACCATAGCTTTAAATTTCTTAAAACCTTCAAAGGCTTGGGATTTTTCTTTTAGAAAATAGACCCAAGTCTTTCTAGAATAATCATCAATAAAGAGCATAAAGTAGAGATTCATACCATGAGAAGATGGATTAATGGGACCGCACAAATCCGTGTGAAGTAGTTGTAGAGGCTCCTTAGCTCTTGACGTCGCTTCTTTTAGAAACGGACTTCTTGCATGCTTCCCAATAAGACATCCTTCACACACTTGATTGGTATAATCAATTTGATCTAACCCTTTCACCATTCCCTTAGAAGATAACAATTTTAAGTCACCAAAGTTTAAGTGCCCTAATACTCGGCTTTTGCCCGTATAAAAGTTATATGTGTTCGTTGTGTTGTTCTAATCGAATTGATCTTAGTTCTCTATGTGACTCAGTCGTTCTTTGGTGAAGCAAATATTTTTGGTTGGTTTTTAAATTTAAATGTGCAAGACTTAAAAGTAAATGTCGTTGAAAGTAAAGTGGCGTTAAAGTAAAGTGCGTGAAAATAAATCTAAGTCTAATTAAAAAGAAAGGTGCAATATTTAAAAACGTGACGAAAAGTAACTTAATTAAAATGACTAAAAATTAAAGCGTGATGGAAATTAAAGTTAGGCAAGTATTAAAATGAGAATGCAAAAATAAAACAAGACAAAGTACTAAAAGTAACTCCCAATCGGAATGTATTCCGATCGGTGCACCTTTACCTGATCGGAATGATGTCGTCGGAATATACAATCGGAATATGTAGAGGATAACTGATCGGAATAGCTGTCACTCAACTCAGATCGGAATATCACTAGACCAATCCAATCGGAATACCAAACCACCTCCAATCGGAATGAAGGCTTACCTTGATCGGAATATGGTAGACCTGGTCGGAATGAAGATTGGAACACCTAATCGGAATATGTCACTTAACACGATCGGAATAACCAAACTTGCACCTCAATCGGAATGTTGTACTGAACACCAATCGGAATACTATCACACTAACCCAATCGGAATATCCAGAAAACCACTCTGATCGGAATACCAGAGTCCACCAATCGGAAAGTAAAACCCTTTTCCGATTGACCCAATCGGAATACGAAGAAAAGTACCAAAAATAAGCTTAACAATTAAGCTATGATCCTAATAAGCACTAGACTAAATCCTAAGGTGGAACCGTGTGAAAATAAGCTAACAAACTGAAATTTAACAACTTTTAAACACGAAAAAGATAAACTTTTAAGAAAAACAACTTTTTAAATAAAAATAACTTGTGTAAAAACTATATAAACTTGAAAATAAATATCTAAATCAAATAAGCTATGAAAACAAGAGATTTAAAACAATCAAAAGCATAAAAATCAAACCTTTAAACGGATCAACAAGGTAAAAACGCATGTAAATCAAAGATTAAAGAAAGGTAGAAGAAGATGAACAAGATAAAGTAAAGGTGCAAGTAATTAAAAAGAAACACTTACTTGAAATTAAAAGTAATTAAAGGTGCAAAACATGTATTTAAATGTGCAAGTAATTAAATGTGCATAAATGAATGTGGAAGAATGGTTTGTCAAGCCACCAACCATGGAAGAACTAATTGTCACTATTAGCCAACAAAACTAAATGAAATGAAAATGAGAGTATTTATAGGTGATTAGGGGAGAGGTTAGAGGAAGCTTCCTCCTCTCCTTCCTTTCTTGTTAATTGCACCATCAAGTCCTTTCTTCTTAATCTTTTTGTTAATCTTGGATTTTGATGACTTTTGTCTCGGGATTTCTTTGGAATCGTCTTTTAATTCTTCGATAATTAAGACTTGAGTTCCTCGGCTTTTGATAAACTTCCGTCTTTTGACTATTTCTTCGATAAATCTTCAGAATTGGTCTTGGACTTCCGTTCTTTTTACACTCTTGACTTCTTGACTTCGTCTTTCATCTTTTTCCTCAATAAAAGTCCGTAAATACCCGTGAATGTCCGTGTTTTCTCCACTTTTCATAATTTCATCCTAAATTACAACAAAAACACAAACCACGCATAATTTCAACATAAAAGACATAAACTACACGTTTAGGTCCGGTTATTTTTGTAATTAAGTGGTAGAAAAGATGGGTGTTTACACACATATCAAATCCCCTACACTTGACCATTGCAATGTCCTCATGCAATGCATTAGTTACAAAGCATGTTTACACTTTTCATCTTAATCAATCCACATTGGCCTTTATTAAAGAGATAGAAAATTATAAAAATGCAAAGCAAAGAAATTAAAAGCATACCTTGGGTTTTGAAAATGTCATGAATAATCATCATCCTCAACTTTTCACTTTCTCCAAACCAAGTTTAAAAACGAGATCATTGTTATTATAAGTTAGTAAACTAACACGAACTCATGTGGGCCAATTATTCACTTAGACTCCCTTATTCCTAGGGGTATCTCTTAAATTTTATTGTTGTCTTGAATGATCACGAGGATGCATTGTTTGACTTATTTTGATAGTTATTTAGTCTGAAAATAAAGTGAACGATTTAATCAATAGTTAGCTAAAGGACCAAATCTTTTAAAACTGCTTCTCGGGACCTCATAAAGTTCATATCTTGGCATAACTCGCTTCACGATTTGAGACCTTTCTCGGACCGATATTTGGCAGCGACTTCATACTTCAAACCTTGAGAGACGTTCATGAAATTATGGTCTTCTCTTCATATAGGAATTTCTTCACTTGAAGCTTTGAGAGATTCATACTTGGACCACGACTTCTTCATTTTTCTCCAATCTTTATTTTGGACTTTGATATACAACGATCCGCCTCCTTTTATGACTTGGATCTATTTATCCTCATACCTTGTTAGGGTCTTTTCGGATACACTTCTCCATGACTTTTGGGGAGTTTTTGCTTTACGTCGTGTGTCTCGATCCTTCATATTGATTTTCGATAAATGATTCTTCACATCACTTTGGATCTTTAGCAACAAAACATAGCCCTCATGCCTTGTTAGGGCCTTTTCGGACTCGCCAATCTTCGCGTCCCGCTTCAATAAGTTATGCCTTGGCTATGAACTCTAATCCATACCGAGAAACTTTTAAACGATCTGGGGCTAGAAGCTAAGTAACTTTTCAAATCGTACAACCTTATTTATTAGCAGATAAATTATTAACAAGCGATGGGAGAATAGGCTTATAATTAACTCACATAAATTCACGAAAGAATACCGAACTTATAATTGGCTCTATCATCTCTCGTTCTCCACAGTTTAAAATCTCAAGGAATGAGACTCGTGGATACTTAGCCTATTAAATCAAAGTTTTGGGTTTTCGAGTCGCCTATAGGATCTTGCAAATTCTTAGACTTTTTCAAGTTTAGAAATCGCATTTTAAAGTTCCCTTGATAAACGACTCTCTACGATCAATTATAGGAACTTGCAAAAAGTTCTTGTTCTTAACCCGTGAGAGTTAAGACTTTCGCGTTTTATAGCTCCCTATATAATAGCCTAGCAAAACTTGACTTAAACACGTTAAGGATATTAGCTAGAGTAACTTATGCAAGTAGACTCGCGTTGAGTCAAAAGATTCACAACGTTTGAAAATTAAAACCACTTATTTAAGCATTTATTCTAATAAGAAAAGAAAATAACTATACAAATGGAAAAACTAATAGGCCAAAATAGATCAAAAATTTTGAAAAATGTCGAAAAATTGATTTTCCGGTTAAAATGAGGACAAAAACAAGGAAAAGGCCACTTAACTTCGATAGAAGTCCCCCCTACACTGAAGATAAACATTGTCCTCAATGTTTAAGCATGTGGGAGTAACCTCCCCTACACTTAGGACATTGTGCACGTTGTTTAACTCTTGCTAAGGAAAAGACAACTAAAGGGATTCCTATTTTAATATTGAGAAAATATAAAATAGTGAATCAAAAAGAGTTTAGGATAGAACCGGGAAGAAGTAGAACACGGAATCACGGGTCGTCAAGAATCATCAAGAGTGGATCATTGAAGCTCGAATCCCTGATTAAGAAGTGAGGAGAGGAAATAGCAATCCAAAGGGTCCCCCCTACACTTATGGTAAAGAAAGCGAAAAGATAGATGCATGGGTTGCCTCCCAAGAAGCGCTTGGTTTTTGTTAACCGAGTCGTTAGCCTGACTCGACCTTGATCATCAACGGAAGTAGCATGAAACAAATTCACCAGGATCAAAGACATAGTTTTCATCCATCAATAAGAACGAGCTTAAGGCGAACAAGGCAAGCCAAAAGAGAAATGGCAAGGTTCCCTTAAGCAGCGATGGAGCACGGTGGAAGCAAAGTTGAAGTGGAGCAAGCATGTCTTCAAAATTTCCAAAGATATTTCCTTTTATTTCATCAGGTGGATACTGAGATGGCTTAAAGACTTCAATACCGGGGTCGAACACCTTTTCCTTTAGGGGAAAATAGCACTCAGGCTCAGCCGAGTGTGAAGAAGATCCGCAAAGAAGCACAACCTCGTCCTCAGAAGTGGGACAAAGAGGTGTCAAATCATACGTGCAACGGATTTCGGTGTCGACCGGTTTCTTCTCCTTTGACAAAATGCTCTTCAAATCCAAAGTAGGATCAAGACGATAATCTTCAAAGTCCAAAGGAGGAGCATCACTCTCATGAGGGAAGTATGTGTTGAGAAATTCAGAGAAATCTTCCTCGAATGAGTAATCGTCCAAAGTAGGATCGAGTGATGGCGGAGGATCTTCATCATGTGAAGAAACGCTCAAGAGAGTATCAGCCTCATCAAAATCATCGAATGTGGGCAGCTCGGGATACTCAGAAGTACAATCATCAAAATCATCCGAATCTGAGCTAGAATCATCATCATCATAAGCATCAAAGACCGGTGAAGAATCATAGATGGGAGAAGCGTCCAAAGTAGAGCGAGAATCATCCAGATCATCGTCAAAGAGTGGATTATCGATGTAAGAATCGAATAGAGGATTGTGATAGACGGTAAAGTCATCGAGCACATTTATCATATTCACTGATTCTCGTCCAAAAGATTTGCCGGTAAGCTTCCCCATTTTAGAAACTTGTGAATCATCCCCGACTCGTAAGATTAACTCACCTTCGGCCACATCTACTAAAGCACGTCCGGTTCTCAAGAATGGCCGACCAAGTATTAAAGGAATACGAGGGTCCATTTCATAATCAACTACGACAAAATCGACCGGGAAAGTAAATGTGCCAACTTTGATAAACACGTCTTCAGCTATACCAACGGGGTAAGCGAGAGTGCGATTTGCAAGTTCGAGAGTCATCTTTGTTGGAATGAGGTCGGGCAATGATAGTGTTTTCCAAACACTGAGTGGCATCAAATTAATACTAGCCCCGAGATCAGCAAGGGCAGTAAATTCTTCAGTTTTGTTGAACACGCAAGGCAACACAAATCGACCGGGATCTCCAAGCTTTTCCGGTAATTCTTTAAGAACAACTGCTGAGCAGTTTTCATTTAAGCATGTTTTGGCGAGTTCAATAAGCTTCTCCTTCTTGCTAAGCAATTCCTTAAATGCTTTAACAAATTTGGGCATGTGGACAAGTGCCTCAAGAAAGCTAATGTTGAAGTTCATTTGAGAAATCATCTTGATATAGCTAGTCACTTGAGCGTCCTCCTTGTTTAGCATTTTGTTCTTGCCCAAGCGAGAAGGATAAGGGATATTAGGTTTGGGTGGTGAGGGTGCAGGTGTAGTAGGTAAAGGTTGAGATGTTGAAGGATCATTCGTGGGAACTTCATTACGTCGAGGCGGAGACGGTAATGGTGCACTAATACTAGGTGTAGGAGGAGTAGGGATACATGGTGGTGGAGGAGGTGTAGATGATGGGGGTGGGATTGGTGGTCCTATGATGGTGACTCCACTACGGGTAGTAATAGCACTCACATTGGCTCGCGGATTAGTGACAGTGTTTGAAGGTAGAGAACTTGAAGAAGAAGGTTGAGCGGCTGGCAAGAAACTAGCAAGCATGTTCTTCAAATCATTGGTTTGATTGCTAAAGGAGGATTGAATAGTATCGCGAACTTCAGATCTTATCTCATTTCCTTGCTTCGTGATATCTCCTTTAAGATTAATAATTTGGCTCTGCAAGTTCTTGATTTGCTCACCTTGGGTTCTCATGATGGCCTCAACATCGGGATTAATGGGTGGGGTTTGTTGGGTGGGTGGGTGATAAGGATTAGAAGCTCTTGGTGGGATTTGGTTGCTTCTAGTGTAGTTGTTGGCGGGGTTTTGGTTTTGAGGAGAAAAACCGGGTGAAAGGTAGTTATTGGAACGGTAGCTCAGCAGATTTCTATCCCCTTGAGGTCGAGCTTGGTAATTTTCCGGCGAATAATTACCATAAGCTGCATACACATTTTCCGGATTTCCTTGTGTAGAAGGACAATCGGTGTATGAGTGAGGACCGCCACATGTTTCACAAGGATTAGCAACCGCTTTAACGTGTTGTTGTTGTTGATTTGAAGCGAGAAGCGTAATACTTTTGCTCATTTCAGTCATCATGCGGGTGAGTTCGGTCATCTCAGGGTTTGCTGAGGTAGAAGAAACATTGACTCTCGGGTTGTTCCTAGAAGAAGCAGAGGAATCCCAGTTTTTGTGGTGAGTAGTCATGTTCTTGTGGTGTCCTATGATCGTTAGACTCAATGGTTATGAACCATTATATCTAGGTTGATCATCATTCATATGATAACATAGCGGAATAAGAACAATGATCATAACAAGGTGTTTGGACACAAAGAACACGAATTAAAACAAATGGGTTGCTAATTATATTAATAATCAACAACCACTAGACGTGTATACATTGAATCCCACGTCTAGTGCGACACACACTTTAGGTTTACATTGTGAATGAATGATATGAATAAAACCTAAGACTCTTGTTCCTTTTATAGTGGAAGGAACATAATCTACAAGAGATAATATCAAATAAACATCTAAATCTTCTATTTAGATAAACTATATATTGTGTATATCATAAATAATATACTCAATATATTCCCTAAATAGAATTCTCCATCAGCGTGTAAACATCTGTCAGCGTCTTAACACTTTCCGTCAGCGTCTCAACTAGCCGTGTCAGCGGCTTTGACAAACGTCTTGATGTTTTCTTCGTTTTGAGTTTCTGCCACATCAACTCATATAATCTTAGACCCAACAATCTTCCCCTAGTTGATGTCGGCAAAACTCTTTGTATATCTCTTGTAAGTTGTACATGATCTTCAGATTGCTTCCCCTCAAGTGTAGCACGTATTTTCTTCCCCTTTTTGTCACATCAACAAGGAAGTAAACAATGTAGGCAATCTTGAAAATTCTCCAAAAGTAGGCTCTGTGTAATGATCTTGAAGAACAATCAATAAAGTATTCTTGATGTAGAAGTAGAGTAACCCAAACCTATGTTCCATATCTTGTTGAATGTAATGAAGTGTGTAATGCATATAAAAATCCTCATCCTTTGTGAGACACTGAGCACGATAATGTAACTCCTTCAAGTGATAGAAAATATGTGCATAGAGAACCATAAGAAAAATCACATATTCCTAGATCTTGTATCACTTCATCAGTAACCATGTAAGCATGAACAAGTTACCTTAAAAGTCAGTGGCTGGAAGTCCATGACTTTAAGATATGATAGAACACAAACTCGTGAAAAATCTTCTTCAATTATCAATCTTACCATAAGAATTCTTCCCCTTAAGCTAACACTTCTTCATGACAAGTCAATATCTTCATATGTAAAAGATGTCAACGAATAACTCTTTCACAAGGCTATTCCGATTACATAATCCAATAAAATTCTTCATGAATGGTTGCTAACTCGCCTTAAAATCATTAATCCATTTAAAAATATCCGAGCCATAAATATCATCATGATATTCTATATTAAAACGGAGATTCCATGTACCTTTGTGTGTATTTTCCTCCTTTTTGTGTGCTCAAAACGTCTAATTTTCTCAAACAGCAGCAAACAGTGTGTTGTCCAATATCCAATTCTGTCCAATATCTTCATCAGATGCATTGTCCGATATCGGATGACACTTATCAGCGTTGAAATAGCATATATCGGACAACACTGTCAACGCTGTCAGCGTTGACTTATTCTGTCAGCGTCAAAATCCAACCCTGTCAGCGTCTAATTCCTCTTTGTCAGCGTCTAGGAAAATTATATCAGTGGTATAAATAATACTTATTATTCCAATATTCAAACATAAAAGTAGTTAATATATTTGTGAGATAACTACAAAGAACTACTTTTCTAAATAAATAGAAAATAACTCTTGGAGTAAATCCCAAATATATCAAAAATACTCCACGTTTTTATACTCAGAATAATGCATACCATATATACCTTGCGTTTCTTTACTGAATAATAATTTAAATCCTGAAAATCAGCAAACATACGCGTATAATGTTTCTCCTATTCGCCTGTTACCTTTCTTAGAATCCAGCACATTTGTATCTTCGTGAAGTGCAAGTCAAATATATTAATATCCTTTTGGAGATAATTATGCATGAGATATCCCATGTTTTTAGCATCACCTCCAAAACTTATGCACCAACTCGTCCGACTTGTCTAAAAATCAGGGATCAGTAACCTATTTAAGAAAATAAATTAATTTTCCCTTATTCTTCGCATAACAGCAAATATCCCACGTCTCTTCACTTCTTTTGACTGTTGATCGTGTAAAAGATTCTGACCAATCATATTGCGAGTACCATGTGAACACAACTTTTCTTCACGTCTTAAAATCTTGAAACAATTATGTTCCAATTAAAGCTTCATAACCGTGTGAACAAAAATCAAAAGAACCGTGTGAACACATATCTAATAGCCAATAAGAGTTGAGATAGCTTATATCCTCACGTTTGTAACTATGTACCAGCATGTAGAGGAACTTTTGCAAGTTGACAGATCTGCATCAACGTCCATATTTGTGTGAATACGTTGATCGTGTGAACAGACACATGGATAACCAATCAGAATACTCAATCCGTGTACCTTCAAAATAACAAATCTTCACACGTCCTTGTTACTGCTACTATCATGCGACCAGATCTAGGGTTTTACTCTAAATCAGAAAAGTTTAAGCATTGAAACCCTAGAATGAAGATTGTTTAATTCGAAACCCTAATTAGGGTTTTAAGCATAACTAGATTCGAATTTAAACACCATAATGCATTATAACAGCCTCCAACTGCAATTCTTCCTGCTTTTAAGTAGATCTAGGGTTTGAGGAACCCTAGTTCATGATTTTATATAAAAGCAGAAAACTGAAAATCAACCATCAGCCAACTTCGACGCTTAATAACTTTTGCCTGGGGATAAAACTTGACAATCCCTCCGGTGGATGTTTAGATCTATGTATGTAGAACACACATATAAAATTTCGTGACAATCCAACGGTTCAAACAAAAGTTATGACCTTCTGAATACTGCTGCGCACACAAAAACGTCCAGAAAAACTCCATACGAATTTTTCTTTTCTTCACCATACACGAACACCTCGTCGGACCTAGATATCAAGAGCCTTAGGCTCTGATACCAATTTTGGTGTCCTATGATCGTTAGACTCAATGGTTATGAACCATTATATCTAGGTTGATCATCATTCATATGATAACATAGCGGAATAAGAACAATGATCATAACAAGGTGTTTGGACACAAAGAACACGAATTAAAACAAATGGGTTGCTAATTATATTAATAATCAACAACCACTAGACGTGTATACATTGAATCCCACGTCTAGTGCGACACACACTTTAGGTTTACATTGTGAATGAATGATATGAATAAAACCTAAGACTCTTGTTCCTTTTATAGTGGAAGGAACAGAATCTACAAGAGATAATATCAAATAAACATCTAAATCTTCTATTTAGATAAACTATATATTGTGTATATCATAAATAATATACTCAATATATTCCCTAAATAGAATTCTCCATCAGCGTGTAAACATCTGTCAGCGTCTTAACACTTTCCGTCAGCGTCTCAACTAGCCGTGTCAGCGGCTTTGACAAATGTCTTGATGTTTTCTTCGTTTTGAGTTTCTGCCACATCAACTCATATAGTTTTAGACCCAACAGTTCTCAATAAGCTCTCTACACTCCTCGGGTCTCCTTTTCATGAATGTGCCACCGGCGGGTGCATTGATCGTATCATGATCTCGAAAAGTCAAACCGTTGTAGAAAGTATCAATTAAGGTCACAGGGAGCATGTTGTGGTTTGGACATCTATCGATCAAGACATTATATCTCTCCCAAGCGTCAAAAAGAGATTCATCGGGATCTTGCATGAAACCGCTGATCTGATTGCGAAGGCTTGTGACCATGGATGGTGGAAAGTAGCGCGACAAAAAGCGTTGAGTCATGTCATCCCAAGTGTGAATAGAATTCTTCGGGAGACGATCAAACCATTTCTCGGCATGATGTAATAGAGTGTGTGGAAAGAGTTGTAGGCGAAGCTCATCCATAGTGGCACCAGCCAACTTCATGCTCTGGGTGATTGTAATGAACTTGTCGAGGTGTTTGTTGGCATCATCATCAGGCAATCCACGGAATGGGTTTGTTTGTACTTGCTGAATCATGTGGTGCTTCAACGAAAACTCAGGAGCGTTGATTTGCATCGGCGCAATCGGTCCTCCTCGTCCAAACATTGTTGGTTGACAAAGTTCCTCCATGGTCCGAAGATCGGGCTATGGAAGAGCATTGTTGTTATTATTATTATTCAGGTTCGGTGGAATGTTGTTGTTGTTAACACCTGCCATATCTAAATCTTCTTGAGGCTCGGGCTCTTGATAATTAGAAGATCTAGTACGCATACACCTGAAAATGCAAAAGAAAACAAAACCAAACACAAAGACAATATATATACACAATAAAGATAAAATCTTTTTGGATTTTTGAAATTTTTAATTTTTATGATTTTTTTATCAATTTTCTATATTTTTATGATTGTTTTGAGTTTTTATGCAAGAAAATTAACGTTCACAAGTGAACGGATCCCAAAAAGCAACGAGTCTCTCACAAAAAACTGTTGATCTTAACGAAAAGATCCGGCAGCGGCGCCATTTAATACTCGGCTTTTGCCCGTATAAAAATTATATGTGTTCGTTGTGTTGTTCTAATCGAATTGATCTTAGTTCTCTATGTGACTCAGTCGTTCTTTGGTGAAGCAAATATTTTTGGTTGGTTTTTAAATTTAAATGTGCAAGACTTAAAAGTAAATGTCGTTGAAAGTAAAGTGGCGTTAAAGTAAAGTGCGTGAAAATAAATCTAAGTCTAATTAAAAAGAAAGGTGCAATATTTAAAAACGTGACGAAAAGTAACTTAATTAAAATGACTAAAAATTAAAGCGTGATGGAAATTAAAGTTAGGCAAGTATTAAAATGAGAATGCAAAAATAAAACAAGACAAAGTACTAAAAGTAACTCCCAATCGGAATGTATTCCGATCGGTGCACCTTTACCTGATCGGAATGATGTCGTCGGAATATACAATCGGAATATGTAGAGGATAACTGATCGGAATAGCTGTCACTCAACTCAGATCGGAATATCACTAGACCAATCCAATCGGAATACCAAACCACCTCCAATCGGAATGAAGGCTTACCTTGATCGGAATATGGTAGACCTGGTCGGAATGAAGATTGGAACACCTAATCGGAATATGTCACTTAACACGATCGGAATAACCAAACTTGCACCTCAATCGGAATGTTGTACTGAACACCAATCGGAATACTATCACACTAACCCAATCGGAATATCCAGAAAACCACTCTGATCGGAATACCAGAGTCCACCAATCGGAAAGTAAAACCCTTTTCCGATTGACCCAATCGGAATACGAAGAAAAGTACCAAAAATAAGCTTAACAATTAAGCTATGATCCTAATAAGCACTAGACTAAATCCTAAGGTGGAACCGTGTGAAAATAAGCTAACAAACTGAAATTTAACAACTTTTAAACACGAAAAAGATAAACTTTTAAGAAAAACAACTTTTTAAATAAAAATAACTTGTGTAAAAACTATATAAACTTGAAAATAAATATCTAAATCAAATAAGCTATGAAAACAAGAGATTTAAAACAATCAAAAGCATAAAAATCAAACCTTTAAACGGATCAACAAGGTAAAAACGCATGTAAATCAAAGATTAAAGAAAGGTAGAAGAAGATGAACAAGATAAAGTAAAGGTGCAAGTAATTAAAAAGAAACACTTACTTGAAATTAAAAGTAATTAAAGGTGCAAAACATGTATTTAAATGTGCAAGTAATTAAATGTGCATAAATGAAAGTGGAAGAATGGTTTGTCAAGCCACCAACCATGGAAGAACTAATTGTCACTATTAGCCAACAAAACTAAATGAAATGAAAATGAGAGTATTTATAGGTGATTAGGGGAGAGGTTAGAGGAAGCTTCCTCCTCTCCTTCCTTTCTTGTTAATTGCACCATCAAGTCCTTTCTTCTTAATCTTTTTGTTAATCTTGGATTTTGATGACTTTTGTCTCGGGATTTCTTTGGACTCGTCTTTTAATTCTTCGATAATTAAGACTTGAGTTCCTCGGCTTTTGATAAACTTCCGTCTTTTGACTATTTCTTCGATAAATCTTCAGAATTGGTCTTGGACTTCCGTTCTTTTTACACTCTTGACTTCTTGACTTCGTCTTTCATCTTTTTCCTCAATAAAAGTCCGTAAATACCCGTGAATGTCCGTGTTTTCTCCACTTTTCATAATTTCATCCTAAATTACAACAAAAACACAAACCACGCATAATTTCGACATAAAAGACATAAAATACACGTTTAGGTCCGGTTATTCTTGTAATTAAGTGGTAGAAAAGATGGGTGTTTACACACATATCATGCCCATACCTCATGTGCCAAAGCCACAACTGGTCCTTTAAACAACTCTTTAAGCACTTAGCTTCATCATGTTGAATGTTCAAGATGAACATTCGGTTTTTATTCATAGGCACTTTTGCTATGAGCTTTCCTTCATGATTTCTAATTGTGGCACTACGATCTTTGAAATGAATATCGTAGTTTTTCTCCAACAGTTTTCCCACGCTTAAAATGTTACTTTTAAGGTTGGGCACATTGTATACATCCGGAATATATTGGTGCCTTCCATCTTTAGCTCGGATAAGTATTTTACCTTTTCCTTTCACCGGTGCCTTTGACTCATCTCCGAAGGCGACGTTCCCTTTACGTTGCTCTATCTCCACGAACAAGTCTTCTTCACCCGTCATATGTTTACTAGCAGCGGAATCTATATGCCATAGCTCTGTCCTCTCTTCTTTTTCGCCATGTCTTGCCATTAGCAAAGTAAGCTCGTCTTCGTCATCTACCTCCACAAGATTGGCCTTTTCTTCTACTTGTCTTGAGCTAGTACACTCGCTAGCATAATGACCAAATTTTCGACAATTATAACATTGTATTTGAGACTTACCTCCTTTTTGAGATTGGTAGCTTCTTCCACGACCTCTCCTATTTGGAGACCAACAGTTCTCATCTTCCTTTGAACATCTTCTCTTCCTCTTCCTCGTCCCTGAAATCCTCCACGACCTCGAAAAGTACCATGTCCTCGTCCTTGCTCGCGTCCATGTAAAAATCTCTTTTCTCTTTCTTTGAAAGAGACCTTTGAGTATAGAGCTTGCTCCAAGGGTTCTTTCCTCCTTATTTTCTTCAACTTCCCTTCATGGGCATGTAAAGATCCCATGAGTTGATCGACGGTCATAGAGTCGATGTCTATTGACTCTTCTATAGACACAACAATGTAATCAAATCTTGGTGGAAAAGAGAAAAGAATCTTTTCTATCACCCTTGTGTCAGTCAAGCTTTCACCATTTCTCTTCATCTCATTTGAAATGGTTAAGACACGAGTGAAATAATCCGAAATGGTTTCGGATTCCTCCATTTGGATTTTTTAGAACTCTCCTCTAAGAGTTTGAAGACGTACCTTCTTCACCTTATCAACTCCTGTGAAAGCATTTTGAAGGATCTCCCACGCTTCCTTAGAAGTGGTTGCATTTGCAACTTTCTCGAACATCACATCATCAAGACATTGATAGATGAGAGTAAGAGCACTTTGATCCTTTTTCTCGCCTTCTGCAGATCTACCCTTTGGGCAACACTCAACGAGTTTTCATCTTCAACTTTATCAATGCCTTTCTCAACTATCTCCCACACATCATGTGAACCGAGTAACGCCTTCATCCGAATACACCAACTACCATAGTTGTCTTTGGTGAGACGAGGAAATTGGAATTAGTTCATTGAACTTGACATCTTGATCTTCTCCGAGACTAGAACCTTTTAGGCTCTGATACCAGTTTGTTGGGAAACACACGGGGCCTTCTAGGCTAATACTAGAGAAAGAGATAGGTTTTAAGTTTATTGCTTGAACTTTTCTTGGTACTTTTCGGATGCTACACAAATGCTTACACTACTACATATTTATAGTACACCATGTAACTTTCTAGATACAAAATATTTCCATGGTTTTCTAGATTATTCCTACCTCATCCTTATCACTAATCTAGATATTTCTTATTACATATCTTTCCATACTTATCTTATTATTTCTACACATTTCCATAGATATTTTCTATGAGAATTTTACGAGTTTATAGAAGCTTCCTCATCGTGGGCTCGGGCTTTTATGTATATTACGATCTTTATCAGACTAAATCAAGTTTACCATCCAACAGTTTTGGCCATATAAGAATTTAATTAGAAGTGTGTATGATGACGTGTAGTCCCCAGCCGGTTCATAAACCCGGCCCACGGGTACTACCGGCATCCGGCCTGTTACTAATGGGTTGGAATAATATCATTTAAAGCTTATGGGATTCGAATGAACAGTAGCCGCATACATGTGTGCGGCCCACGGCCCGTTACGGCCGGTACAGGGTTAGACAGAATCATAATATTATTATGATTAGGATTTACCCCAAACTAGAGGATATACACTCACCATAATTAGAAGATAACAATCAAGCTAATTATGGAACTTATCCTTTGCTTGGGGCCGAAGCATCGGTGACAGCCCATTAGGGTTTCACCACCTATAGAAGGAACCCCCAAGGGTTCCACAAAGGTATTACATTCTACACACTCTCAACTCCCATCCGATTCTTAAACCCTAACCGATTACTTACTCCCACGCTGGAGTCTAATCGTGGGAAACATTCCCACGATAAGCTTAACGCGTGTTGTTTTAGTGTGCAGGATCCCAATAAGATATTTCACTTGGTGCAGGAGCCGGACCCAGTCAACCCGAATTAAGCCTAATTCGGGTCAAGCAAGGATCATCCAACTTTTGTATCAAAAAGTTGGCTCATCCGTGGGACCAATACACTAAGCTAGAGCAAGTCTCATCTCGATCTCTCTCAATGAAGAAAGGACATCCGCAAGGAAATCATAGGAACACGAATCCTGCGAATAGGAAGTCCACAGGGAACGGGATACTCATCCCCACTCAGTCCCCTAGCAACCAGACAGGTGGACCGAATAACCGGAGCGTTTTTCATCCTATGGGTGGAATAGGCACGTCCGCTATCACCCCACCACCAACCTCGACCTTGGACAACCCCGATCCAGGGAGTGCGCCTAAGCCCCCTAACAAGGATCCGCGCAGGCCATCGACTGAAGAAGAAGTGGAAGTTGAACCACTTAGTGAGGAAGACCTCGCTCGAGTTCTCACACAGAACTTTGAGAGGATCGTCCCGGGAATCGCGTCTAGGTTAATCCTAGGGAGGAACCTCCAATCTAGGCTCAACTTTGGCAGAGTCGTACCCGACACCTCTCCTCAGACTCAAAAGAAGAAGAGGGCACGACCCCAGGAACGAAACCTCTTTAAGGAAACCCCTCAACCTCGGAATGTGTTCGAACGCATAGGGGATCATGTTATGTAGGAACTACTACAATCTCGTGAAGAGGGAGATAGATCCGACGATTCAGCCGAACAGCCGAACTTGGAGTTAACCGGAACTAATCGCCACACAAGCGTGTGGGATAGGATGAATACTGGGAAGAAGGCTCCTAGATCTTCTCACATGAGCGACCCTCAGCCAAGGAGTGGGGCACTTCCCCCTTCCCTCGGTCCCTCAGGAGAGGATTCGGATGACCATCTAACCAAGCGTCGCTGACCTAGGCGTACTCCTCCACCGCCGTCAGACGATGAGGGGTACTACGGTGGCCCCTATTATCGTGAGGAGGAAGAGGAAGATCTCTCCCGTCCATGGTGTGATCCTAATCTCACCCGTCAATGGTATGATCCCAGGGAAGATCCTTTTACTCTCCGCATACGGAATTACTCCAAGGATAAGAAGCGTCACATGCTAGCGTGCGTCAGGACTTATGATGGGTCTGGTGATCCGGATGATCACCTAAAGATATTTGACACACAGGTGAAAATCGAACGATGGCCCATGCCTATATGGTGCCAGATGTTCAATTTAACCTTGATCGGCAATGCCCGTGATTGGTTTGAGGGACTTCCTCCCCGAAGCTTTGATAGCTTCACTGAACTGCGTACTGCGTTCAAAAACAATTATACTCAGCGAAAGAAGTATAATAGGGATCCGGTCTCATTGGCAACCGTCAAGCAACGACCTGGAGAATCTACGGAGGCCTTCACCGAACGCTTCAATGAAGAGTGCACGCGCACAAAGACAATGCCAGAACTCCTAAAAATTTCTGATTACATGCATGTCATAACAGACAGGGAGTTAATTAGGCGCCTCAATGACAAGCGACCAGAGAGGTATGACGACCTCATGGAAAGGGTCAGGAACTATATAGAAGGAGAAACCGTGGTAGTCGCGGCCTATCCTACAAAGGGAAACAACTATCAATCAAATGACCAGTCTAGGAGATAGTCGGGTGGTCAAAATAACCAAGGCAGTGGAAGGGGCTCAGACTACAAGAGCCAAAACAAAGGAGGGCGGTCGGAGGACAAGTTCACCCCCTTAAAGATGTCTTACCGGGAGATCCTGTTGACAGAAGGGGCGAAGTTTCCGAGACCTCCTCCGATGACGACTCCGGTGGACCGTCTTCAAGGGAATCGCTTTTGCGAATTCCACAACGACAAAGGTCACGGCACGGAGGAATGCATCCAGCTCAAGAAGCACATTGAGTCACTAATCAAGTCCGGAAAACTCAAACATCTGGTCAAGGATTGGAAGGACGGAAAGGATAACAAGAAGCACGATAAGAAGGATCCCCAAAAGGACAAACCTTTGACTACATACATGATCCAATCCTGGCAGCGCCGCACAAAGCAGAAAATTGGTCAAAAATTTTCACGCGGTAGAGAAATTTCATTCCCTACCATCACAGCAAGTGACGTAGCCGATGCACCTCTCACGATTGAGGTAAGCATTGGAACACACAATGTTCGCCGTATGTATGTGGATGGAGGGTCATCGGCAGAAGTACTGTACGAACACTGCTTCGTACAACTACGACCGGAAATAAGAAGCTAATTGGTACCCGGCCACGTCACCGCTCATTGGCTTTAGTGGAGATACTATCTGGCCAATAGGACAGCTGCGTCTTCTAGTAACCATAGGGAATGAAGAGCATTCCACCATGGCGTGTATGAACTTTATGGTGATACGCTCACACTCTCCATACAATGGGATCATCGGAAGGCCAGGCATCCTGGCCATACGGGCAGTCTCGTCCACATATCACGGAATGATTAAATTCCCTGTGGAAGGAGGAATTGTCACCATCTATAACTCAATCATACCAGCATCCGAATGTCACACCATGGCAACACCAGTCCTACCTGTCCCCGTCAAGGAAGGATCACCACCCCCAACTGGAAGGTGGCAATCCATCCCGATTATCCAGAACAAGAGGTGTCCATAGGAGGAACGCTCTCGGATAGCGGCAAGAGGGCCATGTGCTCTATTCTGAAAGCAAACTTGGATGTATTCGCATGGGAGCCCAAGCATATGACGGGTGTGCCGCGTGTGATAGCAAAAAATAAACTCCAAATCCGCTAGGGATATCCTCCCGTTAAGCAAAAGAAGCATGGTCAAGCACCAGAACGCAGCCAAGTAATACTGGATGAAGTACGGAAATTAGTGGACGCAGGAATTATGCACGAGGTATACTACCACAAGTGGTAATCTAACCCGGTCATGGTCAAGAAGCATGACGGGAGCTGGCGCATGTGTGTAGACTTCACGGACCTGAACAAAGCCTGTCCACAGGACTGCTATCCGTTACCAGAGATTGATTAGAAGGTGGAATCCCTATTTGGGTATCCCTTTAAGTGCTTCTTAGACGCGTACAAAGGGTATCACCAGATCCAGATGGCGGAAGAGGATGCGGAGAAGACGGCGTTTCATACTAGTCAGGGCGTATACTGTTATACAAAAATGCCATTCGGACTAAAGAACGCCAGGGCAACATATCAGCGACTTGTTGATAAAGCCTTCGACTCATAGATAGGCCGCAATCTTGAGGTCTACGTTGACGATCTAGTCATCAAAAGTCATACGGAGGAGGCACTTCTCCGTGACGTCCAAGAGACGTTTGACACATTGAGGAGGATTAATATGAAACTAAATCCAAAAAATGCACGTTTGGGGCAACGGAAGGGATGTTCCTTGGATACATGATCGATCCAAACGGGATCAAACCTTGCCCGGAAAAGACATACGCGGTGATACAGTTACCATCTCCTCAGACGCGAAAAGAGGTACAATCATTGAATGGAAAGCTGGCCGGGCTAAACAGGTTCTTGTCGAAGTCCGCGGAGAAGTCACTCCACCTATTCAAAACACTCAAGAAGTGCATCAAGAAGGGAGATTTCCGTTGGACAAAGGAAGCTGAGGAAGCTTTTAGTCAGCTTAAACAGCACCTCGCAGCTCTTCCCATGCTAGTGCCCCCCCGACCTAAGGAAGAGCTCATCATGTATATGTCGGCTACACACGGAGCAATAAGTGCAGTACTTATGACGGATAGGGACACAGTCTAGAATCCGGTCTACTTCATAAGTAGAACACTACAAGGGCCGGAGTGGAATTATTCCTCTATGGAGAAATTGGTTTTAGCATTAGTATTCGCCACAAAACGGTTACGCCGATACTTTCAGGCGCACCCAGTTATGGTTATTACTGATCAACCAATAAAACAAATCATCTCAAAACCAGACGTGGTCGGCAGGCTACAGAAGTGGAGCATTCTGCAAAGAGAGCATAACATCTCCAATAGACCAAGGACCGCGGTCAAAGGCCAAATCTTGGCAGATTTCTTGATTGAGAAGCCAGATGAGGACGAACCGGTAATACAACGAGAGGAAGCTCCACTAGAACCATGGGTATTATTCACTGACGGATCCTCATGCATGGACGGATCAGGAGTTGGTCTCATCCTTACGAATCCGGAAGGAATGGAGTATACATACGCCCTGCGATTTGAATTCACAACCACTAATAATGAGGCAGAATATGAAGCGTTGATTGCGTGTTTAAAAATCACCGCTAGAATGGGAGTCCGCAACCTTGAGGCTTACGTGGACTCACGGCTTGTCGCGAACCACATTCTAGGGGGTTACGTAGCCAACGAGGATAACATGGTTCGATACTTGGAGAAAGTCAAGTCACTCATCGCTACTTTCAGCAAGTTTTCTATCAAACAGGTACCAAGAGGTAAAAACAAGAAGGCGGATGCTCTTAGCTAGATTGCGTCTACAAGTTTCGCCCACTTATCCAAGCAAGTCTTGGTAGAAATACTAAATGAAAAGTCTATAACGGAAGGGGAAGTCGTAGCTATAGTTGAGGAAGATGGACCTACATGGATGACCCCGATCATCAGCTATTTAACTGACGAAACCCTTGTGGATGAGGAAAATGCGGCACAACGTATCAGAAGGAAGTCGCAGCACTTTGAGCTCCGAGAAGGCATTCTTTACAAGCGCTCTTTCTTACAGCCGTGGTTGCGGTGTGTTGGGCCACGCCAGGCTACTTATGTGATCAGTGAGATACATGAAGGGTCATGTGGTATGCACGCAGGTCCTCGATCTGTAGTGGCACGAGCTCTACGCATAGGATATTATTGGCCTACTATGCATTGGGATGCACACGACATGATTCGTAAATACAGTGATTGCCAAGTGCATAGACCAGTACTGCGACATCCGCAGTAGGAACTGACACCCATCACATCCCCATGGCCATTATATAAGTGGGGGATAGACATTGCAGGACCTTTTCCCGTGGCGGCAGGGGATTTAAGTTCTTGATCGTCGCAATGGACTACTTCAGACGATGGATAGAAGCTAAAGCGGTTAAATTAATTACGGGCAAGCAGGTTAAAAAGTTTGTTTGGGAAAACATCGTGTGCCGTTTTGGCTTGCCAGAAGAAATCATCTCGGACAACGGGAAGCAGTTCGCGGATAACCCATTCAAGGACTGGTGCGCAACATTGAATATCACGCGGCGCTTCGCATCTGTTAAACACCCGCAGATAAATTGTCTTGTGGAACGAGAAAATAGAAGTTTAGGTGAAGGAATCAAGGCACACTTGGATGAACGAAGTGCCAAATGGGTATATGAGCTGCCACATGTTCTATGGGCATATAGGACTATGATTAAAACAACCATTGGGGACACTCCATTTGCGCTGGCCTACAGGACTGAAGCTGTTATACCAGCAGAAATTGGAATGCCGACCATCCGCACAACAGAGGTTACTGTCGTCACGAACGACGAGCAACTCCGGATTAATCTGGACTTGTTGGAGGAAAAAAGAGAAATAGCGGCTATCAATGAGGCCAAGTCCAAAGCACGTATGAAGGCTTATTACGACGCCAAGGTTAAAGGTGTTTCCTTTCGACCAGGAGATTTTGTTTATCATGCCAACGAGGCAAGTCGAGCGGAGAATACAGGAAAGCTGGGCCCCAAGTGGGAAGGGCCGTATGAGGTTACAGAAGCCTTAGGACGGGGCGCGTACAAGTTGCGTGATATGGATGGCCGTGACCTAGAACTTACATGGAATATCTGCAATCTTAAAAGATGCTATCTTTGAAAGGCTACGGCTTCCGCATGGACACTTCGCTATAGTTGGCTTCAATGAAGATCCATGTATTCTCTTTTGTTTTGATTTTCATGCTTTCTAGGTTCTATTTGTTTTTAGGATTTTATTCGTTCTTGTCAAAAAATCGTAAACGTTCTAATAAAATGTCGTGGTGCCTAGCTAGCTACACGGCTCGTTCTTGTGCAAATTATTGTCATGTTTTTTAGATTCCATGTGCAAATTACTGTCCTATAGATTTAGTTATTATTTCTATCATGTGCTATCTCTTATTCATATGCATTCGTTCAGAACCGTACATGTACTATTCGCCTCCAGACGGGGTAAGAGGATTAAGTGAACCTAATAATTCAAGTTGTCACATAAGAGGGATGCAACCCTACTGACGTGGATCATGTATCCTTACTAGACACCTTATTCACAAGACGTTGTAGTAAGTTTCCATATGCCGCACTTACATAGTGCTTTGCATGGTAAAGACGCACGCCGCACGTCTAGTAACATATAGACTTGGTTTTATTCTAGGTAAGACGTGACACGTCATGCGATACAGGTATATGATATCTAAAGGAATATAAGCAAGTTTCCAACTATCAAAATTTTCGTGACTACCACAGACTTATAAATACTATTCTAAATGTTCACGATAATGTTACAAAGGATAAAGTGTCGTGGACATCCACGGACGAATGTTTGGTTACAGACCAGATTATTTAGGAATTACAACAAATTTGGAAACGCCCTACATGGGGGAGGGGGAGAAACTTACCTATATCCCGCTGCTCTTCAGCTAGGCGAGGCAATACCTCACCATGATCTTTTCATTCCAGAGCTTGATCCGCATTCACCTGCAGCACTTCACTTAATAGCTGTTCACCAACTACGATCCTGGTGACGTCTTCATAAATGGGAACAGTGAGTTGGCTGGGGGAGGGAGTGAAGTGAGTCCGGGAGTGTCCCTCGTCCTGGGAGAAGGCACCAAGGCTTAGATTCTCCATAATCTCCTTATTGGGTGCATCTTTTGTAGCCTCCAACTCAGCCAAGAAGGGGTAGTTAAGATCCCGCATAGCAGCCATATAGGCAGTCATCTTCTCAGCAACTCTATTGTTGAAGTAAGCATGTTTTGTGAAGTTTTGATTCTTCCTTATTAGCTCTACGGCCATGACCATTCCCTCAAGATGGCCGTGGTCAATGCCATCCGATACAAGATCTGCAAACTGTTGTACGAATTGAGGGGCCTCCAACACTTTTGTGACGGCCAGGCGCGTCCCATGACCCACCATCCACCTGCGGCCAGCAATGGCTGCTAGTATTTGGGGATACAACACATCATCACGCTATGCGGTAAGGGCATTCACCAGTACGTCTTTTTGTGTGGAAGCCTCCATCAATTGTTCCGCCACGCCCCTTTCACGGACAAGCTCCTTTTTCAGTCTCTCTTCACCCTGGATCAATGCATGTGTGTCTTCAAGCTCTTTTGTAAGGGTGGACACTTGGTCAGAGGAGGACTTGGCCAAGGCTTCTACCGCGGTCACCTGTGTGTGATACCTTAAGTATTAGAATGCAGAATAGTGTGGCGTGGGCATGATGCGGTACGGATACATACCTTAGCTGTTGCAGTCTCAAGTTGAGTTTCAAGCTCGGCTACGCGTTGATCATGAGCATTGGCATGCGCTGCTTGTTCTTTAATGGTAGCCTCGGCAGTAGCAAGCTGGGACTGGAGGGCGGCAATCTGGGCCTCATTGTCTTCAATCATCTTCTCTCTTCGGCCAACTTTTCTCTTCAAGGAATTAACATGCTCTAAGGCGGCCTCAAATCTTACCCGCATGGAAGTAACCATGGACATCTGATGAACCAAGGCACCAATGTATTCATCCACCAAGTCCACATGACTTAATGCATTTACATCCTTTACCAGACCGGGAGGGATGCAGTTGTTCAGATAGTCACGGCATTCTTCAGCCTATCTCATCCGTGACGCGGTGGTTATCTTCCAGTCAGGGTTGAATTGTGTATGGGGGCCGGACACTGGTACCTCTTGTGAAGCCGTGGGGGTACCTTCCTCAAAGGTTGGGCCAGATCTGGTCGCGGCAGCATGTGGGACAGGTTCCTTCTCCTTCTCCTTCTCCTTCCGTGCCTCTTGGGAAGGTGCGGCACGAGCTTGTTCATCCCTGCGACAACAATTGGAATAGACATTAAATATTGTTTGTGGACGGACGTACCTTTTACTTGGACAACGGATATAATGACAAATATATGAGGTACACTTACATGTTGGTTCCTCCTAGTTCTGACGTAGTGGGGGGGTACTTGAGCGACTGGCTCGACATCTGGTAACGGTACGTCCGGATCCATGGGTGTAGCCTGCATCGTCTCTGAGGCTTGGTTGGTGCTCTCACCAGATTGGTAGCGGGGGTGATCCTCGCGCAGTCTCTTCACAGGGGCATTGTGTTCCCCGATCTCGTCTTGGGCAACTCTTCTTACCCGCTTGTTCTTCCTACGGGTACGCTTGGGGACGGGCTGGGCTTCTTCTTCTTCCTCCTCCTCTTTTACATGTTGCACTTCCTCCTCGTCATCACCCAGCATTTGGCGAAGGCTGGAGGTGGTCCTCTCTATGTTATCACCCTACTCCTCGTGGGCGGGGGTGGCAGTCCTAGGCGGAGAGGAGGGCCCGACTTCATCCTCCAGCATCAGGTTGTCCCCATCCTCGTTGTCAAAATCTACGGGGGTCATCATGAGTGTTGTATCTTCTTCGTCATATTGGGGGTCCGGTACGGCTGCTAAGGCGATTGTCACGTTTCGGGTATGCTCGAGAAGGGGTAGCTCATTCTCACGTCTAGGACGGGCTCCCTCTGGTATAAGTTTTAGATCACCTTGACGTAGGATCCCAAAGAAGTTCATTTCTATCAAGAAAACAAAGTATGCTAGTTATGGACAACATGTTTATGTATGTTTTTGATGTGCGGATACTATACCTACCTTCACCACGCCTCCTCCAGAATACAAGATATTTGTTGGACGGGCCGAAGTAGTTGCGGCTAATCCCTAGCAAACAAAGGAACAACTCGGGTAGATTCCTATGGAACCCTGTTCTATTCCTATCTATTTCTTGGGAATGTTGGGGATTATATGTACCAGCACACGGAGGAGGGTCAGGAGATAATCTATGTTTAAAAACGAAATCGGTTGGCCATACTATTGAGTCGATAAAAAGTAATGGTCGTACCAATTTTTTAGTGAGTCTATGGCTTTATTGTGGGCTATGGGGCTGTTTGGGGATTGTTTCTTGAAGGAAAGCCACCCATTTACTAAGTTGTGGGTATAAAACAGTCTAAATAACTCTACGGCAGGGGGGATGCTTCTTGCACGGCAAAAGATTTCAAACTGGCTAATCTTACATGCGCCTATACAGTGTAATTGGGTGATATGTACGTCATAATAACCTAAGAGATCTACGAGGAATCGAGTGAAAGGAATGCGGTAGTTGGTCGCGTCAAATAGACGGGTGTATAGGCCAATCTTTCCCTGGGGTGCCTCAATTATGAGGTCCCCTGCACTAGGGAGAGAGGGGTGAAGGTTGCTAGGAATGAAGAAATCAGAGCAAAAGTGCCCCAATTTCTCCTCCGTCATTACGTTGAGCACGGATCCAATAGAAGGGTTGTTTCTTTGAGCCATTATTAATTAAAAAAGATGAGGGCGTGGTATTCTAACCTGTGTAAGGAAGAATCCGTGCGTAAGAAGGTGGTGATAAGAAGGAAAGCGCTAATGGAAGAAATGAAGGAAAAGACTATGTGTCAAACACAGCCGTATGGGCGACTTATTTATAGGGTTGCCTTGATAGTCATGGTTCGTTGGATTCATGACACGTGTTTTCCACTAACCAAAATCGTATGGTTTGGAAGCGAGTGGCAAGTGAAAAGTCAGGTGGGACCCACGGGTCACTTCTAACTCAGAAGGTTGCGCCGCTCGAGGTTCTGATTGTTTGCACTTTGTCAGTCAAATGGTAGGTGAACAGTCAATTGTGTCAGGATATGCGGTCATACGTAAGACCATATTTAATGTTGCATTTAATTTGTCTCGGTCGACAAGTGCGGCTGAGGTACCATAGGAATAAATTCCTAATAAGGTTGCCATGTGCGGCTGAAACAAAATTTTCAAATTCATCATTCCCTAATGTTCTTTCTTGGTACGTCCGGGGAGCATCTTGTTAGTCTAGATATTCCGCCTACGGCTGTAACAACTAGACTCGGGGGACATGATGACGTTTAGTCCCCAGCCGGGTCATTAACCCGGCCCACGGGTACTACCAGCATCTGGCCTGTTACTAATGGGTTGGATTAATATCATTTAAAGCTTATGGGCTTCGAATGAATAGTAGCCGCATACATGTGTGCGGCCCACGGCCCGTTACGGCCGGTACAGGGTTAGACAGAATCATAATCTTATTATGATTAGGATTTACCCCAAAGTAGAGGATATATACTCACCATAACTAGAAGATAACAATCAAGCTAATTATGACACTTATCCTTTGCTTGGGGCCGAAGCATCGGTGACAGCCCATTAGGGTTTCACCGCCTATATAAGGAACCCCCAAGGGTTCCACAAAGGTATTACATTCTACACACTCTCAACTCCCATCCGATTCTTAAACCCTAACCGATTACTTACTCTCACGCTGGAGTCTAATCGTAGGAAACATTCCCACGGTAAGCTTAACGCGTGTTGTTTTAGTGTGCAGGATCCCAACAAGATATTTCACTTGGTGTAGGAGCCGGACCCAGCCAACCCCAATTAAGCCTAATTCGGGTCTAGCAAGGATCATCCAACTTTTTTATCAACAGTGTATATACTGATTAAGAATCTGGAAGAAAATTGTAAGCAAATTCTTAGTTGTTTGACTTATAATCCTAATGGCAGTTTTGTAATTTTGTAATGTAAGGGCATTTTGGTAATTTTGTGTCAGCAAGTTTTCTTCACCAGTAGGAGATGTATATGTCGGTTTAAGTGTGTAACACTCTTATAAAGAGTGTCTATGTATCTGTTTGTAACAACATAACATTTTCTGATATAATAAAACAACACCTTTCTTTCTCTCCCAAACACACCTTCTGATGTGGTGATCTTGTTGTTGCTTATATCTCATGTTTGTGTTTGTTGCTTAACTTTTATCATTGATTATCCCCCTATAATTCCTAACAAATTGCTATCAGGAGCCAACTGATCAATTTGAGTCAAGCTGATATTTCATTTGGGTTTGTGATCAACATTAGTTTCTCGTTGATTTTAAGATTCACTATCTTGATCTCGTTTGATTTTGATTAGTGTTGGTGGTTACATCTGATCAATTTGGAAATATTAGGTTCGTTGCTATGTTATTGTTCAATTGATTTTGTTTATTTGTTTGATTAAAGGGGTTTTGTTAATTTGGGATTTGAATTAGTTTGTGGGAGTTTTTAGTTTTTTTAGAACAGTCCATTAGAAAATTATAAAATCCCGTTTGAATTGATCATGTCCTCTCAACCATCAACATCTAGTGTTGTTGAGAAGTTTAATGGCAAAAGCAATTTCAGTTTGTGACGAGTTAAAGTTCGAGCCTTATTGAAACAACAAGGTATTTGGGCACCTCTAGCCGGATCCAAACCGGCTAATATGACTGAGGCTAAATACAATACACTAGATGAAAAGGCGCATTCTACTATTTTGATATCTTTATTAAATGAGGTTCTATACGAGGTTGATGATGAGGAAACGGCTGCGGGTGTGTGGAAGAAGCTAGAAAAGCTTTATATGACCAAGTCGTTGACAAATAAGTTGTTATTGAAGTAACGCTTGCTTTCACTCACAATGAAAGAGGGATCAGCTTTAAAAGATCATCTTGATGCGGTAAATTCAATCTTGATGGATTTAAAAAAAGTTGACGTCAAGATTGATGATGAACTTGTTGCTCTTATTCTTCTAGTATTGTTACCTCCCTCGTACGAGAACTTTGTGAATTTCTTTGTAGTTGGTAAAGAAACCATTACATTATAAGATGTTCGATCCAGTTTGCATTTTCCCGAGAAGTTCGTCATCAAGCATCGAGAACTTTGGTATCTCAACCCGTTGGCTTAACAGTTGCGGGTAATACAGATAGAGGTAGACATCGAACACAAAGAGGCAAAAGAAACGGTAGATATAAAGATAGATCGAAGTCAAGACCTCGAGGGTCGATTCTACGAGATACTTGTCATTACTGTCATGAGGAAGGCCATTGGAAGTTAAGTTGTCCGAAGCTTAAGGAGAAAGGCCAGGTTGCTACGCGGTTGCTAAAGATGACTCTGGTTCAGAACGCGATGTGGGTATTGTCGGTTGTTGATTATAAAGGTACACCACTAACTTGGATCATGGATTCTGCTTGTTCTTTTCATATGAGCCCCAATAGGGATTGGTTTGTGACATATGAAGAGTTTGATGGCGGCCATATCTTTATGGGCAATGCAAAGTTGTCGACATTAGAACAATTCAGATTAAGATGCATGATGGATTTGTTAGAACACTCACTGATGTTCGCCATGTTCCAGATCTTCAGAAAAGTATGATCTCTCTAGGTGTGTTCGACTCGAAAGGTTTCAAATACACTAGTGAGAATGGTGTACTTCGTGTTTCGAAAGGAGCTTTGGTGGTTATGAAAGAAACTAAAGGTACTTCTCTTTACACTTTACAAGGTGAAACCATCACAGGTTTGTTAGGACCATTGTAATAGTTAAATGTAATAGGTAGACTAGGAGGTATGTAGTTCCTCCTGGTCCTAGTAGTAGTAGGAGCTAGTCCTGCTCCTGGTCCTAGTCGAAGTCAAACTTTATTATTTACTTAATATTCTGTTAGGATATGCATGAGATATGTTAGGAAAGGATATGCATATCAGTTTTACACGTTTTCTTTAATGCTGTATTAGGGTTTCCTTGTAGTATAAAAGGAACCTTAGGCAGAAGGGTTATGGACACCTTCACCAAACGTAGTTCTAGTCATTATCAATATTAGAAATCCTTAGAAAGGATCAAGTCTTTATAGTTATTCTGTTCTCCTTGATTATATTTGTATTCTACATTCATATTGTGTATAGAGTCTCTTTGTGATTTGACTTGTGATTACAGAAGTCATTCACCGGTCCTGACAGGCTGCAAGATCTACATCTAGTAGACCCAACAAGGTTCTTCTTCCGTCTCGTTTTTAGAGAAAAGTAACTCAGATTTGACGAGGTTATGGCATATGCGTCTTGGTCACATGACTGAGAAAGGCATGGTCATATTGAGCAAGCGAGGACTACTTGACAACCCCAAGGTTGCTAACTTGGAGTTTTATGAGCATTGTGTTATGGGAAAACAAAAGCGGGTGAGTTTCTCGAAAGTAATATATAAAAAAGGGTACTCTCGATTATCTTCATGTTGATTGTTGGGGACCTTCTCGAGTACCTTATCTCGGTGGTGCTCGATATTTTCTCTCAATCATTGATGATTTCTTAAGAATGACGTAGGTGTTTATGATGAAGCACAAGAGTGAAGCTGTTAGCCCTATATTTTATATAGTCGAACAAGAATGTAATAGGTCATTTTAGTCGTTAATGGTCTTGTAATGTAATAGGTTAGTCGAGTTAACCGGGCTTGGTCTTTAAGCTAATATTGTATAAGTTAGGGGCTCTAATCCCAAAGAACCAAGCCCGGCCCAAGAAACAAGCCCATGAGCCCACCAAGCTCATGGGTATATATACCATCTTCCATGTGTGGAAGAGGGTGTTGGTTAACATTCATTTTCTCTCTAGAAAAGATTAACCTTCCATTATCTCTATTTTCTCTCTCTACCTTCATCTATTTCTCTCTCTAAATATCATCTTAATATTTTGTTATAGATTGAAGTGGGATTAACATTTTGTATCAATCACCATGGGGTAGATTCGTGCTTAGTTTGTGGTTATTGTTGTTGATTCGTGTGATTTTATCATCAAATCATCTCGTCTCAAAATTTCTTTTTTTGTGTTCTCGAGCTCTAAATATTCATACAAATTACCTACAAAGTTGTGGTAGGAATTTGTGTTATTGATTTTGGTAATTTTCACGATTAATAGGTAGTTTTGTCTTGATTATTGGGTAAAGAATTTGAAATATCAAGTTTTGGGGAGTCCAAGTATTCGGTATATCAGGGTTTAACTTTCCGACTTATCATACAGTTTGAAGATTCCGACTTCTCATACAGTTTGAATTTTCCGACTTCTGATCCTGTGTAGTATCCCGACCTTCTATCAGTAAACATAGAATTCCGGATAACGAATTCCGGATTAAACCAAGAAAACATAGAAAACATAGATTCCGGATTAAACCTTTATTCCGGATTAAACCAAGTAAACACACATTCCGGATTGTACTACGGTTCACACATTCCAGATTATACTACGGTTCACACATTCCGACTTGTGGATCTGATTGAGAATTCCGACTTGTGTATTTGATTGAGGATTCCGACTTGTGTATCTTATTTAGGATTCTGACTTGTGTATCTGATTGAGAATTCCGCCTTGTGTATCTGATTGAGGATTCCGACTTCTAAAAAGTGTAGGGATTCCGACTTCTTTCTCGGGTATGGATTCCGTCTTTTGAACTAGGTAAAGTGAATTCCTACTTGTTCACAAAAGAGGATTCCGACTTCTCTTGGATTCCGACTTTCATTTTGAAGACCAAATTCCGACTTTCGTACAGACTTCACATTCCACATTGTAGAAGATATATTCTGACTTTTTGTGTTATAAAATTTTCAAAAACGTGATTTTGGTTTCTTACGAAGGCATTGTTTAGGATTTTTCACAAAGTTTTTCGAAATCTCAACCACAACCTAATCACAACAAAATATACTAAGATCCTAATCAACTCACACGCATTTATCATGTCTAACAACAACATCAGCAATGTGACTGCTAATCAAATTCGTTTGGAACAAGGTGGCAACGGTAATCCACATGTGCTCACTGTCGGTTGCTACGTTCAGTGGAGATCTCGTTTTCTCAGATTTCTCGACGGAAAAGAGAACCGAACTGCTCTTCGTCACTGCCTTGAGAATCCACCTCCAGTTTTTGAATTCAGACCCATTACCATACAAGCAGAGGATGGTACTTCATCATCTACACGAGCTATGGAGAATTTTGATACATGTCCTGCTGAGAAAAAGAAACTCCTCCAAGCTAAAGCTGATGTTGTTAACTACATACTCACTGGATTGATAACGATATCTATTCCACAGTTAATGCATGTCCTAATGCTATGGAAATGTGGAATGCAATTCATCGATTGAAGCAAGGTAAGTCGATCAATGTTTAAGATCTCGAGACTAATCTACTTTGGGAGTTTGGAAAATTCACATCAGAAGATGGTGAATCCATTGACTCATATTACTCGAGATTCTACAAAAATGATGAATGAGCTTGTCAGAAATCAGTGCACCATCTCCATTCATCATGCCAATGTTTAGTTTCTACTTCAACTCAAACCCGAATTGCAAAGGTATGTGACTTGGTTAAACAAAGGGAAGATATCAAGACCATCTCCTATCACAAACTTTATGATATCTTGAAACAACATCAGAATGAAGTGAATGAACTTACGGCTGAAAAGGCAGAACGGTCTGCTAACTCTATTGCTTTTGGGGCCGCTACTTCAACAAAACTCGTTCACCGTCAACAAGCACTTACTCATTCCTCAAAGTCATCAAGCTCATCCACCAAACCTCTAGCTACTGCTAGAAACAAAGCAAAAGTAATTTTCCCCACTCCACCTCCAAAGTATGACACCAAGTCAGATGGAGATAGTGATGATGAACAAACTTCAAGGGACAAGAAGATTGAGGAACTCATGTCTTTACTCACCGCAACTTATAAGAAGATCTACAAACCTACCAAAAACAACCTCAGATCATCATCCAATGCTAGATATAAGGAAGTTGATCATGCACCTAGGTATGATCGTGATGCTAGGTATGATAATCAGAGGATGCTGAATCAAGTTGGGGCTAGAGATACTATAGGCACTCCGGTTGTGCAGAAGACTGGGATTTAATGCTTTAATTGCAAGGGATTTGGGCACATGGCTAGGGAATGTAAGAAGCCAAAACGGGTTAAGGATTCTGGATATCACAAGGAAAAGATGTTGTTGTGTAAGAAAGAAGAAGCAGGAATTCCACTCACAGCAGATGAAGTTGATTGGCGTGATGACACGGATAATGAAGCCGATGATCAAGAGTTGTTGGCACATTATGTGTACATGGCGAAGATTCAAGAAGTGACTCCAGAGACCGCTGACAATTCTGGACCTATCTTTGATATTGAGCCAATTGAAAAGCTCGTCGAGATCATTCTATTCATAATGGACTCTGGGTGCACAAAGCACATGACGGGCAATCTCAAGCTTCTTAGTAATTTCGTGGATAAGTTTCTGGGTACGGTACGGTTTAGAAATGACCAGTTTGCACCGATACTCGGATATGGAGATTTGGTTCAAGGGAATATCACTATAAAACGGATTTTTTACGTTGAGGGACTGAATCACAATTTATTCTCAGTTGGTCAATCTTGTGATACGGATTTGGAAGTGGCTTTTCGGAAAACTACTTGCTATGTTAGAGACTACGATAGGAATGACCTTCTTTCAGGTTCTCGTGGTTCTGATCTCTACACAGTAACTCTTCAAGACACATCTTCAACAAATCCAATTTTCTTAATGGCTAAAGCTTCATCATCTCAAGCTTGGTTATGGCATCAACGATTGTCACATCTCAACTTTGACACCATCAACTTGCTTTTAAAGAATGATATTGTGACGGGTCTTCCTAAGTTAAAATTCGTCAAAGACCATCTTTGTTCTTCTTATGAGTTGGGGAAAGCAAAATGAAAGTCTTTCAAAACAAAGACTACCCCAAGCTCAAAAGAACAATTGGAACTTCTACACATGGATTTATGTGGTCCCATGCGTGTAGGGAGTATTAACGAGAAAAAGTATATTCTCGTGATTGTTGATGATTACTCTAGATACACATGGACTTTCTTCTTAAGGTCCAAAGATGAAACACCAGAGGTTCTTAAAAACTTTCTCAAGATGATACAACGCAATCTTCAAGCTCAAGTCTTAACCGTAAGAACGGATAGGGGTACTGAATTTTTGAACAATACTTTGCAATCTTACTTTCAAGAAGAAGGAATAGAACATCAAACGTCTATTGTTGGGACTCCTGAACAAAATGGCGTTATCGAAAGACGGATGCGCTCTTTGGTTGAGGCAGCTCGAACAATGCTTTCTGTGTTAAAATTACCACTAGTCTTCTGGGCTGGAGCTATTGCAACTGCATGTTATACTCAAAATCGTTCACTCGTAATCCCTAGGCATGAAAAAACACCATACCACATCATCAATGGCAGGAAACCTACTGTTAAATTCTTCCACGTATTTGGATCTTTATGCTACATTCTTAAAGACGGTGAGAATCTCGACAAGATGAAAGTAAAAGGTGATGCATGTATTTTTGTGGGGTATGCTACATTGTCAAAAGGATATCGATTTTACAACAAGAGAACATAGATTATTATCGAAACAATTCATGTGAACTTAGACAAATTTCCACAAATGGTACTTGAACACTACTGCTCAAGTCCCGCTTCTCAATGTCCAGCAATGGCACCTACACAAAACAGTGTACGTCCCGTGCAAGAACGTCAAGAAAGTACTCCTACAGAAGACTCGACGGATAAGACACAAATGAATGAGTTGGTTGATTTATATGATCCAATGTTTGATGAATATTACTATGGAAATAATCAAGTTGTGTCAAAGCCTTCCGTTGTCAATACTGTTGATGCACCCGGACAAAGTCAACAAGACACAACTGCATCTACTTCAGCAACCGTTGCTCAAGAGACAATTCCATTGGATACTCAACAAACTCAAGAAACTATCATACAACCAACATCACCAACCGTCAATGCTGAAGGAGGAGACAACACTCAAGCAGTCGATGCACAGTCTGACGAAGAAGAACTTATCAACCCATTCGGTACACCGGTACACGAAGTCAGAGAGTCTTCTACTCAACATGTTGATCCGTCCAACATGCATACATTCTACCAAAGATATCCATCCACTCACCATTGGACACGTGATCATCCTTTGGAGCAAGTCATTGGAAATCCTTCACAACCGGTTCGAACACGCAGACAACTCGAAACCGATGGCGATGTGTGTATGTATGAACTCAACGTGAGTTCAACTGTACCTACAAACATCAAGCAATCCATGAGTGATCATGCATGGATTGAAACAATGCAAGACGAAATTCATTAGTTTGAACGCCTAAATGTTTGGGAACTTGTTGATAGACCCTATGGAATTTTGATTTTAGATTTCAAATGGATATGGAAAAACGAACTGGATGAAGAACAAACCTTCATCAAAAACAAATCTCGTCTTGGGGTTAAAGGATATCGTCAACAAGAAGGAATAGATTTCGACGAATCATTTGCTCCAGTTGCTCGTTTAGAAGCTGTCAGGATATTCCTTGCTTATGATGCACATAAAGGCTTCACGGTTTATCAGATGGACATTAAAAATACTTTTCTCGACGGTCATTTGAAGGAAGAAGTATATGTGAATCAGCCGGAAGGGTTCGTTGATCCTCATCATCCTAACAAAGTCTACCGTCTCAAGAAGGCAGTATATGGACTGAAACAAGCTCCAAGGGTGTGGTACGATGAACTATCAAACTTCTTGGTATCCAAAGGATTGTCCAAAGGTTCCATTGATCCTACTCTCTTTATTAATAAATATGGGGATGACATATTGCTTGTGCAAGTTTATGTTGATGACATCATTTTTGGTTCTACGAACCCAAAACTTTCAAAACATTTTGAAAAATTAATGCACAACAAATTTGAAATGTGAATGATGGGGGAGCTAAAATTCTTTTTGGGCCTCCAGATTCATCAATCCTCACGTGATATCTTTATTAACCAAGCTAAGTATGCTCTAGAGATACTTAAAAAGCATGGTATGACCTCATGTGCTCGCGTTGGTACACCATTGTCGACCTCATCCCTAGACACTGACTTGTACTCATATCCCGTAGATCAAATGCGATATCGCAGTATGATTGGGTCTCTTATGTACCTTAAAGCTAGAAGGCCTGATATTCATCATGCCACATGCTATTGTGCCCGATATCAAGCCATACCTACTGAAAAGCACCTCAAGGAGGTTAAACGAATCTTTCGGTACCTTAAGAATACCATTCACATGGGACTCTGGTATCCGAGGGAAACCGGTTTTCATCTAACAGTTTTTTCAGATTCTGATCACGGAGGTTGCCTTGATAGTCGAAAAAGCACTTCTGGTAGCATACAATTTCTAGGGGAAGACAAGCTTGTGAGCTGGTCGTCAAAGAAGCAGGATTGCACTTCGCTCTCATCAGCTAAAGCAGAATATGTGGCTTTATCTTGGTGTTGTGATCAAGTCCTCTGGATGAGAACTCAACTCACGGATTATGGCTTCCACTTTGATAAAATAACTATGTATTGTGACTCAAAGTCGGCCATAGCCATCTCTTGTAATCTGGTTCAGCACTCCCGTACCAAGTACATCGCAGTCAGATATCACTTCATCAAGGAACAAGTGGAACGTGATATCGTGGAATTATACTTTGTTAGAACTGAGTACCAGATAGCAGACTTGTTTACAAAAGCTCTATCCTAAAATAAGTTTCAGTATCTCGTTAACCGTCTTGGTATGAAGTATATGACTCCAGAAGACTTGGAGGTTTTGGCAAATGAAGCTGCTTGATATTCTCTTATAATGACTTCTAAGTAAATGTCAGCTTAGAACTCGGACTTCAACTTAAGGAAAGTTCATCACGAATGATAACTTATCCTTCACAACATGAAATTATTTTTTCTCAGTCATGAGCTAGTCACAAAACCATAAAAGTTTTGAGCTCGTGAAAAACGGACCCGCAAGGGAAGTGTACGTTTCAATGCGCTTTCCGAAAGCAATAGAAGAGAAGTCTTCTATCATGATCATTTTAAAACCGTTGAACACAATTTTTCAATAATTTCTCAAAAGATTTTTCTAAATCTTTCAAAATTGTATGCTCAACACTCACCTTCCTCATTATATGGTTTTTATATCTCAGAATTGTCATATGTCATTTTTATCAATTTTTGAGGGGGGGGGGGGGGCGTTTTAAAATCAAAGCCTTTAATGTTGTTGGGTACATCTTAAAAATTTGTCATATTGTTGTATCCAACAAATTCCGAAAATGATATAAAATTGTCAAATGTAATATATTATATCAGATAAGGCATCTCAACTCCGTACCTCAATATATTTTATGGTGTCGTTTCTCCAAAATTTTGTCAAATTTTTGTTTTAAGACACACATATATTGTTGAGGGGGAGCAACCCGACTTCAAAAGTTCCATATTCATGCATGCACACATGTTTCTCTCTCAATCGGTCTTAGAATTTGTCATACTTTAATCAATTAGTATCTATAATATTATGTTTTTATATTAGAGATAGGGGGAGAAAATATAATTAAAATGTAATATACCACAACATGTGATCTTAAAGACTCAAGTGCAACTCTTTCATTCACATGCTAAACTATTTCGCATATCTATGCATGTGTGTAGGGGGAGCTTTTTAGAAATATAAAACTTTCAAAGTGTTAAAAGTTTTGATGTTTATCAAGCACTTTGAATGATTTTTAATGGTTTTATGGTTACAATCTATACCCAAAGCAACCTACTATCCACGATGGAACGATGGAGTCAAAATGTGGTTCAGGATAGGAAACTAAGTCCTATGATCTAACCAGAACTGGAGGGATCTACCCAAGGACATTCCATTGCTAGAAATAGTTGTCCTTAGGAAAGATGGAATGGAATGAAGGTGAATGCGGACCAATTACATAAGTTAGCACTGGAACAATCACAACAAGGTTCTAGTGATGACGTGTTGGTAAGCATTGAAGGAGTTGAACTTTAGATGCAACCTAGGTAGAAACCGGGTCAATACATCTATTGAAGACAGGTCATCATGGACCCAGTGATGCAATGCATAACCCTTCCCCAGCCATTCGAGGTTCTCTAAAAAGAAACTTGTCTCATTGTCACGGAGATCAACACGTATCTATTGACTTTCTCACTTTGAGTTGGTTAATATTGAAAAGGTGTCAGTCTGTTCTAGCCTCCGACTACTAAAATGCACTTATCAAGTCTAGAGCCAAAAAGAGATGAATCTATCATCTCATTAGGACACAATCGAGGCCTATGCATTATCCTTGTGATACTGCCAGAACATTTAGTGATACGGTTCACAATGAAGATGGAAATCCTGCTTGAGTCAACCTCAAACAAGCTCATGGTAGGTAACTTGTGTGATTCTACACAAATCAAACTTGTGAGAACTGGAAAGTAACAAAGTTTGGATTTTTAATTGATTCAAACTTGATTCCAGGACTCTTCACAAAATCCGTGTGATCTTGCCAGAACATTCAGAGTGACACTCTTGAGTGCTCACAGTGACGAATGGAAATCCTTCCAGTGTCAACATCAAACAACACTGCGGTAGGTGACTCGCAAGATTCTCTATGAATAAAGCTTGTGACAAACTAGAAAGCAACGATGGTGCAATTCTTATAGAATCAAACTTGTTCCAGGAATTCTGAATTGATGACTCTAATCAGACGGATAATTTATCCTTATGGTTCACTCTTTACCTTCACAGTCTGCTTTGAGACGGTCGAGTAAAGAGAACTGGGTAGTACTGTCGGGAAACCCTGTCAAGGAGATTCTTAATCGAATCTACCCGATCACAGGTACGGTTTCTAATACCGTCTAACGGTCTTCACCGATCGGAGGTAAAACGCTACCGAATTAGGATGAAATGTTCAAAGCCATTTTTTCCGTGTCTATATATGTTGCTGTATATCAAGAAGGTGGCGTAGCTGTGTACTAACCGAAGTCGTCTTCACATGTTCATACTACAAGTTAAATACTTCCGCAACTCTGATGGATATTTGAAGGACTAACTACAACTATATTTGTATGGGAGATTGTTAGCCTTTCGAAATTAACAAAGTGTGAACATGTCGATTCAGAAGTCACAAGAGCACAAGATGGAGATAATCAAGATACCTAAGAATGTAATAGGTAATCTTAGTCACAAGGAGCACAAGATGAAGATCTCAAGCACTCAAAGTCAAATGACAAAGGCTCAAGATAAAGATCACAAAAGCATGAAGGAACAAAGCCGTTACAAACAAGATCAAGACCAAGATACAAGACCAAAGAAGGAAGATCACCTCCACAAGAATGTATTCTCCTAATCATCTTATGTATTTAAAGATGACCGATACATTGGGGGAGATTGTTATCCATATATTTAATATAGTCGAAAAAGAATGTAATAGGTTATCTTAGTCGTTAATGGTGTTGTAATGTAATAGGTTAGTCGTGTTAACCGGGCTTGGTTTTTAAGCTAATATTGTATAAGTTAGGGGCTCTAAGCCCAAAGAACCAAGCCCGGTCCAAGAAACAAGCCCATGAGCCCACAAGCTCATGGGTATATATACCCTCTTCCATGTGTGGAAGAGGGTGTTGGTTAACATTCATTTTCTCTCTCTAGAAAAGATTAACCTTACATTCTCTCTACTTTCTCTCTTTACCTTCATCTATTTCTCTCTCTAAATATCATCTTAATATTGTGTTATGGATTGAAGTGGGATTAACAGAAGCGTTTGAGAAATTTAAGCATTGGAAGATTATGATTGAGAACCAAACTGGAAGGATGATTAAGCGTCTTCGTACTGATAATGGGTTGGAATTTTGTTCGAGAGAGTTTGAATACTTTTGTCGAGATGAAGGAATTTCTAGGTATTATACAATTCATTACACTCCTCAACAGAACGAAGTAGCTGAACGAATGATCTGTACGCTATTAGAAAGAATGCGATGCTTACTTTTGAATGTCGGATTAGATAGAAGTTCTTGGGCTGAAGCACTCATCACAACTTGATATCTGGTTAATCGGTCTCCTACCACCGCTATTGATTGTAAGACTCCGATTGAAGTTTGGTCTGGGAAGCCCGCAGATTATTCGAAGCTTCGTGTTTTTGGATGCCCCGTGTATTATCATGTTAGTGATGGAAAGTTAGATCCGATAGGCATTAAAGGCATTTTCATGAGATACGGTGATTGGGTTAAAGGTAATCGAATTTGGTCATCATCTGAAAGAATAGTCGTTCATAGTCGAGATGTGACATTTGAGAGGATTACTTGTTTCATGTAAAACAAGCTCCGGTTGAATCCAAGCTTCAAGATGGTGTTTTTGGAAAGGTGGAGGATGTTCTAAAACAGGTGGAGCATGTTGTTCCTGGAGACATAGATCACGATGTTACTACACCCAATGATCCACCAAATTCGCCACACTCGGAACGTGGATAAGATAAGTCTATAGCCCATGATAGACCTCATAAAAATCTCCTACTCGATTTGGTTTTGAAGACTATGTTGCATACGCATTGCATGTAGCAGAAGAGGTGGAGTCCCTTGAACCAGCTACTTATGGAGAATCTATTACTTCTAAAGAGTCTGATATGTGGACTACGGCTATGGGTGAAGAGATAGAATCTCTTAATAAGAATAATACATGGGAATTGGTGAAACTTACTGAAGGAACAAAAGTTGTTGATAGTAAGTGGGTTTCCAAAAAGAAAATCGGCTTACCAAGTTCAAACATTAGATTCAAGGCACGTTTGGTTGCGAAGGGATATTGCCAAAAGAAGGGAATCGACTACAACGAGATTTTCTCCCCAGTGGTACGTCATATATCTATTCGTGTGTTGCTATCCTTAGTAGCACATCACGATTTGTAGTTGGAACCATTAGATGTAAAGACGGCATTTCTTCACGGTGTCATTGAGGAAGAAATTTATATGTGCCAACCCGAAGGCTTCGTAGTACAACGCAAAGAAGATTATGTTTGTAAGCTCCAAAAATATATATATGGTTTGAAACAGTTGCCGAGGCAATGCTACAAGAGATTTGATAGCTTTATGGTAAAGCATGGTTTTAGTAGAATTGCTTATGATTGTTGTGTTTATCATAAAAAGGCAACGTCAGGATCACTTATCTACTTGCTCTTGTATGTTAATGATATGCTCGTAGCGGCTAAAGATATGGAGGAGGTTGAGAAGTTGAAGACTCTTCTCAACATAGAATTTGATAGGAAATATTTGGGAGCAGCTCGAAAGATTTTGGGCATGGACATAATTCGAGACCGAAAACATGGTAAGCTTTTCTTATCATAGAAAAGCTACATCGAGAAGATTATTTCTAGTTTTGGAATGAGTTAGGAAAAATTGGTAAATACTCCTTCATCGGCCAATTTTCGTTTATCTGCTGCTTATGCACCTCAAAGTGAAGCAGAGATGGAATATATGTCTCGAAGACCCTATGCTAGTGCTGTTGGGAGTTTGATGTATGCTATGGTTTGCACAAAGCCGGATATAGCTCACGCGATGAGTGTTGTGTCTCGATATATGGCTTATCCTAGAAAAGAGCATTAGAATGCGGTGAAACACAATTCTCGTTATTTGAAAGGGACGTCTGATGTTGGCCTTATTTACGGTGGTGAACATGAATATTTGGGTCCTAGATACTCAGATTCGGATTATGTTGCGGATCTTGATGCAAGAAGATCCTTGACAAGTTACATTTTCATTATTGGGAGTTCGATTGTAAGTTGGAAAGCTATATTACAACCATCAGCGGCTTTATCTACTACCGAACCGAGTACATGGCGTTAACTGAATCAGCGAAAGAAGGAATATGGTTGAAAGGTTTGATTGAAGATCTTGGTTTCCCGGAAGACCAAGCAACCGTGTTTTGTGATTGCATGAGTGCTATTTGTTTGGCTAAATACCAAGTACACCACGACCGGACTAAACACATTGATATTCGTTATCACTTTATTCGTTCCAAAAGAAGAATCAATGCGAAGAATATTGGCATGAAAGACAATCCAACGGATGTGTTTACTAAACCGGTTCCTTTAAGCAAGTTTCGTCACTGTTTAGATTTGCTCAATATAGATAACTGGAAATATGGTCTTACTTAGGAATCGAAGTCAAGGTGGAGATTGTTAGCTGTTTGACTTATACTCCTAAGGGCAGTTTAGTAATTTTGTTATGTAAGGGCATTTTAGTAATTTTGGTCAGCAAGTTTTCTTCACCAGTAGGAGATTTATATGTCGTTTTAAGTGTGTAACACTCTTATAAAGAGTGTCTATGCATATTCTTGTAACAACATAACACTTTCTGATATAATAAAACAACACCTTTCTTTCTCTCCCAAACACACCTTCTGATGTTGTGATCTTGTTGTTCCTTATATCTGATGTTTGTGTTTGTTGATGAACTTTTGCCACTGTTTATCCCCCTCTAATTCCTAACACAAATGATATTCTTAACATTGTGGGCAAATGATGTTTTTAATAAACAAGCTTATTACAACGTCTATTGAATATGTTAAGGAACTTGACCATTTCAAAAGAGAATATATCTAAATAAGTCATCTAACTTATAAGGGTGTCGTCTGAGATTGTTAAATGAAATTTAGTGTGCGCTGTCTTGTAGTGTCGATGGGTTAGTAGGAAAATGGAAGTTTCTTGGAGTTAAATAAACAACTTCAAGGGGTTAGTATGAAAATGAAACTTGATGCTATGCATATGATATATACAAGCAGTCAAGTATAGGGAATAGATCCAAATAGCACAACTTTAGGAGATAATGGTTTGTATACAAACAAAGAATCTTCAAACCACATCATATATGAAATACTCGATTTAAAAAGAAGTTACATATAACATGTTACAATCAACATCAGTAATTCAACATATACTAGAACTGCTTATTGCAACATCAACTTTAACAAATCATAGATGACTGCATATTGAAACTGTTAGCTTATGGACTTACTTTTAATATTCGTGTGTTAGGATCGGACTCGAGATTACGGGGTTGCACACAATACGCAAAGAGTTAATTTATTAATAAATGTATTTTACATATTTATTAATTAAAACGAGCTTTAAACATTTAACGATCGTTAAGTTTTAAACTTTAAGAACTAACGATTAATGTGGATAAATACTAGAAGACAAAAGAAGGTTCCGGAAACACCCTTTGTGGGTGTATTCTGATCGGTGGGAGCAAGGGGGCAAAAGGAAAGTTTTTTTCTTTCCTAAGTTGTGCTTGTTTAACTTGAAAGCCAAGTTTGGTTCCACTATAAATACCCATGAGATTTCTCATAAATCTCCATCCCATTCTTCTATTTTTCTCTTGTTCGATCGGCCAAATACCCACAAAGGGTTTCAGTTTGATTTTTCCACTTCACATTTATACTCGTTTTAAACGTACTAATGTTACGGTTAACTCGTTATTATACATGTGTACAAGAACGTAATATAATCTCACAATAGATTCTATATTGGATCGATTAACAAAATGGTAAGGGGTTAATAATTGATCCTCATAAACCCTTAATTGGTGATTTGTTCTTGTTCGTTGGAATTACATTGCAAAAGGTACGTAACCCTAATCAATTACTTATGAATGTGTTATTATATGATCTTGTTTAAATCGATTCCGTTATGACGTGCTTTTATCTTTACTTGTGTTTTTATAATTGTTATGAACTACATAAACCATCAGTGGTATCAGAGTTGTTTTAACATGTTAATATTATCGATATCTAAAGATATTTAACTAATAATTATTTTGAGTTAAAACTACATGATTTTTGTGTTCATAATTTTTTTTAGGGTTTTGTTTTTTTGGCCGGTTCTTGGGTCAATTTATAAAAAAACATTTTTGAAACCCTAAAATTACATGTTTTGATCTTTGATAAATTGCATGATTAATTGTTATGTCATGTAATATTGGTTACGATCCGTTGAGATTTCATTAAATTGTTAAGTGATTTAGGTGGATCCATGACGAACGTGCATGTTTTTCATGGATCATATGATTTATATGTGGTAATTGTTACGTATGTGCTACTTGTTTATTTGATTCGATAAATCTAGAATTAGGGAAGACTTTTATATGAATATAAAAACCTAGATTTGAAAGTTTATTGAGTAAAATCGTATGCATGTGGCTATTTGATTTATTTATTGCACATATAAATTGTTACTATGTGTTTATGATTTAGTTTTTTGCCTATTTTTTATTTAAATTACATGAATTATTGTCAACAAGGGTAATTTTTTAAGAAAAATTATATGGACTAAATCATATAAAAATTAAGAATTGTTTTGAGATCTCAATTACATAAAATTGTGTTGATTGGTAATTTTGCAATAATAATTAGAAAGGCTCATCTAATTTTGACAAACTGTGTGGTGGTATAACGCGTCGCTGGTTGAACCCGACTAAGGAAGGAGGTTAGCGATTAGTCGATGGCCAAATTCCCGGCTCGCTTATACGTCAAATTGGATTTACCTACGATTATTATTTTGCACAATTACTTTAAGGTTGATTTGCCGTAAATTCACATCTGAAACACAATGAATAAGGTTATTGCTTTGTGCTTTAGCCGAGTTCTAGAAAAAGTACGCTGTGAATCTTGTTGCGGGTAAATTCTTTAATTGCTTTAACCAATGCGTCAACAATAATTTATGTATTTAATCTTGCCGAAAAAGTTTACTAAATATTGTATTAAACTTATGATATGAAGATGTATGTATGCTTCTCCATACATAGATTTTGATTGTTCACATAAAAAACTAATACCCAAAAATTTAAGTCAAATGCCATCTAATTGACGAACACTTGAAGTTACAATGTCGTCATGCGAGACCATGGACGAGATTGTGATGGAAAGAAAACTTTCTTGATTAAATGAGACTTCACATGAATAGTTACGTTCTTTAGATTAGATGACTTAATTAAGTTACTTAGTGAGATCTAGCAACTTAAGGCATTAAGAGGGGATGAAACATTTTACAATGAAACATGTTTTGGCAATGTAAGTCCCTAAAGAATCTAGAAATTGAAAATTGTTAGTCAATTAAATGTTCGACAAGTTACCATCTTAAATACATTCATTACTAGCATATCAACTGATGTAATGAATTTATGTTAATATGGATTCTAGTTTCAAGGAAATATTATGGCTAATTTAATTTACCGGGGTAATTTTATTTTCTTGAAAGTATTATCAAAAATACTAATACTTGAACTTAGTTCTGTAGAAATGTCTCAACCCGAAAACAACAACGCTTTAAGTTCAACGTTCAAAACTTTCTATTAACGTCAAGAACTGACTGGTTAAAATTCAGCGATTGGTATCACTCACTAAGAATTGTCTTGAGAGTAGCGTGTACTTATAAATACTTGTTCATGTCAATTCGTCCTGAACTCGCTGAAGGGGCTTCCGACGTTGATAAGCTAGCATGGAAAGCTGAATATAAGAAGCATAAATATGTGGCTTGTTTAATGCTTGGTAAAATGTCACTTGCTCTTCAAAAGTAGTTTGAGCATCATCCTCCACAAACCATGCTTGAAGAACCTAAGAAAATGTTTGAGAAGCCGCAAACTGTGGAGATCTACGATTTAGTATATGCTTTGCACAACTGCAAACAAGCCCTAGGAAAATTTGTAAGTGCTCACTATTTGGAAATGAGAGGTTTCATGGACGTATTACATGCACTTGGGAAATCCTATGATAATGACATGGCTATTAACTTAATCAATAGGTCATTTAACAAGGACTTTGGCTATATTGTTAGAAATTTCAATATGCATTGTGTTGGAAATACATTTTTACTTATTTAGGAAGGATTGGCCACTCCAACGATATATACATAGTATGGGCTCATGATCTAATATGTAATAGTATAACCCATAAAATCCACATGTAGGATGGGCTATAGATACCCCCTCTTAGCATGTTAGGAGGGATTGTTGGTTCTCACATTTACACTTCTAATATAATATTCTCTCTTTCTCTCCTACATTTCTCTTCTTTCTCTCTCTAAGATCTTCATCTCTCTCCCTCTCTTTAGATCATTTCAAGGTTAGTATAATCCAAGGATTCCGTAGGCCTTCAATTGGTATCAATAGCCATGGGATGATTGGTTTGTTTTTGTGTTTGTGTTCTTGATTTTCGTGTCTATTTTAATTCAAAGTCATTTGAACCAATTTTATTTGTGTTTTTTATGATTTAATGTGACAATCCGTCAATTTATGGTTGATATTTTATTCTCGAATATTATTTAAAAACATTATTTTAATGTTACAATATGAACTCACTTATTTTTGGGAGGAAATTTGGATTTACGTCTTGAAGTAGCATCGACTACGTCTAAACCGGAGGATTCAACGTTGCGTGCTTACGTTTACATACACCGTCCTTGGTGACAGTCCGACATTTCAGAAAATAAATTTATTCGTGAATATTATTTTGGAGTTTTAAGTTTGTGTTGATTCATAAACTCACAAATTTACGAGAAGAGATTAGGACTTACGATTTTATTTTAACGTCCTTTACGACTAAACCGGAAACCTTAGGATTACGTATTTACGTTTTCGAACTCCGTTTTTGATGAAACAATTTCTATTGGATTCGTTTTGTGACGTTGATTCATAATTTATAAAAACGTTTTTCGTAAAACGACCCGAGGGCACGCAAATCGAGGAGACTGGAATCGAGGAGTACCCGTAAATAAATGGGGATGAGACAAGTGGGACACTTGTCCCACCCCCATCAAAACCAGCCCAAGCAAGCTACACAACACCCTTTGAGGTGTCAAAGTGTAAACAATACACTTACACTTGTCTAGTTAGCTTACAATGTAAGCTATACTTTCCACTAACTAGCTAAACCACTAGCCAAAACCACACACTCATTTCCCACACATGTAAACAACCACATTTTCTCTCTTCCTCCTCCATTGATTTCGTCCATAGCTCACCCTAAACACCCTAATTTGATCAAAATTAACCACAAAATCTCATGTTATTCATATACATGTTGATGCCCTTTTGAAGCCCTATTGATTGGTGCAAGTTATAAAATCCAAGGAAGAGTTTCCATGGAGTCTTGAGGCTGATTTTCCACAAGGAGTTTATGAAGATTGGTGATCATGAAGATGGTCTTGGTGCATCACAAGTATCTCCATCAAAATCCATGTTTTGATCACAACCTACATCATCATGGTGGTATAAAGATTGTACTCCTCATCCTCTTGTTATTTTGATTATGTAAACATGTATTTTATTTCCTATTGTATATGTATATGACGATTATATGATGATAAAAATATTATGTGGGGATTTGATGTTGATAAACATGCTTGAAAAGGTGAAAAACTATAAGAAACAAGGCTAAAATCTTGTCTAAATATGTTGGCTGTATAAAATAGTAAAGAATCAAGTGGTGAACTGATAAAAATGGCATAGATTAATAGATTTACAGTAAGCTATGGGTCTTTTACACATGTGAGAGTTGGCCATGCAATGGAATCATTGTTATGAGTGAGATATGATCAAAACAAGTTTAAGATACAAATCTGAGTTAACTGTTTTGGACGATTTTTAGAAAATACTTAGAAGATGATTCAACAGTAGCTATAGAAGAGTTAAATGTATCACATATCATCTTTTTTATGTGATAAAAATGTGAGCTTCTATCTCCATATAGAACTCAAGATATGGCAGTTTTGGTGAAAGTGAAGATAAAAATCAGATTTTGGAAATTAAAGAATAATACTATTATATAAGCACTCAAAATTTAATAGTATAAAATATAAATTAAAACCCACTAACTTATATAATACATTTATATAAATATGTACAATGGTAAATAAGTGGACATTTTATAAAAATGGTAACTTGTTAAGTTTAATAAGTCACAAAACTATAAATATGATTTTTACGATTTTTCGGCTAATACCGTAAAATTAACGTTTTTGTTAAATAAAACTTAGATGGTTGGACCCGTCTAATGAAAACTTTATAAAACTTATATACTGATATATAGACATGTATAACAAGTAAAAAACGATAAAAACCCGAACTATAGGACATACGGACGTTAACGGACTAAATTAACGTTATTAGAATTAATAATACAACAAAAATGGACTAAAACACTTATAAACTTATTATTGGGCTTAACCCATTTAGGCCCAACTTGTAAAGTTTAAATACTGATAATATAAGTGTAAAATTGATTAAAACAAGTTAAAGAACTTATAATAAGTTTATTGGACTTAAAACGTGTCAATAGGTAAAACTAGTAAGCTAGTATAAAAGTTACCGACATATAACACTAAAATGAGTAAACGAGAATATGTAAACCCACTTGATCATCATATATATATAATCATCATATGTATACATAATTGTTATTTTTATAAAGTCATTGGACATGAGTCTAAGACGAGTATTATTTGTCTAGGTTTCCGTGATTGAAGCACGTACCGTACATCCAAATCGCCGATAATCGCCTTCCCACATCAACGTGAGTTCATAGCCTCGCACTCTTTTAAATGTTTTTATAAATGTTTTATAAACCCGCGAGGGAGATAACATGTTATTTTTTTATTAAATAGGACACCGTTTGTCCCGATTTTTTGTTCATTGATTTTGGACCCGAATGATTGAATGACCCGATTGTATGACCCGATGAATGATTAAAGGACCCGATAAATGAAATTAAATGGATTTATAAAGTTAGGTTATGTCACTAAAAGTCCCATTAGCATGAATTGTGAACTACCGGGAGTTGGTAGACGCTTATGCATTTAATAGTACTATTTGGGGACGATCACCCCAGTTCGCGCCTTGACGGTTGATCCCCGTCGTGCCACATTGATTGGTAAGCGAATTTATGTAATAGAAGATTTCCATAGCGTGACCTTTGTGACGACACGCTACTTTAGATGGGCAAAATTGGTATCGGGTTAGCTACCCGTTGTTGGTTTAGTAAGGTAACAATGTCATGCGGCTTATAATAATCCAAAACTAACGAAATACTACTAGACGCTCCGAATTACGATGTATTGCCTGACTAGCAATACTGGGTCATACTATTGATATTATGTTTGTGTTTTGTTTTTTATAACCATATTCATATAACGGTTTTATTAAATCTATACAACGTTGCAAAACGCACTGTATGGTGTTTTTAACGACAATGATTCGTATAATGATTTTTAAGGCAAATGCCTATATTATGATTTTCGATAAAGATTTGTATAAAATGACTTTGGCTATTTTATGGCCTATTAAAATGATTTGTACAAGATGATTTTCAGTAATAATTTTATACTGATATTATATTGATGGATTTTATTAAACTCTATGAATTCACTCGGCGTTATCGCTGACCTTTTCTTTTAACATGTTTTATCTCAGGTACTTGAAGGTAATTCTCGGGAAGACGACAAGAATTCATGGCCCGCACTTAAACAATATTTTCCATTCAAATATTTTGTAAAACTTTGTATGAAATGTAATTACTTGGGACCTATGTAAACTTGATATTTATGAATGGAAATGCTTTATTATTAAACGACGCGATTTTTACGCGTTGTCTATGATGTGAGTAATGTGCTATCCCGTAACACCAACGAGTCTTCCGCTGTATTAAGTTGTATAAATTTGGGGGTGTTACAGTTTGGTACCAGAGCTCTCGTTATAGAGAACGAAAGATTTTTAAAACCAAGGTTTTGAATAAAACATTTCAAAATCTTTTAACTATAAACATTTTCTAAAAATGTCTAAAATTTTTATGACTATAACGGTGCCGAAGAATTCCCGAGTTACCGACAAGGCCAGACTGAGAAGTGTTATTTTAATTTATATATATAACTTAGATTACATATATATGATATAATTTTATTACATGATTGTTTGATGATTATTTTGATATTTATACGAGGTATTTATACGACGTAGATTGTCACAAGAAACCCTAAATCCCCTAGTAAATTAATCGAAGCTATTCTCGTAGGAATTCTACCTATCCTAGATCTAAACCAAGTTGTGGATATTTATGATCCCAACAAATGGTTGATGTTCGTAGAAATGTAGATATTAGTTGATAATGATATGAAGAAGAATTGGCGAGATTAAATCTGATATCGATGTCATGATGATCTTTCCTTATAGAGTGGAGTTTGACAAAACATTACCACCTAGAAAGATGTCATCTGACTCGTTGTCATCCAATTCTTAAATTGAAATCGAAAGGGTGAATGTTGCACTTGAGGCTGTCATTGGAACCAGTACCCAAAAGCCTCATGCCACTAATACCTTTCCGAGAAGTCTAGTTGAATGTATGAGTCATCTCATACTAGTGACTCATTTGATAATTGTTGTTGTAAGAGATATAGGATCGGAAATTAAGTATTGATCATATCGAGCTTTTATTGCCTATTAAGGCCTAAGAATAAGATTGAAAGTATTGGAATATGAGGTAGGATATTGAATTGAGTATAAAATTGGTTGAAACTTGAATAAAGTAAAATTTAACCCGTATGAAATATGAGATTGATAAGAGGAAGTCGTTAATTCCTGTGATTGAATTATAAGGTTTTAATTGATTGTTAGTTTGTGTTAAGGGTTGTTCCTAGACCATTGTCCACTAACGAGGATGCCCAGTGTCCAAGAAATAAATTGAAGAAATCTTCTTCTGAATTGGGACCGATGGATCTTCTGGGACATGTGGAACACCTAATGACTCTTGTAGATTAGTATTCATTGTGGTATCTTTTCAATATCCCTAACTTAACTGAGATATCAGTTGGTAGGATGAGTTCTGAGAATTGTATGACATAGTGACACGTAATGTGTTACGGTACAATTTGACTTGTTTGTGATTAATGAAAAAGACTACCTTTGATTGCTAAATCCTACATATATCGATGTTATCTATCTTTTATTGCTTCATCCTAATGTTCGCATTAGTGATGCAACCATTGAACAAGTACTCATCTCGAATTGAGTTACGTAGTGGATTATTCTCTTTGTATTCCTGAGTGCCATCAAAGTCATGAACCTCATGATTATTTGGCTAAGCTCATTTCCTATCATATCGTAGTTAGTTCTTCATGAACAAGTTTTCATCACTCTTTTGCAGATCACTCATTGTTTTTATAAGATAAAACGGTATCCTTTGAGAAAATTAATTTTCATCACAATAAGGATTATTCAAAGTGAGGTTTATAAGTGATTGATATCAAAATGAAGTTGTTTATGAAACGCTTTGGAAACTTAATTGTTTTCATAACAAAGAAAATCTTTGTAAATTTATTTTTGATTCTTATTTAAGAATTAAGCATGAAAATGTTTTTATTATAAACATGATGATAAAATTATGACGAACTGAGTATTGCATCGTTAATCTTGAAATTGTATATAGTTGCGCGCCTACATACAATTTGGAATGGACTATGCAAGACTGATTAGTAGTCACCATAAAACTGATTAATAAACACTAAATTTTCTTTGAAGATTGTGAAAGATTAAAAAATTATGAGATCTGTAAGAAGTGAAAATAAGGACATAGTGTTAGGGACACCTACATATGTGTCTGTAGCATCTATTCTTCTGAGTTGAATTTACTCATCTGTGGAAATTGTTTTATTTGACAATTGATATTACCTTCTTGTCCAATTCCCCCGTAGTGAGATTCTTAGGAAAAGTACCTGATTACCGAGTGTTGATACCCGACTGGATGTATCGACGTTCTTATCATTTCTCTTGATTTGATTTCATTTGAATGACCTGGGTAACGATCCGAGGAGCTTTCGAATGCGTACTCGAATCATGAAAACATGGGATATATTCATATTCGTTAAATGTTTTCGTCTGAATCTGATTTGAAATTCTCTCGCGTAGATTATGCGTTGACCTTACTCTTTAGATGGTAGTTGTGTCTCCATATATCCTTGAATTTGTGAAGGATTATGAGTTATTATTAGTCTTTTGAGAAGTTCACATCTTATCGACGGCAATGAAACTAAAAAGTTGATAATGCCGGTAGAATGGATTGATTGATGATGACATGACGATATTGTCTTAATTAATGGGAACTCGAGTAGAATTCCCCTAAAAAGATAAGATGTTGATTATCAAAAGTGATATAAATAATTCTTGGTAGATGACGATATCCTATATTTGGAATTGAAATTATATTGTGAATGATTGTGAATTAGTCATAGATATTATAATCTAGAATGAACTTAAAACGAATTTATTAAAAAGATAATTCTATTATCTAACACTTTAGGAGGTATTTGTTGACAAATTAACTAGACTTTCGCCATTAAGGCAAGTTGAAATTGATATTGATTATATTTCCGGTGCTGCACTTGTGGCTTGTGCACTGTACGTCAGCACCATCTGAATTTAAGGAATTACCGTACAACTGAGAGAGTTGTCGGAGAAAGATTTTATTCTACCAAGCCTGTCATCATGAAGAGCTATGGTGTTATCATTCCTTATATTTATAGATTACTGTGACTGAGTAAATTGACAATTGAAAACGATATCCATAACTCGAAATGGAAGATTTGTTCGATCATTTACAAGGTTCTAGCGTAAGTTTAAAGATTTGATCCACGGCATGGTTATCATCAACTTCGCATCTGCAAAGAAGATTATCTATTCCAATCATCACATCCCGAACTTGTGATGAACGTTATGAGTTTCACGTGATGTCGTTTGGATTGACAATGCACATGTAGTATTCATAAATATGATGAATCACGTGTGTAGGCTGTAATTTGATAAATTCATGCTCGTGATCATTAAGGACTATTTATTTGTTTGTTTATAAGAATAAGAATGAAGTTAATAATTATTTATAGATTGCCCTGAATTGACCGAACAATTAAAACTTGTACCTTGAATATATAACATGTGACTAAAGACTTAATCCTTTACATGATTTAACCGTGTGATTAATAGATAATGGAATATAAATTGACTCTTCAAAATTTAGAAGTCATTTAAAACTTTGAATTATACTAAAAAAAAGAAAATGCAAATATATTTTGACAAATGTTTTAACAAGGGATTTTTAAGGGATTATTCCCTTATACACAAACCATTTAACTAAACTTCTGTTTAGGGGTAAATGTTTGTGTATACCTCAAGATAACTTAAGAAGGATTGAGTAAAACCATTTATACCATAACCTGAAAACTTAAAACGACAATTTTTGCTTTTCAACTAAGAAAACTTTGACCAAAGTATAAACAAAGGTTTTTCGAACATTTACGAATCTTATTAATTATTTTCGATAAATCAACAAAAATCTAATTAATTAAATTCAAATTTATTTTGAATATTTTATATAATTGATCGAACTAAGAAATTTAAACTTTTAACGTTTACGTTTCAAAAAATTTAAATAATAATTGTTAATTTACATATAATAATTATCGACGCTTTAGACGCCGGATTGAGAAAAACTGATAAAAATGACAGTTGAGACGAAACTGAAACATAAAAGATATGAAGAAAGAATTTTGAATAAATACAGTTATGGTATTTATTTCGTCAGGAGAAAGTGAACATAATTACTGACGCATAATATAGAAAGAATATCTGAGTGAATTGTGGACACGATAATTATATCATCATGAGAAGTGAATATAGATACCGATGCATTATGTAGAAAAGATAAAGAACCAGTTAGGACATATTCCTTATTAATGAAGGTGCAAAATAAATTGCCGAACAATTTAAAATACAGCCGATTATTGTAAAAAGGATAATATAGATAATAAAAAGTGGTTCGCGGCTAATGTGAACCATTAGAGTTGAGAAGCTGATAGCGTTAAATATTTTAAAAGACCACATATGATTGTCTAAATATGGAGATTGTGAGATATAGTTATGTTGGAATTTTTAAGTATAAGTATTCTATTTATGTCATTTATGACTAAAAGTATCTTTGTTTGAAGAAGTTGTACTGATGGCAATTATGAAGGCAGATATCGCCTCATACATTAGTAAACGTCTAGCTATTGCAAAGGTCATCATCTGAACTGGATTCAATTTGGGTCATCGTCGACAGACTGACCAAATCTGCTAATATCATTCCCGTTAATGATAAATGCAAAAGAATTATGTAAACCTAGTGTGCCTGTATCAAACATCTTTATCAAGATCCTCGCTTCGCATCGAATTTCTATAGATTTGCTCAGAAATCATTGAGAACAAACCTTGATGAGAGTACTATGTACCACCCCAAATCGAAGGGGCGAGGTAAAGTAACGATACAAAATACTATAAGTGTTGTTTTATGTCTGAAAGATTGACCTTTGGTAATAAATCGTATAATCGCTTTCCTTTGGGAAGATTATCATTGATAATCATCGTGTTAGGATTAAGATCGAATCTTGTTAAGGATCTAAATATTAGAGCATCTGTAAGCAGGAGTTGAGATAAAGACACCCGACAAACACCCATTGTGAGTTGGACATGTCTTTTAGGTTTAAGGTTTCCTATGATGGCTAACCTAACCTTACAAAATATTCGACCCGCGAGATCTGAAATGAATGTTGAAATTAGGATCTGATTATTGACTGTCGGTAATGGGCAAGAGGTTATGTGAATGTGAAATGTAGATCTTGAAGTGCCAAATGGGTAGCGAAGTTATGCCAAAATTTTTAACCTTGGAAAAATGAATTCATGATCTGACAAATCATGGGATATAAGTCCCCGTTGTATGGGACCATTGAGATGATATAAAAGATTGGTTTGAAAGGCATATAAGCTGGATCTACCCTAGGACTTCAAAGACTACGTGAATTTTGTTTCGTATATCGAACTTGATGGAATAACTATCAAGTAAAAATCTGAGTGTTCCTTAGTAATGTTTAGATCGGCGAAAAGTTGCATTCATCAGAAACCCGTGAACATCATGGATAGAGAAAGTAAGTCAACATTAAGCCTGATCTTATTCCCGTAGTTATGTTTGATGAAACTCGCGTATTGTAATTGCACTTGTGAGAAAAGACCGAATGTGGAGGAAATACCCACATGGCTTTAACTCTATAAGAAGCGAGTAGTAAGGTAAGATGATCTTTGAGGACAAAGATCCTGTTTAGGGGTAAATGCTGTGACAATCCGTCAATTTATGGTTGATTGTTTATTCTCGAATATTATTTAAAAACATTATTTTAATGTTACAAGATGAACTCACTTATTTTTGGGAGGAAATTTGGATTTACATCTTGAAGTAGCATCGACTACGTCTAAAGCGGAGGATTCAACATTGCGTGCTTACGTTTACATACACCGTCCTTGGTGACAGTCGGACATTTCAGAAAATAAATTTATTCGTGAATATTATTTTGGAGTTTTAAGTTTGTGTTGATTCATAAACTCACAAATTTACAAGAAGAGATTAGGACTTACGATTTTATTTTAACGTCCTTTACGACTAAACCGGAAACCTTAGGATTACGTATTTACGTTTTCTAACTCCGTTTTTTATGAAACAATTTCTATTGGATTCGTTTTGTGACGTTGATTCATAATTTATAAAAACGTTTTTCGTAAAACGACCCGAGGGCACGCAAATCGAGGAAACTGGAATCGAGGAGTACCCGTAAATAAATGGGGATGAGACAAGTAGGACACTTGTCCCACCCCCATCAAAACCAGCCCAAGCAAGCTACACAACACCCTTTGAGGTGTCAAAGTGTATACAATACACTTACACTTGTCTAGTTAGCTTACAATGTAAGCTATACTTTCCACTAACTAGCTAAACCACTAGCCAAAACCACACACTCATTTCCCACACATGCAAACAACCACATTTTCTCTCTTCCTCCTCCATTGATTTAGTCCATAGCTCACCCTACACCCTAATTTGATCAAAATTAACCACAAAATCTCATGTTATTCATATACATGTTGATGCCCTTTTGAAGCCCTATTGATTGGTGCAAGTTATAACATCTAAGGAGGAGTTTCCATGGAGTCTTGAGGCTGATTTTCCACAAGGAGTTTATGAAGTTTGGTGATCATGAAGATGGTCTTGGTGCATCACAAGTATCTCCATCAAAATCCATGTTTTGATCACAACCTACATCATCATGGTGGTATAAAGATTGTCCTCCTCATCCTCTTGTTATTTTGATTATGTAAACATGTATTTTATTTCCTATTGTATATGTATATGATGATTATATGATGATAAAAATATTATGTGGGGATTTGGTGTTGATAAACATGCTTGAAAAGGTGAAAAACTATAAGAAACAAGGCTAAAATCTTGTCTAAATATGTTGGCTGTATAAAATAGTAAAGAATCAAGTGGTGAACTGATAAAAATGGCATAGATTAATAGATTTACAGTAAGCTATGGGTCTTGTACACATGTGAGAGTTGGCCATGCAATGGAATCATTGTTATGAGTGAGATATGATCAAAACAAGTTTAAGATACAAATCTGAGCTAACTGTTTTGGACGATTTTTAGAAAATACTTAGAAGATGATTAAACAGTAGATATAGTAGAGTTAAATGTAGAACATATCATGTAGTTTATGTGATAAAAATTTGAGCTTCTATCTCCATATAGAACTCATGATATGGAAGTTTTGGTGAAAGTGAAGATAAAAATCAGATTTTGGAAATTAAAGAATAATACTATTATATAAGCACTCAAAATTTAATAGTATAAAATATAAATTAAAACCCACTAACTTATATAATACATTTATATAAATATGTACAATGGTAAATAAGTGGACATTTTATAAAAATGGTAACTTGTTAAGTTTAATAAGTCCCAAAACTATAAATATGATTTTTACGACTTTTTCGGCTAATACCGTAAAATTAACGTTTTTGTTAAATAAAACTTAGATGGTTGGACCCGTCTAATGAAAACTTTATAAAACTTATATACTGATATATAGACATGTATAACAAGTAAAAACCGATAAAACCCCGAACTATAGGACATACGGACGTTAACGGACTAAATTAACGTTATTAGAATTAATAATACAACAAAAATGGACTAAAACACTTATAAACTTATTATTGGGCTTAACCCATTTAGGCCCAACTCGTAAAGTTTAAATACTGATAATATAAGTGTAAAATGGATTAAAACAAGTTAAAGAACTTATAATAAGTTTATTGGACTTAAAACGTGTCAATAGGTAAAACTAGTAAGCTAGTATAAAAGTTACCGACATATAACACTAAAATGAGTAAACGAGAATATGTAAACCCACTTGATCATCATATATATATAATCATCATATGTATACATAATTTTTATAAAGTCATTGGACATGAGTCTAAGACAAGTATTATTTGTCTAGGTTTCCGTGATTGAAGCACGTACCGTACATCCAAATCGCCGATAATCGCCTTCCCACATCAACGTGAGTTCATAGCCTCGCACTCTTTTAAATGTTTTTATAAATGTTTTATAAACCCGTGAGGGAGATAACATGTTATTTTTTTTTTAAATAGGACACCATTTGTCCCGATTGTTTGTTCATTGATTTTGGACCCGAATGATTGAATGACCCGATTGTATGACCCGATGAATGATTAAACGACCCGATAAATGAAATTAAATGGATTATTAAAGTTAGGTTATGTCACTAAAAGTCCCATTAGCATGAATTGTGAACTACCGGGAGTTGGTAGACGCTTATGCATTTAATAGTATTATTTGGGGACGATCACCCCAGTTCGCGCCTTGACGGTTGATCCCCGTCGTGCCACATTGATTGGTAAGCGAATTTATGTATGAGAAGATTTCCATAGCGTGACCTTTGTGACGACACGCTACTTTAGATGGGCAAAATTGGTATCGGGTTAGCTACCCGTTGTTGGTTTAGTAAGGTAACAATGTCATGCGGCTTATAATAATCCAAAACTAACGAAATACTACTAGACGCTCCGAATTACGATGTATTACCTGACTAGCAATACTGGGTCATACTATTGATATTATGTTTGTGTTTTGGTTTTTATAACCATATTCATATAACGGTTTTATTAAATCTATAAACGTTGCAAAACGCACTGTATGGTGTTTTTAACGACAATGATTCATATAATGATTTTTAAGGCAAATGCCTATATTATGATTTTCGATAAAGATTTGTATAAAATGACTTTGGCTATTTTATGGCATATTAAAATGATTTGTACAAGATGATTTTCAGTAATAATTTTATACTGATATTATATTGATGGATTTTATTAAACTCTATGAATTCACTCGGCGTTATCGCTGACCTTTTCTTTTAACATGTTTTATCTCAGGTACTTGAAGGTAATTCTCGGGAAGACGACAAGAATTCATGGCCCGCACTTAAACAATATTTTCCATTCAAATATTTTGTAAAACTTTGTATGAAATGTAATGACTTGGGACCTATGTAAACTTGATATTTATGAATGGAAATGCTTTATTATTAAACGACGCGATTTTTACGCGTTGTCTATGATGTGAGTAATGTGCTATCCCGTAACACCAACGAGTCTTCCGCTGTATTAAGTTGTATAAATTTGGGGGTGTTACATTTAATCTTGATACAAATCATCTACATAGTTGTGGTAGAGATTTGGTATATTTACTTTGGCTAAAAACACAAATTTTTTGGGTGTTTGGATCATTTTTTGGCTTAATATCTCGAACTGGGTGAGTTTTATCCAAGAAAAGTGGATGTCGGAATACTTTTGTACTATTGCAACGCAAAATCCATCGCAATGTCATTAGGGTTTTGATATTGCGACACTTTTTGCGATAGACATTGCGACGTGTCATTTGGGTTTTGATATTGCGAAACTTTTTGCGATAGACATTGTGACATTGCGACAGGTGACATTGCGACAGATTGCTATAGTTATTGCGACAGACCTTATTGCGACAGGTTGACATTGCGATAGGGTTGTTATTGCGATAGGTTGTCTTTGCGATAGGTTGTCATTGCGATAGGTTGTCATTGTGATAGGTTGTCATTGCGACAGGTTGTCATTGCGACAGGTTGTCCTTGCGACAGGGTGACATTGCGAAACATGTGTTATATTGACTTTGCGAAATGTTTACTCGTTTGACATTGCGACACTTATCCAGCATTGCCACATATGGACTAATAGACATTGCGAAATCTTCACAACTATTCCGAGATTTTTCAAAAAATGTGATTTAGAAAATTTGGTACAAACTCGTGAGTTTTTTGGTCTTAGAATTTTTTGGTTTATCGAGAACATATTTTAGGGGATTTCAACATTATTTCTCGGCTTCTACACACGACAACAAACACAATTACTTCCTTTCATTTCTCGATCAACAAGTAATCCTTACCTTTATTTTCCATAAAATATCAAATGGAACCGTTGAATTCGACATCGCAAGAGGGAGAATTGCATCAAATGCAAGACAAAGCTAGAGAAAGTGGTATAACGTTATTTCGACTACTTCAGTCTCATCTAGTAACCCTTTCATGGCTTCAAGGAGGAAGCGAATTTGTGACACTCTTCGGTCAAGATCGTAACATATTCATCGACTCAATATTCCTCAGCTTGAACCAACTAGCTGAGCAACTTCACAAAGAAGACTTTAATCACTCTGCATCAGAATCTGCATATAAAGCTCTCGTGACCCAACTTACGCACTTCTTCAAATTCAACATTGCTAAGTCTGACAATTCAGGGATATGCCAGTCATTTTTCAATACTCACATACCGAGGTTCAAGATTTTCGTGCTACATTGTTGAAATTCACGACAATGGTCTCGTCTTCGATTTATGAAAGATCCCGACTTCAGCAAGCGTATGATAGTGGAGTGCAAGAATCTACGATGCAGATGAAAAAGGAGAATGGTCATACGGTTGACTACTTGGAGCCTAAAGATTGCAAGAGCATGGAATCGGGAGGAAAGCCTATAAGCAGCATGTCAGGGAATGATATGGACATCTCTTATGATGACACCATACCCGTATTTGATGAAGAGCCTACAAATACGGTACAACAGAATGTGGTATATGATGTCTATACCGATGAACTACCGCATGTTGAGCATTCTGAACCTAATTATGACAAACATGAGATGGAAAAGGCTGATAGTTTTACCACTTCAGATTCATCCGATGTGAGTCATAATGGGGGAGAGATTGTTCTGAATGCTATAGTACATCATGATAAATGCTTTATGACTGCTTCGTTAACTGATTCTGATTCCAAGGTTAAAGAGCTTGAAACGATCATAGCTCAACAATCTAAACATCTTGTGGATGCCCAATTTGAATTTTCGAAGAAAACATACAAATTTGAAACATATTTTGAAAAACTTGAAAAGTCAAACGTTTTTCTTGAACAAAAATTGGATCAAAAAGCTCTAGATTCTAAAGCTAAAAAAGAAAATCTCTTGAAACAAATTAAGTTGCTAGAATCTAAGTTGGCATCCCAAGATATATTGCTCAAAGAGAATGAGACTTTAAAGGCTTAAATTCAAGAAAAGGTATTTGCAATAGCTGCTCTGAAAACGAGTTGAAGAAAACTAAAGGAACTAGTGTGGACACTAAGCTTGAAAAACCATCAATCTTAGGGAAACCGCCTCAAAATCAGTTTGTTAGACAACCGACTGCATTTAGATCCGAGCGACCAAAATCCTCGAGACCGTGGTTTGCCTCCTAAGTTGATATGGTTCATATTTCTAAAACAATCAATCCACCAACTAGGCCTAATGTGACTAAATCATCTTTTGCAAGACCAAATTACATCTAGCCTCCCTAGACATAGTCCATAGAACACGTCTCGAACTAGTTCAAATGACGTTCAACCTAAATTTGGTCTTAGGGAAGCTAAGCAAAAGACACAAGTAAGAGACAGGAATTTCAAACCTAGTCAGATGCCTTCTAGTTTACCTAACACTGCTAACCGTAGCATGTCATATCCTATGAGCATCAATCAATCATCTAGGAATTCTAGATCTTACTCAGACATTAAATATGTAACTTGTAAAACATGTAAGAAATGTGTCTTTAAGGCAAATCATGACTCTTGTGTCAAGAAATTCCTTAATGAGGTGAACTCCCATGCTAGAATTAAATCCCAGTGGCTAGCTATAATCAAACCTGTTGGGAATAAAATGAAGCCAAGACACTTAGACACTGACAAGAGGAAATTAGACGTTGATATGAAGAAATCAAGCATTGTCAGATCAATCGTTGACAAGAAGAAGTCAAGCGTTGATGAGAAGAAGTCAAGCACTGATAGAATACTTAGTCTACACGTTTTATGTTTCTAGTAAAGATATGTTCGACAATGTATTTTCTATGTTTATCTTTACCTAAAATAGCTGATACGTAGACTCTTGTACAAGGTTCCTTAATCTATAAAAGGAGGCCTTTAGGTTTTAGTTCAATATATGTTTTACACTTTCATTGTACACAAGTTCAATCATCAATCAAAGTGAAAGTTTAGTTTATTCTATTTGTGTGTTCTTGTTCTAAGTATTAATTCCGCATAATACTTAGATTGTCTCATATACAACAAAGTTTCTCTAAGTGTTTAACTTGATTCATTCTCGTTTACACAAAGCTAAATCGATTTAAGTTTAGGATCAATAAGTGGTATCAGAGCTTGTTGAGGAACTTTGATCTAAAGAACACAAAACCCTAAATCACCAAAAACCCTAAATTTTCAAGAAACCCTAAAAACCAGACAAGATGTCTACTCCAGAGATGACTTCCTCCTCTAGTCACAATCTAAAAATCCCCATGCTAGACCCTGACAACTTTGAGCTATGGAAGTTCAATTTTGAGTAGTATCTTCAAATCCATGATCACACTTTATGGGAAATTATTGAATATGGAAACACATTTGATAATGCTGCTAGGATTACTGCTGCTATTGCTGCAAGATCAATTCAGGGCTTAACTAAAGAGGATCGAAAAGAAAGACCTTCAGATGGAAGAGCTGTTGCAACTGAAGAGATTGCAAAGAGAAGGAATGACATGAAAACTCTAAGCATTCTCAAACTCTCTTTGGGTCCAGCAAATCAGCACAAGTATAGAGGTTATGAGTCTGCCAAAGAACTTTGGGCAGCTCTTCAAGTCAATTATGGTGGTAATGATGATACTGCCTCAGAGAAGAAGAATAAACTCTTGCATGAATATGCTATGTTCAAAGCTCTTCCCAATGAAATGCTAAGTGGGGTGAGAAGAAGACTTCTTGACATCACAAGCAAATTGTCCTTTATAGGGAACAGTGTATGATGATGTTGATATCATTACCACTTTCCTTAAAAGTCTTGGTGATGCATGGAAGATTGAAGCAAGGTTTATTATTGCTACAAATGCTCACAAAAGTTCCACTTTTGATGACGTCTACAATAAACTGAAGATTTTAGAGAACGAAATCCTTTTGGATCAAGGAAGCAAATCTACCAATGGAAACATGGCCTTCCTCTCACATAGTGAAGGTCAATTTGATCAAAGGGAGTCATACGTGCACCCCGTTACTAGATCACCTTGTATCAATGTTGGATCAAGCTTTGTCAGCGCCCCACATTTAAACACTGACACATACAATGTTGACTCACCAAGGATTAGACCTGCTGGTATTGATCTAGATACATTGTGTACATACATTGCTGCATTGCCCAATGGTTTAGTGATTACATATGAGGACCTTGAGCAAATCAGTGATGAGCATTTTGAGGAGATAGACATAAATTGGAATATGGCACTTGCAAGTATAAGGGCCAATAGATGGAACAGGAGATTCAAGAAGAAGATGACATTTAATGCTAAAGACACTGCTGGGTTTGATAAATCTAAGGTTGAGTGTTACAATTGCCATAGAATGGGTCACTTTATGAGAGAATGTAGATCTCCAAGAAGATCTGATGCTGGAAAACCTTCAAGCCAAATCATCAAGGTTGAAGACACAAAGGCTATGGTTTCCATGCAAGAAATTGATGGTGTTGGCTGGGATTGGAGCTTTATGGCCAAAGATGTGGAAGAGAACAAAGCCTTGGTTGCAGAAAAGGAAGAAGAGAAGCATGTTCATTATGCTCTCATGACACATTCTTCATCTTCATCAGACAATGAGGTATATGATGATGCATTTTGTAGCAAAGGTTGTCGTTTAAACACTAAAAAACTTAACAAAGAAATTTTAAAATTAAAATCAGATGTTTTTGATGAAAAATGCAAGTTATCAGATTATCAACTTGCACGTGCTCAAACTGAAAATACTGTGGCTGAATATAAGAAAATGGAGCTTGAACTAAAAGATCAAATTAACATTCTATCACATGACCTTAAAGGTAGTGTTGACCTCAGGGATATTTTGGAGAGATCCAAAGGTGTCATACAAGCTGAGTTGGATGAGGCCATTAAAAACAAAGATTCTGTAGGGCTTAAAATTCAAAGATTTGATAAAGCTTCTCAAACCCTAGAAAAATGTATTAGTGAACAAAGAGACTCTAGGGATATGACTGGGATTGGGATGAAAGAGTATGTTGATGTTCCACCACCTGTTGGGAACTTCTATGGTGTCCTTAGAAAGGATTTGTCTTGGACTGGTATACCAGAACTCTAAGAAAAGGAATTTATTCCTCCACCAAGAGTTCTTACTCCAGTAGAGGAATATAAGCAGAAATTAACTGATTTGGACCAATGGAAGAAAGCCAATCCTACTTTGTTTGTTAAAGGTGGCATGCTTAATGAAAGCCCAAATGAGTCTACACCCATAATTGTGACTAACCCTACTACTGGAAAGACTGTTGACCTTGGCTTAAACGTTGGTAGAAAACCTAGTATAAAATATGCAAAATGTATAGAAAACCTAGGTCACCAAAAAGTCAAGTTAGTGATAATGGGACAGGTTTCTTTTCATCTAGACCTAGGGTTATGTCTAGAAAAGCTTGTTATAGTTGTGGAGTTTTTCACATTTGGCTTATAAGTGTGTCAGTGCTTCAAAAGTCAACGCTGATAAAAAGTCAACTATGGTCAAACCCAGACCTTTTTGTTAATGCAATAATGACTAAAAACGTTACTTGCATTTTTCGGTCTCGCTTAGTTTTGATTACGACAATATGTAAAAGCAAGCGTTTACGAAAACGACGAAAAACGAATTTTTGAGTTCAAGTATTTTTCATTTTACCCATTTTCATTTAAGGTATGGATAAACAAGTACTAACCTTAATCAAGTGATCAAGTGATTTAATCCTTTCTTAAAACTCACTTTTTATTAAGTGTGACAAGTTTTTATTAAACTTTCTTTTTAAGAAAATGTTTTATTAAATTAATTATTTGAAATTTGAAAATGGCATATTCTTATTTGGTTAAGAATATCCTTTCAGGATAATTTTTTATATCCAGATAAGACCTCCACCACTAAAGGAAAAAAAGGAGCGGAGTTAGTCCGGCGGTACCTTAGCACCTAGGCGGTACCTTATCGATAAGGTACCGCGGGCTAAGATAAGGTACCGCGGGCAGAACTAGCCGTTGGCTCCTTTCTCCTATAAATAGTGGACCATTCTCAGCTTTTCATCTCACCTCTTTTGCACATTTATTTCCAGATTCAAACCCCTTCTTTAATCACTCAAATCTATGATCATTTGTTTGATTATTACTTGTTTAAGAAGTGAATCTTGTTCTTCCATCCCTTCCTCTCCAAGTACAAAGAGAAGAACACTATCCTTGTGAAGTGTTGAGTCCACCACCAAAGATCCATTGAAGATCTAATTTTATACATTTGAAGTTGTGTCATAGTTGTGAAGATCCAAGTAGTTGTGTCTATTTGGAAGTTGTGTATGTACTAAGTATAGTTGTGTAGATTGGTCCTAGCTACGATTAGGGCTCGACTTTTAGCTTAGAGTCGGAAATTGGTTAAGCGACGTGTACGGTTTTATCCACCATAAGGAGCTTGTTGTGTAGTGAACTCTCGAGTAAGGAGTACTCGAGGAGTGGAGTAGGAACGAGGAGTGAGCTTCGTTGCCGAACCAGTATAAATCCTTGGTGTTCGGTTTGATCTTTCTTTACCCGTAACTCTTTACATTCTTTATTCTTTATGCATATATATGTGTTAGTATTAGATTAGTTACACTATCATTCTTTATTCTTTGTGGATATATTTTTGTTAGTATTAGTTTAGTTACACTATCATTGTTCATATTGTGCATAAGAAGATTTCACATATTTCCTCAAGCCTAAGTTTTTGAAAAAGGATTTTTGGAAACCACATTTTAACAAGTAAATATATGAAACTATTCAACCCCCCCCCCCCCTTTTAGTTTCTACAATTGGTATCAGAGCGGGTTGCTCAAGAATTTTTAAAGTATATTGTATTTTAAAACTTGAACCGATCTATGGATTCCAACAAATACCTAGAAGGGAAATCTATTCAAAGACCACCACTTTTTGAAACTGATAGTTTTATTTATTGGAAAAATCGATTTTAAACTTATGTGAAATCAAAAGATTTAGATCTTTGGCATGTTATTACCAATGGTGATTTTTTACCCTTTTAATTTAATGAAGTTTCTAAAACAAAAGAATTGGTCACTTTTGACAAAGCTAATGACGATACTAAAAAGAAACTTTCAAAAAATAATGAGGCTAAAATGGTGATTTATAATGCTTTGCCTAAGAAAGAGTATGAAAGAATTTTTATGTGTGAAACCGCTAAAGATATTTGGAACACTCTTTTAGTAACCCACCAAGGTAACATCCAAGTCAAAGAAAGCAAAATCGATCTTCTTGTCCAACATTATGAACAATTTGTCATCTTAGAAGATGAAACTATTGCTAGTGCATTTGCTAGGTTTAACACCATTATTACTAGTCTAAAAGCACTTGGTGAAGGTTTTTCTAGCAAGAACAATGTTAGGAAGTTTCTAAGGGCCTTACATCCAAAGTGGAGAGCAAAAGTCACGGCGATTGAAGAGTCGAAAGATCTCTCAACTTTATCACTTGATGAACTCATAGGAAACTTGAAGGTTCATGAGATGATAATTTTGAAGGACTCGGAATTAGTGAAAACCAAGAGTGAAAGGAAATCTCTTGCACTTAAAGCCAAGAAGGCACAAAGTGACCATGATAGTTCCTCGGAAAGTGATGACGAGGAGTATGCATTGGCGGTGAGAGATTTCAAGAAGTTCTTCAAGAGACGAGGTCAACACGTTAGGCAACCAAACTATGACAAGAAACCATTGTCAAAGAATCGGTTTGTTAAGAACGAAAAAGGTGATAGGAATTGCTTTAGATGTGGTGATTGTCCAAAGCCCGCTCGTGATAAGAACCACACGGCGTTCGTTAGTGGGGCTTGGAGCGATAGAAGTGAAGATGATGATGACAACCCCAAAGAGGAGAAATGTCTTATGGCTCACACTTCTAAAGAGGTACATTTCGAAACCGAATATTATAGCAATGATAGTTCCACTTTTGATGATATTGAATTTGAAGGCAAATATGATAGTTTACACAAACTTAGTCTTAAATTTATAGAAAATAATAAAACCTTAAAATCAACCAAAACTAAGCTTGAAAATGAGATCAATGAACTTAGGGAGAAATTGGCTAAACTTGAGAAAAATAAAGAGGTTGATTTAAGTTGCTTAAGTTGTGAGAAACTTAGATTAGAGAATGAAGATCTCAAGAGCACCTCCATTAAATTGGAAAAGTTCATGAAAGGAACTAGTGCTTTTGATGATATGTTAAACAAAAAAGTTCATTCTAAGGAAAGACTTGGTCTAGGTTTTAACTCAAATGAAGCCTCAACTAGTGAACCAAAACAAGTCAGGTTTTCACAAAAAACGCCCACTGTACGCGGTTCCAAATTGTATGGCGCGGTTCCTTATCACTATGGAACTGCGGCCATAGATAAGGTACCGCGGGCAGAGGATGATTTTGGTGAAAATCCTGAACTTTCTGAAAAGTCTAAGTTAGATGAAAAACTAAAGCATCTTACTGTTAATAAGGTAAAATCACCCATACTTGACGACAATGTTATTGGTAAGTTCTACAAGACATTAAGTAAACCTCTCATGGGAAATAGAAGTTTATCTAGACTATCCTCTACTCCACCTAGAGTACAGAATGAGTCTAAGCCTAGAAGTAGAACGACAACGCCTAGAAGAGATAATCAAAACAATTCACGATCTAGAAGTAAAACTCCAACACCTAGAAGGAATAATCATAACTCTAAACCTAGATCAAATACACCTAGGAGAAATAATGAACAACAAAATGGTTACATGAATTACTACCCTCCTCCATTTTGTTCTCCATGGGGAATCCCCTCCTCATTCATGCATCCCAACCAAATGCAAGGGATGTTTGGAACTAACAATTTTGGACCCATGAGATATTGGGGACCAAATGTTTGATCTTGTGTGTTGTTACCTAGATATGCTTGGGAATTGATTTGGAGCCCGATGAGTGGATTAAGGATAGTAGATGTTCTAAACACATGACGGGTAATCGAAGTTTGTTCTCGCATTACAAAGCATATGATGGAGGTAACGTCACATTCGCTAGTAGTCTACGTGGTAATATCATTGGCAAAGGTACGGTTTCTCTTGACTCCATGACCATTGAAAATGTTGAGCACGTAGATAACTTAGGATTTAACCTTTTAAGTATAGGTCAAATTTGTGATAATAAGTGAAAGGTCATCTTTTCGGAACATGACAGTGAAAACGTAAAAGATGGAAAAGTCATTGGAAAAGGTGTTAGAAAGCATGGGCTTTATGTCATGAAGGTTAATAAGAAGTCAAAAGACAACATATGTCTTGCGACTATAGATGATAGTTCTACTCTTTGGCATAGGAGATTAGGTCACACTAATATGCGTTTAATTCAATCTTTAGTCTCTAAGGAGTTGGTAAGACACCTCCCCAAGATTAAGTTTGATAGTCACTTTTGTGATGCTTGCAAAGTTGGAAAGCAAGTTCACTCAAGTCAAAAAGCCAAGAATTTGGTTTCGACCTCTCGGTGCTTAGAGCTCCTACATATGGATCTTTTTGGACCTTCCGCCATACGGAGTTATGGAGGTAACCTTTATACCCTAGTTATTGTTGATGACTATTCTAGATTCACTTGGACTAGATTTTTGGCATCTAAGAATGAAGCTTTCGATCACTTTGAAATCTTTAGTCGAAGAATTCAAAATCAACTAGGATGTTTAATTGTTTCTATTAGGACGTATCATGGTAGGGAATTTGATAATGAAGTGCAATTTGGTGCCTTTTGTGAAGCTCGTGGTATTACCCATAACTTCTCGGCTCCTCGCACTCCACAATCAAATGGGGTAGTTGAAAGGAAGAATAGGACTCTCCAAGAGATGAGTAGGACGATGTTAGACGAGCAACCTTTGCCTCAGAAGTTTTGGTGCAATGCCGTGGACACATCGACTTATATTCTCAACCGAATTCTTATTCGACCTTTCCTAGGAAAGACCCCCTATGAGATTCTTAAAGTTAAGAAACCCTCATTAGAATACTTTAGGGTGTTTGGAAGCAAGTGCTTTATCCTCAACACCAAAGACTACCTTACCAAGTTTGACCCAAAGTCTTACGAAGGTATCCTTTTAGGTTATTCCCAAACTAGTAAAGCCTACATAGTCCTAAATAGAACCACATGGGTTATTGAAGAATCACTCAACGTAACCTTTGATGAAACCCCTCCTTCACCCAAGACACCACCATTGGTTGATGATGACTTGGATGAATTAGAAGTAGTTAAAGCCAAAGAGGTTAGAAAAATAGGAATTGAAGACCTTAGTGTTGAAAAGGAAGTAAACATTAAGGAATCTAGGGATCATACTCTCAATAATGTCATTGGTGACTTAAATCAAAGGACCCTAAGATCTCAAGTCCAAAACCAAAGCAACTTCTTTTGTTTTGTCTCCTTGATTGAACCAAATAATGTTAAAGAAGCTTTGACGGATGAGAGTTGGGTCATTGCGATGCAAGAAGAATTGAACCAATTCGTTGCCAATGATGTTTGGGAACTTGTTCCTCCACCTAGATGTTCTACCATTATAGGAACCAAATGGGTATATAGGAATAAGTTAGATGAAAATGGTGTTGTTTCTCGTAACAAGGCTAGACTTGTAGCTCAAGGCTATAATCAACAAGATGGTATTGATTATGACGAGACATATGCACCGGTAGCCAGACTAGAATCCATTAGAATCCTCTTAGCCTATGCTTGCGCCTTAGATTTTAATATTCAACAAATGGATGTAAAGAGTGCATTTCTTAACGGTTTGATCAATGAGGAGGTATATGTGGCTCAACCTCCCGGCTTAATTGATTTTGAGAAACCGGACCATGTTTACAAGCTTAAGAAAGCACTTTATGGACTCAAACAAGCACCCAAAGCTTGGTATGATAGACTTAAAGCGTTTCTTGTTAAACATGAGTATACCATGGGAATGGTAGACAATACACTCTTTACAAAGAAGAAAGGTCCTCACCTCATAATCGTACAAATATATGTTGATGACATTATATTTGGCTCAACTTGTCAAGAATTGTGTGATGACTTTGCCAAAATCATGCATGATGAGTTTGAAATGAGTATGATGGGAGAACTTAACTTCTTTTTAGGACTCCAAATTAAACAAATGGACGATGGTATTTTCTTTATTCAATCTAAGTACGCTCAAGAAATGCTAAAGAAATTTGGATTAGAAGAATCTAGACCAATGAAGACCCCTATGGCCTCGGATACTAAACTCACCGTAGATGATGATTGTGAGTCGGTAGACAACACCAAATATAGAGGTATGATTGGTAGTTTGTTATACCTAACGACAAGTCGGCCGGATATCATGTTTAGTGTTTGCCTTTGTGCTCGCTTCCAAGAGGCTCCCAAAACCTCTCACCTTAAAGCGGTTAAGCGTATCTTCCGATACATTAAAGGCACTATACATTTAGGATTATGGTATCCTAAAGGGACCGGCGTAGAAACCATTGTCTACGCGGACTCGGATCATGCGGGAGACTATGTGGACCGGAAAATCACTAGTGGAGTTTGTACCTTCATGGGTTGTTGTTTAACTTCTTGTTTCTCCAAGAAACGAACCGCTCTTGCAATATCCACCACGGAATCCGAGTATGTGAGTGTCGGAAAAGCATGCCAACAAGCTCTATGGATGAAGCAAGCGCTTGTTGATTACGGGATTTCTCTTGATGATGTTCCCATCATGTGCGATAATAAAGGCGCTATAGACCTTAGCAAGAATCTCGTGCAACATTCACGAACCAAACACATAGAAATTAGACACCATTTCCTTAGGGATAATGTTCAAAAGGGGAACATTACTATTGAAAAGGTGCCCTCAGAGGACAACTTAGCCGATATCTTCACTAAGCCACTTAAGAGGTAACCTTTTAATTACTTGCGTCTAGGTCTAGGATTAATGGAACATCTTCCTTAAATTCATTTCTTCTTGTGTGTTTTCTTTTACCACTTTGAGTCATTGAGTCTTCCAAACTCATTTTAAAAAATCTTCTCCTATCCTTTTCAAAATTCTCAAAGTCTCTTTCGAAAATGGTTGAGAAATTCGTTTGACATTGTTAATTCAATCTAAAAACGATTTTTCATAGATTCTCGCTATTAATCTAGAGCTTACATAATTCATATGTATGATTCTCTCAAACATAGCAAGAACAAGATAGAATCATGGAGGATCATTGTGTCATGACTTAAGGTCTCGTCTTACACACCTCCTACATCGATTTTTTAATCCATGTATTTTGGTCAAATCTCTATTGGGTAAGTTTGCATATGTTTTCTTTGTCTATCTTTGCTTTTAAGCATATCCCTATGATAAGTTAGACTAGAAAAATAAGATTTGCTGAAAAATATTCCTCCAAACACCAAACCCTGCCTCTGCAGGCGGTTCCATATGTGAACCGCGGTACCTTATTGTTAAGGTACCACCACCCTAGATAAGGAACCGCCTACAGTGCCTTCCTTTTTGGGTTTTTGTCTGAAACTCCAGATTTGCTCCAACATTTTTGAGAATCTTTGTTTCAAACCCTTTGACCACCCCAAAAATACCCTAAGCCTTCCCTATTTAAACCATAAGCATTTTGCATTACTTCACATTCAAAATGTCTTATTCTCCCAATGAAAGCCTTGAATCTCCTCCATTTTCTCCAATTGCTTTCAATCCCAACTCACCCAAAAACCATTACAATCCAAAACCACCCAAGAACACTCTTAATCACATGTCTCCTACCAAGAATGTTGATTGTGGAACATCTTTTCTTCCACCGCCACCCTTTAGTGTTCTTCCTCCTTCTCATGATAATGTCATGCATAATGGAACATATTGTCAATGTTGTCAATATCAACACCTTGCTATGGCACACATCTATGAGGAGTTGAGCTACATCAAGAGTCTCTTAATCAAGCCTTCTCTTCACTTTGATTATGAGATCTCCAACAAGCCACCACCACCACCCTCTGCTATTACCTTGTCTTTCATATAATCATTGGTTGCTTATCTACAAGACACCAAATTCAAGCAAATCTTAGAATTCTAGAATAACTAGGATTAGATTTATGCTTTTGGCTTGTTTCTTTTTCCATACTTCTTTGTATGATGTTCTTTTAGTAACCTATCTTGGATCTTTGTCTTTGTGTTTTCTTCTCTTTTATTCTTTTTGTGACCTATTGCTATATATTGTTGGTTGTTTCTTTTGTTCAACTAACCCTTCAATGTAGCTTGTCACCATATCTCGATTCCTCGGTGCCCCAAGCTAGGGGGAGTAAGCACCAAGGGGGAGTCTTTGCAAAGTCCATTTCTTCAACACCGGCTTGTGCAACCTTTTTGCTTCGACAAAGGGGGAGAAATAAATAAACTCGTCTTCGAAAATCTAGTTTTTGTGTGATTGAGTTTATGTATTGTCGGAATCAAAAAGGGGGAGATTGTTAATGCAATAATGACTAAAAACGTTACTTGCATTTTTCGGTCTCGCTTAGTTTTGATTACGACAATATGTAAAAACAAGCATTTACGAAAACGACGAAAAACGAATTCTTGATTTCAAGTATTTTTCATTTTACCCATTTTCACTTAAGGTATGGATAAACAAGTAATAACCTTAATCAAGTGATCAAGTGATTTAATCCTTTCTTAAAACTCACTTTTTATTAAGTGTGACAAGTTTTTATTAAACTTTCTTTTTAAGAAAATGTTTTATTAAATTAATTATTTGAAATTTGAAAATGGCATATTCTTATTTGGTTAAGAATATCCTTTCAGGATATTTTTTATATCCATATAAGACCTCCACCACTAAAGGACAAAAAGGAGCGGAGTCTAGTCCGGCGGTACCTTAGCACCTAGGCGGTACCTTATCGATAAGGTACCACGGGCAGAACTAGTCGTTGGCTCCTTTGTCCTATAAATAGTGGACCATTCTCAGCTTTTCATCTCACCTCTTTTGCACATTTATTTCCAAATTCAAACCCCTTCTTTAATCACTCAAATCTTTGATCATTTGTTTGATTATTACTTGTTTAAGAAGTGAATCTTGTTCTTCCATCCCTTCCTCTCCAAGTGCAAAGAGAAAAACACTATCCTTGTGAAGTGTTGAGTCCACCACCAAAGATCCATTGAAGATCTAATTTTATACATTTGTAGTTGTGTCATAGTTGTGAAGATCCAAGTAGTTGTGTCTATTTGGAAGTTGTGTATGTACTAAGTATAGTTGAGTAGATTGGTCCTAGCTACGATTAGGGCTCGACTTTTAGCTTAGAGTCGGAAATTGGTTAAGCGACGTGTACGGTTTTCTCCACCATAAGGAGCTTGTTGTGTAGTGAACTCTCGAGTAAGGAGTACTTGAGGAGTAGAGTAGGAACGAGGAGTGAGCTTCGTTGCCGAACCACTATAAATCATTGGTGTTCGGTTTGATCTTTCTTTACCCTTAACTCTTTACATTATTTATTCTTTATGCATATACATGTGTTAGTATTAGATTAGTTACACTATCATTCTTTATTCTTTGTGGATATATTTTTGTTAGTATTAGTTTAGTTACACTATCATTGTTCATATTGTGTATAAGAAGATTTCACATATTTCCTCAAGCCTAAGTTTTTGAAATAGGATTTTTGGAAACCACATTTTAACAAGTAAATATAAGAAACTATTCAACCCCCCCCCCCTTCTAGTTTCTACACTTTTGTCCAACAAAGTCCACAAGTCATTAGAACAACTCCATTCTTTACTAGAGGGTCTAATACTTATGGACAAAGGCCTTTTGAAAAGACCAATACATGGTCTAAAAGACAATGGTTTCTTGTAGCAAACTCTAGTTTTGGTGCTAACAAGTGCAATTTCAGCGTTGTCAAAAACAATTTTAACGTTGACAGGAATGTTTCCAACGTTGTTAGACCAAGTAATAACAAATACTTGCAACCAAAGGGAAAGGGGTCTAAAGCTTCTTCTAGCTTAACTTAGAGACCCAAACAAGACCAAAACCCTAATTCAGAAGGGATTTCTATGACCTGTAACAGATTTCATTATATTTCAAAGGTCATAACTAAACCAATTGGGGTTAACTGGGTGTTTAATCCAAAAAGGGATGAACAAGGGGTTGTTATAAGGACTAAGTCTGTTCTTGTTAAACAACCAAATAAATTCAAGTCTGCTCAAGCTTGGGTTCCCAAAGAAAACTAATTTGTTTTCTTTATGTGCAGGGCATTCAAAAGCAGGTAAATGATTATGGTTATTGGGATAGTGGATGCTCTAGTCACATGACGGGGAAGGAAGATTATTTGACCAACTTTACCCCAATTAAAGATGGTGACAAAGTGTACTTTGTAGGAGGATATGGAACAATTACTGGCAAAGGCACTCTTATCACCAACAATTTACGTTTTGAAAATGTATTTCTGGTAAAAAGAACTTGATTATAATCTGTTTAGTGTATCACAAGTTTGTGATAACAAAAATAAGGTTCTTTTCACTAATACTGAATGCTTGGTGTTAAGCAAAGACTTTAAAATACCTGATGAGAAGTTTATTGATTATAGAACACCTAGGAATAAGGAAACTTAGAATGTGAATCTTAATGGAATTAGGATGAATAATAATTTGTCATGTCTTTATGATAAGGCTTAAGTTGATGAAAGTAATATATGGCACAGAAGGTTAGGGCACATAAACTTTAAGAACATAAACAGACTTGTGAGACATGGTTTAGTTGATGGTTTGCCTGAAAAGGCTTTCCACAATGATTATTCTTGTGTTGCATGCCTTAAAGGAAAACAACACAAAGTCTCTTTTAAGTCTAAACTTGTGCACTCTAGTTCTAAACCTCTTCACTTACTGCATATGGACTTGTTTGGTCCAAATAATATAGAAAGCTTAAATGGTAAATCTTTTTGTTTTGTCATAACTGATGATTTTTTTAAATTTACTTGGACTTTCTTTTTGGCTTTAAAAAGTAAAACTGCCACTGTTTTTGATTAACTTTATTACCCAAATTGAGAAAAAGACTGGGAATGAGGTTAAGATTCTTAGAAGTGATAATGGTGGTGAGTTTAGAAATAAGTTGTTAGATGGCTTCTATGTCAATAAAAGGATTACTAGGTAGTTTAGTGTAGCTAGAACCCCACAACAAAATGGGGTGGCTGAAAGGAAGAATAGAACACTCATAGAAGCAGTTAGAACAATGTTGGTTGATGCTCATTTCCCCATTGATTATTGGGCTGAGGCTGTGAATACAGCCTGCTATGTGCAGAATAGGGCATTGATCAACAAAATCCACAATAAGACACCTTATGAGCTATTTTGGAATAGGAAACCTAATATTGATTTTCTTAAACCCTTTAGATGTCATGTAGTTGTACTTGATACTAGTGATGCCTTAGGAAAGTTTAGTGCTAAAGGTGATGAAGGCTACTTTATGGGATATTCAGTGCTGATTAGAGGATATAGGGTTTACATTAAGAAAGAAAAACTTATACTTGAAAAGGTACATGTTAGGTTTTTAGAAAGTAAACCTAGTGATCCTGAGAGTGGACCAAATTGGTTCTTTGACTTGGAACCTTTATCTAAAACCTTGAATTATATGCCTGTTACTAATCCAGACATTGTGAAAGTGAATTCAAATGTTGTGGAAGAACCAGGTGTTGAAATTTCAGGTATACATGCTGATAAGGAAGTAGGATCACATGCAGACAAATCAGCTCCCATACTTGAGTATGTTACCATTCCTATTTGGACATATGGATTTTCTGCTGCTGCTGCTGCTGGAAAGGAAAAAGATGGTCCACAAGAGAAACCAATTGATGAAAACATGCATGAATCTTCAAGCGTTGACAAAGGAAAATCTGGCGCTGACACGCCAAATTCAGGCGTTGATGGCTCAAACGTTGACAGACCTACTCCAGGCGTTGACAACTCTTTTGACCATTTATTCTCTTCCAATGTTTTTGAAGAAGGTGAACCTTCAATAGTACATGAAGAGGTTCATTCAGGCGATGATGGAGGAGAATTTGAAGATGATGTTGGCAACATGGAGACTGAAATTAAAGACAACACAATTCTTGAAGGAGGAATACTTACATCCACTTCAAAAATCATCCTCCTTCTCTAATCATAGGTGATGTGATGTTGCCTGTTCAAACAAGAAGGTCTCATCAAAATCAAGGAGGTTTTATTGCCAATACCCACAAGAAGGTTGATACCCCTCTTGTCCAGGCATGTTTGTTTGCTTGTTTTCTGTCACAACAGGAACCCAAGAAGATTTTTGATGCTCTCAAAGAACTAAGTTGGGTGGAGGCAATGCAGGATGAGATTCACCAATTTGCTATTCAAGATTTTTTGGAGTTAGTGGATTGTCCCAGATATGTCAGACCTATAGGGACAAGATGGGATCTTAGAAACAAGAAGGATGAGAGAGGAATTATGGTCAGAAACAAGGCACGTTTAGTTGCTCAAGGATATACACAAGAGGAAGGATAGACTATGGAGAGGATTTTGCACCTGTTGCAAGGATTGAAGCAATAAGGATTTTCCTAGTCTATGCTTCTTGCATGGGCTTCACAATTTATCAAATGGATGTGAAGAGTGCTTTTCTTTATGGTACAATTGCAGAGGAGGTTTATGTAATACAGCCTCTTGGTTTTGAGGATTCAGAACATCCAGACAAGGTGTATAGGGTGAAGAAAGCAATGTATGGACTTCATCAAGCCCCAAGATCATGGTATGGCACATTATCCATCTATCTGGTGTAAAATGATTCAAGAGGGGCACCATAGATCAGACTTTGTTTACCAAGAAGACTGGTAAGAACTTTTTACTTGTTCAGGTCTATGTGGATGATATCATCTTTGGCTCTTCAAGTCCAAAGATGAGTGAAGACTTTTCCAAGCTCATGACAGAAAAATTCAAGATTAGTGTAATGGGAGAGATGAATTTCTTTCTAGGTTTACAAGTTCAGCAGAAAGAAGATGGTATCTTCATCTCTCAAGACAAATATGTAGCAGAAATCTTGAAAAGTTTGCCTTTTCTCCACATGAAAAATGGGCTAGCACACCCATGGATAGGGAGCACCCTTGGGGAAAGATTGGAGATGGAAAAGAGGTGATGTCAGGCATTATAGGTCAATGATTGGATCATTGATGTATCTTACAGCTTCTAGACATGACATTATGTTTGTTGTGTGTGCTTGTACACGCCATCAAGTGACTCCCAAAGAGTGTCATCTTCAAGTTGTCAAGAGGATTTTTAGATACCTTAGGTGCTATCCCGCCTTGGGATTATGGTATCCAAAGGATTCTCCATTGGAGCTTATTGGTTATTCAGACAGTGATTATGGAGGTGACAAGTTTGATAGAAAATCTACAACTGGTGGATGCCAATTTCTTGGGAGTAGGTTGATATCTTGGCAATGTAAGAAACAAGCAGTGGTGGCTAACTCTACAACTAAAGCAGAATATGTAGCTGCAGCTGCTTGTTGTGGGCAAGTCTTATGGATTCAGAACCAACTATTGGATTATGGGTATAATTTTATGCATACCAAGATTTTTGTAGACAATAACAGTACTTTATGCATTATTAAGAATCTTGTACATCATTCTAAGACAAAACACATAGAAATTAGACATCATTTTATAAGACTGTTTTGAAAAAGGTTTAATACAACCAGATAGGGTTGACACAGAAGAAAATGTGGCAGATTTATTAACTGAACCTTTTGATGCTAGGAGATTTCAATACTTGGTAACAAGTATTGGAATGATCAATCTTACTTAATATGTGTTTTTTGGAACTTATTGTAAAAATATGTACAGGATAAGCACTGTTATTGGTCTTTGTACAAAATTAGGTTTTCCACTTTATTCGTCTAATGCTGACAAAGGTTATTTTAACGCTGATAAGTGTTAAAATGGACGTTGACAGCAACATGTTAGTTTTGTGGTTTTTGATCTAATTATGCAGGCATTATGAGCATTGTACAAATAGATACAGAGTTGCTTATGGATCTTTGGAGCTTTCTTGGAGTATGTTCAAGTTTATGGATGATGGTTGGAATGTTTACATTCCTATCTTGACATAAATTTTTATTGCATATGTTATGTTTGGCAACTTGTATATCATATTTTAAGGGGAGGTTTAGGAACCCTTTAGGACTTTTTGGGTATTCATATAATACTCTTATCACAATTCTAGATTGTGTCCACTAGTGAGTACGAGTTAGTTTACTAAATTGTGAGGCACTGTAGCATGCAAAGTTGATATACTTAACACGCTGCCTAGACTTTTTGACCTAGAATTGGATGTGGTCTGTTGGGAGACTTGGGTATGATTTTTATTGGGCTTACCTAGGAAGTTACAAAGGATTTTATAAGATAACTTCATTGTTAAGAACTTTGGTTAGCAAGGGACACTCGAGGACAATTATGTCTATCTTGCTTAAGCAAGTGTGCATGATTGGACAGTGCTTGCCACCTTATGGTGATTTTCAGTCTATAAGTTATCTTCAATAGGATAAATTACTTTGTCAAGGTCCTTTTTCTTTTAAATTAATTTTTATTTTTGGACGCTGACAGTTTTCTTTCCTAGCGTTGTTAAGACCAATTTTGACGTTGATATGGCAAAATCCAACGTTGACAAGAATATAGCCGTTGGGCGCTGATAAGTTATTTTTGACCGTTGATAGACATTGGGTCCTACCCAGTTGTTATTTTTGACGAAAATATTTGCTGTAATTTTAGGAGTTGGTAACTTTTTATTAATGCAAGAGATAAGTTATATCTTTTTCAAGATTTTCATCATTATATTTTGAATATATCTGCCTCATGTTTTGACCAATCACGTGTTTTCACCTCTCCTATATATTTGGCTCGTTTCTTTTAAACAGGGTAACTGCTTATTCTTGTCTAACTAAATTTTCTCAAACCTTCATCTTTCATAACTTTTATCACAGCTTTCTACATCAATGGCGCCTAAGTTTAAACCAAGAGATTTGGAATCGGGGTTAAGAAGTCAGCATAACATGGTTGCTTATTTAGAAGTTGGCAATGCTCTGTTTCCCCAATATACTCAGATGGTTGAGTATTTGAATGCATCCCCTTTAAGGTATGCACTTTCTCATGCTCCACTTATCCCTATCACACATATTAAACAGTTTTGGAATACTGTCACTTCCTCAACAGTTAATAATGTGACTACATTGACTGCTATTGTCATGGGCTTCTATGGGTGGTTACTGAAGCTCTGGTTCGCCAAGCTTTGCATCTTAATGATGCAGATGGTATAACCACCCTACCTATTGGAGAGCTAGAACAAGGACTCCAAGCTTTGGGTTATCCTTTGCAAGAAGATGGCCATTTAAACAAATATACAAAACAATAATTTCCCCTAGCTTGGAAGTACTTGATACATGTCATTCTTCAATGTTTGAGTCCCAAATGTACTAGACACAATGAAATCAACCGTTCAATTAGGAGTGCTATTGTGTGTATTGCTACTGGGCAAAAATATAATTTTTCAAAAATGATTTTTGATGGCATGTGTCATAACAAGGGTAGCAAGATGACTCTTGCTTACCCAAAGTTTTTACAAATGGTGTTTGATTTACAAAGATACTGCAATAGGGATCACAAGATTTTTATACGATCCCTGTTCGAAAGAAAGCAATTTTTCGAAATATGAATTCACCACCTCATAGAGACTTACCCCTTACCCAAGCCATGCTTGCTGTTATTGCACCAGCACAACCTCAACCCGATCCACAACCACAACCAGACCCATTGCCTGCACAACAACCATCACCCCAGCAAATGGAAGTTGACCAAGAACCTTTCAACGCTGAAACGTTAAATGTTGGCGTTGACACTCCAAATCCAAACGCTGACACCCTTTTACAACAAACCCAAACACCCCTTAACCTTCAAATAGACACCCAATCCACATCATCTTCTACACCCCCAGAATTTAGGTTGGTAATACTCCAAAGGACTGCTGGAGTGTTCTCCTCTAGTGGTCCTAACCATGTTGCAGAGAGAACCACCACCACAAGTGTGGTTGGTGACTTGGTTAGGGCTAGGGCTATTGGTTCTAGCTTAGATGCAGGCCAAGATAGTCCTAACATCATTAAGACCCCATCTATGCCCCATGAATCTACTTTGGTAGGTCAAATTCCCATTATAGAGGAGGGCAGATTAGAACCTTACATATTATTGGAATTGACGGTTGTCTACATTAGCTGGCAAAAGCAAAATGCAGACCTTGTACATACTGTCACCACACAAGGCCTTGAACTCAAGCAATTGAGGGAGAGGATTGTTATTTTGGAAGGATCTAATCCTAGGCGTGGAGTAGAGGATTCTTCTAAAGGGGAGGATGAGCAGATACATGTGAGTGACAAAGGCTCACATGAAGGAGAATCTTTGGGTATAGCTGAAGCTCTAACGGATTTGAAGAGGCAACCAGGTTTCGATGCTTCATTTGTTACCCCTATAAATTTAAATTTATCTTTTACTGAGATGTTTGAGCAGTTCACAAAGCCAACTAGCCAAACGCTAACAAGAGTAAGTTGAGCGTTGACAAGCAGGTTTTGGACGTTGATAAACTTGTAGGTGTGGTTGATGTATCCCAGTCATCAGCTATCATCAAGGATGTGTCTACACAGGTATCATCAATCTCTTTACCCACTATTGATATATTAGGAAAAGGTAAAGGGATTATGGTCGAAACAATAGTTCCCAAGGATGCAGCCCAAGTGTAGTTTGATTCTATGTTGGCTGCACAACTTGAGGAAAAAGAGAAGAAGATTGCTGCTATTGAGTCACCATTTGTGGCTACTTCTGAGAGTAATAAGGGAGGCAGTGATGATGAGAGTACTGATTCAAGTGTGATGATCATTTAATATCAAGAAAGGCTTGAATATGGTGATGAGTTGGCTAAGGAAAGGCTTGCAGAGTTGAAAAATCAGGTAGATTTTGAGATGCATGAAGTAGCTCAGATGTACTTTGCTTGGGAGAATAAGGTAATGGAGAATCCAGACATGACCATTTCAGATCAAATTTGGGGTTTGGAGATTCTACCAAGAGTTCAAAGAGATTGCAAGGTGATTTTGAAGTATAAGGCTAGCAAGGTTCTTTCACAGTCTAAGAAGGATAGAAGGGAGCTCTACTATATGCTCCTCAGATGTCATCAAGGAGGTTGGACTTTTTAGAAGTTGCAGGGTTTGTCCTTTGATGAGTTGGAGTTTAGGGCTTATCCTATATGGGCAAGTGTTCAAGAGCAGAACACTAGCAGACTTCTTTCAAATGAAAGAAAGGAAGAACATGTAGAAGAGATGCAGATCCAACAGGCTTTAATTGCACCAAGGCCTTTGAAGAAGGGAGTTCCAATTGAGTTCCCACAGAATTTAGATAGAGTGAACCCTAGTGAAGCAATTATTAGAAGGAGTATTAAGCTCTCACCTTTGGAAGCTTCACATATGGTAGAGGTATTACCTCATGATTCCCGAAACCCTATAGTTCATTATGAAGAGGATGCAAGTGGGTTTTGGATGATTGGCAGATATGGGAAGGAGGTACATACTTTTATTACTCTTATCTCTTTGTTTGCAAGCCTGGATAGGGAAGACTTGGCAGATCTTTGGGGATTGATGAAGACCAAGTATGAGGCTGAAGCACCTGCTTCAGTCAATGGAATAAAGATTTGGTCCACATTCAAGAGAATGTGTGAGCCAAATGATGAAGATCCAATATGGAAGGATCTTGATGATTTCAGTGGACTTCAGTGGCGTCTACATTCAGCAACTAGTGTTTATCATTTGAGTACTACAAAGTTTTCTGAATATCTTCTTGTGGATGTTGAATATCCCATGTCCAAGGAAGTTTTGAAGAAAATGGTGTCAACACAGCTGGAGATAGATTACACAAGTGATGTTGGCAAAGATCTAATTAGGTTTATTTATTTCCTAATTACAAAGTATTTTGTATTTGTAATAATCCTCCTTGTACTTAGTTTTTATTCAAAAACTTGATTACTAGAGTAGATATCAAGTTTAGGGGAGGATTGTTGGGAATAAAATGAAGCCAAGACACTTAGACGCTGACAAGAGGAAATTGGACGTTGATAGGAAGAAATCAAGCGTTGTCAGATCAAGCGTTGACAAGAAGAAGTCAAGCCTTGATGAGAAGAAGTCAAGCACTGATAGAATACTTAGTCTACACGTTTTATGTTTCTAGTAAAGATATGTTCGACAATGTATTTTCTATGTTTATCTTTACCTAAAATAGCTGATACGTAGACTCTTGTACAAGGTTCCTTAATCTATAAAAGGAGGCCTTTAGGTTTTAGTTCAATATATGTTTTACACTTTCATTGTACACAAGTTCAATCAACAATCAAAGTGAAAGCTTAGTTTATTCTGTTTGTGTGTTCTTGTTCTAAGTATTAATTCCGCATAATACTTAGATTGTCTCATATACAACAAAGTTTTTCTAAGTGTTTATCTTGATTCATTCTCGTTTACACAAAGCTAAATCGATCAAAGTTTGGGATCAATAAAACCCATTGGTAAAGTTTGTCGGCCCACTGGTAGAACTTTCACGCTTGTAGGAAACGAGTGCCCTGTAACTAGGATAGTCTCCGATCCTACTAAGACTACTAGGGAGGAAATTGAAAAGGATGATACATCACTTAAGCCTGAACTTAAGGTATTCTATAAAAGGAAACGTTTGCCAACTAAGACAAGTGAATCATCTCCTCATGTCACCTCTGGCACAAGAAAAGAAAACTGTGAATCCTCGCATGGTTATAAGATAGATATCGCTAACCTATATAAAAGCATACAAACTCCAAATGAGAATGTGGGAACCAAAGTCAAGGATCAAAAAAAACAAACTGGTCCGATCTTTGTATACCGTTCAACTAAGGACACTCTCAGAGTTTGGTTACTATAGAAGCATATATCAGAGAAACAAGTGTCTCAGGGGATTTGCAGGTAAGCTTACAATGCAATGGTTCATCGTGATATATCAGACGATGACCCGATCTTCAAATAAAGGAAAGTTTATCGCCGATGATAAACTTATCCTCACAAACGAGAAATTAAATTTTCTCGGACACGAGCTTACATGTAAACTATTCAAAGGTTTTAAGCTCGTGTATGTGGCTCATCGTTAAATATCAGACGATGACCCGATCTTTAAATAAAGGAAAGTTTATCGTCGATGATAAACTTATCCTCGCAAACGAGAAATTAAATTTTCTCAGACACGAGCTATTATTAAAACTATTCCAAGGTTTTAAGCTCGTGTAAAATGGTTCATTGTTAAATATCAGACGATCACCCGAAAATCAAATAAAGGAAAGTTTATCGCCTATGATAAACTTATCCTCACAACGAGAAATTAATTTTTCTCGGGCATGAGCTTATATTAAAAACATTCAAAGTTTTTTAAGCTCATGCACAACGGTTTGCAGTCACATGACAGATTGTAATTCGAGCTTCAAAGAAAGGAAAGTTTATCTCCGATGATAAACTTATCCTCATTAACGAGAAATTCAATTTTCTCGGACACGAGCTTACATTAAAACTATTCAAAGGTTTTTAAGCTCGTGTAAATGGCGTATAATTATATTTTAGATTATGCCCCGGACTTCAAATAAAGGAAAGTTAATCGCCGATGATAAACTTATCCTTATAACGGGAAATTATATTTTCTCGGGCGTGAGCTAATATTAAAAACATTCGAAGTTTTTGAGCTCATGCACAATGACTTACAGTTAAATTTCAGATTGTAACTCGGATTTCAATTTTAGGAAATATTATCTTTAATGATAACTTATCCTCACAACGGGAAACTAATTTTTCTCGGTCATGAGCTTGTATTAAAACATTCCAAGTTTTAAGCTCAGAAAGGAAAGTGTATCTTTTAAATAAGAGAATTTTTCCTCATAACAGGTAACTCATCTTTCTCGGTCACGAGCTTTACGTTAAAATATTCAAAAGTTTTTCAAGCTCATGAAAACGACTTCTAAGTAAATGTCAGCTTAGAACTCGTTCTTCGGTTAAAAGGAAAGTTTATCGCCGATGGTAACTTATCCTTAACAACGGGAAGTTTACAACTTCTCGGACTTGAGCTCGTATCGTAAGATATTCCAAATCTTAAGCTCAAGTAATTGGTTTTCAAAAATGGCATGTCTTCTAAAATCGATAATATTTACGATCCTAGAAATTTCATTTAATAATGACACGGGGTTGTAAATAATCTTCGAGCAGAAGTTTAAAAGATTTAAAACATGCTCCATATGGCTTGCTATTATTTCAGATAGTAACCCGCTTTTCATATTCAAGTCAAGCATTTCACCGGAAAGCGTTGACTAACAACGGGAATTAATTTTCTCGGGCATGGTTTATTTTTATAACCATATAAGGGATTGTGTTTACGTAATAACACAATCTAAAACGAATATATGTACGTGTCAGTGCATTTATTTGTTAAAGCAAGAGAAATCTTGTTTTTATGAAGTTATCATCTCCACAAACCGTAGCAATTTACAATTGATATCTACATACTCGACGATGCTACTACTCAAATGGCGACTACAACTCTTTAGATAGAACACGGGTCAACAATTGAGGGGGTGCAATTTTCCAGCATTCAGAACCTTTGATGTCGAAAGTACCAAGTTCACAAAGTAGTGTCAAGACAACGATATCAATCGTACATGTGGTGTCAAGAGATAACTTCAGACGTGACGAGGCGACCAACATTCGTGAACAAGAACCATGGGATTCTATCATATGATGTTTTCCATCATTCAGGTCCAACCTCGTAAATTAAAAATCTTGTGAATACATTATCATATGCTTTGCACGTGATAAGTACCTTACACTTGTGTCTAAAAGGTATTTAATTTACGTATCAAGTACAACCTCATTAATTTGAGGGGGAGCTTGTGTAAATCATGTAGATAATTGAATTTACATTTTTCTTCCCAAATTTCTTAAAACTTCATTAAATCAATTGATATTAAAAACATCGATTGGGTTAATATTTTTAATATCGTGGAAACCTTGGTTTCCTCGAATCATTTAGCTATTAGGCATAGTCATTGTTCATATGATTAACAATCAAAGCGGAAAAGAACAATAACTATGAAACAAGGTGTCTGGGGTACAAGAACACATAAATTAATCAAAGGGTTGCTAATTATATTAATAATCAACAACCACTAGACGTGTATACATTAAACCCACGTCTAGTGCAACACACGCTTTAGGTTTACATTATGAATGAGAGTTATGAATAAAACCTAAGACCCTTGTTCCTTTTATAGACTAAGGATTAGGGTTTACAAGAGATAAGATCAAATAAAACATGTGTATCTTCTATTTAAATGAACTAATGCAGAATATTAATAAATAATATTCTGAATATTTAACCTAAATAGATATTTCCAACAGCGTTTGACTTCTGTTGACTTAGGTAAGCGTTGCGTTAACACTTGTCAACGCTTAGACACAATGTGTCAGCGTTGAAGTGAATGCTTCATGTTTTTCTTCGTTTTGAGTTTCTGCCACATCAACTTTTTGACCCAACAATCTTCCCCTAGTTGATGTCGGCAAAACTCTTTGTGTATCTCTTGTAAGTGGTACATCATCTTCAATTTTCTTCCCCTCAATGTAGCATGCATGACTTCCCCTTTTTGTCACATCAATAGGGAAAGAAACAAAGTATGCAATCGAAGATTCTCCATATGTAGGCTCTGTGTAATGATCTTGAATAAAAATAAATAAAGTAATCTTGCTGTAGAAGTAGAATAACCCAAACCTATGTTCCATGTCTTGTACTATCCATGTGACATCGAAGTTATATGAAAGTGGAAATATAAGTAGACCTCGATCCCATTGTCAAACTCCTCATCCTTTGTGAGAAACTGAGCACGATAATGTAACTCCTTCAAGTGATAGCATCTTCAACTGCTAGATTTTGACAAGTCTTCGTCACCAACCATTAAAGCACAAAAAGGTTATCTTAAAAGTCAGTGGTTGGGAGGTCACAACTATAAGATATGATAGAACATAACCTCGTGAAAATCTTCTTCAAACATCAAACTTACCATAAGAATTCTTCCCCTTAAGCCAACACCTCTTCAAGACGAGTCTTAATGAAACAATACCTTCATATGTAAAAGTTGTTACTGAATAACTCTTTCACAAGGCTACCCCGAATACATAATAAATATTACTCCAATAATACTTCGCGAATTGATGCTAACTTAGAAAAATCATTGATCCCTTTAAAAATATCCGAGCCATAAATATCAACTTGATATTATGTATAAAAATGGAGATCCCATGTACCTTCGTGTGTAAATACCTCTTTTTGTGTGCCAAAAACATACCAATTTTCCAAACAGCAGCTATTCCTTTGTCGTCCAATAACCTTCACTGTCCAATATCTTAACCATATGCATTTCCCAATATCGGACAATACCTATCAGCGCTTGAACAAACATTTACCGGACAACACGTGTTAGCGCTTCCCAACAGTGCTTAACTTATTATTGCCAGCGTCTACTTCAACTGCTGACGTCATCTGTGGCTACAAACTTTTTGATAGCGACTAAAAGTAACATAACACTTTTCATTCTTCGTCCCATACTTCCAGTTATCAAAACATATTTAAGGATAATCATAATCCCTAAAAATCAGCCATCCAAACAACTATCCATATTCTTGCTCAATAAATCAGGGATATAAATAAATTCCCATAAAATCAGCACCCCACGTTGCTAGTACTAAAATTACGTGAATATTGAAAAAGCACCTCACGTTTTGCTATTCACGTGATGCTTTTGATTTAAGAAACCCTGGGACCACATGAAATAAATAATGAAAATCTCACTTGTATATAACAGTGCTACCCCACGTCTTTTCTTTAGATATTGACATCAACAGTGCTACCCTACGTCACAAATTTAGATCATGTGAACACATTCATTCGTCTGAACACACTATATAGACCAATCATGTGATATGTAAATAATAGCACAGTTTCCATTATTAACCCTTTCCTTTAAACGAACTTATTGTCCTACGTGAATGATTCAAAAGTACTCAGCAAGTCAACAACAACATTGGAAAGAAACATATCTTATACTTCCATCATTCTTATACTTCCATCTGACCACTTTAGAAATATCTTCGTTTATATCAAGAAACAAGCATACTTATTAAACATCACGTCTTTACAGATCTAGGGTTTATAACCCAAACCCTAGAACGAGAATTCTGTTTTCAAACATCCGTGATAACCAATCACATTAGAGTTCATCGTTAGTTCAAGAACTAACTCACCAAGGCTAATGTAATTATATGTCAACAGCAAAAAATCATAGATCTAGAGTTTTAAGACAAAACCTTAAAAACAAATACCTATTATGCTGTGAAATTTCGACGGCCAATAACTCTTGATTGAGGACTGATCTAGACAATCCCTCCGGTGGATGTCTAGATATATGTGTGTAGAACACACACACAGAATTTTGTGTCGATCTAACGTTTCAATAAAAAGTTATGCCTCCCTGAATACTACTACGCACACAAAATCGCCCAGAAAAATCCTAGACTGATTTTTCTTCTCTTCTCAAAACACGAACACCTTGTTGGTCCTATCATCACAAGCCACGAGGCTCTGATACCAACTGTGGAAACCTTGGTTTCCTCGAACCTTTTAGCTACTAGGCATAGTTATTGTTCATATGATTAACAATCAAAGCGGAAAAGAACAATAACTATGAAACAAGGTGTTTGGGACACAAGAACACATAAATTAATCAAAGGGTTGCTAATTATATTAATAATCAACAACCACTAGATGTGTATACATTAATCCCACGTCTAGTGCAACACACACTTTAGGTTTACATTGTGAATGAGAGTTATGAATAAAAACCCTTGTTCCTTTTATAGATTAAGGATTAGAGTTTACAAGAGATAAGGTCAAATAAAACATGTGTATCTTCTATTTAAATAAACTAATACAGAATATTAATAAATAATATTCTGAATATTTAACCTAAATAGATATTTCCAACAGCATTTGACTTATGTTGACTTCTGTCAGCGTTGCGTTAACACTTGTCAACGCTTAGACACAATGTGTCAGCGTTGAAGTGAATGCTTCATGTTTTTCTTCTTTTTGAGTTTCTGCCACATCAACGTTTTGACCCAACAAATACGGAGGAGAAAATGTGATTTAATATTGAGATCAATAATGGTTTACTTAATGTGCTGGCTCTTCCCGACATGTGCGAAAAGTTTTCGAATATCGTGGCATACGTTAAGGGGAAGCAAAATGGATTTATTGGTGACATACACTTACCCATACCCCATCTTTATTCACGACGGTGAAGATTGTGGTGACAAAGGGATGGTAGGATAGGTTAAGTCCAATGATTCTTCTAAAACCGAAGGAATCTTCCCAAGGACATTCCATAGCTAGAAATAGTAGTCCTTGGGAAAGATGGAGAAAGATTGTGAATGTAGCTGAATGTCGACCAAGTACTTAAGTTAGCACTGGAACAATCACAACAAGGTGCTAGTTATGACGTATTAGTTTGCATTGAAGGGGTTGAAGAATGAAAAAGAATTGTAAAGATAAAGGATCTAAAGAATGAATCCATCCTTACAACCTTAGGCAGAAACCGGGTCAACTCATATGCTATTGAGATCATTTTTAATGATGCTCGATATTGAAGATAGACATCATGGACCCTGTGATGCAATGCACAACCCATCCCAGCTAACTCAGATTCAAAAGGTATTTGTTTTATTCACATGGAGACAACGCATTATCTATCGATTTATTCACTCCAAATATATTGATATTGAAATGGTGGCACTCCTCTCCAGCCTCTGATCACTAAATATCCAAAATGCACGATCGAGTCTAGAGCCATTTGAGATAATCAAATATCTCATTAGGACACACATCCATATTTCCTTGCTTCTTCACACATTGTGAAAAGTAATAAAGATATTAGGAGTCCTACGCAAAATCTTCATGATCTTGCCTGAACATCCGAGTAATACGCAAGTATTACAATGAAGATGTAAATCCTTCTTGAGAGAACATTAAAAAGCTCATGGTAGGTAACTTGTGCGATTCTTTATGAATCAAACTTGTGATAACTGGAAAGCAAAAGTTGTTTAATTCTTAATTGAATTTAAAACACGTTCCAGGCCTCTACGCAATATCTCAGTGATCTTGCCAGAACACTCAGAGTGACACCCTAGTGTTCACAGTGCTGAGTGGAAATCCTTCTAGTGTTAACATCAAATAACACTTGGTAGGTAACTTGCAAGATTCTATATGAATTAAGCTATTGACAACTGGAAAACAATGATGGTGTTGTTCTTAATTGAATTTCACTTGTTCCAGGTATATGTATTGACGGCTTCAATCATGCGGATAATTTTATCCAAATGATTCACTCTTTATGTTCGCGGTCAGCTTGGCCGGTCGAGTAAAGAGAACGGGTTTACCCGCGAAATCTTGTAAAAGAGGTTCTTAATTGAAACTACCTGCCACAAGTACGATATTTAATATTGTTCAACGGTCTTCACCGACCGGAGGTAAAATTCTACCTAAGTAGGTTGAAATGTTCAAAGCCATTTCATCCGTGTCTATGTTTTGTTGCTAATTTTTTTATGCAGTGTAACAAGACGGTGGCATTGCGGTGTTCGAGAAGAAGTCGTCCCTGCCGTCTTAAACTTTCTGCACTTAATACTTCAACAAATTCAAGAAAGCCTAAAAGTCAAGTCTTCCGCTGTATCAAACTCTAAAGCTTTCAGAAATTTATAAAGGTATAAGTATGTGGAACATGAAGTCACGAGGAGGCAAATTTCACAAGTGATGAATGCACAAGGTCAAGGCAAGGAAACATGCTCAAGACTAAAGTCAAAGATCTTATCAGCATATTCACAAGAACAAGATCGAAGACTCAAGCATAGTATGCTAGGTTTAAGATTTTGTAAAATGGTGTGACCTCCCTTAGGGGGAGATTGTTGGAAATACGTTTTTCCAAAGAAAGTCTCGGTCACATCATTGTTAGCATAGATCACGAGCTATAGACTATTTAGGACTTTGTAACTTGGAGTGACCTCCCTTAGGGGGAGATTAGTGGAAACACGTTTTTACGTATTTAGGAAGGATCGGTCACTCCAACGATATATACATAGTATGGGCTCGTGATCTAATATGTAATAGTATAACCCATAAAGCCCACATGTAGGGTGGGCTATATATACCCCCTCCTAGCATGTTAGGATGGGTTGTTGGTTCTCACATTTACACTTCTAATCTAATATTCTCTCTTTCTCTCCAACCGCTCTCTTCTTTCTCTCTCTAAGATCTTCATCTCTCTCCCTCTCTTTAGATCATTTCAAGGTTAGTATAATCCAAGGATTCCGTATGCCTTCAATATTGCGTGGGGAAGAAGTGATTGATTTACACGCAATGCTCATTGACATCGAAAAAATTTTAAAGGACAAGGCCCCGACCTCTACTCCTCAAGTACTTAACATAAAAAAGGATAGAGTGAGTAAGCAAAAACCACAATTGAACAAAAACATGAAAGGCAAAGGCAAATGTGATAAAGACAAGCAAGTTGTGACTTATCAAAAGCCTAAGCAAAATCTTTCTTATAAGAATCAATCTCAAAAGGATGAGAATTGTCACCACTATGGCGCCAGTGGTCACTAGAAGAGGAACTGCCCTCTGTATCTCAAAGTGTTACGAGAAAGTAAGAACAAGAAGTCTGAGCACAGTGCTGCAGCTTTAGGTAACCTATTTATGATTGAATTATTTAATTTAACATACAAATTAAAGTCCTGGGTACATAATACGGGATACGTATTAACATTTGCAATACGCTTCAGGGGTTTAAGATGGAAAGGAAGCTATCTTATGGAGAGCAATATCTACAAGTGGGCAATGGAGCACAAGCAGTTGTTGAAGCCATAGGAGTGTTTAATTTAGTTTTACCTTCGGGTTTAGTACTGATCATAAACAATTGTCATTATGCACCTACTATTGTTAGAGGTGTCATTTAATTTTCTTGTTTGTTGGATCTTGGTTTTGTTCACACTATTGATAATAATGGAATTTATGTTTTCAAAAATGGTATTTTCTATTTTAATGCAATTGTTGTGAATTGTGTGTTTGTAATTAACATGCATGATAATGTTTCCAAATATAATAATAATTTTGTTTTTAGCGTGAATAAAAAGAGAAAGTTAGACTTGAACTCTTTTTATCTTTAGCATTGTAGACTTGCCCATCTTGGGAAGACACGCATGCAAAAGCTTCAACGTGAACGTCTTTTCAAAAATATCAATGATGAATCATTTGATAAATGTGAGTTTTGTATCTTTAGAAAGATGACCAAGAAACCTTTTAATAGTAATATTGAAAGAGCTACAGATATACTTGGTTTAATACATACAGATGTGTGTGGACCACTTAGACATGTGTCAATGAAAGGTGATAGCTACTTCTTAACATTTACGGATGATTTCAGCCGTTACGGTTATGTTTATTTACTTAAGCATAAACATGAGGTATTTGAAACATTTAAAGTGTTTAAAGTTGTGGTGGAACTGCAAATAGGAAAGAAGATTAAAGATCTTCTTCTCATAGAGGTGGAGAGTACTTAAACCAAGAGTTTAAAGATTATCTAAGTGAGAACGGAATTATTTAGAATCTTACTTCTCCTTATACTCCATAACAATATGGTGTATCTGAAAGGAGAAATCTTACATTATTAGATATGGTACGATGTATGTTTATTTTTACAACTTTACCATTATCCTTTTGGGACTATGCCTTAGAATCTGTTGTTTGTATTCTATATATGGTTCCCACAAAGAAGGTAAACAAGACACCATATGAAATATGGCATGGCAAATCGCCTAACCTGTCTTATTTAAAGGTCTTGGGTTGTGAGGCATATGTGAAACGTGACTCAACTGATAAACTCCAACAATGATCTGTGAAATGTATCTTTGTAGGATACCCTTAGGAAACTATGGGTTACTACTTTTATTTTCCACCTGAAAACAAGGTTATTGTTGCAAGGTATGGAGATTTTCTTGAAAGAGATCTCATATCTCAAGAATTCAGTAGGAGAACTTATGTTCTTGAAGAGGATCATATAGATACATTACCTTCTAAAAACACTAGAAAAATTCCTGTAGAACCAGAAAGTGTGGGAGTTCCACCGGAATTAGTTCATGTCCGTAGATCCGAAAGGACTACACATGCAACCAGCTGTCTATGTCTTAACATAGAGGATGAAGATGAGGAAGTATGGGATCTTGGTGAACTTGCTAATTATAAGTCCGCCATGATTGATTGATTGTAGATGTTTTACACACTTTTAGGAAAAAGGCGTAAAAGCGGCAAGTAATAAGTGTCGGTTTAGGAAAACCAAACACTAATGACCCTTAGGTGAAAAAGTTCGTTTCCCAAGGAGGCTAGTGTGTTGTGTAAGAAATGATTAAGTGTTTGTGATTATGATTATGAGAAAAGAAAATAGAAAAGGATGACGGTTACGATAAAATTAAACTAAGACGAAAAGTCGTGCACGTAAACCGTAAGACATAACTAAATTAAAAACTATTTTTGAAAAATTTAAAATTAATTAAAACTATTTAAAAATGATTAAAAACTATAAAAACCTTAAAATAATTCTAAAAATTAATTAAAAGACAACAAAATTAATCTAAAAGTTTTAATATTCCTAACTTAATGTATTTAAGCTATGAAAAATGAAAAACTTGCAAAAATCTTAAATTTAATTTTTAATAATAAAATATTAATAAAAATCCAAAAAATTTATAAAAAATTCTAAAAAGTTACAAACTAGTTTATTTAAACCTAATTAAATAAAAAATGAACTTGAAATGACCAAACTGCCCCTATTGGGCCTCCAAATGGGCTAAATAACAAAACAATCCCTTAATGGGCTGAATTTTGGCCCAATAAGAAAAAGTTTACCAAATAAGCCCAAAATCTTCTATCTGACTCAAATTTTGATTTTAAGAACAAAAGTCTAAAGGCCCAAAAGCTGAAAGTGAGCTTATTACAGCTTAATAGTCAACAGCTTATTCTTAATGGGCTTTTTGGCACATTAAGCCATAAGCTAATGCCATAAGCTCTAATTTGACACACAAAATTCTTTTGGGATACTAAAGAGATCTGTAAAAAGAAATTTTGAAAAACCAAAGAAATAAGCTTGAAATAAGCCAAAGCTCTCTATAGAAAACGACAAAATAGTCGTTTTTGAGTTCTAGACCACTTCAAGGGCTGATTCAAGTTGCAAAATGTTTCAAATGACAAAACTAAGCTTAATAATCAAAAAGATTTCCAAAAAGCACAATGAATAAGCTGGAAAAAGCAATAAGAACTTATGATAAAAGTCAACTTAGTTGGTTTTCTAGTCAAACCTAAAAGTCAAACCCTAAAAAGCTCCAAATTAGTCAAATTGGTCAAATAAGGAAGATTGATTACAAAAATTAAGTTGTTGCAAGTCTGAATAAGCTAGAATAGCTTATGAATAAGTTGTTTGATAATTAACACTAGCAGGGGCTAGTTTTGGGTGTCCAACAGTGGGAAAAGTTGCCACTGCTTGACTTTCTTGACTTTTTGTCTTTTGTGGGTTTTTGTTGGATTCAAGGCACACAAAGGCACCCTTATAACCAGTGGATTATAAGGAGTCAATCATAATCAAATAAACACAAATCCTAACCGCCAAATTATACAGTTAATTCAATCTTTGCCCAGATATGTCACAGACTTGGAAAATAAGCACTTTTGCACAAATAAGTAGATTAAACAAGAATAAGCCAACCAAATTAAACCAAATGCACACAACAGCTATAATAAATTCAAATGAACATAAATCAACTTGTTTCATGCACTGATCAAGGTTTAGACAAAGATTCAAGCAATTAAAAGTTACTGATAACAAATGAAGAACTGAAAATCCTTTTGCTGATGTACTTGACCACAAGCCCAAATTCAAACCCTCAAATCTTTCAAACAGGTTATATAAACTTTGTTTAAACACTTTTTATCCCTAAACATGCATACACTCTATGTGTTTCCAAGATTTTAGGTCAAAAATTGCAAAATCAAGCAAGATATAGCACTTTATCAGATTTGGTGTTTCAAAGAGCAAAGTTGGCAAATATCATAACTCAAGCACTTGATAAACAGATACCAACACCTAAGAACCACAAATCCTAACTCAAACTCAAACAAGTACCTTAAGTCAGTAGACCCAAACACCCTTAAACTTTTTAATCCAAGATTTAACAAAGCAGATGTGTATTTCAGGTTTACCAAAGCCTAATCTAGCATCATAACAACATTATCATGTAGTATTAAGCAAATTAAAGCCACAAGAACAACACTTATAACAGCAGATCAAGAAATCATAAAATATCACTTTTTAAGCAGATTTTTGGTAAGAAGACTCAAACCTCATGAATGTACATCCACACTCACGAATTTTTGAGCTTATGTGCCTAGCTTAACAAGGCACAAGATTTTACAAAGCTGATAAGAGTAACAAGGTTAGAACAAGCAATATATAAAACTGAAAATTGAAAAAGAAAAGCTGATTAATGCAAACTTTGTACCCACTCCTTGATTATCCCCAAACCACAAGATCATAAGACCTTGATAATCTTCTTATCAGGGTGCTATGATCACTTGTAATCCAAAAATTCCAAGGATGTACCAAAGACTTAGCAAAATATCAGATTTTGGTAAATTATGTAATTTCTTGCACAATGTTTAAAAACGGGTTTTGAGACTTCAAATTCATAAACATGTAACAATAACAAGAGTAAAATAAGGTTGGCACTTGGATTTCTTCAACACTTCAAACACTTTTTCATTAAACAAAAACAAGGATTTACAGAAAGTTGAACAAGGAAAAACCAAGAGCAATTTTTAATGTAATGAGTCCTATGCCTTATATAGGCTACATGAATACTAGAAAAGCTGAAAAAACTATAAACCCTAGTTGGTGAAGTCCCTGAAATGCCCTTGTGAAATTTGAATTTTGCTAAGCATGTGAAGGATTATTGGCGTCTTGTGGAGTTGCAAAGCTGGTGGAATTTGATCAAGGGCTCATAACAAGCTTAGAATGTAAGCAGGTTTGTAGATGGTTTATTCTCTGGCATGTTTTGGCAGTTTCCCCCAAAGCATGTAGCAAGGGTTTAACATGTGAGCTGTGGCATGGGGTTTAAGGGTGGGGTTATAGTTATTAGTCCCTTAATCTTAATTCTGGAAGAGATTAAGGGCTAATTTCAAGTATTTAAGAAATCCCCAATTCGGATTAAGAACACCAAGAACACTGGATTAGATCTTGTTTTATGTTTAAAACTTGTTTGGTGCATGTTTTAACTTAATTGATATTAAGTTAAATGGTTTTAGTGAGTGAGATGGTGACATGGATGAAGGGTGGCTTGTGATTGGCTGGATGGAGTTAATGGGGCACGTGGCATGCCACCACTGGTTAAGGTAACTTATATGTCTTGGCAGCTTCAATCCCTCTTCTTTCTTCCATTCTTCATTTGTTGTTTAAATATGAAAACCTGAATTCCCTTTGTTATTGAAGTTTCAGTTTTCATACTTTTTGCCCCAAAAAGTTTCCAAGAGTAATTTTAGGGGTATTTCTTGTAATTTGATGATTCTTGAAGGGTTTTTTGGCATTTCTTCATTCTTCATGGTCTTGACTTTGTGGAGGACTAAAAATGATAAGTCTTCATAAATGAGGGACCATTCTTGCCAATTCTTCAAAGTAGAGGGTCCTTTTTGCAATTTTGACAAACTTGAAGGACCAAACTAGTAATTATGAATAAACAAGGGTTTAAAGTTTCAATTCTTCAATATTGGAAGACCCTTCTTGTACAATCTTCAATTCTTCAAGGGTTATTCTTGGAAAATCAACTCTTAGGGCTTGGTTCATTGTGCAACTTCGTTTCCCGTGTTCGTTTTTGCTTGTTTCTTGTGATCTTTTGTCATTTTCTCAATATCTGTACCTAAAATACACATGGAACAAACACAAGCATATATTTGGCATATTTCATGATATTTTATGCATTTTAAGCCCATTTTGGACGATGAGACTATGTATAAAAGCAGTCTCATCACTCCCCCATACTAAACCATTACCGTGCTCTCACGGAATGCTAGAATAAAGTGTCGTAGCACCTCAAAAATTAATTTTTATGCAGTTCTATTGAATGATAAACTTACTACACTACTACTACTTGTGTTTTAGACATAATGTATGGGTCGTTTAGGTTCATAGAATAAGAACACGCGAATGCTTCGTTAGAAATAATTTCGTCGTCCTCGACTTTCACCCCAATTCCATGCCAAGCGTGCAACGAGATCATTGTCATTATAAGTTAGTAATGCTAACACTACTCATATGCCCTAATCACGTACTTAGACTCCCATTTCATAAGCGGTATCTCTTATATTTTATTTTTGTCTTGAATGTTCACGAGGATACATTTTTTACTTATGCGATGATAGTGATTTAGGTCTAAAAATAGAGTCATAACGTTGTAACCAAGACCATCGAATTAATACCCCCCTAATGGACAACGATGTCAAAAAATTAAGTCAACAAGAAGGATCGATAAGCACGGTTTTATAACGGTTTTGAACATGAGACTTATTACCAAGACTTTTATATGCCCCCTAACGGATGGGCCTTATTATCATAGGTTTACCTCCATCTTTTATTCAACTTCGCCATGAATCTTTTATTATGACTTCGGTCTTGCCTTGACTTTTATTTAACCTCGTCATGAGGTGTTTATTATGGCCAAAGACGTATATCCTCACGCTAAAGCGAATTTTGGATCTTTAAAGCTTCAAAGATTAATGCATAATTCACTTTCAATTTCGCATAGATTTTTCGGCCTTGTGAGCTTCAAATTGTTTGCTTGATTTAGGTGAGCACTTGAAATCTTATTATTAGGTGAAGCTTTCGATTATTCGGGTTGCCAATACTTCAAAACCGTGACGCTGACGATACCTTAATGTCTTCTCAATTTAATTACATGGAATCTACTAGAAAAGACTAGAAACCAACAATCAAGACTAAACCGCTAAGCCAATACTTATTAAGCAAAATATATATATACAAGCGAAGGGAGAATAAACAAACAACGAGAACACATGAGTTTTTGAAAGAATACAAGTACTCTACGTTTAGCATAGTAACTTATAATTAACTCTATCATTTCTCGTCCTCATTTAAGAGACTTAGACTAATGTAAAGTTAAGGAATCGAAGCTAAGTGCTCAACACGCACGGTTGAGTCAAAAATTACTCTTATTCTCGCCATCGGAAAATCTACATTCGTGTCTTCAAAGACTTATGAAACATGAGAAAAAAAATTTAAAATTTGGCCATTTTTAGCCTTATTTTGCAACAAAACGATAAACAAAAAGATAAATTTTGGAAAGCGTGAAGGTTTGGCAAGGCAAGTATCTATTCACCCCCCCATACTAAAGTTAAACATTGTCCTCATTGTTTCGAGTCTAAGGGTAGAATACCCCCATACTAGAGACGTAGTCGAATGCTTAATCTAACATGGAAAGAGTGTAACCGTTAAATTTAAAGCCGTTTATGAAGTGTGCTATAAACCTAAGGTTTGAACATATAAGGATATATCATGGATATCGAGAAATTCTTCAAAGTAAACGATCGAGTGCTCCCATAAAACGAACACGAGAGGCTCCAATCGTGAAGATCATGATCATCTAAAAACCACAATTCACAAACAATCACGGAACAAAGGTTGGAAGGGCACAAATCCCCTCACGTTGCTACATTATAAAGTGATAATATGTACATGGATAAGCATGGGACTCCGCCACGAGGTACCTCGTTTTTGATTACCGAGTAATGAGATCGACTCGATCCCCTCAATACTAGTTATTATTGGGGAAGGTGACTTGGTCGAGGTAGTTCAAAGAGGGAACTTCCCCGCCAAAGTAGTGCTTCAACCTATGTCCATTCACCTTGAAATTGGGGCCATCATTTTGAGCTAGCTCGATGGTCCCATATAGAAAAACTTGGGTAACGGTGAATGGACCCGAACAACGGGACTTCAACTTACCGGAAAAGATTTTCAAACGTGAGTTAAAAAGCAACACTTGATCTCCAATGTTAAAAACCCGGTTTTTAATTTTAGAATCATGAAACTTTTTGGTTTTTTCTTTGTAAATCAATGAATTTTCATAAGCAATGTCTCTTAATTCATCTAATTCATTAAGTTGCATTTTCTGGTGTTTTCCCGCGGTCTCAATGTCATCATTACAATGCTTAAGGGCCCAATAAGCTTTATGTTCGAGTTCAGTTGGCAAGTGACAATTCTTCACATACACAAGATTGTAAGGAGTGCACCCTATGGGCGTCTTATAAGCGGTACAAAAGGCCCATAAAGCACGTCTAGCTTATCCGACCACGATTGTCGGTTCTCCCCTGTTGATCTCTCCAATATCCTCTTCAACACTCGGTTTGAAACCTCGACTTGCCCACTCGGTTGTGGGTGATAAGCCGTAGAAAGCCGATGTGTAACCCCATATTTCCTTAGGACCCTTTCGAATTGGTCATTACAAAAATGGGTTCCACGATCACTTATGATCGCACGATGGGTTCCAAACCGAGAAAACAAGCTCTTCAAAAACTTGACTACCACACGGGCATCGTTCGTGGGCAAAGCCTTAGCTTCCACCCACTTGGATAGGTAGTCAACGGCGACAAGGATGTACTTATTACCACGAGATGATGGGAACGGCCCCATAAAATCAATTCCCCAAACGTCAAAGATCTCACACACTTGGATGATGTTTTGTGGCAATTCATCATTCTGTGAGGCTTTTCCTTGTCATTGGCATGAGTCACACGACTTCACAAGTGCGTGTGCATCTCGGTAAATAGTAGGCCAGAAGAAACCATCATCAAAGACCTTCTTCGCCATGAGATTAGCACCATGGTGACCACCCGTTGGTCCCTCGTGACAAGCTCTAAGGATATTAGAAGCTTTGGTTCCAAATACACAACGTCGAATAATTTGATTCGCACAAGTCCAAAAGAGGTAAGGGTCGTTCCAAAAGTAGAACTTGACGTCACGAAAGAATTTTCGTTTTTGTTGAGTCGTCATACCCTTAATGATAAAGTTGCCCGCATGGTAATTTGCGATGTCCGCAAACCATGGGGTGGATGAGTCAAGATTAGAATTCACTACACCAAGTGTCTCGAGAGGAAATGTTTCGGTGATTTCCTTTGGCTCGTACACACTTTGGTGAGGATCTTCCAAACGAGAAAGAGATCGGTCGCTAGATTCTCGGCTCCTTTTTTGTCAAGGATTTCGACATCAAATTCTTGTAGGAGGAGAATCCAACGAAGCAATATCGGCTTTGCATCTTGTTTATCCATGAGATAATTCATTGTCGAGTGATCCGTATACACTATGCATTGGGTCAAGACGAGGTAAGGTCGGAATTTATCAAATGCATACACCACGGCAAGGAATTCCTTTTCCGTTGTAGTGTATTTAAGTTTAGCCTCGGTCATCGTCTTGCTAGCATAGTGAATAGGCAAGAAGTAATTTTCATGACGTTGCCCCAAAACGACCCCAATAGGGTAATCACTAGCGTCACACATGAGCTCAAAGGGGAGGTTCCAGTTGGGAGCAACAAGAATGGGAGCCTCGGTAAGTTTCCTCTTAAGGATTTCAAAGGCTCGTACACAATCTTCGTTAAAGACAATAGGAGCATTTTTTCGAGGATATGTGTAATAGGTCGAGAAATCTTTGAAAAATCCTTGATGAATCGACGGTAAAAGCCCGCGCGGCCAAGGAAACTCCTAGCTCCCTTAAGAGTTTTGGGATGAGGTAATTTGGCGATGACGTCTACCTTAGCTTTGTCTACCTCAATCCCCGCTTTCGAGACCTTGTGCCCTAAGACGATTCCTTCCTTAACCATAAAATGACATTTTTCCCAATTGAGCACAAGGTTGGTTTCCTCACAACGTTTCAACATTCTCTCAAGATTCGACAAACACAAAGTGAACGAACAACCAAACACGGAAAAATCATCCATAAAGACTTCCATCGTCTTCTCGGTCATGTCATGAAAAATAGCCATCATGCACCTTTGAAAGGTTCCCGGTGCATTGCAAAGTCCGAATGGCATCCTACGATAGGCAAACGTTCCATATGGACACGTAAACGTAGTTTTTTCTTGATCACGAGGATCGATGGGGATTTGGAAGTAACTGGAAAAACCATCTAAAAAGCAATAAAAATCGTTTCCCGCAAGACGCTCCAACATTTGGTCCATGAAGGGCAAGGGAAAATGGCCTTTACGAGTGACGTCATTCAACTTACGATAGTCGATACACACCCTCTAACCGGTCACGAGTCAAGTTGGAATTAACTCGTTGGCATCATTTGACACAACGGTCATTCCTACCTTCTTAGGGACACAATGAATAGGACTCGCCCAAGGGCTATCAGAACTAGGGTAAATCATTCCCGCGTCAAGGGGTTTAAGGACCTCCTTTTTGATGACGTTAATACAAGGCTTTTACCTAGTAAGAAAGATTCGTTGTTCGTTGTGTTGGTCTAATCGAATTGATCTAGGTTTTCTATGTGACTCAGTTTTATTTTGGTGGAAAACAAAGGTTTTTGGTTGTTTTTAAATTTAAAGTGCAAAACTTAAAAGTAAATGTCGTTAAAGTAAAGGGCAAGTATTTAAATCTAAGTCTACTTTAAAAAGAAAGGTGCGATATTTAAAAACGTGACGAAAAGTAACTTAATAAAATGACTAAAACTAAAACGTGACGAGAATTAAAGTTAGACAAGTATTAAAATCTTAAGCTAAAAATTAAACAAGTCAAAATAAGAGAAAAATACCCACCAATCGGAATGTCAAACGTGACCAATCGGAATGTCTATAGAAACCCAATCGGAATACTGTCACTCGCCAATCGGAATAACCGACACCTTCCAATCGGAATGTTCAACTTACCTGATCGGAATATAACTGGATGCTGGTCGGAATGCTTATCGGAACTCCAATCGGAATATCTGTCACTTGTTATGATCGGAATAACCAATATGCACCTCAATCGGAATGTATCAAGGGGACCAATCAGAATGTTTGTCACCCACACACCAATCGGAATACTCAAAAACACTCACCAATCGGAATACCAAGACACCCTCAAATCGGAAAGTAAAACCCTTTTCCGATCGTCAAGATCGGAATACGGAGACTTGGATGGAAATTAAGCTAAGTAAATAAGCTATTGTTCTAATAAGCACTAGACTAAATCCCTAAGGTAAATCCGTGTAAAAATAAGCTATAAAACTGAAAGTTAAAAACTTTTAAGACACGAAAAAGATAAACTTTAAGTAAAACAACTTTTATATAAAACTAACTTTTATAAAAACTATATAAACTTGAAAATAAATCAAATAAGCTATGAAAACAAATGATTTAAAACAATCAAAAGCATAAAAATCAAACCTTTAACAAATCAACAAGATAAAAACGTGTAAATCAAAGAAAGGTAGAAGAAGATTAACAAGATAAAGTAAAGGTGCAAGAAATTAAAAAGACACTTACTTGAAATTAAAGGTAATTAAAGGTGCAAAACATGTATTTAAAAGACAAGTAATTAAATGTGCTTAAAAGAAAAGTGGAAGAATGGTTTGTCAAGCCACCAACCATGGAAGAACTAATTGTCACGATTAGTCAACAAAACTTAATGAATGAAAATGAGGGGTTTATATAGGTGATTAGGGAGTGGTTAGAGGAAGCTTCCTCTCTCCTTCCTTTCTTGTTAATTGCACCATCAAGTCCTTCCTTCTTAATCTTTTTGTTAATCTTGGAATGTGATGACTTTTGGCTCGGGATTTCTTTGGACTCGTCTTTTAATTCTTCGATAAATAAGACTTGAGTTCCTCGACTTTAAGTAAACTTCCGTCTTTTGACTTTTTCTTCGATAAATCTTCAGAATTGGTCTTGGACTTCCGTTCTTTATCCACTTTTGACTTCTTGACTTCGCCTTTCATCCTTTTCTTCAATAAAAGTCCGTAAATGCCCGTGAATTCCCGTGTTTTCTCCACTTTTCACCTTTTCGTCCTAAATCACAACAAAAACACAAACCACGCATAATTCCGACATAAAAGACATAAAATACACGTTTTGGTCCGGTTATTTTTGTAATTAAGTGGTAGAAAAGATGGGTGTTTACACACCTATCAAATCCCCTACACTTGACCATTGCAATGTCCTCATGCAATGCATTAGTTACAAAGCAAGTTTACATTTTTCATCAAAATCAATCCACGTTGGCCTTTATTGAAGAGATAGAAACTACGAACATTCAAAGTAAAGAAATCAAAAGCATACCTTGGGTTTTGAAAATGTCATGAATATTCATCATCCTCAACTTTTCACTTTCTCCAAACCAAGCTTAAAAACGAGATCATTGTTATTATAAGTTAGTAGACCAACACGAACTCATGTGGGTCAATTATTTACTTAGACTCCCTTATTCCTATGGGAATCTCTTAAATTTTATTGTTTGTCTTGAATGATCACGAGGATGCATTGTTCGACTTATTTAGATAGTTATTAGTCTGAAAATAAAGTGCACGATTTAATCAATAGTTAGCTAAAGGACCAAATCTTTTAAAACTTCTTCTCGGGATATCAAAAAGTTCATATCTTGGCATAACTTGGTTCGCGATTTGAGACCTTTCTCGGGCCGATATTTGGCAGCGACTTCATACTTCCAATCTTGAGAGACGTTCATGAAATAATGGTCTTCTCTTCATAATTGGAATTTCTTCACTTGGAATTTTTGAGAGATTCTTCATATATGGACCACGACTTCTTCATTTTTCTCCAATCATTATTTTGGATTTTGATATACAACGATCCGCCTCCTTTATTGACTTGGATCTATTTATCCTCATACCTTGTTAGGGTCTTTTCGGATACACTTCTCCATGACTTTTTGGGAGTTTTTTTGCTTTTCGTCGTGTGTCTCGATCCTTCATATTGATTTTCGATAAATGATTCTTCACATCACTTTTGGATCTTTAGCAACAAAACATAGCCCTCATGCCTTGTTAGGGCCTTTTCGGACTCGCCAATCTTTGCGCCCCGCTTCATAAGTTATGCCTTGGCTATGAACTCTCGTCATTACCGAGCAACTTTTAAACGATCTGGGGCTAGAAGCTAAGTAACTTTTCAAATCGTACAACCTTATTTATTAGCAGATAAATTTATTAGCAAGTGATGGGAGAATAGGCTCATAATTAACTCACATAAATTCACGAAAGAATACCGAACTTATAATTGGCTCTATCATCTCTCGTTCTCCACAGTTTAAAATCTCAAGTAATGAGACTCGTGGATACTTAGCCTATTAAATCAAAGTTTTGGGTTTTCGAGTCGCCTATAGGATCTTGCAACTTCTTAGACTCTTTCAAGTTTAGAAGTCGCATCTTAAAGTTCCCTTGATAAACGACTCTCTAGGATCAATTATAGGAACTTGCGAAAAGTTCTTGTTCTTAACCGGTGAGAGTTAAGACTTTCGCGTTTTATAGCTCCCTATATAAAAGCCTAGCAAAACTTGACTTAAACACGTTAAGGATACTAGCTAGAGTAAACTCGGATTGAGTCAAAAGATTCACAACATTTGAAAATTAAAACCACTTATTTAACATATATTCTAATAAGGAAAGAAAATAACTATACAAAGGGAAAAACTAATAGGCCAAAATAGATCAAAAAATTTGAAAAATGTCGAAAAATTGATTTTCCAGTTAAAATGAGGACAAAAACAAGGAAAAGACCACTTAACTTCGATAGAAGTCCCCCCTACACTTAAGATAAACATTGTCCTTAATGTTTAAGCATGTGGGAGGAAACTCCCCTACACTTAGGACATTGTGCACGTTGTTTAAATCTCGCTAAGGAAAAGACAACTAAAGAGATTCCTATTTTAATATTGAGAAAATATAAAATAGTGAATCGAAAAGAGTTTAGGATAGAACCGGGAAGAAGTAGAACACGGAATCACGGGTCGTCAAGAATCATCAAAAGTGGATCATTGAAGCTCGAATCCCTGATTAAGAAGTGAGGAGAGGAAATAGCAATCCAAAGGGTCCCCCCTACACTTATGATAAAGAAAGCGGAAAGATAGATGCATGGGTTGCCTCCCAAGAAGCGCTTGGTTTTTGTTTACCGAGTCGTTAGCCTGACTCGACCTTGATCATCAACAGAAGAAGCATGAAACATATCCACCAGGATCAAAGACATAGTTTTCATCCATCAATAAGCAAGAGCTTAAGGCGAACAAGGCAAGCCAAAAGAGAAGTGGCAAGGTTCCCTTAAGCAGTGATGGAGCACAGTAGAAGCAAGGATGAAGTGGTGCAAGCATGTCTTCAATGGGTCCAAAGATTTTTCCTTTTATTTCATCAGGTGGATACTGAGATGGCTTAAAGACTTCAATACCGGGATCGAACACCTTTTCCTTCAGGGGAAAATAGCACTCCGGCTCAGCCGAGTGTGAAGAAGATCCGCAAAGAAGCACAACCTCGTCCTCAGAAGTGGGACAAAGAGGTGTTAAATCATACGTGCAACGGATTTTGGTGTCAACCGGTTTCTTCTCCTTTGACAGAATGCTCTTCAAATCCAAAGTAGGATCAAGACGATAATCTTCAAAGTCAAAAGGAGGAGCATCACTCTCATGAGGGAAGTATGTGTTGAGAAATTCAGAAAAATCTTCCTCGAATGAGTAATCGTCCAAAGTAGGATCGAGTGATGGCGGAGGATCTTCATCATGTGAAGAATCGCTCGAGAGAGTATCAGCCTCATCAAAATCGTCGAATGTGGGCAGCTCGGGATACTCAGAAGTACCATCATCAAAATCATCCGAATCTGAGCTAGAATCATCATCATCATAAGCATCAAAGATCGGTGGCGAATCATAAATGGGAGAAGCTTCGAAAGTAGGGAAAGAATCATCCACATCATCATGAAAAAGTGGATTATCGATACAAGAGTTGAATAGAGGATTGTCATAGACGGTAAAGTCATCGAGCACATTTATCATATTCACTGATTCTCGTCCAAAAGATTTGCCGGTAAGCTTCCCCATTTTAAAAACTTTTGAATCATCCCCGACTCGTAAGATTAACTCACCTTCGGCCACATCTACTAAAGCACGTCCGGTTCTCAAGAATGGCCGACCAAGTATTAAAGGAATACGAGGGTCCATTTCATAATCAACTACGACAAAATCGACCGGGAAAGTAAATGTGCCAACTTTGATAAACACGTCTTCAGCTATACCAACGGGGTAAGCGAGAGTGCGATTTGCAAGTTCGAGAGTCATCTTTGTTGAAATGAGGTCGGGCAATGATAGTGTTTTCCAAACACTGAGTGGCATCAAATTAATACTAGCCCCGAGATCAGCAAGGGCAGTAAATTCTTCAGTTTTGTTGAACACGCAAGGCAACACAAATCGACCGGGATCTCCAAGCTTTTCCGGTAATTCTTTAAGAATAACTGCTGAGCAGTTTTCATTTAAGCGTGTGTTGGCGAGTTCAATAAGCTTCTCCTTCTTGCTAAGCAATTCCTTAAATGCTTTAACAAATTTGGGCATGTGGACAAGTGCCTCAAGAAAGCTAATGTTGAAGTTCATTTGAGAAATCATCTTGATATAGCTAGTTACTTGAGCGTCCTCCTTGTTTAGCATTTTGTTCTTGCCCAAGCGAGAGGGATAAGGGATATTAGGTTTGGGTGGTGAAGGAGCAGATGTGGTAGGTAACGGTTGAGATGTTGAAGGCTCATTGGCGGGTACTTCATCACGTCGAGGCGGAGACGGTAATGGGGCACTAATACTAGGTGTAGGAGGAGTAGGGATACATGGTGGTGGAAGAGGTGTAGATAATGGGGGTGGGATTGGTGGTCCTACGATGGTGACTCCACTACGAGTAGTAATAGCACTCACATTGGCTCGCGGATTAGTGACGGTGTTTGAAGGTAGAGAACTTGAAGAAGAAGGTTGAGCAGGGGGCAAGAAACTAGCAAGCATATTCTTCAAATCATTGGTTTGATTGCTGAAGGATGATTGAATATCATTTCGAAGCTCGGATCGTATCTCATTTCCTTGCTTGGTAATATCTCCTTTAAGATTTATAATTTGGCTCTGCAAGTTCTTGATTTGCTCACCTTGGGTTCTCATGATGGCCTCAACATCGGGATTAATGGGTAGTGGTTGTTGGGTGGGTGGGTGATAAGGATTAGAAGCTCTTGGTGGGATTTGGTTGCTTCTAGTGTAGTTGTTGGCGGGGTTTTGGTTTTGAGGAGAAAAACCAGGTAAAAGGTAATTGTTTGAACGGTAGCTCAGCAGATTTCTATCCCCTTGTTGTCTAGCTTGGTAATTTTCCGGTGAGTAATTACCGTAAGCTGCATACACATTTTCCAGATTTCCTTGTGTCGAAGGACAATCGGTGTATGAGTGAGGACCGCCGCATGTCTCACAAAGATTAGCAACTGCTTTAACTTGTTGTTGTTGTTGGTTTGAAGCGAGAAGCGTAATACTTTTGCTCATTTCAGTCATCATGCGGGTGAGTTCGATCATCTCAGGGTTTGCTGAGGTGGAGGAAACATTGACTCTCGGGTTGTTCCTTGAAGATGCAGAGGAATCCCAATTCTTATGGTGAGTAGTCATGTTCTCAATTAACTCTCTACACTCCTCGGGTCTCCTTTTCATGAATGTGCCACCGGCGGCTGCATTGATCGTATCACGATCTCGAAAAGTCAATCCGTTGTAGAAAGTATCGATCAAGGTGACCGGAAGCATGTTGTGGTTTGGACAACGGTCGATCAAGACATTATATCTCTCCCAAGCGTCAAAAAGAGATTCATCGGGATCTTGCATGAAACCGCTGATCTGATTGCGAAGGCTTGTGACCATGGATGGTGGAAAGTAGCGCGACAAAAAGCGTTGAGTCATGTCATCCCAAGTGTGAATAGAATTCTTCGGGAGACGATCAAACCATTTCTCGGCATGATGTAATAGAGTGTGTGGAAAGAGTTGTAGGCGAAGCTCATCCATAGTGGCACCAGCCAACTTCATGCTCTGGGTGATTGTAATGAACTTGTCGAGGTGTTTGTTGGCATCATCATCAGGCAATCCACGGAATGGGTTTGTTTGTACTTGCTGAATCATGTGGTGCTTCAACGAAAACTCAGGAGCGTTGATTTGCATCGGCGCAATCGGTCCTCCTCGTCCAAACATTGTTGGTTGACAAAGTTCCTCCATGGTCCGAAGATCGGGCTGTGGAAGAGCATTGTTGTTATTATTATTATTCAGGTTCGGTGGAATGTTGTTGTTAACACCTGCCATATCTAAATCTTCTTGAGGCTCGGGCTCTTGATAATTAGAAGATCTAGTACGCATACACCTGAAAATGCAAAAGAAAACAAAACCAAAAACAAAGACAATATATATACACAAGAAAGATAAAATCTTTTTGGATTTTTGAAATTTTTAATTTTTATGATTTTTTTATCAATTTTCTATTTTTTTTTTTTTTTTTTTTATGCAAGAAAAGTAACGCTCACAAGTGAACGGATCCCAAAAAGCAACGTGTCTCTCACAGAAAACTGTTGATCTTTACGAAAAGAGCCGGCAGCGGCGCCATTTAATACAAGGCTTTTACCTAGTAAGAAAGATTCGTTGTTCGTTGTGTTGTTCTAATCGAATTGATCTAGGTTTTCTATGTGACTCAGTTTTATTTTGGTGGAAAACAAAGGTTTTTGGTTGTTTTTAAATTTAAAGTGCAAAACTTAAAAGTAAATGTCGTTAAAGTAAAGGGCAAGTATTTAAATCTAAGTCTACTTTAAAAAGAAAGGTGCGATATTTAAAAACGTGACGAAAAGTAACTTAATAAAATGACTAAAACTAAAACGTGACGAGAATTAAAGTTAGACAAGTATTAAAATCTTAAGCTAAAAATTAAACAAGTCAAAATAAGAGAAAAATACCCACCAATCGGAATGTCAAACGTGACCAATCGAAATGTCTATAGAAACCCAATCGGAATACTGTCACTCGCCAATCGGAATAACCGACACCTTCCAATCGGAATGTTCAACTTACCTGATCGGAATATAACTGGATGCTGGTCGGAATGCTTATCGGAACTCCAATCGGAATATCTGTCACTTGTTATGATCGGAATAACCAATATGCACCTCAATCGGAATGTATCAAGGGGACCAATCGGAATGTTTGTCACCCACACACCAATCGGAATACTCAAAAACACTCACCAATCGGAATACCAAGACACCCTCAAATCGGAAAGTAAAACCCTTTTCCGATCGTCAAGATCGGAATACGGAGACTTGGATGGAAATTAAGCTAAGTAAATAAGCTATTGTTCTAATAAGCACTAGACTAAATCCCTAAGGTAAATCCGTGTAAAAATAAGCTATAAAACTGAAAGTTAAAAACTTTTAAGACACGAAAAAGATAAACTTTAAGTAAAACAACTTTTATATAAAACTAACTTTTATAAAAACTATATAAACTTGAAAATAAATCAAATAAGCTATGAAAACAAATGATTTAAAACAATCAAAAGCATAAAAATCAAACCTTTAACAAATCAACAAGATAAAAACGTGTAAATCAAAGAAAGGTAGAAGAAGATTAACAAGATAAAGTAAAGGTGCAAGAAATTAAAAAGACACTTACTTGAAATTAAAGGTAATTAAAGGTGCAAAACATGTATTTAAAAGACAAGTAATTAAATGTGCTTAAAAGAAAAGTGGAAGAATGGTTTGTCAAGCCACCAACCATGGAAGAACTAATTGTCACGATTAGTCAACAAAACTTAATGAATGAAAATGAGGGGTTTATATAGGTGATTAGGGAGTGGTTAGAGGAAGCTTCCTCTCTCCTTCCTTTCTTGTTAATTGCACCATCAAGTCCTTCCTTCTTAATCTTTTTGTTAATCTTGGAATGTGATGACTTTTGGCTCGGGATTTCTTTGGACTCGTCTTTTAATTCTTCGATAAATAAGACTTGAGTTCCTCGACTTTAAGTAAACTTCCGTCTTTTGACTTTTTCTTCGATAAATCTTCAGAATTGGTCTTGGACTTCCGTTCTTTATCCACTTTTGACTTCTTGACTTCGCCTTTCATCCTTTTCTTCAATAAAAGTCCGTAAATGCCCGTGAATTCCCGTGTTTTCTCCACTTTTCACCTTTTCGTCCTAAATCACAACAAAAACACAAACCACGCATAATTCCGACATAAAAGACATAAAATACACGTTTTGGTCCGGTTATTTTTGTAATTAAGTGGTAGAAAAGATGGGTGTTTACACACCTATCAAATCCCCTACACTTGACCATTGCAATGTCCTCATGCAATGCATTAGTTACAAAGCAAGTTTACATTTTTCATCAAAATCAATCCACGTTGGCCTTTATTGAAGAGATAGAAACTACGAACATTCAAAGTAAAGAAATCAAAAGCATACCTTGGGTTTTGAAAATGTCATGAATATTCATCATCCTCAACTTTTCACTTTCTCCAAACCAAGCTTAAAAACGAGATCATTGTTATTATAAGTTAGTAGACCAACACGAACTCATGTGGGTCAATTATTTACTTAGACTCCCTTATTCCTATGGGAATCTCTTAAATTTTATTGTTTGTCTTGAATGATCACGAGGATGCATTGTTCGACTTATTTAGATAGTTATTAGTCTGAAAATAAAGTGCACGATTTAATCAATAGTTAGCTAAAGGACCAAATCTTTTAAAACTGCTTCTCGGGATATCAAAAAGTTCATATCTTGGCATAACTTGGTTCGCGATTTGAGACCTTTCTCGGGCCGATATTTGGCAGCGACTTCATACTTCCAATCTTGAGAGACGTTCATGAAATAATGGTCTTCTCTTCATAATTGGAATTTCTTCACTTGGAATTTTTGAGAGATTCTTCATATATGGACCACGACTTCTTCATTTTTCTCCAATCATTATTTTGGATTTTGATATACAACGATCCGCCTCCTTTATTGACTTGGATCTATTTATCCTCATACCTTGTTAGGGTCTTTTCGGATACACTTCTCCATGACTTTTTGGGAGTTTTTTTGCTTTTCGTCGTGTGTCTCGATCCTTCATATTGATTTTCGATAAATGATTCTTCACATCACTTTTGGATCTTTAGCAACAAAACATAGCCCTCATGCCTTGTTAGGGCCTTTTCGGACTCGCCAATCTTTGCGCCCCGCTTCATAAGTTATGCCTTGGCTATGAACTCTCGTCATTACCGAGCAACTTTTAAACGATCTGGGGCTAGAAGCTAAGTAACTTTTCAAATCGTACAACCTTATTTATTAGCAGATAAATTTATTAGCAAGTGATGGGAGAATAGGCTCATAATTAACTCACATAAATTCACGAAAGAATACCGAACTTATAATTGGCTCTATCATCTCTCGTTCTCCACAGTTTAAAATCTCAAGTAATGAGACTCGTGGATACTTAGCCTATTAAATCAAAGTTTTGGGTTTTCGAGTCGCCTATAGGATCTTGCAACTTCTTAGACTCTTTCATGTTTAGAAGTCGCATCTTAAAGTTCGCCTATAATTGGCTCTATCATCTCTCGTTCTCCCCGGCAGCGGCGCCATTTAATACAAGGCTTTTACCTAGTAAGAAAGATTCGTTGTTCGTTGTGTTGGTCTAATCGAATTGATCTAGGTTTTCTATGTGACTCAGTTTTATTTTGGTGGAAAACAAAGGTTTTTGGTTGTTTTTAAATTTAAAGTGCAAAACTTAAAAGTAAATGTCGTTAAAGTAAAGGGCAAGTATTTAAATCTAAGTCTACTTTAAAAAGAAAGGTGCGATATTTAAAAACGTGACGAAAAGTAACTTAATAAAATGACTAAAACTAAAACGTGACGAGAATTAAAGTTAGACAAGTATTAAAATCTTAAGCTAAAAATTAAACAAGTCAAAATAAGAGAAAAATACCCACCAATCGGAATGTCAAACGTGACCAATCGGAATGTCTATAGAAACCCAATCGGAATACTGTCACTCGCCAATCGGAATAACCGACACCTTCCAATCGGAATGTTCAACTTACCTGATCGGAATATAACTGGATGCTGGTCGGAATGCTTATCGGAACTCCAATCGGAATATCTGTCACTTGTTATGATCGGAATAACCAATATGCACCTCAATCGGAATGTATCAAGGGGACCAATCGGAATGTTTGTCACCCACACACCAATCGGAATACTCAAAAACACTCACCAATCGGAATACCAAGACACCCTCAAATCGGAAAGTAAAACCCTTTTCCGATCGTCAAGATCGGAATACGGAGACTTGGATGGAAATTAAGCTAAGTAAATAAGCTATTGTTCTAATAAGCACTAGACTAAATCCCTAAGGTAAATCCGTGTAAAAATAAGCTATAAAACTGAAAGTTAAAAACTTTTAAGACACGAAAAAGATAAACTTTAAGTAAAACAACTTTTATATAAAACTAACTTTTATAAAAACTATATAAACTTGAAAATAAATCAAATAAGCTATGAAAACAAATGATTTAAAACAATCAAAAGCATAAAAATCAAACCTTTAACAAATCAACAAGATAAAAACGTGTAAATCAAAGAAAGGTAGAAGAAGATTAACAAGATAAAGTAAAGGTGCAAGAAATTAAAAAGACACTTACTTGAAATTAAAGGTAATTAAAGGTGCAAAACATGTATTTAAAAGACAAGTAATTAAATGTGCTTAAAAGAAAAGTGGAAGAATGGTTTGTCAAGCCACCAACCATGGAAGAACTAATTGTCACGATTAGTCAACAAAACTTAATGAATGAAAATGAGGGGTTTATATAGGTGATTAGGGAGTGGTTAGAGGAAGCTTCCTCTCTCCTTCCTTTCTTGTTAATTGCACCATCAAGTCCTTCCTTCTTAATCTTTTTGTTAATCTTGGAATGTGATGACTTTTGGCTCGGGATTTCTTTGGACTCGTCTTTTAATTCTTCGATAAATAAGACTTGAGTTCCTCGACTTTAAGTAAACTTCCGTCTTTTGACTTTTTCTTCGATAAATCTTCAGAATTGGTCTTGGACTTCCGTTCTTTATCCACTTTTGACTTCTTGACTTCGCCTTTCATCCTTTTCTTCAATAAAAGTCCGTAAATGCCCGTGAATTCCCGTGTTTTCTCCACTTTTCACCTTTTCGTCCTAAATCACAACAAAAACACAAACCACGCATAATTCCGACATAAAAGACATAAAATACACGTTTTGGTCCGGTTATTTTTGTAATTAAGTGGTAGAAAAGATGGGTGTTTACACACCTATCAAATAGTGAATTTTGGGCTTCACCCTCCTTTGGCATTGGATTGCGGGTTTGTAGTCCTCCTCCATTAAGATTTTGTGGGTACAAAATTTAGGATCGACCCCCTTAATGTCGGATAATTTCCACGCAATTGCCCCTTTGTGGTCCTTTAGAACATCGATAAGTGCGGTTTTTTCATCATTCGAAAGATCTTTCACAATAATCACCGGCAACTTATCGTCTCCTTCCAAGAATACGTATTCAAGATGAGGAGGTAAAATTTTCAACTCGAGGATTGGTGGTTCCTCAATTGAAGATTTGGGATCGATACTCATAACCTCCTCGGGCGGAGGAAATGGGAAATCGTTGAGAAAATCCTTGATAATAGAGACGTCGTCATCGTTGTCGAGGTCTTCGTTACAAGTACGAGGAACATCAAATTCTTCCAACGTAAAACCACCACCTTCAAATGGAGTGAAGGATGGTGTCGAATTATCAAGAATGGGATCAATCATAGTGGGATTGCCACTATTTTCATCGTCACCAAAACCTAAAACTTCTTGTGAAAATTCCTCGCAAACAACGTCGATCATATCAACGAGGTTTATGGTCGCGACGGAATAAACATGAGAAATTGGAGAGTTTTGTGTTGCGTTTATAACAAGTTCCTCGTCGTTGAAACGTAAGGTGATTTTTCTAGCATGCACATCAATCAACGCCATTGATGTATCCAAAAACGAACGACCTAAAATAAGAGGAACTTGAGGATCCGTGGGAATATCGACAACGATAAAGTCTACCGGATAATAGAACTTTCCCACTTTCACAAAAACATCTTCGGCCAATCCACATGCGGGAATCGTGGAATGACCGGCCAATTCGATAGACATTAGTGAAGGAGTAAGATTAGGAAGATTGAGCGACTTGAAGATTGCAAGAGGCATCAAGTTAATACTAGCACCAAGATCGGCCAAGGCATAGCATTCTTCCATATCTTGAATTGCACATGGAATCAAGAATTTACCGGGATCACCGACTTTTTGAGGTATACGGTTAAGATAAACCGATGAACAACTAGACAATTGTTGCAATTTCTCCTTGTTTTTTAACATACTCTTAAAGTTAGCGGAAAATCAAGGCATCATGACCAAAGCGTCGGCAAAACTTACATTAAAATGCACATCACGAAACATTTTCATAAAAAGCTCAAATTGGTAATTGTCGCGTTCTTGTTGTTTCTCCTTACGAAGTCTTGATGGGTAGGGCAAAGGTGGTGTGGGTTGAGGCATAGGCATAGCCTTTGGAATCTCGGGTTCCAATGTTGATAATGGGTCAACCGTAGGTGTGGCATGAGCGGTACTTCGTGGGATTGGGATATGTTGGGAATAAATTATGGCCAGTATACTTGAGTGCTGACAAGAGTAAAACAAGCGCTGACAAGAGTAAAACAAACGCTGACAGCTCAAGCGTTGACAAGACAAAGTCAAGCGTTGATACATTAAAGACAAGCACTGATGGGAAGATATACTCTACGTGTTTATTGTATTCTAGATTACTTCTAGTAAAGATAGGAACAACAATGTATTTTCTATATTTATCTTTACCTAGAATAGTTGATACGTAGATTATTGTACAAGGCTTCTTATGTCTATAAAAGAAGACCTTTAGGTTAATGTTCGATATAAGTTTTCATTCGTAAACTACTTTCATTGTAAGCAAGTTTGATATCATTAATCAAAGTGAAAGTTTGTTTATATCTTGTGTGTTCTTGTTTAAGTGTTAATTCCGCATAACACTTAAATTATCATATACATATACAAAGGTTTCTCTAAGTGTATTACTTGATCTAATCTCGTATACACAAAGCTAAATCGATCTAAGTTTGGGATCAACAAGTGGTATCAGAGCAATATACCTTGTCATTGGACTAAATATATTGTTATAGCATACGATTGGCTCATAGTCGTGAAGGTTACCAGTACCCATGTAATAAAAACTGATGGGTGAGCAATACACCTTTATCATTGGATCTAAATATATTGTTATAGCTAACAACTGGCTTATAGTTGTGCAGTTTTTGTTGGTTTCAGTTCCCGTTCTTACCAATAAACTGAGCCCCCTTTTGCAGTGAAAGAGTTGCATTTTTCTCTAGTCGTTTCGACAACTAGGGGAAGAGTTTATCAACTAGTGAGCAATTGGGTAAAAGAAATACAAATTTTGGGTTATTCTGCTTCTACATCAAAATTATTGTACTTATTTTTCTTCAAGATCATTACATAGAGCTACTTTTGGAGAATTTTCAAGATTGCATACTTTCACATATTCCCTATTGATGTGTCAAAAAGGGGAAGAATATGTGCTATACTTAAGGGGAAGCAATTTGAAGATCGTGTACCATATACAAAAGGTTTTGACATCATCAACTAAGTGAAGATTGTTGGGTCGAAATTATAAAGTATTATGAGTTGATGTGTCAAAACTAAAAGACAAGGACTAAATCTGACAAGTGAAGATTCTACAAGCCGGTGGACAAACTTGTAGAAGATATATTGCAAGAAGATAAAAGATTTAGTGAATATATTATTTAGTGAATATATTATTTAGTGAATATCTTATTTACTAAATATCTTATTTACTAAATATCTTATTTAGTTTCCTTGTAACAAGGGTTTATGTGTAGTATATAAACACATACCCTACGTAGGTTTTATTCATAACAATCATTCACAATGTAACCTACAAGCAATTCGTGTGTCTAGACGTGGGATTCAATGTATACACGTCTAGGTGTTATTTGTGTTTAATAATACAAGTAACGTTTGGGAAAATTCATCTTGTCCACAACACCTTGTTCATGATTATTGTTCTAATTCCGCTATGTTAAATCATTTGAATGATAATCATGCCTAGCAGCTTAAAGATCCGAATCTATTAGGTTTCATCAAGATATGCTCCTTTTCGACCACCACCTCAGATTCTTCCTCAATTTCCTCCACCGTTGGAGTAATTGGTTGAGGAGTCGGTTCCTTAAGTGTCTTACCACTTCGTGTGGTAATCACATTCATCTCTCCCTTAGGGTTCGATATGGGGTTGCTAGGAATACTACTCGAAGACGGTTTACACATTATAGCCTCAAACATGGATGAAATTTTATCCTCAAACATAAATTGCCTCTTATCTGCCTTAAGCATCTCTTGTTTTATCTCATGTTGCCCTTGTTCCATCTTTTGTTGGTTTTGTTGTAACCTAGTTACATTACCCTCCATTTTGTTGGTATGAATCTTAAGCTCATTTGCTAACTCGTTTTTCAACTCCTTCTTCAAGTCATTCTTAAACTCGGATCTTAGGCTAATGATCTCCCTTTGTATATTATCAAACCTAGCATCATTTCCATTTGCATATTCAACAAATTCATTAGGAAGATCTTTCAAGTTTTGCAAACTCTTGTTGTTGTTTTGAAAATCATTGTTTTGATTTTTGTTTGAAACTTGGTTATTAGCCCCTAGATTCCCATAGTTGTTACCTTTGTAGTTGTTTTTGTAACCAACTTGATTGTTTCGATAGTTGTTAGCATTTTGATTGTGAGCAAAACCCGGTGGAGTCATTTGATTAGAGCGGGTAACTTGACCGTTTTGGTTATAAGTTCCCGTGGCCGCGTAGGCACTTGAAGTGTTACCACCGTTGGTAATGCACTCGAAGAAATCATGACCTCCACCACAATATATGCAAGAAACCTCAACCGCTTTATCCGTAGCGGGAGTACTTTGTTCACCAACTTTAAATTCAATCAAAAGACCCTTAAGCTTATCCAAAGATTTTGTTTTCCAAATTTTCCTCAATTTGGCAAGCATCAATGGTATGAGACAATGAAGGTGAAGCCGAAGACGAAGCCTTACGAACACTCGACGTGCTACGAGGACTATATAGCTTAGAACTATTCTCAATAATAAACAACGCTTCCTCGACGGTTTTACACAAAAAATTACCACCCGCGGCGGCATTAAGATAATCTCTCTCATGATCGTTCAATCCATTGTAAAACGTGTCAATTTGATGCAAGTCGGAAAACCATGATGATGACACTCGTGCAACATTTCCTTAAACCGATTCCAAGCCGTAGAAAAACTCTCATTTAATTCTTGTGAAAATTTTGAAATCTCGTTTTTCAAATGCGTAGTCTTAGAGGGCGGGAAAAATTGGTTCACAAACTTTAAAACGAGATCCTTCCACGTCAATATAGAATTAGGTGGCTCTTTCTCTAACCAAATTTTAGCGGGCCCCGCTAAGGAATACGGAAAAAGCATCATCTTAATCGAGTCATTAGCAATGTCCTTAAACTTGCAAGTGGCGGTAAGACGATTGAATTGGCGGATATGGTTGTGCGGGTTGTCCTTTTCATCACCACGGAATTTGTTATTTTAGATCATCGACAACAAACCCGTCTTAACTTCAAAATTCTCCGCAAGGATTGCGGGAATCATAATAGCCTCTCCATAACCCTCAGTGGGTGCTTGAAGTAAATCCATCATAGTTCGATTAGCCATGGTTCCTTCTTGTTCTACGATAGGTTCGTCAATAGGAGATTCCTCACTTGACAGGTTAGGTGTGGTTTCCTTTCGGTTTCTTCGTTTACGTGCACGTCTAGCTTGGTTGCGAGTTTGCATAAACATCACGTACAACGTGGGGATGAGCAAAGAAGATTCTTTTTGGTGTTTTTAAATTTTTCAATTTTTTTTGTGTTTTTGATTGTTTTTACTTTTTTTGGATTTTGGTGATGTATTACGTAGACAAAAATCTACAAATCTCTCCTCAAATCAAATCTCTCGATTAAAGGAGCCTCAAGGAATGAAAACGATCACGTGAAGTGAACGCCTTCGATGACTTTAGAACGTTGGTGGAACACCAAAACGTTCAAGAGGGTTTAATCAATTGAAACCAAGAAAATATATATGATATGCAGATAATACTTTGGTTGGCAAACCCCCGATTAGCCCTTTTTTATCTAAACACGCACAAGCAAGCGGGGAAACGAGGCGGCGCGAAGCAATTAAGAGCCTTTTTCCTTAGGGTATATTTTATAATACCCGCCTTATACCCACCTTATAGTTTGTGTTTTTCAAAATTAAGCTTCAGGAAAGTAATTATCTATTTTGCCTTTTTCTTTGTTTGAGATTCGAATACAATGATCGAGTGATGAAATCACGAATCAAGGTTGTGTTTTCACACTTTTGGAGTACTTGTGAATTTATTTTGATACGTATACAATATAGTAGTAATATTCACACAAAAAACGAAAAACCAATAATACGTATTAGTAGAGTTCTACTAATACAATTATATTTATGGATAATATAAAAACAACAATTGTTCAAATCAAAACACAACACGCCTCCCCAGCAGCGGCGCCAAAATGATTGTAGATGTTTTACACCCTTTTAGGAAAAAGGCGCAAAAGCGGCAAGTATTAAGTGTCGGTTTAGGAAAACCAAACACTAATGACCGTTAGGTGAAAAAGTTTGTTTCCCAAGGAGGCTAGTGTGTCTTGTAAGAAATGATTAAGTGTTTCTGATTATGATTATTAGAAAAGAAAAAAGAAAAGGATGACGGTTACGATAAAATTTAACTAAGACGAAAAGTCGTGCACGTAAAACCGTAAAATATAACTGAATTAAAAACTATTTCTGAAAATTTTAAAATTAATTAAAACTATTTAAAAATGATTAAAAACTACAAAAACCTTAAAATAATTCTAAAAATTAATTAAATGACAATAAAATTAATCTAAAAGTTTTAAAATTACTAACTTAATGTATTTAAGCTATGAAAAATGAAAAACTTGCAAAAAACTTAAATTTAATTTTTAATAATAAAATATTAATAAAAATCCAAAATTTATAAAAAAAAATTCTAAAAAGTTGCAAACTATTTTATTTTAACCTAATTAAATAGAAAATGAACTTGAAATGATCAAATGTAACACCCCATTTTGATAATGAAATGTCATTATGGCGTGTCATCAAAGCATACAAGGATAAATGTATAAAACATTACATGACCATAGGGATAACCGGAATCAAACATCGGTTCCCAAACATAAGCCCAAAACATAATAAAGCAAAAGAAATGAATGAAAGACTAAACAAGCATAAGTATATGAAGGCAAAAAGGAAAAGAAGTCTCTAGCAGCTAAAATCCTATGCACGTCCTCCAAATGCTCGAGTCTTTCCTAGGGTACCTGCCGTTTGGGACATGGAAATGAAAGTAACGCCTGAGCAAAACGCTCAGTGCACGGATATAGACATACTATAAATGAATAAAACATGATAAAGACTTAATAGCAGCGGAAATGTATAAGTCCTGGAAAACCTGGAACATGTTCATAAAACTGGTTTTATAGTTTGAAAAGCCTTATGTTTATCTTATGAAAAATGTTTAACATATTTTACCATTAGCCAATATAGGTCATGAAAATCCACCGTGCATGAATACTTAGAGGGGTGACCTCATCATGCAAATTAGAGGGGTTGCCTCTAATTTAATATACTGGTTCTGGGTAGGAGGGATCAGCTCCTTGTGAAGGATGCAAGGCACACACCACATTCACCATGAAATCCTGACTGAAAACATGTAACTAGGATGCACCCATACGCCCCACATGATAAATATAATATAAATGGCCAAAAGCTGAAGGGACGCCACGAGCAATCACTCCGCCGTGGTGAAGTCATAACATCAGTGCCTCTAATGTTATGGTTATGGTACCTCCATAACTAGGTGAAACTGGTCATGCATGTATATGGCTATAGGTATTCTAAATTAAACATAAGCAATTCAAACACATACTTATACTACGGGAAAACATTTGGCTACATACAGGGAATCCTAATAAGGAAAGAATGTCCATACTGAAAGGACGGGAATCCGTACCTTATGTCCAGTGAACGAAGAAGATGAACTGAGGAAAATCCTACTTCGGTATCACTAATGCTACATAAATACATACATGAATAAGTACCTGCTTACTAAATACGTAACTGGTTTTATGTCATGTCTTAGCTTATTTTATATGTTCATATCATGTTTTACTGTTTAAAGCCTTAAACTGTGTTTATCTTATATTCTGTCTATTCAGATTATGTATTTCTGGTATTTCATGTATTATTATACTTACTGTGTAATAATAAGTAACTTTACAAAAATAGCAGGTTTCCTAAAATAGAAAGTTTCCAAAAATAGAAAGTTTCCAAAAATAGAAAGTTTCCAAAAATAGAAAGTTACCAAAAATAGAAAGTTTCCAAAACTAGAAAGTTACCAAAAATAGAATTACTGCTTAAAATAGCTAAGTTTCTAAAAATAGAAAGTTTCCATAAATAGATCAGCTGCCTTAATTAAATAAGTTTCTAAAATAGAAAGTTTCCATAAATAGATTAGTTGTCTGAATTAAATAAGTTTCTAAAAATAGAAAGTTTCCATAAATAGGTTAGCTGCCTGAATAAGCTAAGTATATAAGCCTAAGTGTTTTTCTTATTATTTTCTAAGTCATAATGATATAATGTATAGTTTATTAATTATTACATGCATTTTAATTAAACTATAGGTTAAAAGTATTTAATAAAATGTATCATGTTTTTAATTAAATAAAGTTAAATACTTAGGTTAAAACATGTATTATTATTTATTAATAATATAACCTAAGTCATGTTAATTAATTAATTATAACCATGGTTTTTAAATAATTAATTAATTATAAGTCTTAAAAATATAAAATACTTAGGTTAATAATTTCATGATTTTAATAATTAATATAACCTAAGTCATGTTATTAAATTAATCATGTCATGTTCATTAATTTAATTTTAACATAAGATTATAAAAGAAAAATAATCTTAACATACATCGTGAACCGGATCTTGACTAAGAACCACGAACCGGACATGAAATCGACACCATACCCCAAACCAAATCGGGGTTACCCTTGTCTTGTTGCTGCCGTGGGACCCACACCAACCAACCGGGACCATATGGTCTCGGTGGTGGTCAAATAGCCAAACTGAGACCCTCTCGGGTTCGGTTTAGGCGGCGGCCAAGAACAAACACCCCTAAAACATCCCTTTTGATTTATTCCAAATCCAATTTCATGTTAGATCTATGATTTAATTAGGTTTTAAAAAACATAACATGTTCTTAATTATTTAAAAGATTAAATCAAAAGAAAAGAGTTAAAAGAATTACCGAATGCGTGGATCTAAATAATGATGAACAAACACGAACACTAGCAATAAATCCAAGAACAAAGATCAATCAAACACCCCTTTGGTGTGTTTGAGTGTGGCGGCCAAAAGAAAAAAAAAGGAGGAGGAGAACTTTTAGGTTTTTGTGAAAATCCTCTGTAAAGTGAAAATGAGTAGTGTTTTTCCCTTAACCCCCTTTTAGTAAAAATTGAAATGGGCTTGGCCCATTTCTCCCTTGTTGCCGCGGGTAGGGGCCCCACATGGGGTACCCGTACCGTTTTTCGTGTCTCGATGTTTAGTTACTCGTTCGTGATTATTTGTGTTCGCGTTTAATGTGTTCTCGTTAAATAATTACCGTGACCTAATATATTTATTTACGCTCGTAATAAATATATATACGTAATTAATAGTAGTTCGTGATTTAATTACGTTCATGATTTCATGATCGCATGTTCGTGATTAATTATTGTCAAATAATTATTATGTGCTCGTGCGTAGTATACTTATCGTGTTCCAACACGTATGTAATACGTAAAATCCTAACACGTAATCGTAATCATGCTATAATAGGAAAGTTTTCATCTAGTACGTACGATCTTAAGGTACTATTCATGGTAAAAGTATGCAGGTTTTACAACTCTTCCCCCCTAAAAAGAATAATTCGTCCCCGAATTATAGATAACGTAACTGAAAGAGAAACATACCCGAATTAAACTGAGAGGGTATGTAAGATAACTGAACGTGCAGGTTTCCTGGCAGAAGGAACGCGGAACGTGACATGTCTTGAAAGGACCTGGAACGTGACGTGACTGAAAGGACATATCTAATTGATAAGAGAAAACAGATAAAAGTCCGGAAGAACTTGTCCGTTTCCGAGTGGCTTCCCTCTTGGAACAGTTCCTTCACAGATCCTGACACAAATGATAAATCTTGGTCCTCCTGACCTTGACTTGAAATACGAAGAAGTTCTTGGTTATCAACTTAAGGTAGATCCCCTAAATTTGATCGAGGGAAAAAGAATTAACGTGTAAGGGCAACTAAAATGTTACGATGCAAGACAATCTGACTTAACTGATAATTAGAAACGATGCGCGAGACATAAAGAAACGTAGTACGTGAAAATTTTTGAACGTAATACGTGAAAAATTTTGAACGTGATACGTTGAGATATGATGAGTGTAGTATGAGTAAACATATCGTGACCATGATACGTGTAACATATCTTGATCATGATAAGAGGAACGTGGAGTGATCATGACATGTGAAACATATCGTGAACATAGAATATAATGGCGGTGACGCCAAACGCTACAAGGTGAGACATAGAATATGACGAGAAACGTATATCTGAGGATAGGGAGTTATACTAAACTTGGGTCTGGTCTCTCAAGTTCTTACAAAACTTCCCAGAATGAGAAAAATGAACACAAAATCGTAAGCCGATATACTATCATGAACGTGAATAGCGTCATGAACACGAGCGTGAAAGCAAGTCGTGGAATTAGAATGAAGACGTGAAGTAATTAAGGAGTACAATTTCGAATCTTTATCTGACCCGATAACTGAGGGATTGCCAAGTGATCGGATGAGCCTTGGCTGGAACATGTCCGATCAATCTGTTGGTTCTGAAATCCTTGCGGATGTAAGGATTCTGCAGACTTGATCAAACTGTTTGCAATAACCCAGATAGCATCATGCTTCTACTGAGTTTGCGTTAACCTGGTAACCAAAATCCATGGAGATCTTGTCCCATTTCAATTCACAATTTCAGATAATGAAAACATCCCAGTCTGTTGGTGTCCTATCTTAACCTGTTGGTATGTCAGGTACTTAGATATGAACGTAACTGTATCTTGTTTTGCAGAACTTGATACATAGGAGTTGCAAAACTCTGAGTCTCTGAATCTAGACTTCTCCTACCGTAGGAATTTCTAGAACACCTAATGTAGTGTAGGGTTCTCTCCTTTACGCATAAGCTGAGTCATGGTAAGATTAACTGTAGAAAGCCATGTGATTCAGCGTGTCACTGTAATCAAACAGAATTGATATTGGAAAATTTATAGGGTAAAATTTCTCTTGTCGAAGAATTTGCAACATAGTGCAGATATGGTCTTCCTGTTCTTCTCTAGGCTTAAAGGAAATCAGGTTATCCTCAGTGAAAACACTGATGAATTTGTTTAGGAGTTCATGGAAACTCAATTTATTATGTCCATAATGCTGTTGGAGCATTGATGAGACTAATTCAAAATCATAAATCTAGCATGACCGAGTCGTGCACGAATAGCAGTCATGGACATGTCCTGCTCTTTCACTCGTCACCATTGGCAACATGATCATGAATCCGATCTTGTCAATACATGGAGGAGAGTGACGGTCGTAAATGGTGATTTGTTTAAAATCGACGGTAGTCGACACATAATCTTATGTTACCGTCCTTCTCCTTGAAGGTTCTTCTGGAGTGTAAGGAACAATTTTAGAATAATCAACTGGCTATGTGTAAAAGACTTAAGTGGTCGTGTCTTACTGACAGCTAGAAAATTTTAGCGACCATGGCTAACAACGCACATGCGTGTAAGCATAGATAATTTGTACAGATTTTCTTGATGGAAAATCAAGCTGAATGTACTCAGGAGCCTGAACATTACTGTACGTAATTATGAATCGTAGCATGGTGTGCTGTTCATAGTCCATAATTAGGATAAAATTCATCTCGTGTCTGTCCGAGGAAATGCGTTAGCATCTTGGATCTCATCATTAAGCTGAAGGAAAACCTTCGTATACGTGGGAATACGTAAGGCGTCCTTCATGGTCATGAATATATGAAATATGGTGAAAGAAAAGAAAGTGACATCGGCAACGTGACAGTTCTCGTTGATGCGCCGGTAATGGTATTGAAATTCTTGTGGCCTGATTAATACATGGCACAACAAAATGGATATACCCTTGGAGGGTACCCTGAATTTCTTAGAAATGTTCCATAGTTGGACGTGAGTCATGTGTCTTGACTCGTTTCTTGGAACTATAAGAATGACATATCTCTTGACTGGTGTCTTGACATGTGTCTTCAGAAAGTATACGTGAGACATGTGTCTTGACTGATGTCTTGACATGTGCCTTCAGAAAGTATATGTGAGACATGTGTCTTGACTGATGTCTTGACATGTGTCTCGAGACGTAATTCAATAGAACTACAATATTAGGTTATTATGCCAGACTTGGCGGATCGGTTGGACTACTGATCCTTTGTATGTCTGATCACGTCCGCGGCCGGAGCCTCGGTTGCGATTTCTAGGATAGTTCTATCATAGTAGTGGTTACTATCGTCTTGTCTGTCAGTTCCATGACGGTCATTCTCATGACCGTGATTCATGTAACTATTCAGCTGAGTGGCCGGCTGGTACCGGTTTGCACTCATATGGCTGAAATGACAGCCGAATGACGTGTGACATGTAACTACGAATTAGGGACAATGATTGATGGAAATCGTCTGATGGTGAAGCATCTTCTCGTCCGATTGCTTTGCTCTGACGCCTTTGTCTTCGTCTTGTAGGATCTCCAGGTTGTGAACAGCATCCGCATCTCGTAGCGTCTCCGTACGTCAGCAGCATCAACCTTTAGTAACATCTCCCAGTTATGAGCGGCATCAGCAACCTTGTAGAATATCAGCAATTTAAAATACGCCTGAGGTGATTCAGAATCGACTAGCGAATACTCATGAAGTATTGCAAGTGAAATACACATGGATTAAGGTACGTGTAATACACATGAAATACGGTACGTGGAGTACACGTGGAATGCACATGAAATGATCGGTATGGGGTCGATCATTTATCATGATTTAAGGAAAGTATATCGGTTAAACGGTTAGGAAAACCATCATGATAACCTGGCAATGCCAGTATATATACCTTATTCTGGTTGCATAGAGAAACGCTAAAGTGTGGTTACACAAAATTCAACGATGATTTGCCTGACTGCATGATCAATGAAAACCAACCATGACTATCATGAAAGCAGAATTCAGTGAAATCCAACAATGTCTTGCGTGAAAGCATAAATAACAAAAGAGGCGTAAGACGTAATCAACATGAAGACGGAATTATCATGAAGGAACATAAAACGATCTATCATAAAGGAGTGTATAACATAATCAGCATGAACTGAAGTTAACCATGACAGTATGAAAACATACTTGACATAAAAACATATTATCTTATGAGGGGACATGAAAAAAAATTTATGCCAATAAATCATGAGAAAAAATTTATGCATGAAAAACAGTGCATGAATGCATAATGTAGTTTATAAAAACCTTTATATGTGCGTGGGGACGCCTATGGGTCGGTCCCGAAAAAAATACAAGGCGAGGGGACGCCTATGGGTCGGTCCCAAAGTTAAAAGTTTCGATAAAAGCACATGCGATTAAATAGGGCCAGTCCTGTTCCAACCATTACTTAGTCATAATCCCTGCAACAATGATACATGAAACATAAATAAATGAAACTCATATGTCAAAACTTATCAGAAAAAATTTATGTGACTAATTATGAACTACTGGGGTTCAGTCCACATACCCACAGTTCTCGAGAAACATTATGCATGAAACAATGACACATAACTAAATATGAATGACGGTTGTCCATCCATATTAGTAAAACAATATCGATGAAAACATCAAGGTTAAAACCTCAAGGTGCTGAAAACATCATGGTTAAAATAACAATGCGCTAAAAACATCAATACGTAGAATAACAGACGTTGGCTTAGGAAGCTCCTGGTGACTACCCACTAGTCACAGATCAAGTTTTAGAGCCTACAGGTCGAAGCCTTGGCTCTGATACCATAATTGTAACACCCCATTTTGATAACGGAATGTCACGCGTAATTATGGCGTGTCATCAAAGCATACAAGGATAAATGTATAAAACATTACATGACCATAGGGATAACCGGAATCAAACATCGGTTCCCAAACATAAGCCCAAAACATAATAAAGCAAAAGAAATGAATGAAAGACTAAACAAGCATAAGTATATGAAGGCAAAAAGGAAAAGAAGTCTCTAGAAGCTTCCATCCTATGCACGTCCTCCAAATGCTCGAGTCTTTCCTAGGGTACCTACCATTTTGGGACATGGAAAGGAAAGTAACGGCTGAGCAAAACGCTCAGTGCACGGATATAGACATAGTATAAATGACTAAAACATGATAAAGACTTAATAGCAGCGGAAATGTATAAGTCCTGGAAAACCTGGAACATGTTCATAAAACTGGTTTTATAGTTTGAAAAGCCTTATGTTTATCTTATGAAAACTGTTTAACATATTTTACCATTAGACAATATAGGTCATGAAAATCCACCGTGCATGAATACTTGGAGGGGTGACCTCATCATGCAAATTAGAGGGGCTTCCTCTAATTTAATATACTGGTTCTGGGTGGGAGGGATCAGCTCCTTATGAAGGATGCAAGGCACACACCACATTCACCATGAAATCCTGACTGAAAACATGTAACTAGGATGCACCCATACGTCCTACATGATAAATATAATATAAATGGCCAAAAGCTGAAGGGACGCCACGAGCAATCAATCCGCTATGGTGAAGTCATAACATCAGTGCCTCTAATGTTATGGTCATGGTACCTCCATAACTAGGTGAAACTGGTCATGCATGTATATGGCTATAGGTATTCTAAATTAAACATAAGCAATTCAAACACATACTTATACTACGGGAAAACATTTGGCTGCATACGGAAAATCCTAATAAGGAAAGAATGTCCATATTGAAAGGACAGGAATCCGTACCTTATGTCCAGTGAACGAAGAAGATGAACTAAGGAAAATTCTACTTCGGTATCACTAATGCTACATAAATACATACATGAATAAGTACCTGCTTACTAAATACGTAACTGGCTTTATGGCATGTCTTAGCTTATTTTATATGTTCATATCATGTTTTACTGTTTAAAGCCTTAAACTGTGTTTATCTTATATTCTGTCTATTCGGATTAAGTATTTCTGGTATTTCATGTATTATTATACTTACTGTGTAATAATAAGTAACTTTCCAAAAATAGCAGGTTTCCTAAAATAGAAAGTTTCCAAAAATAGAAAGTTTCCAAAAATAGAAAGTTACCAAAAATAGAAAGTTTCCAAATATAGAAAGTTTCCAAAATAGAAAGTTTCCAAAAATAGAATTACTGCTTAAAATAGATAAGTTTCTAAAAATAGAAAGTTTCCATAAATAGATCAGCTGCCTTAATTAAATAAGTTTCTAAAATAGAAAGTTTCCATAAATAGATTAGTTGCCTGAATTAAATAAGTTTCTAATAATAGAAGGTTTCCATAAATAGATTAGCTGCCTGAATAAGCTAAGTATATAAGCCTAAGTGTTTTTCTGATTATTCTCTAAGTCATAATGACATAATGTATAGTTTATTAATTATTACATGCAATTTAATTAAACTATAGGTTAAAAGTATTTAATTAAATGTATCATGTATTTAATTAAATAAAGTTAAATACTTAGGTTAAAACATGTATTATTATTTATTAATAATATAACCTAAGTCATGTTAATTAATTAATTATAACCATGGTTTTTAAATAATTAATTAATTATAAGTCTTAAAAATATAAAATACTTAGGTTAATATTTTCATGATTTTAATAATTAATATAACCTAAGTCATGTTATTAAATTAATCATGTCATGTTCATTAATTTAATTTTAACATAAGATTATAAAAGAAAAATAATCTTAACAAACATCGTGAACCGGATCTTGACTAAGAACCATGAACAGGACATGAAATCGACACCATACCCCGAACCAAATCGGGGTTACCCTTGTCTTGTTGCTGCCGTGGGACCCACACCAACCAACCGGGACCATATGGTCTCGGTGGTGGTCAAATAGCCAAACCGAGACCCTCTCGGGTTCGGTTTAGGCGGCGGCCAAGAACAAACACCCCTAAAACATCCCTTTTGATTTATTCCAAATCCAATTTCATGTTAGATCTATGATTTAATTAAGTTTTAAAAAAACATAACATGTTCTTAATTATTTAAAAGATTAAATCAAAAGAAAAGGGTTAAAAGAATTACCGAATGCGTGGATCTAAATAATGATGAACAAACACGAACACTAGCAATAAATCCAAGATCAAAGATCAATCAAACACCCCTTTGGTATGTTTGAGGGTGGCGGCCAAAAGAAAAAAAAGAAGGAGGAGGAGAACTTTTAGGTTTTTGTGAAAATCCTCTGTAAGTGAAAATGAGTAGTGTTTTTCCCTTAACCCCCTATTAGTGAAAATTGAAATGGGCTTGGCCCATTTCTCCCTTGTTGCCGCGGGTAGGGGCCCCACATGGGGTACCCGTACCGTTTTCCGTGTCTTGATGTTTAGTTACTCGTTCGTGATTATTTGTGTTCGCGTTTAATGTGTTCTCGTTAAATAATTACCGTGACCTAATATAATTATTTACACTCGTAATAAATATATATACGTAATTAATAGTAGTTCGTGATTTAATTACGTTCATGATTTCATGAGCGCATGTTCATGATTAATTATTGTCAAATAATTATTACGTGCTCGTGCGTAGTAAATATTTATCGTGTTCTAACACGTACGTAATACGTAAAATCCTAACACGTAATCGTAATCATGCTATAATAGGAAAGTTTTAATCTAGTACGTACGATCTTAAGGTACTATTCATGGTAAAAGTATGCGGGTTTTACATCAAATTACCCCTATTGGGCCTCCAAATGGGCTAAATAACAAAACAGTCCCTTAATGGCCTGAATTTTGGCCCAATAAGAAAAAGTTCATCAAATAAGCCCAAAATCTCCTATCTGACTCAAAATTTGATTTTAAGAACAAAAGTCTAAAGGCCCAAAAGTTGAAATGAGCTTATTACAGCTTAATAGTCAACAGCTTATTCTTAATGGGCTTTTTGGCCCATTAAGCCTTAAGCTAATGCCATAAGCTCTAATTTGACACACAAGCTTCTTTTTAGATACTAAAGAGATCTGTAAAAAGAAATTTTGAAAAAGCCCAAAAATAAGCCTGAAATAAGCCAAAACTCTCTACAGAAAATGACAAAATAGTCGTTTTTGAGTTCTAGACCAGTTCAAGGGCTGATTCAAGTTGCAAAATGTTTCAAATGACAAAACTAAGCTTAATAATCAAAAAGATTTCCAAAAATCACAATGAATAAGCTGTAAAAAGCAATAAGCACTTATGATAAAAGTCAACTTAGTTGGTTTTCTAGTCAAACCTAAAAGTCAAACCCTAAAAAGCTCCAGATTAGTCAAATTGGTCAAATAAGGAAGATTGATTACAAAAACTAAGTTGTTGCAAGTCTGAATAAGCTAGAATAGCTTATGAATAAGCTGTTTGATAATTAACACTAGCAGGGGCTAGTTTTGGGTGTCCTGCAGTGGGAAAAGTTGCCACTACTTGACTTTCTTGACTTTTTGTCTTTTGTGGGTTTTTGTTGGATTCAAGGCACACAAAGGCACCCTTATAACCAGTGGTTATAAGGAGTCAATCACAATCAAATAAACACAAATCCTAACAGCCAATTAATACAGTTAATTCAAGCTTTGCCCAAATATGTCACAGACTTGGAAGATAAGCATTTTTGCACAAATAAGCAGATTAAACAAGAATAAGCCAACCAAATTAAACCAAATGCACACAACAGCTATAATAAATTCGAATGAACATAAATCAATAATGTTATGATTTTACTAGTTGAAAAGTTCGTTGTTCCAGTCTTAACGAATTGATTTCTGGCTTAAAGTACGACTCAGTTGATTTTGGTGAAACAAATATTTTTGGTTGTTTATAAATAAAATGTGCAAAAACAATTAAAGTAAATGACTTGAAAGTAAATCTAAATCTAATTTAAAGTAAATGGTGCAAGTATTTAAAAGCGAGGCTAAAATTAAAAGGCACTAAATATAAATAACGTAAACTTAAATCTAACTAAGGCAAACTTAAAACGCAACTAAAACTAAAGCTTAAACAAAGGCAACACTAGAATAAATCTAAGGCAAATAAACTTAAAGTGCAACTAAGTAAAAAGGTGGGAAAATTAAAGCTCAAAATTAAGAAAATTAAAAACTGGAAATTAAGTAATTGAAAATCAACTATCCTGGATAACTACCCTTATCCGGAATAAACACCCTATTTGGAATACTGTCACTATGCGGAATAGATGCTTACTCGGAATAACACCCCTATTCGGAATATTCCTTGCTATCCGGAATAATCCTTACCCGGAATAACTTACCCCTATGAGGAATATTCCTTGCTATTCGGAATAGTCAGCCTACTCGGAATAAGTCCCCTATGCGGAATATTGTCACCTATCCGAAATAAGTTCCCTATACGGAATAAACCTTCTATGCGGAATATCACGCTATGCGGAATGTTCTGCTATTCGGAATACACTCCTTATGCGGAATGTAAGCCTATTCGGAATAAGTAGCCAACCCGGAATAAACAGCCTACTCGGAATAACGAATATTCCGAATAAAGCACTCTGCTAAACCCTTATCCGGAATATTCAGAAAGATCAGCAAGTTCCTGGGAAAGATCAGAAACAAAACGCGAAGAACAAGGAACAAAATAACACACGAATTTAAGCAAAACAAAGCTAAATCAACCACAAGATTAAATCAAACAAACAAATAAACAACTATTAATCATAAACAAACTAGCCAAAACAATCAAACTAACAAAACTAATCAAAATAATCAAAACCCACTTTGATCAAAATAAAAAAATAAGAACATTAACATGAACATAAACAATAAAAATCAAAGATTAAGAAAGGTAGAATGAGATTAACAAGATAAAGATAAAGATTAACAAGAATTAAAAGAAAAACTTACTTGAAATTAAATGGTAATTAAGGTGCAAGACAGGAATTTAAGTTTGACAAGTATTTAAATGACAAGGTAATTAAAAGTGGAAGAATTAATTGTCACTATTAGCCAACAAAATAAAAAGTGATTAAGACTAATCTATATATAGGGGAGGATTAGGAAGCTTCCTCCCCTCCTTCATTTCTTCTTAATTGCGTCATTAGGTCCTTAAGCCTTTAATCTTCATTAATTGCACCATTAGTCCTTTATTCTTCTAATCTTCTTTAAGCTTGGACTCTAATGACTTGTGGCTCGGAATTTCTTTTGAACTCGTCTTTTAATTCTTCAATAAAATAGACTTGAGTTCCTCGGCTTTTAGTGAACTTCCGCCTTTTGACTTTTTCTTCGATAAATCTTCAGAATTGGTCTTGGACTTCCGTTCTTTTTGCACTCTTGACTTCTTGACTTCGTCTTTTCATCTTTTTCTTCAATAAAAGCCCGTAAATGCCCGTGTTTTCTCCACTTTTCACAATTTCGTCGTAAATCACAACAAAAATACAAACCACGCATAATTACGACATAAAAGACATAAGATACACGTTTTGGCTCAGTTATTATTGTAATTAAGTGGTAAAAAGGATGGGTGTTTACACACCTATCAGATCCCCTACACTTGACCATTGCAATGTCCTCATGCAATGCATTAGTTACAAAGCACGTTTACACTTTTCATCATAATCAATCCATAGTGGCCTTTATTAAAGAGATAGAAAATTAAAAACATACAAAGTAAAGAAATCAAAAACATACCTTGGGTTTTGGAAATGTCATGAATAATCATCATCCTCAAGTTTTCACTTTCTCCAAACCAAGCTTAAAAACGAGATCATTGTCATTATAAGTTAGCAAACTAACACGAACTCATGTGGGACAATTATTCACTTAGACTCCCTTATTCCTAGGGGTATCTCTTATATTTTATTATTGTCTTGAATGATCACGAGGATGCATTGTTGACTTATTTCGATAGTTATTTAGTCTGAAAATAAAGTGAACGATTTAATCAATAGTTAGCTAAAGGACAAAATCTTTTAAAACTGCTTCTCGGGACCTCATAAAGTTCATATCTTGGCATAACTCGCTTCACGATTTGAGACCTTTCTCGGACCGATATTTGGCAGTGACTTCATACTTCAAACCTTGAGAGACGTTCATGAAATAATGGTCTTCTCTTCATAATGGAATTTCTTCACTTGAAGTTTTGAGAGATTCTTCATATATGGACCACGACTTATTCATTTTTCTCCAATCTTTATTTTGGACTTTGATATACAACGATCCGCCTCCTTTTATGACTTGGATCTATTTATCCTCATACCTTGCTAGGGTCTTTTCGGATGCACTTCTCCATGACTTTTGGGGAGTTTTTGCTTTTCGTCGTGTGTCTCGATCCTTCATATTGATTTTCGATAAATGATTCTTCACATCACTTTGGATCTTTAGCAAAAAAATATATAGCCCTCATGCCTTGTTAGGACCTTTTTGGACTCGCCAATCTTCGCATCCCGCTTCAATAAGTTATGCCTTGGCTATGAACTCTAATCCATACCGAGCAACTTTTAAACGATCTTGGGCTAGAAGCTAAGTAACTTTTCAAATCGTACAACCTTATTTATTGCAAATAAATTTATTAGCAAGCGATGGGAGAATAGGCTTATAATTAACTCACATAAATTCACGAAAGAATACCGAACTTATAATTGGCTCTATCATCTCTCGTTCTCCATAGTTTAAAATCTCAAGGAATGAGACTCGTGGATGCTTAGCCTATTAATTCAAAGTTTTGGGTTTTCGAGTCGCCTATAGGATCTTGCAAATTCTTAGACTTTTTCAAGTTTAGAAATCGCATTTTAAAGTTCCCTTGATAAACGACTCTCTAGAATCAATTATAGGAACTTGCAAAAAGTTCTTGTTCTTAACCCGTGAGAGTTAAGACTTTCGCGTTTTATAGCTCCCTATATAAAAGCCTAGCAAAACTTGACTTAAACACGTTAAGGATACTAGCTAGAGTAACTTAGATAAGTAAACTCGGGTTGAGTCAAAAGATTCACAACGTTTGAAAATTAAAACCTCTTTATTAAACATTTATTCTAATAAGGAAAGAAAATAACTATACAAAAGGAAAAACTAATAGGCCAAAATAGATCAAAAAATTTGAAAAATGTCGAAAAATTGATTTTCCGGTTAAAATGAGGACAATTACAAGGAAAAGGCCACTTAACTTCGATAGAAGTCCCCCTACACTTAACATAAACATTGTCCTCAATGTTTAAGCATGTGGGAGTAAACTCCCTACACTTAGGACATTGTGCACTTTGTTTAAATCTCGCTAAGGAAAGGACAACTAAAGAGATTCCTATTTTAATATTGAGAAAATATAAAATAGTGAATCGAAAATAGTTTAGGATAGAACCGGGAAGAAGGGAACACGGAATCACAGGTCGTCAAGAATCATCAAGAGTGGATCTTTGAAGCTCGAATCCCTGATTAAGAAGAGAGGAGAGGAAATAGCAAACCAATGGGTCTCCCTACACTTAGGCTAAAGAAAGCGAAAAGATAGATGCATGGGTTGCCTCCCAAGAAGCGCTTGATTTTTGATAACCGAGTCGTGAGCCTGACTCGACCTTGATCATCAACGGAAGAAGCATGAAACATATCCACCAGGATCAAAGAGATAGTTTTCGTCCATCAAATAGCAGAGGCTTAAGGCGAACAAGGCAAGCCAAAGAAGGATAGGCAGGGTTCCCTTAAGCAGCGATGGAGCATGGTGGAAGCAAGTATGGTGAGGTGTAAGCATGTCTTCGAAATTTCCAAAGATTTTTCCTTTTATTTCATCAGGTGGATACTGAGATGGCTTAAATATTTGAATACCGGGGTCGAACACCTTTTCCTTTAGGGGAAAATAGCACTCAGGCTCAACAGAATGGGAAGAAGATCCGTAAAGAAGCACAACCTCGTCCTCAGAAGGGGGACAAAGAGGTGTTAACTCATACGTGCTGCGGATATTGGTGTCGACCGGTTTCTTCTCCTTTGAAAGAATGTTCTTAAAATCCAAAGTAGGATCAAGACGATAATCTTCAAAATCATAAGGAGGAGCATCACTCTCATGAGGGAAGTAAGTATTAAGAAACGTAGAGAAGTCTTCCTCAAATGAGTAATCGTCCAAAGTAGGATCGAGTGATGGCGGAGGATCTTGATCATGTTAAGAATCGCTCGAAAGAGTATCAGCCTCATCAAAATCATCATATGTGGGCAGCTCAGGATACTCAGAAGTAAGGTCATCATAATCATCCGAATCTGAGCTAGACTCATCATCATAAGCATCAAAGACCGGTGGAGAATCATAAATGGGAGAAGGTTCTAAATTGGGACGAGAATCATCCACATCATCTTGAAAAAGTGGATTATCAATGGAAGAGTCGAATAGAGGATTGTTGTAGATGGTAAAATCATCGAGCACATTAATCATATTCACTGATTCTCGTCCTCCAAAAGTTGTACTTGTAAGCTTCCCCATTTTGAAAACTTGTGCATCATCCCCGACTCTTAAGATTAACTCACCTTCGGCCACATCCACTAAAGCTCGTCCGGTTCTTAAGAATGGCCGACCAAGTATTAAAGGAATACGAGGGTCCATTTCATAATCAACAACGACAAAGTCGACCGGGAAAGTAAATGTGCCAACTTTGATGAACACGTCTTCGGCAATACCAACGGGGTAAGCGAGAGTGCGATTTGCAAGTTCAAGAGTCATCTTTGTTGGAGTGAGGTCGGGCAATGATAGTGTTTTCCAAACACTCAAAGGCATAAGATTAATACTAGCCCCGAGATCAGCAAGGGCAGTAAATTCTTCAGTTTTGTTGAACACGCAAGGCAACACAAAACGACCGGGATCTCCAAGCTTTTCCGGAAGTTCTTTAAGAATAACTACAGAGCAGTTTTCATTTAGACGTGTGTTGGCGAGCTCAATTAACTTCTCCTTCTTGTTAAGCAATTCCTTAAATGCTTTCACAAATTTGGGCATGTGGACAAGTGCTTCAAGAAAGCTAATGTTGAAGTTCATCTGAGAGATCATCTTCACATAGCGTGACACTTCAGCGTCATCCTTGGTTAGCATTTTGGTCTTGCCTAAACGAGAAGGATAAGGGATATTGGGTTTGGGTGGTGAAGGTGCAGGTGTAGTAGGTAAAGGTTGAGATGTTGAAGGGTCCTTCCTAGGTACATCGTCATGACGAGGCGGAGACGGTAATGGTGCACTAATACTAGGTGTAGGTGGAGTAGGGATACATGGTGGTGGAGGAGGTGTAAATGATAGGGGTGGGATAGGTGGATCGACAATGGTAATTCCACTACGAGTAGTAATAGCACTCATATTTGCTCGCGGATTGGTGACGGTGTTTGAAGGTAGAGAACTTAAAGAAGAAGGTTGAGCGGCGGGCAAGAAACTAGCAAGCATATTCTTCAAATCATTGGTTTGATTGTTGAAGGAGGATTGGATATTATCTCGAAGCTCGGATCTTATCTCATTTCCTTGCTTTGTGATATCTCCTTTCAGATTGATAATTTGGCTCTGAAGATTCTTGATTTGCTCACCTTGGGTTCTCATGATGGCTTCAACATCGTGGTTCATGGGTGGGGGTTGTTGAACGGGTGGGTGATAAGGATTAGAAGCTCTTGGTGGGATTTGGTTGCTTCTATTGTAGTTGTTGGCAGGGTTTTGGTTTTGAGGAGAAAAACCGGGTGAAAGGTAGTTGTTTGATCGGTAACTCAGCAGATTTCTATCCCCTTGAGGTCGAGCTTGGTAATTTTCCGGTGAATAATTACCATAAGCTGCATACACATTTTCTGAATTTCCTTGAGTAGAAGGACAATCGGTGTATGAGTGAGGACCGCCGCATGTTTCACAAGGATTAGCAACCGCTTTAACTTGTTGTTGTTGGTTTGAAGCGAGAAGCGTGATACTTTTTCTCATTTCAGTCATCAAGCGGGTGAGTTCGGTCATATCAGGGTTTGCTGAAGTAGACGAAACATTGACTCTCGGGTTGTTCCTTGAAGAAGCAGAGGAATCCCAGTTTTTGTGGTGAGTAGTCATGTTCTCAATAAGCTCTCTACACTCCTCGGGTCTCTTTTTCATGAATGTGCCACCGGCGGCTGCATTAATCGTATCACGATCTCGAAAAGTCAATCCGTTGTAGAAAGTATCAATTAAGATCACAGGGAGCATGTTGTGGTTTGGACAACGATCAATCAAGACATTATATCTTTCCCAAGCATCAAAAAGAGATTCATCGGGTTCTTGCATGAAACCACTGATTTGATTGCAAAGGCTCGTGACCATGGATGGTGGAAAGTAGCGCGACAAAAAGCGTTGAGTCATGTCATCCCAAGTGTGAATAGAATTCTTTGGAAGACGATCAAACCATTTCTCGGCATGATGCGATAAAGTATGTGGGAAGAGTTGTAGGCGAAGAACATCCATTGTGGCACCGGGCAACTTCATGCTTTGGGTGATTGTAATGAACTTGTCGAGGTGTTTGTTGGCATCATCATCAGGAAATCCACGGAATGGGTTAGTCTGCCCTTGCTGAATCATGTGGTGCTTCAACGAAAACTCCGGAGCGTTGATTTGCATCGGCGCAATCGGTCCTCCTCGTCCAAACATGGTAGGTTGACAAAGCTCCTCCATTGTCCGAAGATCGGGCTGTGGAAGAACATTGTTGTTATTGTTGAGGTGCGGTGGATTATTGTTGTTGTTAACACCTGACATACTTAAATCTTCTTGAGTCTCGTGCTCTTGATAATTAGAAGATCTATTACGCATACACCTGAAAATGCAAAAGAAAAAGAAACCAAACACAAAGACAATATATATACACAATAAAGATAAAATATTTTTGGATTTTTGAAATTTTTAATTTTTATGGATTTTTAGCAATTTTTAATTTTTATGGTTTTTCGATTTTTTTTATGCAAGAAAAATAACGCTCACAAGTGAACGGATCCCAAAAAGCAACGCGTCTCTCACAGAAAACCGTTAATCTTTACGAAAAGAGCCGGCAGCGGCGCCATTTTAATATTATGATTTTACTAGTTGAAAAGTTCGTTGTTCCTGTCTTAACGAATTGATTTCCGGCTTAAAGTACGACTCAGTTGATTTTGGTGAAACAAATATTTTTGGTTGTTTATAAATAAAATGTGCAAAAACAATTAAAGTAAATGACTTGAAAGTAAATCTAAATCTAATTTAAAGTAAATTGTGCAAGTATTTAAAGTGAGGCTAAAATTAAAAGGCACTAAATATAAATAACGTAAACTTAAATCTAACTAAGGCAAACTTAAAACGCAACTAAAACTAAATCTTAAACAAAGGCAACACTAGAATAAATCTAAGGCAAATAAACTTAAAGTGCAACTAAGTAAAAAGGCGGGAAAATTAAAGCTCAAATTTAAGAAAATTAAAAACTGGAAATTAAGTAATTGAAAATCAACTATCCTGGATAACTACCCTTATCCGGAATAAACACCCTATTCGGAATACTGTCACTATGCGGAATAGATGCTTACTCGGAATAACACCCCTATTCGGAATATTCCTTGCTATTCGGAATAATCCTTACCCGGGATAACTTACCCCTATGCGGAATACTCCTTGCTATTCGGAATAGTCAGCCTACTCGGAATAAGTCCCCTATGCGGAATATTGTCACCTATCCGGAATAAGTTCCCTATACGGAATAAACCTTCTATGCGGAATATCAGGCTATGCGGAATGTTCTGCTATTCGGAATACACTCCTTATGCGGAATGTAAGCCTATTCGGAATAAGTAGCCAACCCGGAATAAACAGCCTACTCGGAATAACGAATATTCCGAATAAAGCACTCTGCTAAACCCTTATCCGGAATATTCAGAAAGATCAGCAAGTTCCTGGGAAAGATCAGAAACAAAACGCGAAGAACAAGGAACAAAATAACACACGAATTTAAGCAAAACAAAGCTAAATCAACCACAAGATTAAATCAAACAAACAAATAAACAACTATTAATCATAAACAAACTAGCCAAAACAATCAAACTAACAAAACTAATCAAAATAATCAAAACCTACTTTGATCAAAATAAAAAAATAAGAACATTAACATGAACATAAACAATAAAAATCAAAGATTAAGAAAGGTAGAATGAGATTAACAAGATAAAGATAAAGATTAACAAGAATTAAAAGAAAAACTTACTTGAAATTAAATGGTAATTAAGGTGCAAGACAGGAATTTAAGTTTGACAAGTATTTAAATGACAAGGTAATTAAAAGTGGAAGAACTAATTGTCACTATTAGCCAACAAAATAAAAAGTGATTAAGACTAATCTATATATAGGGGAGGATTAGGAAGCTTCCTCCCCTCCTTCATTTCTTCTTAATTGCGTCATTAGGTCCTTAAGCCTTTAATCTTCATTAATTGCACCATTAGACCTTTAATGACTTGTGGCTCGGAATTTCTTTTGAACTCGTCTTCTAATTGCACCATTAAGCATGGACTCTAATGACTTGTGGCTCGGAATTTCTTTTGAACTCGTCTTCTAATTCTTCAATAAAATAGACTTGAGTTCCTCGGCTTTTAGTGAACTTCCGCCTTTTGACTTTTTCTTCGATAAATCTTCAGAATTGGTCTTGGACTTCCATTCTTTTTGCACTCTTGACTTCTTGACTTCGTCTTTTCATCTTTTTCTTCAATAAAAGCCCGTAAATGCCCGTGTTTTCTCCACTTTTCACAATTTCGTCCTAAATCACAACAAAAACACAAACCAAGCATAATTCCGACATAAAAGACATAAGATACACGTTTTGGCTCGGTTATTATTGTAATTAAGTGGTAAAAAGGATGGGTGTTTACACACCTATCAATCAACTTGTTTCATGCACTGATTCAAGGTTTAGACGAAGATTCAAGCAATTAAAAGTTACTGATGAACAAATGAAGAACTGAAAATCCTTTTGCTGATGTACTTGACCACAATCCCAAATTCAAACCCTCAAATCTTTCAAACAGGTTATATAAACTTTGTTTAAACATTTTTTATCCCTAAACATGCATGCACTCATGTGTTTCCAATATTTTAGGTCAAAAATTGCAAAATCAAGCAAGATATAACACTTTATCAGATTTGGTGTTTCAAAGAGCCAAGTTGGCAAATATCATAACTCAAGCACTTGATAAACAGATACCAACACTTAACAAACAAAAATCCTAACTCAAACTCAAACAAGTACCTTAAATCACTAGACCCAAACAACCCTTAAACTTTTTAATCCAAGATTTAACAAAGCAAATGTGTATTTCAGGTTTACCAAAGCCTAATCTAGCATCATAACAACATTATCATGCAGTATTAAGCAAATTCAAGCCACAAGAACAACACTTATAACAGCAGATCAAGAAATCACAAAATATCACTTTTTAAGCAGATTTTTGGTAAGAAGACTCAAACCTCATGAATGTACATCCACACTCACGAATTTTTGAGCTTATGTGCCTAGCTTAACAAGGCACAAGCTTCCACAAAGCTGCTAAGAGTAATCCAAACTTTGTACCCACTCCTTGATAATCCCCAAACCACAAGCTCACAAGACCTTGATAATCTTCTTATCAGGGTGCTATAATCACTTGTAATCTAAAAATTCCAAGGATGTACACTTAGCAAAATATCAAATTTTGGAAAATTATGCAATTTCTTGCACAATGTTTAAAAACAGGTTTTAAGACTTCAAATTCATAAACATGTAACAATAACAAGAGTAAAATAAGGTTGGCACTTAGATTTCTTCAACACTTCAAACACTTTTTCATTAAACTAAAACAAGGATTTACAGAAAGTTGAACAAGGAAAAACCAAGAGCAATTTTTAATGTAATGAGTCCTATGCCTTATATAGGCTACATGAATACTAGAAAAACTAAAAAAAACTATAAACCCTAGTTGGTGAAGTCCCTAAAATGCCCTTGTGAAATTTGAATTTTGCTAAGCTTGTGAAGGATTGTTGGCGTCTTGTGGAGTTGCAAAGTTGGTGGAATTTGATCAAGGGCTCATAACAAGCTTAGAATGTAAGCAGGTTTGTAGATGGTTGATTCTCTTGCATGTTTTGGCAGTTTCCCCAAAAGCATGTAGCAAGGGTTTAACATGTGAGCTGTGGGATGATGTGGCATGGGGCTTAAGGGTGGGGTTTTAGTTATTAGTCCCTTAATCTTAATTCTGGAAGAGATTAAGGGCTAATTTCAAGTATTTAAGAAATCCCCAATTCGGATTAAGAACACCAAGAACACTAGATTAGATCTTGTTTTATGTTTAAAACTTGTTTGGCGCGTGTTTTAACTTTATTAATATTAAGTTAAATCGTTTTAGTGAGTGGGATGGTGACATGGATGAAGGGTGGCTTGTGATTGGCTGGATGCAGTTAGTGGGGCACGTGGCATGCCACCACTGGTTAAGGTAACTTCTATGTCTTGGCAGCTTCAATTCCTCTTCTTTCTTCCTTTCTTCATTTGTTGTTTAAATATGAAAAACTGAATTCCCTTTGTTATTGAAGTTTCAGTTTTCATATTTTTGCCCCAAAAAGTTTCCAAAAGTAATTTCAGGGGTATTTCTTGTAATTTGATGATTCTTGAAGGGTTGGTTTTGGCATTTCTTCATTCTTCATGGTCTTTACTTGTATAGTTGACTTTGTGGAGGACTAAAATGACAAGTCTTCATAAATGAGGGACCATTCTTGCCAATTCTTCAAAGTGGAAGGTCCTTTTTGCAATTTTGACAAACTTTAAGGACCAAACTTGTAATTATGAATAAACAAGGGTTTAAAATGTCAATTCTTCAATACTAGAGGACCCTTCTTTTACAATCTTCAGTTCTTCAAGGGTTATTCTTGGAAAATCAACTCTTAGGGCTTGGTTCATTGTGCGGCTTCGTTTCCCGTGTTCGTTTTTGCTTGTTTCTTGTGATCTTTTTCCATTTTCTCAATATCCGTACCTAATATACACATGGAACAAACACAAGCATATATTTGCCATATTTCATGATATTTTATGCATTTTAAGCCCATTTTGGACGATGAGACTATGTATAAAAGCAGTCTCATCATTGATCTTGAAAAGGTTAAGTGGACTAGTGCAATAGATGAGGAAATGAATACCATGAAAGTAAATGATGTTTGGATTCTTGTAGATCCACCTCCAAATGCTAAATTAGTGAAAGGAAAGTGGATATTCAAGAAGAAAACTGACATGGATGGCAAAATAAAATCCTATAAAGCTTGTTTTGTAGCTAAAGGTTTTACTCAAACTTTTAACATTATGAGGAGACGTTTTCTCCAGTAGCAAACATTAGAGCTATTAGGATTCTCATAGCTATAGAAGCATACTATGATTATGAGATATGGAAAATGGATGTTAAAACTGCCTTCTTGAATGGTCGCTTAGATGAAGATATCTATATGCAGCAACCTAAAGGGTATGTTGATCATAAGTATCCAAGACGCGTGTGTAAAATTCAAAGTTCTATTTTATGGTTTAAAGCAAGCATCACGTAATGGAATAAGTGATTTGATGAAGAAATAAAAAAAGTTTGGATTTGTTCAAAATCGTGATGAGCCATGTGTATATCGCAAAGCTAGTGGGAGTGATGTAGTGTTCCTAATCTTATATGTTGATGACATATTAATCATGGGAAGTAACATTCCAAGACTTAAAGAAGTTAAGGACTATCTTGGCAAATGTTTTTCTATGAAGGATTTAGGAGAATCTGCATACATTCTGGGAATTAAAATTTATAGATATACGAGTAAGCGGTTAATCGGTCTTAGTCAAAGTACTTATCTTGACAAGATATTGAAGAAGTTTAATATGCATAACTCCAAGAAAGGTTTTCAACCTATAGAGGTTAAGCATGATTTAAGTCATGAGAGGGATGTATCATCACCTAAAGAGGTAGAATAAATGAAGAAATTGCCTTATGCTTCGGCTGTAGGATCTATCATGTATGCTGTAAGATGTACAAGGCCAGATGTGGCGTTTGCTCAAAACTTAGTCAGTCGTTACCAACAGAATCCAGGGAAGCTCCATTAGGTTGTTGTTAAACATATTCTAAAGTACTTGAGGAGTACTAAAGATACGCTTTTGGTATTCGGAGGGAAACTAGACATAGAACTGAATGTTACAGGTTTCTGTGATGCGTCTTGGCAATATGATAAAGACGATACAAAGTCTTAGACGGGTTACGTGTTTGTCATAAATGGAGGAGCAGTTGATTGGAAGAGCAAAAAGCAGAAAACGATTGCAATGCATGCTACTCAACCTGAGTACATGGCTGCTTCAGAAGCTACAATGGAAGCTGTTTGGATTAGGAAGTTTGTTGAAGATCTTGGAGTGATGCCTTCAATCAAAGAACATATTAATATGCATTGTAACATTTCTGTCGTAATCATATTCGCCATTGATCCTGGAGTCATGAAGGGCGCTAAACACTTCAAACGTAGATATCAGTATGTTCAAGAACAAGTCGAGGCTGGTGAAATCAGATTAATAAAAGTTCACACAGATAATAATTAGTTGATCCTTTTACTAAGGCTTTGCCTAGAGGAAAGGTCATTGAACATTGGGCTTCATTTAACTAGTGATTTCATGCAAATCTGTGATTTATTTGGATAAAGAATGCTATGCATTATTATTTAATGAAATAAAGTATTGGTTATGTTTATTCTTGTTATTTAATTTTGTGTCCTGTTTTACATGTTTTAATCCATGAATATTAAATTATGCTAAATGTCCATTGTAGATTAATAATATAGAAGTATTATTAAATTAAGACAAATCTAAATTGTGATAGAATATACTTGAAAGTATATTGATGTGTTTACATATCAAATTTAGATGGTATCAATGAATTGAATATAGGACTTATCCCAACTATATGATTATACTTTATGGATATCATCAAGTAAATCATAAATAGTTATCCTCATACCTGAGATACCAAAAAACTGTTGTGGATCTAGTGCATTTTCTATGAAATAATCTAAAGCTATAACGTAACTAGTGGCCGTAAGGGTTACTTTCAGAAGTATTGCAAAATTTATAAGTTTTTCTTGTAGTCAATATGGGATTTGTTTCATCAAAATTGATTTTGGACTTCAATACAGCTGGGGGCCTCGTCAGATTAGGAAGATGTTTGTGTGACCGCACCCAAAGTTATTCTAAACTATGTTTAGAAGTTTTTGTAGTCTTGCTTAATCGGATAAATGAGAAACAGAATAGTTAATGAAGGAATGACTAAGATCCATATCCTTATTAACATTGTATAGAAACGAAAGGATAATAATAATGATGAATCATTAATAAGGTTTTATCCAGATACTTTACTCGAATTGTACTAGAGGCATCAGCGTGTAACTAGACACTAACCGATGTGATCACACTATTAAAATATGTCCAAGTGGGAGCTGTTAGTTTATGGACTTAATTTTAATAGTCGTGTGTTAGGATCGAACTCGAGGTTACGGGATTGCACACAATGCGTAAAGAGTTAATTTATTAATAAATATATTTTATATATTTATTAATTAAAACAAGCTTTAAACATTTACCGGTCGTTAAGTTTTAAACGTTAGAACTAACGATTAATATGGATAAATAATATAATAGAAAAGAAGGTTCCGGAAACACCATTTGTGGGTGCATTCCGATCGGTGGGAGCAAGGGGGGCAAAAGGAAAGTTTTTTTCTTTCCTAAGTTGTTCTTGTTTAACTTGAAAGGCAAGTTTGGTTCCACTATAAATACCCATGAGATTTCTCATAAATCTTCATCCCATTCTTCGTTCTTTCTCTTGTTAGATCGGTTGAATACCCACAAAGGGTTTCGAATTTATTTTTCCACTTCACGTTTATACTCGTTTTATACGTACTAGTATTACGGTTAACTTGCTATTATACGTGTGTACAAGAACGTAATATAATCTCACAACAGATTATATCTTGGATCGATTAACAAAACGATAAGGGATTAATCATTGATCCTCATAAACCCTTAATTGGTGATTTGTTCTTGTTCGTTGGAATTGCATTGCAAAAGGTACGTAATCCTAATCGATTAATTATGAATGTGTTATTATATGATCTTGTATAAATTGCTTCCGCTATTACATGCTTTGATCTTTACTTGTGTTTTAATAATTGTTATGAACTACATAAACCATCAGAAATATAGATGGATGATATACGTAAAAGTTTCCATCTTCACAAGTTGACACATAAATAGGTATCACATACATTATCTAGGCCTTACCAAACCGCTTCCTGAAAAATGTAACTAGGTGATCCTTTGGAGGTCAGATTTCCTTTACGATATCACAGTGGACGAAGTTATCAGCCCACTCAGTTAGTTTTGGGAATTTGTCTTCTCTGAAAAACTTTATTTCAGTAGCTTTTGTAAGCATTTTATAAGTGTAAACATTAACATCAAAACATACATGATGAACACTTAAAATATTATGCCATAAGATCATAGAATAGGATAATAATCACATAGATATGATGAAAGATAATGACATACCGGATGTTGACATGATGTAAGCAACCCTTTGAACCTATCTAGTTTCTCTCCCTTGATCCAACCTAAGTGTAGAGAGATTGATGGATAGCTATGCTATTCTACTTGTGTGTGTGTGTTTTGGGTAGAGAGAGGACTAGATATATATAGTCTTAGTAGCTAGTATGTCCATCAATACTAGTCAAATAAAAACGGTTAAGACTTTATGTACCATTAGGAGCATTCACACATAATATTGAATTGTTTGACTACACTTATGTGCATGTAACCTACAATTCAAATATTGGACGATAATGACATACTAATAGCGTATCATAATCTTACAATCTCTCACTTGACATGATATTCCTACATGATACAACATAAGGCTAGCAATTAAATCTTATTAACCGTCATCATAAGTATCTCAACATAATAAACCACATGATGGGGATTATGGCGATTATATAAGTATTTATCGTATACTCTCTTCCATATATCACAACATTATGAGTTCATCATACTAGATTCATAAGTTATATATAAATAACATACAGTCCATATTCGTGTTATGACAACACATAAAATTTCTTATTCCAATCATAAATGCATGCTTAACATAATGAATAAGAAATAAAATCAGAAACATTTTGTTGAGCTCAAGAGTGTTTAGAACATCATAATTAATTATCAATACAACCAAGACCCATCCTATGAACATATTACCTAAAAGTCTTTTGGTGGTAAACCCTTGGTTGGAGATACCTACTAATATGTTCGAGATACACTTTGTTTCTGAATTTCCTCTTTCACGATAAAGAACGTTGAAGTCACATGTTTTGCAACTTTAGAGTATTTATCGTTATTATAGAAGAATATTGTTGCGGTGTTATCACCATACATTTTTAGCGGCTTGTTTACAGTGTCGACAACCCCAAGCCCTAAAATAAAGCTCCACAACCATAATGCATGAATAGCAACCTCATAACAAGCTACAAATTATATTTTCATATTATTGATAAATCCCTCAAGAATTTTATGGATATATGCCTTTTGAGATAGTTCTAATAGACCTTTAGATATGTTACGGAATATTAAATTCCCAATCACATAAGATGTCTCATCCATATCTTTGAATTTCTTAGAGAGGTATCCTTTAGTCTTGGCAATAAACCAAAGTCATTCTCGGAAGCAAAATATCCTTAACAAGTAGAACAAAAAATACAAACTTGCTCCCACTAATATTGCCATATATACATCGATCAACGATGATTTCTTCAAAATGTATATTATCGATTTCCTTTGGGTAAACACAATAATATATCATCATCATTATTAGAATGCAATGGAAACATACAATAAAAAATGAAGTTGACTTAGTCAAATGTATAAGCATCTTTGGATAACTATATACATATGACAAAAGTTTACTATTTTTCATCTTTAAGATTATTAGTCATAGAAGAATAATTATCCTTTGGGAAAAATTAATAATATCTATCAACTAATAAAAAAAATTCATAAGAGCATTCTTAACACGACATAAATTATATGATTATTGAAATTAACTTGGCCACTTTGGTGACTAACAAAATTAATCTCTCTTAATGTAATGTAATAAGCAAATAACTAACAAAAAACATAAGTTATATGACTAAATATTTGAAATTAACTTGGCCACTTTGGTGACTAACAAATTAACCTCGCTTAATGTCATATAAGGATAAATAGCTTTAAGACAACATAATCTATATGACTACACAATTGAAATTAATTTGGTCACTTTGGTGACTAAAAAATTAATATCACTCAATGTCATATAATAAATAACAAACTTTAATATAAAATTAATTGAGTTTAAAAAAACATATGAATGTTATAAGTAATATAGTTTTGAAATAATGTAACATCAAATTAATAAACGGTTAACTTTAAAGTCATTAGTTAAAATTTAAACATAAAGATGTTACAAAATAATAATAATTAAAAAATAACATTCAATGTAATTACACATTTATTCCCAATTAATTGAATAATAATAAACTATAAGAAAAAAATGTTACAAGAAGACACTCAAACTTCAAACCATTCATTGATTACAATCAATCATAAAACCATTTATAAAATCATTTATTCATATCATAAAAATACGTCAACAAATAATCATTCATGTTGATCAACTATCTTTATCCAAAGAAAAAAAAAACACCATGCAACCATTATCATTTTTAATAAACGTGACTTTAAAAAAATCACGCGTCATATGCATGTTGAAAACTTCAAGAGATTTATGATAAAAAATTCTCTCTTTTAATATGTAATCAACTTTTATCGAGCGGAAGCGGTACTAGCATTTATATTTTCATGCATACAAACGTAATCAAAAAACATTATCTTTTATTTATGAATAAATGATTAGTCAAATCTAACTTAAAACTTATGAGTAAATTTATTTGTCTCATTAAAAGACTAAATTAATGTATTTTATTTTTCTAATACAAATGAAATCAAACTAATAGCATACAGTTAGAAACTTAGATAATAAATATATATTAATATTAATTAAACATTAAACATGTAATACTCGAATTGTCTTATTTCAATTGCTCTCATTAGCTTGACAATGTCTATTTATATTGCCCATTAATATAATATAGCTTTATGTAAATTTGTGTAGGATACAAACATAAATAATCTTTAATTTAATTCACCACGAAACAATGATGAGTAAATATACGCAAACTATCATAGGCCAACAAAAATTAACATACCAAGCATACACATAAGCAGAGTCCAGAGAGTGTTACATTATTTTAGTCATGATATGTTTAATAATCATAGAAAAGTCATTCTGAAGATAAACAAATGCATGTTTTTTTTAGTCTATTAGTCATCCAAGCAACTCATATAATTAGAATATATATGTTAACTGTTAAAGAGATTAACAAATAAATAAAAAACTTCCATGTATATGTTTTAATCTTATCATATCCTACAACTTGTGCGTATCAAGTTGAACCAATTTATAACCTTAAGCAAAATAATCAGTTTACAACACATATATTCTTCATTATCAATAAAATGAGAACTATTATCTTATTCAAAACCTTAGCTCTAGATACCACATGTAAGCATTTTATTAAGTGTAAACATTAACATCAAAACATACATGATGAATGATAGGTGTGAAAACACCATCCTTTTGCCACTTATTTCTTGCTAAAACGAGACCAAAACGCGTATTTAATGTCATTTGTTTGGAATTATGCGTGGTTTGTGTGTTTGTTGTGTTTTCAGAGCCAACCGGATAAATATTGAAGAAAACATAGGATTGCACGGGTTTAATCGAAGAAAAAGACTCAAGACGAAGTCTATAGTCCTAGAGATGCAAAAGATTTGAAGTCAATGGGCCTATTTGAAGATTTATCGAAGAAAAGGACCAAAGATGGAAGATTTACATATGTCGAAAGAACTCAAGTCTATTAAACGAAGAAATTAAAACACGAGTTAAATTTATTCATCGACAAATCCCGAATCAGAATCGAAAACGTCAACTTTTCTGAAAAGACGAGAAGACAAGAAGAAAGGGAGAAAGCCCACTCACCAAACAAAGACAAGGCCTATATAAAGAGATCCTTCACACATTTTGAGCCAGCTTGTATTTTTCCTTCTTTTTCTTTCTAGTTCGTAGGTCACCAACACCATTAGGGTGTTTGGTTATTTTTATTGTTTTTTAATCCTTCACAAATTTGTAAGTTTTAATCTTCCATTTAGTTTGTTTAACATTAAGCTTTCAATACCATCTTCCTTTAATCTTGTTCATCTTGTTCTTATTGATTTAAAGTTTTCAAGTTTTATTTGGTTGATTTGATCTTCATAAGTTAGTGGGTTTTGTGTTTTTATTGTTGGGATTTGTTGTTTATGGTTAGTAAATGATTATTGGTTAGTTTGGTTTAAATCTTTTGGTTTATTTTGGTTTGATTTGGTGAAAATCGTGTTGCCCAGTTTTTTCTGTTCACTGTTCGTCATATGAAACCCAGATTCTGAATCAAGTATTTTCCCCCTTTCATTCCAGATCAACAGGATATTCCGGATCAGTCATTTTCTTCAAAACATTCCGAATCAACCCCATTATTCCGGATAGCATTCATTATTCCGGATAGCACTAACATTCCGGATCAACCTTCATTATTCCGCATCACCTTACATTCCGAATCACCTTACATTCCGAATCAAGATCGTTTATCCGGAATATTTTATATTCCGGATCTATGCCTTTCATCCAGAATAATCATTATTCCGGATCAACTCTTTTATTCCGAGCCAGCAACACTATTCCGGATCAACTCTTTTATTCCGGATCAAGAATTATTCCGGGTAAACCACTATATTCCGGATAAAAAACTACATTCCGGATCAACTTTATTCCGGATCAACTTTCTATTCCGAATCAAATTTATTCCGCATGAAGTATTTCCAACCTTGATTTCATTTACGGTTTTCTCCTTTCCTCAGTTTTTTCTAAGTTATATTTTTAAATTGTTTTCTTTTATTTAATTTCCATTTTAATTTCTTTTAATTTAACTTTATTTTGCAATTATCTTTAGCTTGTTTTTACGACTTTGCTCTTTTATTCCTTTTTCGTAGAATAGAAAACCAAATCCCCTCTTTGTCACCAAGAACAACTATTCCACTTGGAACCGTTATCGATTCGAGAAGATACCGAGAATTATATTGAACCCATGCAAAACACATGTATCAAATGGCGCCGCTGCCGGCTCTTCTCATAAAGATTAACAGTTTTTTGTGAGAAATTGGATTTTGGGATCTGTTCACCGTGAACGTTACTTTTTCATAAAAATTTTCAAAAAACCCTAAAAATATAAAATTTTCAAAAATCCTAAAAATTAAAAAACATAAAAAGAGCCAAAAATATTTCTTGTTTGCTTTGTTAGTTCTTTTGCAGGTGCATGCATACACGATCAACGTCTTATCAAGAGCCCGAGACTCTCGATCACTTAGACATGGCCGGTGTACACAATAACAATAATAATCCACCTCAAAACAACATGAATAACAACAATGAACCTCTACCGGACAATCGCCCTATGATTGAACTTTTGCAAGCACATGTAGAGGGCAACAACGATCCAATTGTCATACCCGCAATTGCAGCCAACAACTTTGAGCTCAAATCCGGCTTTATTCAGATGGTCTCTGCTCAACCATTCTTGGGGCGTACCATTGACGATCCTCATGACCACATAAAAAGGTTCCTGCAACTCATAAATACGGTCAATTCAATGGTGTTCCACAAGAGGTAATCCGTTTACAACTTTTTCCTTTCTCCTTAGAGGGACAAGCCCGACATTGGCTTGCAAAGGAACCGCCACAAAGTATTCTGACGTGGACGGACTTAGAGACCAAATTCATAAACTACTTTTTCCCACCCTCTCGTACTACCGCTTTGCGGAATGAAATTATTAATTTTGAACAAAAGTACGATGAGACTTTTAGTGAATCTTGGGACCGTTTTAAAGAACTTTTAAGAAAGTGCCCACAACATGGTTTTACCAAAGTGCACCAAATTAATACTTTTTACAATGGTTTAAGCATGAATGACCAAGATTCACTAAACAGTGCCTCGGGGGTAATATTTTGGTTAAGAGTTCTAATGCCGCTTGGGATATTATTGAGAATATGTCTAGAGTGCAAACCAAGAGTGTTCGGACCAATGCCGCTAGTGCTAGTACTAGTGACAACGACAAGCGACTTGACAAAATTACTTCGCTTCTTGAATCGCTTGCTACCCACACCGCTAGCAACACCAAAAGCATCAACGCTCAAAATGCTCATGTCAATGTTGTAAGCCAACCATGTGAAATATGCGGGGGTCCTCACTCTTACACTACTTGTACCTCCACCCAAGACTATCCTTCTAAGAATGTTAACGCAGCATACGGTACCTATCCTTCGGCCGGTTATCAAGCTCGTCCTCAAGGAGACCGCAACTTTCTCAACTATCGCTCAAACAACTTTCTTTCCCCGCCCGGTTTTCCTCCAATCAATCAAAACCAACAACAAAACCTTAACCGAACCAATCAAAACCAACCACGTGATCCAACTCCATATCAAAACCCAAAGAAATCCATATCCACCTCAAAGAAACAACCAAGTTTACCAACAACCTGCTTATCAACCACCCGCCTACCATGCTCCTCCTCCCAACCAACCCACCGCATGTTGAAACCTACATGGGGACCAATGATGTGATCGTGGAAAATCTCTAGCGGGAAATGGCCAACATGAAAGCAGATATGGTGAAGCAAGGGAATGAGCTTCGAGCTGATATGCGAAACACTTTGGCAAGTCAAACGAATGACTTAAGAAACATGATGGCTGGTTTCTTCCAAGGTAATCAATCCTCTTCTTCGGGTACTCTTCCGAGTAACACCGTTGCTAATCCAAGAGGGGAGATGAAAGCAATCACCACTCGCAGTGGAAAAGGTACCAAGGAACCCGAGCTTCCTATACCTACACCGGTGATTGTGACTAAGGAAAACGAGTCACCTACTCATATTCCTCATCTTGCTACTTCCCCAATTCCTCCACCTCTTACTTTTACCCCTCCACCACCCAAGGATGTGAGTGATCCTACTATTCCAAAGCCTTCCTCTTCTTCCGATATACCTTATCCCTCAAGGTTGAGGAAAGAGAAGCTCAAAAGCAAGGACGATATTCAAGTTTCAAACTTTCTCAAAATGTTTAAACAATTGAATTTCAACATTTCCTTCGCTGAGGCTCTCGCTCACATGCCTAAATACGCGAAGATGTTTAAGGATCTTCTTAGTGACAAGGAAAAACTTCTTGATATCGCTAATACCCAACTTAATGAGAATTGCTCCGCGGTTCTCTTAAGGAAATTGCCAACCAAACTTGGTGATCCGGGTCGCTTCTTAATCCCTTGCAACTTCCCGAGAGTAGAGAATTGCATGGCCCTAGCCGATCTAGGTGCTAGTATCAATTTAATGCCTCTAAGCGTTTGGAAGCAATTATCTCTCTCTGAGCTAGTCCCCACCAAAATGACTTTGGAATTAGCTAACCGTACGGTTGCTTATCCAGTGGGGATAGCCGAAGACGTTTTTGTAGGAGTCGACAAATTCACTTTTCCCGCCGATTTCGTCGTAGTCGACTACGATATGGACCCTCGTGTGCCATTAATCGTTGGACGTCCATTCTTGAGGACCGGTCGCACTCTCATCGATGTAGAAGCGGGTGAGCTTATCATGAGAGTTGGTGACGATAAAATCGTCTTCAACATGGGTAAGATTTCTAAACAGCCTTATTCCTACGAGAGTGTTAATTGTATCGACGTTCTTGATGAGGCTTGTGAAGAACACTTTAATGATGCTTGTAAAAGTATTCCTACCTCTCCTCCCAATGTTGAGACTGTTTCCTCTATTGATTCATCACTAACTCTATTTGGAGAAAGTGATTTCCTTTGGAAAGATTTTGAAGCAACCATGGGAGATGTGAACTTAGAATATGACGATTCTCCTACCGATTGGGATGAAGACATTCGTCTCATTGAGAAACTTCTCAAAGAGGACCATATTTCTCCACCATCTCCCAAGGCTATTGCTATCGATGAACCGCATTTGACTACGCCTACCATCGAAAATCCTCCGGATTTAGAGCTTAAGGAGTTACCGTCCCATCTCGAGTACGTGTTCCTTGAAGACGAGAAGAAGTCGCCCGTCATCATCGCTAAGGATTTGCAAGAAGAAGAAAAATCTCGCCTTATCGCCGTGCTTAAAGATCATAAGAAGGCAATTGCTTGGAAAATTTCTGATATCCACGGAATTGATCCAAACTTTTGTACTCACAAGATTCTCATGGAAGATGACTTTAAACCCGCAATCCAGAGCCAAAGAAGGGTTAATCCTCGCATTCATGACGTCATAAAACAAGAGGTTATTAAACTTCTTGATGCCGGCTTGATTTACCCTATTTCGGATTCGCCATGGGTAAGTCCCGTCCATTGTGTGCCCAAGAAGGGCGGAATAACCGTTGTTCCCAATGAACACAACGAGTTGATTCCTACTCGTTTCGTTACTGGGTGGAGAGTTTGTATCGACTATCGCAAACTCAATGATGCCACGAGAAAAGATCATTTTCCTCTTCCTTTCATGGATCAAATGCTCGAGCGTCTAGCGGGTAATGACTATTACTGCTTCTTAGACGGTTTCTCCGGGTATTTTCAAATTCCCATCTATCCCAAAGACCAAGAGAAGACCACATTCACTTGTCCTTACGGAACATTTGCTTACAAACGCATGCCTTTTGGTTTATGCAATGCTCCTGGGACATTTCAAAGGTGTATGATGGTTATCTTCCATGACATGGTTGAAGAAACTATGGAAGTCTTCATGGATGATTTCTCGGTTTATGGCGATTCTTTCTCTGCTTGCCTTGCCAATTTAGAACGTATGCTTAAGCGGTGTGAAGACACTCGCCTTGTTCTTAATTTGGAAAAATGCCATTTCATGGTAAAATAGGGCATCGTTCTAGGACACAAAATTTCCAAAGCCGGTCTTGAAGTGGACCGTGCTAAAGTCGATGTTATTGCTAGATTGCCTCCACCTTCAGCCGTGAAGGGTGTGAGAAGTTTCCTGGGTCATGCGGGCTTCTACCGTCGCTTTATCAAAGATTTTTCTAAAATCGCTCGCCCGATGACCCACCTCTTGGAAAAAGATACTCCTTTTATCTTTTCCAAAGAGTGTATTGAAGCCTTCAACCTTCTTAAGGATAAGCTAACTAAGGCACCGGTCCTGGTTACCCCTAATTGGGAGCTTCCTTTTGAGTTGATGTGCGATACTAGCGACTTTGCTATTGGAGCGGTTTTGGGCCAAAGAGTGAACAAACACTTCCAACCGATCCATTACGCTAGCAAGACAATGACAGGGGCTCAATTGCATTACACGAAAACCGAAAAAGAGCTTTTAGTTGTTGTCTATGCTTTTGAAAAATTTCGCCCCTATCTTGTCCTTTCTACCACCATCGTTTATACCGATCATTCCGCGTTGAAGTACTTGTTGACTAAACAAGATTCTAAAACAAGACTTCTTCGCTGGGTTTTGCTACTTCAAGAATTTAAAATCGAAATTCGTGATAAGAAGGGAGCTGAAAACCTAGCCTCGGATCATCTCAGTAGACTTGAGGATCCTTATCAAGGGGATCATCCAAACAAAGAGATCAATGACTCTTTCCCCCTTGAGACCTTAATGTCTATCAACTCGAATCAAGATGAAACCCCGTGGTTTGCGGACATTGCAAACTACTTGGAGGGTGGAATTCTCATTGACGGGTTAACATCCCAACAAAAGAAGAAGTTCTATAAAGACATTAAGACTTACTTTTGGGATGACCCGTATCTCTTCAAACAATGCGCTGATTTGATTATTCGCCGATGTGTTGATAAACCGACAGCGGTACAAATCCTTGACGCTTGCCACAAAGGACCCACCGGTGGTCACTTTGGTCCCAACTTCACTGCAAAGAAAGTGTTTGACTCGGGATTTTATTGGCCCACCATTTATGGTGATGCTCACGAGATGGTTAAACATTGTGATGCTTGCCAAAAACAAGGCAAGATCACACATAAAGATGAGATGCCTCAAAATTTCATACAAGAATGTGAAATCTTTGATGTTTGGGGTATCGACTTTATGGGGCCATTCCCTTCATCTAAAGGAAATAAATATATCCATGTAGCCATTGACCACGTTTCTAAACGGGTTGAAGCCAAAGCTTTACCCACTAATGACACAAGGGTGGTTTGTAACTTTTTGAAGTCGCTATTCACTAGATTCGGTGTGCCTCGTGCAATTATTAGTGATCGCGGGACTCATTTTTGCAATGATCAATTCGCAAGAGTCATGGATAAGTATGGTGTCAATCATCGTCTTTCCACCGCATACCACCCACAAACTAATGGCCAGGCTGAAATATCTAACCGAGGGTTAAAGCGAATTCTTGAACGAACCGTGGGAGAGCACCGTGCCTCATGGGCCGATAAACTTGATGATGCTCTGTGGGCTTTTCGTACCGCATACAAGATTCCAATTGGTTGTACACCATATCGTCTCGTGTACGGGAAAGCATGCCACCTCCCCATTGAGTTGGAGCACAAGGCTTACTGGGCCTTGAAGTGGGCTAACTTCGATATCAAAAAAGCCGGTGACCTACGCAAGATCCAACTCAATGAGCTTAATGAACTCCGGAATGAGGCTTATTAAAATTCTTTGATCTATAAGGAAAAGACTAAGCTCATTCACGACTCTAAGATTAAGAACCGAGAGTTCCAAGTTGGAGACAAAGTTTTGCTCTTTAACTCTCGGTTGAAAATCTTTTCGGGCAAGCTGAAATCTCGTTGGTCCGGCCCATTCACCAATGCCCGAATTTTTCTTTATGGTACTCTCGAGCTCGCTCAACCTAATGGACCTAATTTTAAGGTGAATGGCCAACGAGTGAAGTTGTACTTTGGTGAGGACATCTCTCCTGAGATGATTCCATCCCTCACCACGTTCCCCATGAACTAATTTTGGGTCGAGTTAGGCTCGTGACTCGGTTATAAAAAACAAGCGCTCCTCGGGGGAGGCAACCCGAGTATCTATCCTTTTCCGTTTTACCTCCTAAGTGTAGGGGGACCTATGTAGGTTGTTTATGTTTGTGTGGTGATGTGATTACAGGGATGAATGCACTTTTGGAACCTTTGAATAACCGTGTTCCCGTGTTATCCGAAATCCGGTTCTATCCCTCAACTATCGTGATTCAATTTTCTTCATACTCACATTTGAAATTGATCACGTTAGTCGTCTCTTCCTTAGCTTGATTTAACCAACGTGCACAATGTCATAAGTGTAGGGGAGATTTTTCCCACATGCTTAAACATTGAGGACAATGTTTATCTTAAGTGTAGGGGGGACTTCTATCGAAGTTTTAAGTGGACTTTTCCATGAAAATGCCTTCATTTAACCGGAAAATCATCTTTTCATAATTTTTCAAATTTTTAATTAACTTTGGCCATATAGTTGTAATTTTTTTTTATCGTTGCTTTCATATGTGTATATCCCACAATAAAGTCAAAACTATTTATAAAGTGGTGTAGCTAATTTTTAAGTCTGTGACATATTAGGCCCGTTGCGATTATTTTGACTCAACCCGAATAGACTTATCCAAGTTTATTCTAGCAAGTATCCTTAACCATGTAGACCTTAATTGGTTTATTAGGCTAAGCATCCACGAGTCTCATTATCCAAGTTTAGTCGGTATTCTTACACAAGCACACTTGGTGTGATTATAAGCCTATTCTCCCATCATTTGCTAATAATTTATCTGCAATAAGTAAGGTCGTACGATTTTATTGAATAACTTAGCTTCTAGCCTAAGATCGCTTAAAAGTTGCTCGGTAATGATAAGAGTTCATAGCCAAGGCATAACTAATGAAGCGGGGCGCGAAGATTGGCGAGTCCGAAAAGGCCCTAACAAGGCATGAGGATTCCATTTTATTGCTAAAGATCCAAGGTGATGTGAAAAGCATTATTCCCAAAATCAATATGAAGGATCAAGACTCACGACGAAAAGCAATCAACTCCCATAAAGATCATGGAGAAGTCTATCCGAAAAGACCCTAACAAGGTATGAGGATAAATAGATCCAAGTCCGAAAAGGAGGCGGATCGTTGTATCTCAAAATCCCAAATAACGATTGAAGAAATAATGATGAAGTCGTGGTCAACAAAGTTGGAGTATCCCTCAAAAGTCTCCAAGTGAAGAAACTCTATTAACGAAGAGAAGACCATTATCTCAAGAACGTCTCTCAAGATATGAAGTATGAAGTACATGCCAAATATCGGCCCGAGAAAGGTCTCAAATCGTGAAGCGAGTTATGCCAAGATATGAACTTTTTGATATCCCGAGAAGCAGTTTTAAGAGATTTTGTCCTTTAGCTAACTATTAATCAAATCGTCCTACTTTGCTTTCAGCCTAAATAAACTATCGTAATAAGTCCAAAAATGCATCTTCATGATCATTTTAAGACAAAAAAAATATAAGAGATACACCTAGGAATAAGGGAGTTTAAGCATATAATTAAGCCATGTGTGTAAGTGTTTGATTTGCTAACTTATAATAACAATGATCTCGTTTTTAAGCTTAGTTTGGGGAACGTGAAACTTGAGGGTGATAAATCTTCGCAGCACCGAAGCCCTAATGTAAGTCCTTGATCTCTTTGCAAGTTATTTCCATGTTGCTATTTTCTAGTGAAAATGGTTTTCTATCCTTTTGTTCCTTTAAAATTTTAATGTCTCTTAATACTTTAATTTTTGTATGTTAATAAGGCCAAGGTTGATTGCTTATAATAAAAGTGTAAATTTGCTTTATTACTAAGCATTGCATGAGGGCATGAGAATGGTTAAGTGTAGGGGATTTGATAGGTGTGAAAACACCCATCCTTTTGCCACTTATTTCTTGCTAAAACGAGACCAAAACGCGTATTTAATGTCATTTGTTTGGAATTATGCGTGGTTTGTGTGTTTGTTGTGTTTTCAGAGCCAAAAGGATAAATATTGAAGAAAACATGGGATTGCACTGGTTTTATCGAAGAAAAAGACTCAAGACAAAGTCTATAGTCCAAGAGATGCAAAAGATTTGAAGTCAATGAGCCTATTTGAAGATTTATCGAAGAAAAGGACCAAAGATGGAAGATTTACATATGTCGAAAGAACTCAAGTCTATTAAACGAAGAAATTAAAAGACGAGTTGAATTTATTCGTCGACAAATCCCGAATCAGAATCGAAAACGTCAACTTTTCTGAAAAGACGAGAAGACAAGAAGAAAGGGAGAAAGCCCACTTTTATTTTTCACACATTTTGAGCCAGCTTTTATTTTTCCTTCTTTTTATGTCTAGTTCGTAGGTCACTAACACCATTAGGGTGTTTGGTGATTTTTATTGTTTTTGAATCCTTCACAAATTTGTAAGTTTTAATCTTCCATTTAGTTTGTTTAACATTAAGCTTTCAATACCATCTTCCTTTAATCTTGTTCATCTTGTTCTTATTGATTTAAAGTTTTCAAGTTTTATTTGGTTGATTTGATCTTCAAAAGTTAGTGGGTTTTGTGTTTTTATTGTTGGGATTTGTTGTTTATGGTTAGTAAATGATTATTGGTTAGTTTGGTTTATTTTGGTTTGATTTGGTAAAAATCGTGTTGCCCAGTTTTTTCTGTTCACTGTTCGTCATACGAAACCCAGATTCCGAATCAAGTATTTTCCCCCTTTCATTCCGGATCAACAGGATATTCCGGATCAGTCATTTTCTTCAAAACATTCCGAATCAACCCCATTATTCCGGATAGCATTCATTATTCCGGATAGCACTAACATTCCGGATCAACCTTCATTATTCCGCATCACCTTACATTTCGAATCACCTTACATTCCGAATCAAGATCGTTCATCCGGGATATTTTATATTCCAGATCAATGCCTTTCATCCGGAATAATCATTATTCCGGATCAACTCTTTTATTCCGAACCAGCAACACTATTCCGGATCAACTCTTTTATTCCGGATCAAGAATTATTCCGGGTAAACCACTATATTCCGGATAAACAACTACATTCCGGATCAACTTTATTCCGGATCAACTTTCTATTCCGAATCAAATTTATTCCGCATGAAGTATTTCCAACCTTGATTTCATTTACGGTTTTCTCCTTTCCTCAGTTTTTTCTAAGTTATATTTTTAAACTATTTTCTTTTATTTAATTTCCATTTTAATTTCTTTTAATTTAACTTTAATTTTGCAATTATCTTTAGCTTGTTTTTACGACTTTGCTCTTTTATTCCTTTTCCGTAGAATAGAAAACCAAATCCCCTCTTTGTCACTAAGAACAGCTATTCCACTTGGAACCGTTATCGATTCGAGAAGATACCGAGAATTATATTGAACCCATGCAAAACACATGTATCAATGAACACTTAAACTATTATGCCACAAGATCTTAGAATACGATAATAATCACATAGATATGATGAAAGAGAATGACATACCGGATGCTTACATGATGTAGGAAACCCTTTGAACCTATCTAGTTTCTCTCCTTTGACCCAACCTAAGTGTAGAGAGCTTGATGGATAGCTATGTTATTCTACTTGTGTGTGTGTGTTTTGGGTAGAGAGAGGACTAGATATATATAGCCTTAGTAGCTGTCCATCAATACTAGTCAAATAAAAACGGTTAAGACTTTATGTACCATTAGGAGCATTCACACATAATATTGAATTGTTTGACAACACTTATGTGCATGTAACCTACAATTCAAATATTGGATGATAATGACATACTAATAGTGTGTCATAATCTTACAGCTTCTTCAATTGTTCCAAGCCAGTAGGCTACAAAAGCGCCAGCAAGATCAACCTGGTTAATGTTGCCACCATTGAAAAACTTTGTACCCTTGGCTTTGAGTTCATTTTCTAGTATCTACAGTTACTCACAAGCTTCTGTGATAGCTTGCTCATCTCCATTGCTGCCAATAACTTTGAATGCTAGAGGCACGCACTGCATAAACCATATAATGAAAATTAGTTCGATTATATTATAGGGGAACGATATTTGGGCATATCAGTATGTGTCAACTATACTTTCAATTCCACCAAGGACAAGACAACTAAAAAATCTGCTACTTGATAAAATAGATAAAACCCCGATAATGATTAAAATAAAAAATGAGACAATAATTTAACTAATGTTACTGATGAGAGTGGTTACTTGATAATGTAACAAAAATATGCTCGATATTGTTTAAACGAGTCAACGTACTATGAAAATGTATGTTAAGCAGGCAATGACATTGGCCCGATAGGCTCAATGGGTGGTTGTCGCACGCAGCCTTACGTGGGCTACGTGTACTGCACTACCTTGGTCCAATGGACAAGGTTTGATGGGTAGTTGAACAGTTAGTGAGACCTACGGGGTCTTATCAGTCAGTTCTTGCGTGGCTCGAGGCAAGGGCCCACGAGGTCACTTTTTCAGGCCTGTCATGCCATAGTTTCCATTGTACTGTTACATCAGCCACGGCTGATAGTTGGTTTCCACATTCGTTATTTATCCGATGACTGCGGCTCGTCCGTGCCATGACATTATCTTTTCTCACAAATAATGGAAGGGTATTTTGATATGTGGCACGTCCGTTTTTGATATTCTATTACTAATAGTCTAGTAGTCACGGTTACGGACATAACTACTGGACTGCGGGACATGATGACGTATAGTCCCTAGTCGGGCCATGAAGCCCGACCCACGGGCACGACCTGTATCCAATCCATCATAAATAGTTTAAAAGGCAATGACATTGGCCCGATAGTCCCAATGGTTGGTTGTCGCACGCGGCCTTACGTGGGTCGCACCCTGCCCGCAGGGTCAGACAATCATAGTATAATTGGGACTATGATTCACCCAAGATTAAGAGGATAAACATTCTTCTTATTTAGAAGATAAGGATCTCGTGTATATGGTAATTATCTTCTTTTTGGGCCACAAGATTCACGAAGCCGTACTTGGGCTTCACCGGCTATAAAAGGAACCCCTATGTTCCATTCAAGGCACGATTCACTGCAATCACTAAACCCTAATCGCTTGTCACCATCACTCACTCTCACATCGGAGTCTAATCGTGGGAGACAATCCCACGATAAGCCTAACGGTGTTTTTCTTAGTGTGCATGATCCCTTAAATACAAAATTTACGTGTGTAGGAGCCGGAGTCTCAAATACCCGAATTACCTCTAAATTAGGTCATTCATTGTCCAACCAACTTTTGTATCAACAATATATATTACCAAGAATCTTAACCTTAACACAACTTTTATCATGCGTTAATATCTTACAAAATAGAACATAATAGTTACCTTATCATGGATAAACTTGGCCCAAGATCTTGCAACAGATTTATAATAAGGATCCTAAGGCAAGAGTGGAACACCTTTCCAAACATCATCAATGTACTCAACAATCACAAGAGACTCCAATATTGGATTTCCATTGTGCACGAGCACAGATACCTTCTTATGAACAGGATTATACTTGATAACATCGGCACTCATGTTGCGAACTATTCTTTAATGTTTTCATACTTTATTCCCTTCATACTCAATGCAGTTTTAACCCTCACAGTGAATGGACTTTCTGCCATGACATACAACTTGACTTCATTAGCCATTTTTTCGATATTGATAGTCAATAAATGTTATTTCAAGTTTTTTATTTTGGGATGGTTGGATATAGATCGATCAGCGGGTGATTACCATATACAATGATTTAAAAACCGGTTTAACCCGGCCGGTTCAACCGATTGAACCGGGAACCGGAGTGATGATCGGTCCGTTATGAGTCGGGTTTCGAATGAAATTCGAACCAGATTGAACCGCCGGGTTTTGGTCGACCCGGGTCAAACCGGTGACCGGAAACCGGCCGGTTCAACAAAAATATAAAAAAGAAATGTTGGCCGTTTTCAACCCATTCAATTTTTCGAGCATAAGGTAATCAAAAACATGTTTTTGGGACTAAGAGATGATGGCTCTTTATTTGTTTTTTTAACATTCAAGATTTTTATGATGACTCTTTTCTCCACATATGAATATCGGTAATTTAAATAATTAAAAGGAATGATGGTCAATGGTTGGGAGAAGTTCTTGGAGGAATTATGGGCTCGGATAAATTTCTGATGGTAAATTAGGGATATAAGGTGGTTGATGAATATATAGGAATGCTACATTGTACATGAATGGTACAATGTACAAGCAACCATATCCTAAATTGTAGACAAAATAGTCACCGGGTTTCATATGAAGAAACTCTTCACAAGCATAACTCGATCACTTGCTTAATAAGGGGTAAAAAAAAAAAAAAAAAAAAAAATTATACCAGTACTAGCTTATTATGTCTCTAAGGAGACCCAAGTGAACGTTGGTGCCAAGTTTAATGTCATTACTTGAAATTTGCAAAATACATATAATCCTATATAGTACTTCATATACATACGCCAAATAGTAATATTTAATTACAGTATTAATTAAACCCCTTTTAGCTAATATTAATACGAGTGAATTATTATCACTTGGAAATGTAGAAGGAGGGCCGTGTTTGGGAAGGAAAAACCATTTTTTTAGTATGCTTATGATGATAATGGAAAAGAAAAGAACCATTACTGTAATCAAAGAGACCGAATTCGTTCAAAAAAAAAATCAAAGAGACCGAATCAAGTTGACACTATTTACTAAACCCTAGAAACACAAAAGGGCTAATGTCAAATTACCAAATACCTTATGAACGATAGTGGTTTTTTAATAATTTGTACTAAAGCAGCTATTACGTTGCTAAGAGTTCAAGAGTGTGAACCATGCTTATAAAAAAATTGAGTCAATTTTGCTTATTATGTTTTTTTTTTAACTTTTAGATGTTATAACGGTTCTTAACTTATAAATAATCGATTACCTGTACAACGCACGGGTATTATTCTTGTTTCTTTGAGTCAAGGAGTTAGAAATTTAGTACTTGATTGTTATCAAGATAATAAACCTATTAGATGATAGTTTGGCCCAACTCGATAAGGAGTTAAGGTCTGTTGGAGTTAAGTTTATACATTTATACTATATAAATTTTTAGATAAATATGTGTATTTTTTACCTATTTGTAAAAAGACATGGGGCACTTTTTATTCATTCTTTATTATTAATGAGGTAAACATGCGCATATGTAAGAAACTTATGGGCTTAATGGGCGCACATGTAAAACACTAATTAGGCTACTCGGCGGATATTTTATATTTAGTTTTTATCCCCAGCTTTTAAACAATTATTTTTATTTTTTAATTCTACGTTTTTATATGTTTTTTTTCTCATTTTAGCTTGCGCCTGTTTAACCCGCCCGTTTAGCCCGTACCCATTTAGCCCGTGCCCGTTTGACCCGCCGCCCGTTGCCTGTTTAGCCCACCGCCTGTGCCCGCCCGTCCACCCGTTTTACCACCTCTAGTGCTATAGTATATTAGTGATGATGAATAATAAAGTTACAGCTATGTAAAATTTATTTAGTAATACTATTAAAACGAGTTTTTTTTTTCCTGTTCCATCATTGATTTGGTGGAAACTTGTAATTGGTTAAATTAATTAAAAAGAGATAATTGTATTTTTGGTCCTCCTGGTTTAATCTAGTTTTTATTTTTGATTCAAAATTTCAAATAGTTTCGATTTAGGTCAAATAGGTAAACTTTTCTCCACTTTTGATCTATTTCTGTTAATTCTGTCAGTTTAAATTGTTTGACCGTATAAAATAACCAAAATACCCTCATTTTCATCTACGAAGTTACTTATTTACCCTCCTCTTTATTGTTTTCTTTTTATGATTATTTAACTTTTTTTTATTATTGTATAAAACATCATTTTACTTAAGAAAAAGTGTATCAAATTTATTATCATTTTTTTGGTATATGAGTTCAAATAATTTCTTGGAGTCAAGGAGTTAGAAATTTAGGACTTGATTATTGTTATCAAGATAATAAACCTATTAGATGATAGTTTGGCCAAACTCGGTAAGCATGAAGCATTTAATTATTTCATGGCAGGGATGGAGCTAGGGGGGTTTCCACGGGTGCCCGTAACCCCTATAGAATTTTCCTGTGTAGTGTTAATTTGTGAAGAAAATATCAATTTTTTCGAAATTCATCTTAAATGCACCTAGTCAATCGGAACGTGTTTCTACCATTCGTTTTAATTCATTTTTTACATGTGTTATATTACGGTTAAAAAAATTTGTGCACCTGGTCATATTTCGTCCTGGCTTCGTCTCTGTTTCATGGGCATTATCTCATTTTTCTATTCCTTTTTCTTGTTTTACTATTCAACCCAAAATCTAAGTAAAAGTACGAACATCATAAGAATCAACAATGACAGTTTGTTGTGATTTGATTTGGCAGGCGTGATTTGAAGGTTTTGTGTTTTTGTTTAACTTGAAAACATTTATTGTATGTAGGGTGATTGGCCAGCGATTAATGACCTGAAGTGAGAGTTAGGAGGTGGTGGTAAGGTGCGGCTGAGGTGGTCTGTCGGATGTGGTGGCGGTCTGCCGGAGATGGTGGTAGCGCCAATTATGTTTATGTATATGAATGGTGTTAGATTTTGGTTAACAAAAAGAGAAAACGTTTTTAATTTAAAAATAATACAGAGTGTGGGTTTGTAGGACCCATATGAGTTTTTTAATGAGAAATATTAAACCACACATATTTTACATAACGTTATCCACACAATGACATATATTGTTTATGATCACGTAATAAAAAGACCATTTACCCTTTGAGTTAACGGTCAAGCTAGTCAAACTGACGGGAATAACATAAATGGACCAAAAGTGGAGCAAAAATTTACCTTTTTAGCCTAAATTGAAACTATTTAAATTTTTGGACCAGAAGTGAAAATTAAACTGAACCATAAGGAAAAAAAATGCAGTTAACTCAATTAAAAAATATTATTCGATGATGTCATAAGTTTATTTAGTTTTCTAAAATAAAAGTCTTATATTTTATATTTTAACATTATTTTTTATTGGTTTGCGTATGAGGTGCATAAGAAGTTTTCTTTTAAAATTTGAATTTTAACAAAAAATTTGAATTTCAAATCTCCCAAAAACTTACACATGTAATGACTAAAACAACTTAGTTTTAAAAATATACCACAATAATATCACCAATATACTCTTAAATATATTTTTAACTTGAACCACCGTTAGTTATAATGTATCATCGTTAGTCTATTTGGCCAACGATCGTTCGCAACGTTAATCCTTTATATTAACGGCCGTTTGCTTTTTCTCTCTTTTTTAAACATTTTCTTGTATCTTTTTGAAAGAAAAAAATCAAAAGAAAAAATAAAAATAAGAATTTAAATTATGTTTTTCTTTGCATTTTTTTTGTTTTTTCATTCAATTTTTAAAATAATATTTTTAGATCACATAAATTTGAAAAAAAATAGAAAATGTTTTTTTAGTCTTTTTAAATTAATATTGGTTTTTATACATGATGTTTTCGAAATTTCGAAAATAAAAGCTCCTGAGTTTTTTCTTCCAGTTTTTTTCTAAATCGCGATAAAGAGGCTTATAAAAATTCCGTATTAAATGTTTATAAAAACCAAAGTAATTTGAACAGGTTTAAAAAAGACTTTCGAATTTTATTTTTAAATTTTAACGAACTAAAATGAAAATTAAAAAAAAGTTTCAAAAGAAAAATAAAAGTAAAATAAAAGTAAAATAAAAAATAAACACACGTTAATATAAATGACTAATGTTGCCAAAGATCGTTGGCTAAATGGACTAACCTTGATAATTATAACTAACGGTGGTTTAAGTTTAAAATATTAAAACTATATTGATTGTATTAGTAAAAAAAAAATAAGTATTTTATTGTGATATATTTTTGAAAAATATGTTGTATTTCTATACCTTTTACCCTTTCTTTTATTTATTAGTATAACTAAGTTCGACCCATTAGAGATGAAATATCGAGCCAATTGACCAGGTATGTTGCTTTCTTTTAAAAAAATAACTCAAATCTTATGTGATAGAACTTCGTGAGGTGTTCTTATATAAGAAGATTCATTGGGATTTTTGCTTAAATCTTGTCTCCAATTCAATATGGTGGTTATTATGCATTATATTTGGGTAATGGATTATTCTGATAAATTTTATTACCTAAAAAAAGTAAGTACAAAAGATGTAGATGAATTCTACATTTTCGCCTATTAGATAGACAACCAACTTTCTATCAAGAAAAAACACATGAACAATATTACATTATCACATAAACATACTAAAATTTCTTACTTCTACGAACCCTAGTTCCAATATTATCAACTATACCCTGGATATTACCGATATATCTTGGTCATCATACATCTCATAATCGTATGGGTCATAGTCGTCTACACCAATCTTGTAAGAGTCTTTCTGTTGTTTTCACAAACTATTATTCTCATATCTCATATTTGTCATTTCAACAACCATATATTTAACCATGTCATTATCCTCAAGTTCAAAAATATCCTCCTCATCACCCACACATAAGTATTCAACCTTTTTCTTATGGATCAAATTCCCTTCATCATCCAAAGAATATCAATATTCCTCAATAATGCTCCTTTTCCATCTTATTAATTTTAGCAATTGACAGCCATAAACTTATTCTGTCATCCAAACCAGCTAACTTAGAAGTCCCCCCATTTGTACCCAAATCTTTAATACTTTCCATCAAATTAAGCGCATCAAAAGAATTTGAGTTAATAACCTCTTTACTAGGACATGCACATTGCTTCTTTCTACCACTAGAAGTGGTATTCTTCTTCAGAGTAGGCCTAAACTCCTGATAAATAGGTTTGGAGCTCAACTTAGAACCAACCAAACACATCCTTAGCAGGCTGCTTAGGCTTCCTTACGTTCTTAGAACCTTTAGTTTACGTAAGATTAGGGCATTCATCAAACATATAACCAAAGATCTTACAACTCGAACATCAAGGAGGTTTCTAGTCATATTCAACTCGGATAATGCTCTAATAAAAACCCTACCTTTAAGTTAGGCATATCCACCATGTGAGACCCCTAAAATCAGGCAAGGAAACACGTAGGCAGCAAGGGGGTGCCACGTCATGGTACAAGAAACAATGAAATATTGTTGACACAAAGTTGACGTAATAAAAACATATACATTACATCATAAACATCAGAGTTTTTAAACAAAAGGTCCCAAAGTTTTATAAGCGGAAAAATATATTATTTCATCATGATTTATAACATATAGTTACCAAAATACAGAATAAACTTCTGACAGTATTTATCAAAACCAAACTTTAAAAAGTATCACAGAAATCTCCAAACTGCGATAATATTCTGCGGGCTCCCATCCAAGCAAAACAAAGCATTATACTTGAGATTAAACATGTAAAATCATCAACACCAAGTTGACTGATATTCATAGGTTTAGCATTAAAGGTGTAGCACACAAACATTCATTTGTAAAACAAGAAATAGGGAAAATGGTTACGTACGATAACCATAGTCCGAAATTATTATTATTGCTATTTAGTTCATGAACCGAACCTTAACATCAATGTAAGTTCCTCTAGAGAGTATTCAGCCTAAATACTCAAGTAATAAATGAAATGCAATGCGTCAATGGTTAAACAACCGCAACATGGGATGGGGATAGTCAATCCCGATGGATCCACCCACAACATTCGCGCTTAGCAACACAAGTAAATTAACAGTTCATGATCAAGAGAGGAAACTGAGGGGCTATAGACTAAAAGCAATAATATCAATGAAAACTACTGGAAAGCATACAAGTTCTGGATATGATACAGTTTTTAAATGGATATGTTCCACCATGTAGAATCTCACCCCGCATTTAGAAACAATGTACAAGTAGTGAAAAGGGGCTATGAACTCACCCTTAGCCACGAGGTAAGTGAATCACGGAACTCAGGAGCTGAGTAGAAAGAGTAGTGGTAAGACGATCGCCGACGATATGGATGCCCGGTAAAACATGAAAGCCGCAACCTACAAGTAAGGCGCGCATTTTATTAATACACCCAAGTATAAACTCATATTTAATAACATAAAACTCAACATTACAAAACCATGACAAACCCGAAAAAAACAACAATGCAAGTGGTACTACAATACCCTTGTATATGTTCACTTTATTAAACTACTTTCTCGATAAAATCTGCCGGCACATACAAAATGTACAAGCTCATTTCCCTTACTTAGACAACTAGGATTTTTATGAAACTTTGTGAAAAACTCAATCATAACCTGAATAAAGCTCAGTTTAAATTTCATCCAATGATTTACATTTTAGACCCACCTGCTCAACACATTTCTAAACTTGAAAAACCGGACAGATTTGAATACTTGACTCGTGAAACCATTTTAACCATCCTAACCTTTACCATTTGTAAACTTGACACCTATATTTGAAAATAGACTCAATAACCCAGGTTTAGAGCCTAAGAACAGCCCTTGAACCTTTCTGAAACTCATTTTATAGTCCCCGAGATTCGATCCAAATATCGACGATAACTTCGAATTGTGTCGATACTCGTCTCCCGGTACAAGAATAATCAAACTATCATAACTTCCTCCTCGTAAAACAATGACCAATGTAGTATATTTTGTAAAACGTTTCGCAAACGATACCAGTTTAAATTCATATGGTGACACGACGATAGCTTACAAAATAGCGAGTGGGTTACATGAGGGTAATAAAGAGTAGTTCAAGACAATCAATGAAATGGTTACAAGTTGATAAAGTTTCAAAAGGTTTAGCCGGAATCGTCATGAGACACGTGTCAAAAATGATAACGAAAATGTGTAAACGAGAACTTCAAATCTTGACCCAAATCAGTGGTACGATGGAAGAAAAGAAAGATAATATATAATGACAAATAAGTCATGTATAAAAGAAAGGATAAATGAATCCATATGTGTCCATTTCGTAATTTATTTGACATAAATATGCTTTTAAGAAAGTAGGACATCAGTTCCCAAATAGTACAACTACTCCGAAAAGTTTCTATTTTAGAAAAGTTTAGGAATTTAACGTGTAAATAGTGACGCATAAAAATGTACACATTTTTCAAAACATATAGTTCATCATCTGTTTATCAAATCACTTGGTTCCAAAATTTCAAGATATATGTATGTATGACCGAACTCAAAGTTACTATTTTTAAATGTTTGCAAACGCAATCAACGTTTGGTAGTTGTAAAATCTCATTTGTTAAAGTTTTACGAGCTCAAATGAACTCAAAAATGCTTGAAACCATATTTTTAAATTCTTTCAGCTTTAACTTTTGGGGTCTGACCAGACCAATTGAATCACTAAATGACATTTTCAAAACTCGGAGTCTAAAGCAATTTGGTGTAAAACGATGTTTTGGACGACTTTCTTGTTTATCTCGAGACTTGAAACGGATAAAAAATGGACGAAAGTGCCCTCGCATCAAATCTGTCAACAAAATGATATTTTAGAAATATGCAGAAATAGTTCTTAAATTTTGCAATTTCAAATGAGCGTAACTTGCTTGTTTTAAGATTTACGGGTCAAATTTTATGCCCTAAACGAACGTCTCAACAAGTAGAAATTTATTTTTATCTCTAAAGTTTATAAAAATATTTTCTCGACATCGTGAAATTATATGTAACTTTTCTGCAAAAAGTATATTTTTTGACACGCTTTGAAATTTAATTAAACTTCATAACAACCCGGAATTTATGTATACACATGACTTGTAGATTCCATAAAGACGAAAGAGAATATATTGTATAATTAAACATGTAAAGAAAAACATTGTTGGAAATACGAAATTCCAAAGAAAGTCTCGGTCACATCATAGTTAGGATAGATCACGAGCTATAGACTATTAATGACTTTGTCTCTTGGAGTGACCTCCCTTAGGGGGAGATTGTTGGAAATATGTTTTTACGTATTTAGAAAGGGCCTGTCACTTCAACGAGATACATCTAGTATGGGCTCGTGATCTAGTAATGTAACAATATAACCTACAAAGCCCACATGTAGGGTGGCCTACATATACCCCCTCCTAGCATGTTAGGAGGGGTTGGTTCTCACATTTTCTAATCATTCAATAAATTTTACATCTTTCTCTCCAACCTCTCTCTACTTTATCTCTCTAGTTCTTCATCTATCTCTCTCTCTTTAGATCATTCCAAGCTTAGGATAATCCAAGGATTACGTAGACCTACAAATAGTATCAGAGCCATAGGATGATTGCTTTGTTTTTGTGTTTGTTTCTTGATTTTCGTTGGTTTTGATCCAAAATCATTCGATCCAATTTTTTTTGTGTTTTTTGTGATTTAATCTTGATACAAATCATTTACATTGTTGTGGTAGTGATTTGGTATATTTATTTTGGCCAAAAACACAAATTTTTTTGGTGTTTGCATCATTTTTTGCTTTAAATCTCGAATTGGGTTTGTTAGATTCGAGAGAGGTGGAAGTTCGCTATCAATATCATCATTTTGGGAATTTTTGGATTATTCCGAATACCAAACGAGGGTTTTGTTATTCAGAAATTATTTTTCGGAATTATTGGAATATTCAGATAATTGTTTGAAGAAATTATTCAGAGAATTCTAAAGGTTTACATTCTGAAAGCTGGCAAGCTTCTTATTCCGAATATTCTCAAGTTTGATATTCCGAAAAACACAAGTTTATTATTCCGAGAATATCAAGTTTATTATGCCGAGAAACAGAAGAGTAATATTCCAAGAATTAGGAGGCTTATATTCCGAAAATAAGAGGGTTATATTCCGAGAATCATAATATTGGTCGTTTTATTCCGAAAATATTAAAGCAGCTCAACTTTCTGAGAATCAGAAGAGGTTGTGATTCCGAAAATTGTAAGATTTTTATTCCGAGGATCAAAACCTTGTTATTCCGAGAATCATACTTTCTTATTCCGAAAATAATAAGTTTTGTTCCGAGAATCTTAGAGGGTTTTATTCCAAAAATACTTAAGAAAACTTGAAGCCTCATATTCCGAAAAACCCAAGTCTCATATTCCGAAAAACCCGAGTCTCATATTCCGAAAAACCCAAGTTTCATATTCCGAGAATCATTCAAGTGTTATTCCAAAAATTGGTTTCATATTCCGCAAATCTCTACAAGTTACATATTTCAAAAATAGCTACCAAAATATCCGAGAGTCTTCAAGTATTCCGAATATCATTTGCAAAATATTGCGAATTTGAAAATTTCAAAAAAGTGATTTAGAAAAATTCGTACTCGTGAGTTATTTGGTCGTGGAGAATTTTTGGTTTCTCAAGAACACCTACTTAGTGGATTTAATCAATTTTTCTTCACTAATCAAGGGATTTAATCGAAAAAAACAAACACAATTACTTTCTTTCATTGCTCGATCGCTAAGTAATCATTACCTTCACTTGTCATCGAATTTCAATGGATTGGTTGAATTCGACATCTCAAGAGGGAGAATTGCAGAAGATGCGAGAAGAAGCAAGAAAAAGATGTCAAGTCTTATTTAGACAATTTGAATGTCATCGCGACGAGCTTACAAAGCTCACGTATGGACCACCATTTGTGGCAGTCTTTGGCCAAGATGCTTCTTTATTCATTGACGCCTTGATGATAAACTTGGATATTTTTCAGTAGAAGATTGACAAAGAAGATTTTAATAACAATAAGTTCTTCTGAAACAATTATCGATTTTTCTTCAATTGATGTTGCCAAGAAAGAAAATTCAGTGCTCTGCAAGTCATTCCTAAAAGATATGCATACCGATATTCAAGGCTTCCAAGGAAACGTGTTCAAATACGCGAACTCTCTTACACAATTGTTTCAAAAAAAGATCACGACTTCAACTTGCTTCTGATAATTGGAAGCAAGACAATCAGATGCAGATGCAAGAGGAGAATGGTCAAACGGTTGATAATTTAGAGACTAAAGATTGCAAGAGCATGGAATCAGGAGGAAAGCATGATACTTGTAGCACGTCAGGGAATGTTACAAACATCTCTTATGATGACACCATACCCGTTTATGACGAAGAGCCTATGAACATAGTATAATGTAATGTTGTATATGATGTATATGTTGATGAAATGCCGCATATTGAGCATTCCGAACCTAATTATGACAAACATGGGATGGAAAAGAGTGATAGCGATACCATTTCTGATTCATCCGATGTGCGTCATAATGGGGGAGAAAATGTTCAAAATACTAACAGTCATGATAATTGCCTTATGACTGTTTCATTAACTGCTTCTTATTCCAAGGTTAAAGAGCTCGGAACGATCGTAGCTCAGCAATCAAAATATCTTGAGGATGCCAAACTAGAATTTTCTAAGAAAACGGACAAATTTGAAACATATTTTGAAAAACTTGAAAAGTCAAACGTTGTTCTTGAACGAAAATTGGATCAAAAAGTTCTAGATTCTAAAACTGAAAAGGATAATCTTTTGAAACAAATTAAGTTTCTAGAAACTATGTTGGCATCCCAAGATAAATTGCTTAAAGATAATGAGATTTTAAAGGCACAGGTTCAGGAAAAGGTTTTTGCTATAGCTGCGTTGAAAAACAAATTGAGAAAAACTAATGGAACTAGTGTGGATACTAAGCTTGAAAAACCATCAATGTTAGGGAAACCGCCTCAAAATCAGTCTGTTAGACAACTGACTGCATTTAGATTCGAGTGAAAAAAATCCTCGAGACCGCGGTTTGCCTACCAAGTTGATTTGGTTCATTTTTCTAGACCAGTCACTCCACCAACTAGGCCCAATGTGACTAAAACAGCTTATGCAAGACCTAATCACATGATTTCATCTAGCCTCCCTAGACATAGTCCAAAGAACACGTCTCGAACTAGTTCAAATGACTTTCACCAAAAATTTAGTCTAAGGGAAGCTAAGCAAAAGACACAAGTAAGAGATAGGAAATTCAAATCTAGTCATATGCCTTCTAGATTACCCAACACTGCTAATCGTAGCATGTCATATCATAAGAGCATCAATCAATCACCTAGGAATTCTAGATCTTATTCGGACTTGAAACATGCTACTTGTGAAACATGTAAGAAATGTGTCTTTAAGGGAAATCATGACTCTTGTGTCAAGAAATTCCTTAATGAGGTGAACTCCTGATGAGACTGCTTTTATACATAGTCTCATCATCCAAATAGGGCTTAAAATGCATTAAATATCATCAAAATACCCAAATATATGCTTGTGTTTGTTGCTTGTGTATTTTAGGTACGGATATTGAGAAAATGACAAAAGATCACAAGAATCATGCAAAAACGAACACGGGAAACGAAGCCGCACAATGAACCAAGCCCTAATGAAGAATTTTCCAAAGAAAACCCTTGAAGATTTGAAGAATTATGAAGAAGGGTCCTCCAATATATAAGAACTGACACTTAGACCCTTGTATCTTCATAATTACAAGTTTGGTCCCTAAAGTTTGTCAAAATTGCAAAAAGGACCCTTGACTTTGAAGAAATAGAAAAAATGGTCCCTCATTAATCATGACTTGGCAATTTCATCACTCCAAAAAGTCAACAAGACAAGTCAAGACCATTAACTATGAAGAAAGTGCCAACTCAGTCCTTCAAAAATCAAGAAATGGGCAAAATTAGTCCTTGAAATAACTTTTCAAAAGTTATTGTGGCCAAAATAGAAGTTTTAAAACTTCTTATACAAAGGATTAGTGCATATGAATGGTGAAAAGTAAAATAAGACAAGAAGAAAGGAGTTGAGGGATTTTTTCTGACAAACACACACTACTTTCCCATCCAATCACCATGTGCCACATCACCTATATCCACCCACGTCTGATTCCCACTCACCTCAACTGGATAAATTAATTAAAAAAATTTAATTATGTTTTGATTAATTTACAAGGAGGGAAACATTGCACTGTGTCCATTAAAAACCCAAAACCCAAACCTTCATCCTTCATCATACGCCTTAACCCTAATTTGGGTTAACATCAAATCTTTGATAATTAACCACCATCATCTCCAGAAATTCAATTTACCTAACCCTAAACCTAATCCAACTCCTAAACACCTCTCACAATCATCCATGTGACCTACACGGTGGTCCACTGTACCAAGAACACAAGAAAACAAGAGGGTGACAGAAGATCAACGACTAAGGTTAGCTACTTGTTCCCAAAGTCTTCACTGATGGCCAAGATCATCTCAATCAAGCTGGCATCCCAGCTACAAGACAAGATCATCACAAAGCAAATTTCAAAAATCAGCATATTCTGATTTATATATGAATCTTATAAGGGCAACAAAGAAAAATCATCAACTAGGGTTAGCATATTTTTTACTTTCTAGAATAATCTTGTAAACCCTATATAAAGGGTGTTAGGACTAGTTGTATTCTCTGTTTTTGTTTTCCTGTTTCACAACCTTGTAAAGCTTTCTTTTCCGAATGAGAAATTGAGTTTAGTGTTGGTGATGAAAACGAGTTCCACTTTACTTTTAGTTTGATATAATCTGTTTGGAGTTTATGTTTCAGAAAAATCTTTTCTTTTTTTTCTCTTTTTAAGTTACTGATTTTGGTTTCGAAAATTCCTAAGTCATTTTACTAAGCACCTAGAGTTCTAATAGGCTAAGTGATAGGCTCATAGTTGATCATAGCCAACTGATCTTGTTGATCAAGGGGTAGTGAAACCGTGATAGCATATTGCATAGGCTGTGGGACCTTGAGTCTTGCATAAGACTTGTTTCTTTACTTGTCTGATTCTTAATATTATTCAGTTAATCATAGAGCTTACTACTTAAAATCTTCGAACCAAAAGCTCTTCATCAAGCTTTTGGTCCCAAGAATTTAAGTTTGAATTTTTCTTTCATCTTAGTAGTGATAACTTACTCACACGTGGTATTCGGTTCAGCTGTTGAACCCCAACGAATACCCTCACTAGCTTTCCTGTCTAAGACACCCCTGCCTCGAACCTAGTAGTTGGTCGACTTCAGGGGAGCATTGTTGATCCCCATAGGAGGTCATTGGGGATAGGTATAACTTCCTTTCCTTCTTTTTATTATTTCCGTTAATAACGATAAAATCTTGCATGAATGACTTGAGTAGTGAGATTTGATTCTGCTCATCGGTGCTCGCTAGGCTAGGGTGCTAGAAATCCTGTGATTAGGGTTGTATTAAATTGTTCATCAAGTTTGAGTCTTGGCTGTATTTCAGCAAACCACAAGTCAAGTACTTGTGGTATGCTTTTCACTTATTAACAAAACCAACATCACAAGATTGCTTGTTGTTGAACTAGGTGCCCCTTTGCGTTGAATTCGTGTTTGTGTTTATGCTTTGGTGTGTATAAGTTCTTGGGACTAAGTGTCTGATCAATCTTGCATAAGTTTGGCATGCTTTGATAATATTTGATTTGCATTTTAGTTGCTCCTAGTATTTTGCATTTATTCGTTGAGATTGAATGTGCCTGTGTACTCAAAGCTAAACAAGAGGAAAGGAAATAGATAAACGTAGGAAACCTTAAAAAAAAGGGGAGCTACTTGTTTGAACTCAGGCCTGCTGTTGGTCTAAGCATAATCAGTTAAGCGTCTCTTGAAAAATTCAAGTTTTCCTTCTTCAATTATTGCTATATGCTGGTTGTGGTGCATTGCGTTTAAACTGCATATATGTAGTTTTTTCATGCTTAAATTTCTGTTATTTGTACTCTCCTGTCAGTATTTGAATGCTTGTTGTTTATTTTGTTAATCGCTTTGGAGATCTCATATTGTGAAATGAAGTGGTGATTGGGAGTAGCTAGCTATCTGCCTTATGCTTAGGATCTAGGATTAAATTCATTTGCATCAACTTCAGGAGGTTAGTTGTAGTGGTTTCAAGCTTATCATAGTGTCTGCGTGATTAAAATAGTCTTGAGTGCCTGTTGCTAAACCTGCGTAGTTAAGGGGTGTTTGTTTGCTTTTGTAGTGCACTCATCAGCTTCATTTAGGGGTGTTTCTTTTAGTATTTTGATGATTGGTTGTGATATTGTTTAGAATTGTGCCTTGTGAACCAACAGCATACAACTTATTACCAAAGAAAGAAATTTTGCCCTTCTTGTGATTCAACAACATTATTTTTGGCAAAGTAAAAAGAAAAAAGTGAATAGTGATATCTGAGTATAAGAATTGTGCTTTACAAGATTAAATTCAGTTGGTGTTTGTGGTTAGGGGGTTGTCGAGTAGCTGTGCACTTTTAGTTGGTTGATTGTTAAACTTGATTGAATTCGTATAAATCCATTCTATAGCTCACTGTTTGTTCATACTGCATTCTTTGTTTTTCTGCCCATTTTGCTCAAAGTTGATGTTATCTGTGGTTTAATTGTATTGGATATTTGTTTTCGTGTGTTGTGTTTGACTCCTCACTTGTCAAAGCAAGTGAGGGTGCCGTTTGCGCCCAGCAGAACCTACATCCCATACCGGGCTCCCAATATCCCCTCATCAAGCAGAAACTAAGAACAAGTAAAAGGAAAAGCAAGTCTGTTAGTTTTGACCTTTTTTTAGAAGAATTCGTGATCATTTAGTTAAGTGTTTGTGTCTTTGTTAAAGTCAGTTACTGTTCACGTTTTTATAAAAGTAAATTTTTTTTTTTTTACAAAAAGGACTGGCCAGGACTCGAACCGGCGCCATCCTCCTCACAACACAACACACATACCGGTACGCCCTTGGGACTTTTACTGGTAGAGTTTCATTTCCATTTATACTTAAGGTGTGGTTTGTTTAAGCTTATTTTTAAAATCAGCTTATAGATAAGCGTTTTCCAGCTTATTTATTAAGGGATTTTTCTACTTTTCATTTTTCCTGCATTGTAGACATAGCTTAGGACTTTTTGGTATAAAAGTTTTATTTTTCACATTTTTAATTAATTTATTATCATTATTTTTAATTTAAATTTTAGAAAGTAATTAAAAAATAGTTAAAAGTATTTTAAAATTTTGGGAAAATCATTTTTAGGTTTTAATTATGTATTTTGAGGTTTACAACTTCTAAAGTTTTCATTTTAGTTAATTTTTAATTTAACTTAATTTTAAGATTTTTCTTTAACTTTAAAAATTAATATAAAATTATTAAAAAAGTTTTAGATAATTTGGTTTTCAATTTTGTAATCTTTATAATTTTCTTTATTTAAGTTAATTTTTTAGTAATTTTTGGAATAGTTTTATGTAGAATATTGATAACCTATGAATCTATGAAGTGGGTTGATGTTTTCTAGTGAGAGAAACTAGAGAGAGAAAGAGAGAGATAATTATGTGTGATTTTATTAATATGAAAGTTTCAAATGAACAACAACCAACCCCTTTCCATGGTGGAAAGGGGTATTTATACTTCCAAGCTACATTGGGCTTGGGCCGGTCCATGACAAGCCCATGGACCGGTTCTTACTTAACTTAATAAGTAACAATTAACTATTTGTTAACTACGAGCTATTACAACATAAATTATATTGTGGAGTGACCGATACTTCTAATATACGTTAAAACGTATTTCTAACAATCTCCCCCTAAGGGAGGTCACTCCACGTTACAAAGTTCTAAACCTAGCATACTATACTAAGTCTTCGTTCTTTAGCTCGTAGTCTTTTCTTCTTTTCTTTCTTTTCTTGTGAATATGTTGGTTTGATCTTTTTGGCTTTGGCTTGAGAGCATTGTTCTTTTGGCCTTTCACGTGCGATCTTTTGCCTTCTTGTGAATTTTGCCTCCTCGTGACTCCATGTTCCACACACTTATGTCTTTTTGTTGAATTCTCGAAAGTTTCAGAGTTTGGTACAGCGGAAGACTTTATCTTGTACTTTCTTGAATTTTTGCTAAACTTTGATGCAGAAAAACATAAGCATGTGGGAACGACTTCTACAGGTACACCGCAATGTAACACCCCCAGATTGGTCAAATGCAGCGGAATAATAGTTGGGGTGTTACTTGGGTGGATCGATAGCACATAGCATATAGAGCGATGATCATAAAGTCATTCAAATACATATTACATGAATTAATCGTACACATTGTATCTTGTTCAAAAGAAAACCACATTTATTGAAAAACAGAATTAAATATCCCAGCCCGATGGTCAACATGATGCTTTCCTATAATGCTGGAATCCAATGCACGAACCTGCTTACTTTCCTGAGAAAACATGAAAGTAAAATGTGGGGGTCAACACGAGGTTGGTGAATTCACAGGTTTAATTAAATAAAGTATTAATATGCAAAGCATCACGAAGGTAGCAGGACATCACAGCCCAATACTACAGTAGTTCCTACTGCCCTGTAATAGAAGCTAGACATGATTTTCAGTACGCCCATTGGGTCTATCCTGATGTATGTTTCCCTTAATCCGACAATGACATAAACCTGCTGCTCGGCCTAAGCATCACGTGACAGCTGATCACGACAGGCCGGGTGTTGTCAACACCCGAATAGTACTATCCATACATTTCGCGCTACACTATTAACTATTACAGTCCACGGGAATGGGGTAACAGTAGGCAATAAAATGTTGTTGTCTGTGCATGCTTGCATAAAAATAAAAGTTGGCATGTTTTCTCCCCCAGTTATAAAACAGTAAAGATGGGGCCATGAACTCACCTTAGTGATAATGTGGTAATGAGGATGATGTCACAGTATAGTCACGTACTAGAGAAATTACCTATGTAATTTGAATGTCTCAGTGAATGTAGAAATAATTATGCATGACAATGGTGCATATGAAAAATGCATGATCACAGCTTATAGTTTGATACGTTGGCTTAAATTATTCTCAATAAAATAAGGATGTGTTGATATATATTGTTTTCAACGAAATAATATATATTAATGTACGAGTTTATGTTTAAGGAAAAAGGTATAGTAAATTAAATAGATCCACATGTTTTATTTAATTTAAATAAAGAAGATTAAACTTTATACCTTGTTATGGTTTTAAAGTTTCACAAAAGAGATGGTTAAACGATTTTGTTAATATCGTATAGTTGTAATTCAATATAAAAAATCCGTTTATGATAACCCTTTTTAAATGATTAAGTTACACTTTTAAATAATGTATAGTTTAGAAATCGTATAAGTTTCATCCGTTAAAGTTATTACATCGTTAGTCCTTGTTGGTTATCCCGTTTAATATAAACGCCCCCAGGGCTTGATAAACTTTCGGGAAATGGCAAAATACCCCCCTCCAATCCCACGGCATAAAATAAATGGGATTAGGGTTTGATTAAAGTTTCAAAAATGACACAAATGGTCCTTGTAGTTCATTAATACACACGGTTTGAATCTTTGGTAACCTTTGAGTTTCAAAAATATCATAAATGATCCTTGTACTATATATATAAGTTACGAAAATAAATAAGGTTTTTATAGTTTCTCAAAACTTGCCATAACTTTTAGAACTTGTCATAAATGGCCCAAAAAGTTACCCTTTTAAATCAAACGGGCCAAAGTGGCCCATTAAGGTTTCGGCTTGTGTGTGTTTAAGCTTATTGGGCTTAAATGGCCCAACAAGGGTCACGGTTTGGTTTAGTTTGGTTTTACCAAGGTTAAACAAATTTTACTAAGTAGTAAAAATTAGTAAATAATGTTTCTATTTTAATATTTCCACTTTGGGTCCAATCTTTCACCATAATACATAACCGGCACAAAAAGAAACTTACTTATTTCCTTATTGGGCTACACGGCCCATTTAATATCCGGCCAAGGTAAAAAGGTTCGGGCTTGGTTAAAATCTTGTAGTAACTTAGTAAAAATCAGTTTTCACTATTGGGCTTATAAATTTCTATATGGGCTTATTTAAATCCGGCTTATGTTAAGTTTATTACCACTAGCTTATTTAGTTTCGGCTTTTATTACCCATGAGCTTATATAGTTTCGGCTTATAATCAATATTACACATGAGCTTATATAACCTTTGGCTTAAAATATATTACTTCTCATCTTAATGTTTTGAAGGCTTATGGGCTTATATTAAGGCTTAAATGATTCGGCTTATATAGTGAGCTTATATTTTTAAGTTAGCTTATATTTTCAAGTTTAGCTTATATTTTCCTTAAGGTAATATTCGGCTAAAATGATTTATAGATTAGTTTGACTAGGGTGACATTTATAAGTTCATCACTAGCTTAATACTTTCATTAGTTCTCGGCTTATATAGCTTTTAAGGCAAGGGATTAAGCTAACGCGCCTATATATTCATATATGCTTGTTTTTAAGGATTTAAAACGTGAGGCTTCCCAATTTTTCTATTTGTGCCGTATGTTTATAGGTTACCTAGAGTGGGATTTAAAAGCTTTTACGTGTGCATGTATACTATCCTCAATAGGTTTATCATGGGAATGCATGAAAACACGAAAATGAATAAAGAAAGTATAGGGAAGTTCATACTTACTTGTTTTGGCAAAAATGTAGACGAAAATGGATGAGAAGGATGCGGCTTAAATAACACACGAGTCTTAGGAGACTTTACTTCAATCTTCAATGCTAGATTTGGTGAGTAAATGCTATAACTTGAGTTTTGTTTAGTCTAGGTATGTTGTGAGAGTTTATCCGAGTGTTTTTGTGGTGAGGGAGAGTGAGGAGTGTCTAGGTAATATATAATCAGTTGTGAGGTGAAAAGGAGTGTGGTTTGTGAGTGAGACACGGCAAGAGAGAGGTCACACAAAGATTTTGCTTAGCTTGATTTGTACCAAGAAGGTACACAACCTTAAATGCTTCTAAATGTACAAGGTTGGTAATGTTGTGTGTAGCCGTGGCATTTGGGGGTTCCAAGAAAAGAGAGAGTGTGTAAGTAATGATGGAATTAAGGTTGTACAAAAGTTATGTGTGGTGTGGTGATGTTACACGGCTAAGACAAAGAGAACAAAGGGGATGCATAATAGCTTCATAATCACACTTAGTACATTCCTTAAATGCAAGTTTGTACACCTTGCCCATGGTTTTTAGGATACTATAACCAAAACCGGCGGTTTTGGTAAAGGTTAGGGAGGGAAAAATCGATTTAAGTGTTTAAAATAAATGTTAAGTTGTAAAGTTATAAAAGGTTGTAAGGTTTAAGTAAAATGTAATGTTTTAGTAAAAAGGTTTGTTAATTAAGTATGTATATACGGGTAGGGATAGGTTAGGGTTTGTTTTGCTCATTAGTCGGGTTAAAATATATGTCAAGTGATTTTAAGTTATAGAAATGTGAGTAAGCCCGGGTCTTAGGTGTTTTAATTATGTTTTAGTGCCTTTGGTGAAAGAATGGTCCCTAGGTAGTTATATTAGTACATTTATGTATAAAATATACTTATAGTATGATTTATTAAATGATCATATGTAAAAGTGATAGTTAGGGTTATCTGACATCATTGACTGTAAAAATATATATATATATATTATTTAAATTTACCAATGTTTATATGTTTATAAACAGGTAATCAGTCATAACTGTGATCATGATGTTATTCTTGGAGAAAAATCAGTGATATGTATGCAAGTGATCATATGTTTTCAAAAGACTCAAAGTCTTTCATATTAGGTCATTGTATGATTACTGAAATATAATCATATAAATGTAGTCACACTTTTGTGATAAAAATGCATAGTCACAGTAAAATTGTGATATGATTGATGAAATGTTAAGATGATGCATGCTTATGAAATGCATGGGATGGTTCAAATGATTCATGCAAAGAAAAGTGGTATAAAATATTTAGATATCATGAAGTGACGTACATAATGTTCACAAGTCAAAACCTGAAATTCTCAGGTTTTACAGCATAAACCCGTTATTTTAGCTTTGTCCTCAAAGCTTAAGGTGACGTCACTGCTTAGGTAAAAAGGTGTGGATACTTGGCTTTGAATGAATCTTCGTGTTCCCAAGTAAACTCAGGTCCTTTCCTAGAGTTCCATCGTATTTTAACTAACGGGATTTGACTTCTCTTCAACCTCTTGACATCTCTCTCCACAACTTCCACTGGTTCTTCTACAAACTGAAGCTTGTCATCGAAATGGACTCCGTCCAATGGCATTGCTAAAGGTTCATCTGAGTAGCACTTCTTCAAGTTTGAGACATGAAATGTAGGGTGTACTCGGCTTAACTGCTGAGGCAGTTCTAAGCGGTAGGCAACCTCTCCAATTCTAGCAATCACTTTGAAGGGTCCTACGTATCGTGGATTTAGCTTTCCTCGTTTCCCAAACCGTACAACACCCTTCCAAGGTGACACCTTTAGCATAACACGGTCACCTACGGCAAATTCTATAGGTTTACGTTTCCTATCAGCATAACTCTTCTGTCTATCCTGGGCAGCCTGAATTCGTTGTTTGATGAGGGTGATCTTCTCAGTGGTCTCTAGAATTAGCTCGGGTCCTGTTAGCTGAAATTCCCCCACTTCTGCCCAGCATACTGGTGAGCGACATTTGCGGCCATAGAGGGCCTCAAATGGTGCTGCCTTAATACTGGCATGGTAACTGTTGTTGTAGGAGAATTCTACCAATGGGATCTGCTCGACCCATCCTTTTCCAAAGTCGATCACACATGCCCTCAGCATGTCTTCTAGCGTTTGGATTGTTCGTTCACTCTGCCCGTCTGTCTGTGGATGATATGCGGTACTCATATCCAGGTTTGTTCCCAATGCTCTTTGAAAAGCCTTCCAAAAGTTTGATGTAAACCTGCCATCTCTATCACAGATGATTGAGACTGGTATTCCATGTCTTGTCACGACTTCCTTCAAGTATATCTTGGCTAGTCTGTTCAGAGAATCATTTTCCCTGATGGGTAGGAAATGAGCGGATTTGGTGAGGCGGTCTACGATTACCCAGATTGTATCGTATCCGTGAGATGATGTAGGAAGTTTGGTGATAAAATCCATGGTGATATTATCCCATTTCCATTTTGGTATGTCGGGTTGAACAAGTAACCCTGATGGTCGTTGATGTTCGATTTTTACTTTAGCACAAGTCAGACATTTCTTCACATAGGTGGCAATGTCGGCTTTCATGTTCGGCCACCAGTATAACCTTTTCACATCTTGATACATCTTTTCGGATCCGGGGTGTATGGAGTATTTGGATTTATGGGATTCGTGCATGATTACGTTTCTTAAGTCTCCATAACAGGGTAGCCAACTTCTTCCATGTAGGCATAATGTTCCATCTGCTCTCGCTTCCAACTTTTCTTTGCTTAGGTCCGTCCTAAGCATTCCTCCTATGTCTTCTTTTCCGATGTTCTCGGGCTTTTGTGCTTGAAGTTGAGCCTCTAATATCTGTTTGGGTAGGTCCAAATTAATGGTCATGACTAGGGCTCGAACTCTCATGGGAGGATCAGTTCCCTTTCGGCTTAGTGCATCGGCAACTACATTTGCCTTGCCTGGGTGGTATTTGATGTCACAATCGTAGTCGCTGAGTAGTTCTATCCAACGACGTTGCCTCATATTTAATTCCTTCTGGTCTAGAATATGTTGCAAACTCTTATGATCGGTGTGGACTGTGCATTTGGTACCATATAGATAGTGCCTCCAGATTTTTAAGGCAAAGACCACGGATCCAAGCTCTAGATCATGGGTGGAATAATTTTGCTCGTGCTTCTTCAGTTGCCTTGAAGCGTAAGCAATCACTTTCTGTCTCTGCATCAACACAGCTCCCAACCCTTTGTGTGATGCGTCACAGTAGACAACGAAGTCTTCGTTACCTTCTGGTAAAGATAGGATGGGTGCACTGCATAGTTTCTGCTTGATGGTCTGGAATGCAGCTTCTTCCTTTTCTCCCCATACAAACTTTATGCCTTTCTGAGTTAGTTTGGTCATTGGTTTAGCGATCTTGGAGAAGTCTTCGATAAAACGTCAGTAGTAACCGGCAAGTCCTAGGAATTGACGAATCTCCTTTGGAGATGTGGGAGATGTCCAATCTTTCACGGATTCGACTTTCGCCGGATCAACTTGGATTCCCTTGTCGTCAATTACATGACCAAGAAAGTGTACTTTTGGGATCCAAAAATCGCACTTTGAGAATTTTGCATACAACTTTTCTTCCTTGAGCAACTTTAGCACTTGAGCCAGATGTTCTCCGTGTTCTTGCTCATTCTTGGAATAGATGAGGATGTCGTCAATAAACATTATTACGAACTTATCCAGGTAGGGTCTGCATACTCGGTTCATAAGATCCATGAATATGGCTGGTGCATTGGTCAGTCCAAATGGCATGACTTGGAACTCATAATGACCATATCGTGTCCTGAAAGCTGTTTTTGGTATGTCTTCTTCTCTGACCCTCAATTGGTGATACCCAGATCGTAGGTCGATCTTGGAGTATATACTTGATCCTTGAAGTTGATCAAATAGGTCATCGATTCGTGGTAACGGGTAGCGGTTTTTCACAGTTAACTTATTCAGTTCTCTGTAATCGATACACATTCGGAATGAACCGTCTTTCTTTTTGACAAATAACACTGGGGCTCCCCAAGGTGAGGAACTGGGTCTTATGAAGCCTTTGTCTGACAGTTCTTTGAGTTGTTCCGCGAGTTCTTTCATCTCGGTGGGTGCTAAACGGTAAGGTGCTTTAGCTACAGGTGCAGCTCCTGGCACCAAGTCTATTTGGAATTCCACTTGACGAGTCGGAGGTAATCCTGGCAAGTCGTCTGGAAAGACTTCGGGATAATCACGGACGATGGGTACATCCTTGATCTGTTTCTCCTTAGGTTTCTCTTCCTGATCTGCTTTAGATATATGTGCTAAAAAGATAGGGCATCCTTTTAGTAGATATTTCTGGGCTTGGGTGCACGAGATTACACTCAACCTAGTGTCTGTTTTATCCGTATTTCCGTCTCCTCGGATAATTAGGTCTGTGCTCCCCCATGGGATGCGGACTAGTTTCTTGTCACACACAATGGTTGCATGGTACTTGGCTAACCAGTCCATACCAATGATGACGTCGAAACTACTGAGTTGTATGGGTATTAATTGGATATCAAATGGGTGGTTCTGAAGGTTTAGAGTACAGCCTCTTATGATGGTGTTTGTTTCTATGATTTTTCCGTCTGCTAGTTCGACTCTGTAGCAATTATCTAGTGGGGTTGGTAAAATGCCTAGCAAGCTACCAAATTCAGTGGATACGAAACTCCTATCGGCTCCCGTATCGAATAAAATATTTGCATAGCGATTATTTAGAAGGAACGTACCAGTAACTACATTGGAGTCGGGGTTGGTCCTGTTCTCTCCTATGACATAAACCCTGGCGGGTGCTCCGCCTTGACTTTCATTCTTACGCTTTGGACAGTCAGGTCTGATGTGTCCAATTTCTCCACAACCAAAGCAATGAATTTCCTTGCGAGCCATGTTTCCATTGCTAGTGAGCTGGCGGTTTCCTTGGTATCCACTTCCACGGGAATTCTGTCTGCTGCCGTTGTGGGGCTTGTTGTTGGTACTGAAATTGTTTCTGTTGGTCGGGACATGTGTATTGCTCTGCTCGGGTCTTCTACATCCATTAGCGGAGTAGTGATGGAAATTGCACTTGGGGCATCTAGGTTTGTTTCCCACGTACAGCGGTGGTCCTGAGGAAATAGCACTGCAGATTTGACTTAAGCCTTGCCTCTTGGGCTGTTGAGTCTGAGGATGATGACGGTAGTTATCATCGACCTTCCTCTTGTGCTCTGCCTGCCTAGTCATATGATCACGACCACGTTTGTCCACTAGTTCTGTGGCAAACTCGATAGCACTCTCGATGGTAGTAGGTCGAGATGCAAGCACACTGTCATGAACAGAGTCGGGAAGTCCACTGACGTACTTCTCTATCTTATCCGCTGTTTTTGGGTACATGCGGGTACACATCAAGGTTAGTTCTTGGAATTTCTGATTGTAGCTCGTGATATTGAAGTTGATGCATTTGAGATTCCACAATTCAATCTCCAGCTTTTTGATCTCGCTACGAGGACAGTATTTCATGGTAAGCTTTTCCTTCAACGCAGTCCATGTCATTCCATAGGCTCCATCGTGTCCGAGGGTAGCAACTTGTGAGTTCCACCATGTGAGTGCATGTTCCAGAAGAGTGCAAGTGGCGAACTTCACTTTGTTCTCTTCGGTGCAGTCACTAATACGAAATACCGTTTCAGTCCTCTCAAACCATTGCATGAGCTCGACTACCCCTTCCTTGCCCTTGAAATAGCAGGGTTTGCATTTTAGGAAGTCAGGGTAAGTACATCCTCGAGCTTCGCGGTTGCGGTTGTTAGAGTTTTCACTGTCTCCATGGGTTCCGCTGGGGCGGTTTTCCCTGGCAGCTAAGGCGTCAGTAATGCCTTGCTCGATCAGTACTCTGAGTTGTGCATCAGATATGGTTGTTGCAGGTGTTTCAGCGGCGTTTGGGCGTGCGCGTCTTGGTGGCATTTTCTATAAGAAAATTCTGAGATTTGTTAGTTGATAAAAGATGGTTATATTAAACTGCATGGGAAATGTCTATGCATAGAATTCACAACAAATTTGATAATCCGTTAAGAGTTCATAATAATATAAATGTAACCAAACAAATGAACAGTAGCATATCATTCATGTGAACAATAATATAGTACAAGTACAACCGATCTAAGACAGGGTCATAGCAACCTGTCTGAGATAGTGGTACATATGTTTGTGATACAACCAAAAGATATCCTACCTACTAAGGTTAGGTACTACAAATACATCAGAAAAGGAAATACAATACAAAAGAGATAAATCATGAGAGCTGAGATGCAACTCAGTGCTTGTCATGATGTACAACTAAACATCTACCCTACACTAGTGTGGCTGCCTGCAGGTGCAGATGGTCCAACTGGTGGTGTATGCCTGTCCTGCATACGGATCACAGCACTCCGGGTCTCTCTGGTGTATCTCAGCGCCTCAAGTAGCTGCTGCTGGCGGGTAGTGTCGGCACTGCGTAGCTGCTCAGTCTCTGTAGTAATCCCCTGGTGACGGAGATCTGCTAGGTCCACGAAGGTCCTGAAGGTGTCCTCCTGTGTGTAGATGGCGGCTCGAGTCTCGTAGGAATGACTCTCTAACATAGCTAAACGGCAACGAAGGTAAGCTACCTCGTCCAATAGCCAATGTATGGTCTCTCTGGTGGTATATGACTCCCCGGCCATGGCCCAATAGAGAGAGTCTAGTCTCTCCTGGAGCACGGCGCGACCCTGCTGGTCCGCCTGTAGTAGAGAGTGAATGAGGGTGGTGTCCTGTGCCTGTCGGGCTGTAAGTGCATCGACCTGTGCCTGAAGGGCACTAAGTCTAGCCTGCCCGGCTCCTGAACCCTCTCCGACCTCATAGGTCGAATCGGCGATAGGGTCATGCCTCCTCTTACGAGATGGCAAGACGCTGGTGGGGTGAGTGCGAGGTACAGAAGGTGGTGGTGGTAGGAAAGGTACGACCTGGTCCGCCTCCCTGGGAGGGGATGCAGGTACTACATGTAGATGTGTAGTAGAAGGTGCAATGGGTGGTGAAGGAGTAGGTGAATCTGAGAGCATGATGACCCCGTCCTGCTGGTCATCTCGGGACTCCGTATCAGATGTAGGTCCAACTAACACTGATGTCGGTGATATGGGTGTGATGGTAGGAACCATAAGCTCCTCGAAAGTAGTAACAACCGTAGGCGTCGTCATGATATCTGAAAGTAATATTTTATAGTTTTGAGCAAGTTTTCAACTTACACAACATAAAATGTTTTCATGATGCATATGGGATGTGGTTTAAAAACTTTTACCCATGAGGTAGAAAGTATAAATATAGATACTTATGTGATTTATTTACCATGAGGAAATAAATCAATGTGAGGCTAGCTCATATAATATGCATGCTCTATAATGCCATATGCCTAACTTATAGGTTCCCCAAAAATCAATTTTTCTTTTCAAACTGATTTTTATGTTCAGTTATAGTCCAGTTTTAAAAATTTCTTTTCTTAAAATTTTTAAGTCTTTGATCTGGTTCTCTATAACTATGCGCTCTGATACCATTCTCTGTAACACCCCCAGATTGGTCAAATGCAGCGGAATAATAGTTGGGGTGTTACTTGGGTGGATCGATAGCACATAGCATATAGAGCGATGATCATAAAGTCATTCAAATACATATTACATGAATTAATCGTACACATTGTATCTTGTTCAAAAGAAAACCACATTTATTAAAAAACAGAATTAAATATCCCAGCCCGATGGTCAACATGATGCTTTCCTATAATGCTGGAATCCAATGCACGAACCTGCTTACTTTCCTGAGAAAACATGAAAGTAAAATGTGGGGGTCAACACGAGGTTGGTGAATTCACAGGTTTAATTAAATAAAGTATTAATATGCAAAGCATCACGAAGGTAGCAGGACATCACAGCCCAATACTACAGTAGTTCCTACTGCCCTGTAATAGAAGCTAGACATGATTTTCAGTACGCCCATTGGGTCTATCCTGATGTATGTTTCCCTTAATCCGACAATGACATAAACCTGCTGCTCGGCCTAAGCATCACGTGACAGCTGATCACGACAGGCCGGGTGTTGTCAACACCCGAATAGTACTATCCATACATTTCGCGCTACACTATTAACTATTACAGTCCACGGGAATGGGGTAACAGTAGGCAATAAAATGTTGTTGTCTGTGCATGCTTGCATAAAAATAAAAGTTGGCATGTTTTCTCCCCCAGTTATAAAACAGTAAAGATGGGGCCATGAACTCACCTTAGTGATAATGTGGTAATGAGGATGATGTCACAGTATAGTCACGTACTGGAGAAATTACCTAAGTAATTTGAATGTCTCAGTGAATGTAGAAATAATTATGCATGACAATGGTGCATATGAAAAATGCATGATCACAGCTTATAGTTTGATACGTTGGCTTAATTTATTCTCAATAAATTAAGGATGTGTTGATATATATTGTTTTCAACGAAATAATATATATTAATGTACGAGTTTATGTTTAAGGAAAAAGGTATAGTAAATTCAATAGATCCACATGTTTTATTTAATTTAAATAAAGAAGATTAAACTTTATACCTTGTTATGGTTTTAAAGTTTCACAAAAGAGATGGTTAAACGATTTTGTTAATATCGTATAGTTGTAATTCAATATAAAAAATCCGTTTATGATAACCCTTTTTAAATGATTAAGTTACACTTTTAAATAATGTATAGTTTAGAAATCGTATAAGTTTCATCCGTTAAAGTTATTACATCGTTAGTCCTTGTTGGTTATCCCGTTTAATATAAACGCCCCCAGGGCTTGATAAACTTTCGGGAAATGGCAAAATACCCCCCTCCAATCCCACGGCATAAAATAAATGGGATTAGGGTTTGATTAAAGTTTCAAAAATGACACAAATGGTCCTTGTAGTTCATTAATACACACGGTTTGAATCTTTGGTAACCTTTGAGTTTCAAAAATATCATAAATGATCCTTGTACTATATATATAAGTTACGAAAATAAATAAGGTTTTTATAGTTTCTCAAAACTTGCCATAACTTTTAGAACTTGTCATAAATGGCCCAAAAAGTTACCCTTTTAAATCAAACGGGCCAAAGTGGCCCATTAAGGTTTCGGCTTGTGTGTGTTTAAGCTTATTGGGCTTAAATGGCCCAACAAGGGTCACGGTTTGGTTTAGTTTGGTTTTACCAAGGTTAAACAAATTTTACTAAGTAGTAAAAATTAGTAAATAATGTTTCTATTTTAATATTTCCACTTTGGGTCCAATCTTTCACCATAATACATAACCGGCACAAAAAGAAACTTACTTATTTCCTTATTGGGCTACACGGCCCATTTAATATCCGGCCAAGGTAAAAAGGTTCGGGCTTGGTTAAAATCTTGTAGTAACTTAGTAAAAATCAGTTTTCACTATTGGGCTTATAAATTTCTATATGGGCTTATTTAAATCCGGCTTATGTTAAGTTTATTACCACTAGCTTATTTAGTTTCGGCTTTTATTACCCATGAGCTTATATAGTTTCGGCTTATAATCAATATTACACATGAGCTTATATAACCTTTGGCTTAAAATATATTACTTCTCATCTTAATGTTTTGAAGGCTTATGGGCTTATATTAAGGCTTAAATGATTCGGCTTATATAGTGAGCTTATATTTTTAAGTTAGCTTATATTTTCAAGTTTAGCTTATATTTTCCTTAAGGTAATATTCGGCTAAAATGATTTATAGATTAGTTTGACTAGGGTGACATTTATAAGTTCATCACTAGCTTAATACTTTCATTAGTTCTCGGCTTATATAGCTTTTAAGGCAAGGGATTAAGCTAACGCGCCTATATATTCATATATGCTTGTTTTTAAGGATTTAAAACGTGAGGCTTCCCAATTTTTCTATTTGTGCCGTATGTTTATAGGTTACCTAGAGTGGGATTTAAAAGCTTTTACGTGTGCATGTATACTATCCTCAATAGGTTTATCATGGGAATGCATGAAAACACGAAAATGAATAAGGAAAGTATAGGGAAGTTCATACTTACTTGTTTTGGCAAAAATGTAGACGAAAATGGATGAGAAGGATGCGGCTTAAATAACACACGAGTCTTAGGAGACTTTACTTCAATCTTCAATGCTAGATTTGGTGAGTAAATGCTATAACTTGAGTTTTGTTTAGTCTAGGTATGTTGTGAGAGTTTATCCGAGTGTTTTTGTGGTGAGGGAGAGTGAGGAGTGTCTAGGTAATATATAATCAGTTGTGAGGTGAAAAGGAGTGTGGTTTGTGAGTGAGACACGACAAGAGAGAGGTCACACAAAGATTTTGCTTAGCTTGATTTGTACCAAGAAGGTACACAACCTTAAATGCTTCTAAATGTACAAGGTTGGTAATGTTGTGTGTAGCCGTGGCATTTGGGGGTTCCAAGAAAAGAGAGTGTGTGTAAGTAATGATGGAATTAAGGTTGTACAAAAATTATGTGTGGTGTGGTGATGTTACACGGCTAAGACAAAGAGAACAAAGGGGATGCATAATAGCTTCATAATCACACTTAGTACATTCCTTAAATGCAAGTTTGTACACCTTGCCCATGGTTTTTAGGATACTATAACCAAAACCGGCGGTTTTGGTAAAGGTTAGGGAGGGAAAAATCGATTTAAGTGTTTAAAATAAATGTTAAGTTGTAAAGTTATAAAAGGTTGTAAGGTTTAAGTAAAATGTAATGTTTTAGTAAAAAGGTTTGTTAATTAAGTATGTATATACGGGTAGGGATAGGTTAGGGTTTGTTTTGCTCATTAGTCGGGTTAAAATATATGTCAAGTGATTTTAAGTTATAGAAATGTGAGTAAGCCCGGGTCTTAGGTGTTTTAATTATGTTTTAGTGCCTTTGGTGAAAGAATGGTCCCTAGGTAGTTATATTAGTACATTTATGTATAAAATATACTTATAGTATGATTTATTAAATGATCATATGTAAAAGTGATAGTTAGGGTTATCTGACATCATTGACTGTAAAAATATATATATATATATTATTTAAATTTACCAATGTTTATATGTTTATAAATAGGTAATCAGTCATAACTGTGATCATGATGTTATTCTTGGAGAAAAATCAGTGATATGTATGCAAGTGATCATATGTTTTCAAAAGACTCAAAGTCTTTCATATTAGGTCATTGTATGATTACTGAAATATAATCATATAAATGTAGTCACACTTTTGTGATAAAAATGCATAGTCACAGTAAAATTATGATATGATTGCTGAAATGTTAAGATGATGCATGCTTATGAAATGCATGGGATGGTTCAAATGATTCATGCAAAGAAAAGTGGTATAAAATATTTAGATATCATGAAGTGACGTACATAATGTTCACAAGTCAAAACCTGAAATTCTCAGGTTTTACACGCAACACCACCGTCTTCACTGGTACACAAAAACGCCACCGTCTTCAACAGGTACACAGCAACGCCACCGTCTTTAACAGGTACACAGCAACGACACGAATAAAATGGCTTTGAACATTTTATTCTAATTCGGTAGCATTTACCTCCGGTCGGTGAAGACCGTTGGATGATATTAGATATCGTACCCGTGACGGATAGTTTCAATTAAGTAACTTCCTGACAGGATTTCGCGGGTAAACCCGTTCTCTTTATTCGACCGTCCAAAGCTGACTGCGAACATAAAGAGTGAATCACTTGGATAAATTATCCTTGTGATTTGAAGCCGTCAATTCATGAAACCTGGAACAAGTGAATTTAAATTATGATTTTCACCATCGTTGCTTTCCAGTTGTCACGAGCTCAATTCATAAAGAATCTTGCACGTCACCTACCAAGTGCTGTTTGATGTTAACACTAGAAGGATTTCCACTCGTCACTGTGATCAATAAAGAGTCACTCTGAGTGTTCTGGCAAGATCATATAATAATGCGTAGAGGCCTGGAACGAGTTTAAGTTCAATTAAGAATTAAACCACTGTTTCTTTCCAGTTTTTCACAAGATTGGTTCTAAAAGAACCGCACGTGTAACCTACCATGAGCTTGTTTGATGTTGGCTCAAGCAGGATTTCCATCTTCATTGTAATACTTGCGTATTACTCGGATGTTCTGGCAATATTACAGGAATACTGCGTAGGACTCATGAAAATCTCTTACTTTTCACTGTGTGTGAGAAAGCAAGGAATAGATGGAAAGTGTCCTAATGAGACTTTTGATGATCTCTTGGCTCTAGACTCGATTGTGCGTTTTGATTTAGTGAGCGATGGCTGGAGAGGAGTGCCACCTTTTCAATACCAGACTATTCGGAGTGAATAAACCAATAGATAACGTGTTGATCTCCGTGTGATTAAAACAAATACCTTTTGAGAGATACTTGAGTTAGCTGGGAAGGGTTGTGCATTGCATCACTGGGTCCATGATGTCTTTCTTCAATACCGAGAATCATTAGCAAAAATGACCTCAATAGCATATGTATTGACCCGGTTTCTGCCTAAAGTTGTAAGGAGGGCTTCTTTCTTTACACCCTTTATCTTTACAATTCTTTTTCATTCTTCAACCCCTTCAATGCTTACCAATACGTCATCACTAGCACCTTGTTGTGATTGTTCCAGTGCTAGCTTAAGTACTTGGTCGGCATTCAGCTACGTTCACATTCTTTCTCCATCTTTCCTAGGACTGCTAATTCTATCTAGGGAATTGTCCTTGGGAAGATTCCATCAGCTCTGATGAATCATTGGACTAAACCTATTCCTACCACCCTTTTGTCACCATATCGTCGTGAATTAAGCGTGTTTTGGGAAGGTATAGCCACCATGAAAAATCCTTGAAAATCACTTAAGGTACTTGTGATATTGAAATCAAAAGTTTTGTACCTTAGGTGTTTTGATCATCAAAAACGCTCCCCCTTAACACGTGCTTTACACATATTAAGTTGGATTATCGTTAAGTCTTTTTCATCTTTTAGCCAAGTATCATTTAAATCACCTTAATCCCATTTTCTACCCTTTTCCAAAATGTTAACCATTAATATTTGGGATATTGAATGGATTAACCGGTCTTTGGGTAAAAATGAAATCGATGTTTGGCCATAGAACATGTTCATGCTCCCCCTTAAGTTAATAAGGGATATTTGTAGTGCTTTAGTATGATATATTTTGAAAGATTTAGAATCTCGTGAGAAATTCTTGAAAAATTATCATACCTTAACACTACATCAAGCCATTAAAGCAGAATATTCACAAATATACATATTCACAATTGAAAACCAATATAAAGTGAACCTGAAATGTACGATCCATTAGATGGATCGTTGCAGTAGCTTGTGGTGCACTAGATATGGTCTACCACCAACGAATCTTTCCAAACTCCTCATCAATCTACGTTCACGGAGCTTTTGATCAATCTTATTGATCACATAATTCGCCATCTGCCGATAACCCTTATGCCAGTCCTCGGTCATCTCTGGTAAAGTCCCACCTGAATTAAGATGCTCCAACTTTCCTCTGACTTGTAAAAGAGTTCCATCACTATACTTATAAAGCTCACCCACCCTCATAAACTTCATTAAGCCTCGACTGTTCAAGTAGAAAATGCCGCAATTCGGGACAGAAATGCCGGTATAGGGACATCTATCTACATGTTGAGGTAGAACTTGATTCACTGGACGGGTTAAGTTGAGCTTCCTTTGATAGCTTTCGACTCCCAACTGAAGATCTTCAACTCGTTTCTTGGTAACAACGCTTCGTGTGAACATACGAAGTGCTGTATTCAAGGCAATGAGGTCTTCACGAGGAATATGTGTGAGTTGATCGCGGGTCATCAGAAGAAACATATCTTCGATATCCTCAAGGCGAATGATAGAAAAATCTCCCTGCTGGATTTTGTATTCTTTGTCATCCTCCCTTTTCAAGCGAATCTCCGTCACATGATAGTAGCCATTCTTGGCTTCAGTTTTCAACCCTAAGATGCTGGAGATGCGGATATCGGATATAACGTTACTCCCTGAATTGACTAGACAGCAGCCCCTGTACGCCCTTCGAACTCGTTCGTCCCAGTGTGATGCACCTATGACAGCATACATATCATAATCACGATTTACCTTTGGGACCCAGAGTCGGTTTACCTTTTCCTCGATAAAGGGTATTGTCCCCCAGTTGGCAGCTTTCAGCAAGGTTAGGGAGGTTGCGTACTTTGATGACCCCTTCAGAAGATACACAAGATCATTGGTGACGAAGAAGTCGAGAGCAATCTGATTATCTTGAGTAGGATCAAGTGGAGGTGGGGCTCTTTCTGATTCATGAAGACCTGGCCGTTGAACGGTGTTCAGAGCTTTCAGGATCTTATTGGCATAATACTCGAACTCCATTTGGGTTAACCGGGTTTTGGCGCGAAGTCTCTTATCCTTCAGTGCTTTCTTCACCAAAGATGGATTAACCGAAGTCTTATACTCATGAGCAAGAAATGCACATAAGTCAATCGGACTGCGGATACGGAGATACAAGACCTCTTTGTCAGCGTCTGTGATCGGATCATATTGCGCCGCTGCCGTGATCTAAGCCTGTGGTGGTGCAGTCTCGTCAATCTCTAACGTGTCTGCCCAGTCCCTTGTGCTTGGAACTGTAGATTGTGGGTTTTGTTGTAGAGGAGTGGAGATGTGAACATCTGCTGGTTCTGATTCAGGCATCTCGGCAGTGTCATGGACGGGTGAGTGTTGTGCAGCTTCAGGTTCAGTTACCGATTCTGCAATCACAGGAGCAACAACAATAGAACTAACAGGGTTAGTGGTAATAGGTATAGATACAGCGATAGATGTACCAGGAATAGATGACGCTGTAGTAGCATTCACATCGTGGCGCCACTTGGATCGTCTGGATTCCGTGGAAGTAGATTTTTCCTTTGCTGCTGCATCTTTCTTGGACTTGGTTCCAGACGTAGCAGGTTTCTTTGAGCTGGCAACCTTATCCCCCTTTTCAGGCTGTTTACCCCCATCATCATCCTTATCGTTATCCTCGTTGCTCCCTTTAGCACTCTCCACATTACCATCACCACCATCATTACCATCATCATCATCATCATCTTCATCATCATCATCCTCATCATCATCATCATCATTCTTATCATCATCATCCTCATCATCATTATCTTCTCCTTCTTCTTCATCTTCTTCCTCTTCTTCACCCGTACCCTCTTCTTCTTCACTTTCTTCCCTTTCTTCCTCAGGGAGAATGTGGTAGGGTACCACACTTCCAAACGTTTTAAATAACCTATCATCCTCCATGATAGCGTCATTCAGGGATTTGAAGAGAGCCCGTTGAATCCTAGATTTATCAAATGATCCAAGTTCCCTCATACGAGCTTTGAGGATCTTCTTCAATTCAAAATCCGTCAAGTCATAAGCAATCTTGTAGGCGGATTCTGAAGGGTTGGATGACTTAATCATCAAGTTATCAGCAGCGAGTGTCTTCAATTCATCACGCAGTTTAGGCATAAGGGATTCAATGGATTCTTTGACTCTCTGCTCAATAGAAGCTTCAAGTGCTTCTTTCTGCTCTTTATAGTTATCCTTAATTTCTCGAAGTCTCGTAATTCGTGCTGCATGCCTATCAGCTTCAGCCTTTTTGACCCGAGCAAGTTCTTCTGCATGAGCTTTACGTGTAAATTCCATATCTGCAGCGAACTTAGCAATCAACTCTTCTTGAGCTTTCTTAGATGCTTCTTCACTTTGCACTCTTCGAAGTAGCTCTTGGCGAAGATTATCCATCTCTCGTTTTTGATTATCTGTGTGTTTGTCCAACATCTCTGCCATGACGAATGCAGCCATTGAAGATGTTCCAGAGCTACATTAGGAAGGTTGAAGAGGCTCGATTGTTACTACGGTACTAAGGATGGGAGTTATCGGTGGAGGAAGAAACCGGTCGGGTTGGTAAGGGTTGGATTGGTGGAGGTCGAGTTACTAAGGGTTGAGTAGGTACCATGATTGTAGGATCTCCGGACTCCTTTTCAACACTTGCTGAAACGGGGATGGATATTTCCTTTGAAGTAGAATACTGTTCGGGTGATCCAAACTCATCAACATCATCTGGTTCCACGTACTCTTCTTCAATATTCATCTGAGCACCCGAACCACTACCACCCGTATCTCTCCTACTCCTTTCAAGAGCTATCTTCATTGCTTTTCTCTCAGCCTTGTTAAGAGCAGGATCATCAATATCTTCTTCATCGTGGAGAACTAACTCATCAGCCGTACCCTTTCCCTTCTTAACTCCAGTCTTCTTCTTTTTGGCTTTGGGTTCAGGTAAATCTGTTTGCTTCCGTTTACCTTTGCTCTTAACCGTGGTAGATGAGTCTTCACCTGCTAGAATGCTTGCTCGTTGATTCTCAATTTCTTGTAGCAAGTTCTTGTAATCATCAGATGCGATAAACTCATCGGTCAGAAGATGACTGGGAACGGGACCAGGAATAACCGTATTCGAATGAGTCTCCTTCCTTAAGTCTACCAAATCATCATCATCCATCGTGTGGTGACGACTACCTGCACGCTTATTAATGGATGCATCGTTTTCCATAAAGTAATGTATGATCAGCTTAATGAACCTAGGGTACTGGTAACTTTTAACCTTACCCTTCGTGTTTGTGAAGAGTTGAAAAGTAAACTCCTCCCACAGCAATGATGCATAATCAATACCCATACCTTTAAACATACCATAAAACATCTTGATGATTGGTGGACGAACAACATCAAACCCAGTTGTTTTGGGTGTTAAACATCGGCTTAGAATCCCAAAAATAGCTTTCCATGGTTGACCAACTTTGGCAGTAGTAAACTCAGACGCGGTTCGTATGTCAAGACATCCAATGGCAATGAACATTTCCATGATCTGGTCCTTAGTCGGGTTGGCTGAGTATGATAGGCCTTTGAGTGTCGGCCGAAATCCAAAGATCTTCCTGAAGTCTGACACAGTAAGCGTCTGCTGCTTGTTGTCCAAGGAAAATGTGATTTTGTTCGACGTTCTCTCTTTGGTAGCCCAGAACTCGTAAAGGTAGTCATAGGGCACTGAAGCACTTCTCCTTAGCGCATGCTTTAGATGAGATTTATCAAGTATGGCTGTACCTACCTTAAATCCATTATGGGTAGAATGAGATACCTCCTTCAAACGGAAGTTGTTTGGAAGAAACTTTAGAGTCTTGGCTTCGGCAATGGCGGTGGCTCTGGTGTCTTGTATTTGTTGTACTGTAGGGTTAGTCATCGTCTCTGCTTAAGATAAAACACAAAGGTTGAAACATACAAATATGAATATCATTATGACTTTAAACCTAAGCATTGAACATATGACCTAATCCCTTAAGCTTGTAAACCATTCAAACATCTTCTATTCGGAATAAACATTCAATTCGGAATAATTGGTCTATGCGGAATAAACAATCTATGCTGAATAAAAATCCTATGCGGAATAATAAGTCTATTCGGAACATTAGGCCTATGCGGAATAAACATCTATGCTGAATAAAAATCCTATGCGGAAAACTAAGTCTATTCGGAACATTAGGCCTATGCGGAATAAATCTATACGGAATAAGATCCCTATCCGGAATAAAAAGTCTATTCGGAACATTAGGCCTATGCGGAATAAATCAAACATCTCATATTCGGAAAGATCAACCTATGCGGAATAAGATCCCTATTCGGAAAGATTTTTCTATGCGGAATGAAATTCTTATTCGGAAAGTTTAAGCCTATACGGAATAAAAAGTTCTATTCGGAAAATTTTTGTCTATGCGGAATAAAGTACCTATTCGGAAAGAACTGTCTATGCGGAATAAACTTTCTATTCGGAAAATAAAGCTTCTATGTGGAAAGATTTCTCCATGCGGAATAATCCTCCTATTCGGAAAGTTCTTTCTATTCTGAATAAATGCCTTATTCGGAAATTCATTCTTACTCGGAATGTTTTCAACACTTATGTATTTTCTAATTAAGCACGAAATCGGTTGTTTCAAGTGTTCTAAAGGCCATAGCAGTTCATTTGTTCTATTCCGAATAAATCCCAGGCAAAACCCCCAATTTTAATTAAACCCTAATTAAGCAGTAACTTCAATCAATTGATTCCATTTAAAAGGAGATAATTAAATTGTATTGCATGAATGATTAAACCGTTTAGATACCTTTTAGAAGATCTTGATCTAAATGATGAAAGAAAATGTTTTGCGTGTTCGCGTGATTTTTGAGTTCTTGTTTGTTAATGGCGGCAAGGGAGAGAAAAACACAAGCAGAAAAGTGAAAGAGAGAGAAGAGACGGGGGGGATGAATTTGACTAGGTCAAATTTTCACAAGTTTGACATATTGTCAACTTTACCCCCTCAACTTTTCCTCTTTCTTTAATCAAAATTCTTTTGTTTTTCCAAGTTTTAATACTTGTCATTTTGACCCTATCTTATGTTAAATTCCCGAGCCTTAGTGATTAACCTATCTTAACACACGCACAAATCTATTCATGACAAACTTATAAGCAACAACAAGACAAATGCCAAAGCAAACCAACCATTAACCATTGAGCTTTTTGAGTTTCCTTGAACACTTTTGAAGATCTTTTTGATGTGAAAGATGATGTAACATTTTCTTCACCTTAAATGATGACCCGTTTTCTATTTAAAGAGCTGTAGTCATTGTTTAACGAGGCACATGATGATGAAAAACAATTTCCAATTGATGTTTTGAAAAGTTTGATTCGTGGTGGCAATAAGATTTCTCTTATTTTGACAAATTAATGCACTGAGACGTACATAAACTCGTGTTAGACCAAGTTGTAATGTAAACTTGATCCCTTTGCATGATTTGGCTTGTAAATCATGCCCGAGAAAATTAATTCCCGTTGTGAGCCAACGTTTTCCAAGGAAATACGTGACTTTAATATGAAAACCGGGTTGCAGTCTGAAATAACTACAAGCCATAATGGGCATGTTTTAAAAATGTACAACTTTTATACGGACTCTATTTATGGCACCGTGTCAATATTGATCGACATTTCTAAGGCCGTAAATATTACCGTACTAAAAGACATGCCCGTTTTAAACGAAAAATATTTTTGGTTTTTCTTGATTTTATAATTTTTATGGTTTTTCTAGGTTTTATATTTTTGTATTTTTCTTTTGTGTTTTATATATTTACTATAATATACATGATCACGAACAAAGGATACTCTGAATAGTTTACCACGACTATTCAGCTGATTCTTCTGCCAACTCTTTGAGAGTCGCTGGAGTGAATGATTTCATGCCAAGCTTGTCGATCAAAAACTCGATTCGTCCTCGATCTAAGGCTTTGGTGAACATATCCGCCAGCTGGTACTCAGTAGTGACAAAATACAGCTCGGTCACTCCGTTCTCCACCTGCTCCTTAATGAAATGGTAGCGAATGTCTATGTGCTTGGCCCGGGAGTGTTGAACATAGTTGCAGCAAAGGGAAATGGCGCTCTTGTTGTCACAATACATCGGGATTTTGTTAAATCCCAAACCGTAGTCAGTTAATTGTGATCTCATCCAAAGGACTTGAGCACAACAACCGGACATGGCGATGTATTCAGCCTCCATGCTAGAAATTGCAGCGCTTTTCTGCCTTTTTGAAGACCAACTGATCAATCTATCTCCAAGGAGTTGCACAGATCCAGAAGTGCTACGCCTCGTGTCTTGACATCCAGCATGATCGGCATCTGCGTATGATATTAAAGCAATAGAGGAATCTTTCGGATACCATAGACCACGATGAAGTGTTCCTTTTAGATACCGAAAGATCCTTTTCACTACATGTAGGTGCTTTTCGGTAGACCGAGCCTGATACCGGGCACACATGCATACAGCAAATTGCAAATCAGGCCTGCTAGCAGTCAGATATAGAAGGGTGCCGATCATCCCACGATAAAGTTTTGGATCGACAATAGTCCCATTCCTATCTTCATCTAACTTGGATTTCTCCACCATTGGAGTGTCCACGGGGTCACAATTTTCAAAGTTATATTTCTTAAGAGATTCTAGAGCATATTTGGATTGATTAATAAAGATGCCTCTGGGATTCTGAGAAATCTGTAATCCTAAGAAAAATGAAATTTTTCCCATCATCGACATCTGAAAGCGTGTGGACATTATCTTCTCAAAGCGATTTGACAATTCTATGTTAGTGGCAGCAAATATTATATCATCAACATAAATTTGTACCAGAATCATGTCGTTGCCTTCCTTGAGAGTGAATAGAGTGGGGTCCACTTTGCCTTTGGAGAAGCCTTCCGCAATGAGATATGTTGAGAGGAGATCATACCACGCGCGTGGAGCTTGTTTCAACCCGTAGAGAGCCTTCTTAAGCTTGTACACATGATTAGGAAACTCCGTGCTAACAAACCCATCCGGCTGACTAACATAGACTTCTTCCCTTAGTTCATCGTTCAAAAATGCCGTCTTCACATCCATTTGATAGACGATCATGTTCATATGAGCAGCATACGCAAGGAATAGTCTAATTGTCTCCAATCTTGCCACAGGAGCAAAAGATTCTTCAAAGTCTATACCCAAGGATTGTTTATATCCTCTAGCAACCAATCTAGCCTTATTCTTTAATACGGCACCCATCTCATCAAGTTTAACCTTATAAACCCACAACAAAGTAAGGATGTTGGCCTTGTCAGGGAGAGGAACTAATTCCCATACTTCAAGTCTTTGAAATTCATTTAGTTCCTCTTGCATAGCTTCAATCCATGATGATTGAGTCATAGCCTGCTGCCAATTTTTAGGTTCAACTTCGGAGAGAAATGCATCAAAGTAGCAGTAGAGTGCACTCTCTTGTAATTGATAGCGTGTAGAGACTGGTCGATCTATATTTCCAATAACATTCCTAATAGGGTGATCTTTTGTCCATTTGGTGCTATGGTTTTCAATCCTAGGTGGTCTGGAGTGAACAATAGAAGGAGCTTCTTCTGAGGTAGACGCGGCTGAAGGGTTTTCAGGTATCGCTACACCAAAGAAAGGAAGCTCTTGCAGGTGAGCATATTCCAAGTCGTGATCAATAGAATCCTCTTCCACATCATTAGGCACAAGTAGGGGTGACGATTCAGGTGTAGTTTGAGAATCACTTGGTGAAGGTGCATCCGGTTCAATGTGAATTGAAGATGCATTAGATAAAGCTTCATTGGCTGGAGCAACAACTTCAGGTATTGGAGCTATCACTACGGGTGCTAGAGCTTCATCATTTGGGGGATCAAAGAATTCGTCAAACAACGGTTGAAACAGTTTATCCCACTCGGGCCTTGATGGTGGTAAAAATGATGTAGAAGTAGGATTATTGGGAACTAATCCGGAACTAATAGCACCGGTTCCCATCTCATGAAGCGCGGGTTCAGAGCTGTGTTGCTCAGAAGCCATCGCTGTCAGCTCATCGAGATCTGCGTCCATAGTTTCTACAATCTTGCCAAGACGACGGTTGTAAATTCGGTATGCTTTCTTGGACGGTGAGTAACCAATGAAAATACCTATATCGGCTTTCGGTTGAAGCTTACCCAAGTTCTCACTATTAATGTTTGGATAACAAAGAGCACCAAACACATGAAAAAATGAAACATCGGGTTTACGGTCATGTAGAAGCTCATAAGGTGTTTTTCTATGGCGTTTCCGAATGATAGAACGGTTTTGGGTGAAACATGCAGTAGATATAGCCTCTGCCCACAAGAACAATGGAGCGTTCACATAAATAAGCATAGTCCTAGCAGCTTCCATAAGTGTACGATTCCGTCTTTCAACGACACCGTTTTGTTGTGGAGTGCGTGCATCGGATGTTTCATGTGAGATACCAACTCCTTCATAGTAATCACGAAGAGTCTGGTTGACGAACTCTGTTCCATTGTCTGTACGAATACGGCGGACAGTAGTATTCAAACGCACCTGAATGAATTTCAGAAAAGTGATGATAGCCTTCGGTGCTTCATCCTTTGTACGTAGAAATCTAACCCATGTAAACCTGGAGAAATCAACCATAATAACCAGAATGAATTTTTTACCGCTCACACTTTCAGTTCTCATTGGTCCACAAAGATCCATATGCAAAAGATGAAGTTTTTCTTGATTGGTGTCTTCAGCTTTAGGCTTGTAAGATTTCTTGGTACTTTTCCCCCTTGAACACGCGGAACATAAATGGTCCTTGTGAAATTTAAGCTTTAGAAGACCACGAACTAATTCGTTTTTAGCCAGATGATTAATAGCATCAAAATTAAGATGAGATAATCTGCGATGCCATAACCATGACTTGGTCTTAGATGCTTTAGAGAGAAGACATACTGGAGAGGCGGCCATCATGTCTTGTAAGGACAAGGTATAAAGATTTGCACCACGAGATCCCTTCAACAAATCTTTTCCTTCCAAGTTGCGGATGAAACAAGTGTGTTGTCGAAAAGCAACCTCAAGGTTGGAATCACAAAACTGTCCTACTGAGAATAAATTATGACCAAGACCTTCTACATAGTATACCCTTGAAATCGTCACATTTCCAATCTGATATTCACCATACCCCATTATCTTTGCTATATGATCATTCCCGAATTTAACCGTACCAAGAAACTTGCTGACGAAATTTCGGAGCATCGAGTGATTTCCGGTCATATGTTTTGAACAACCGGAGTCCAAATACCACAGGATGATTTGGACCACCTGAAAATATCACCACACGAAGACAATGTAGAGGTATCGGAATCTGAGTGTTCCTTGTTATTAGCAGGTACAGATTTAATAATCTTAGATTTGCTAACTCTAGGTTTCTTAGATTTCCTGGATGCATTCCTAGTTAAAGGGCACATTGTTCCATCTAATGTAAAGGTCCTACCAGTGGGACGCCATTGCCAGCCAACCTGGGCACGAGTTCTACCCGTTGGCTTCCATTCAAGACCATTCTTAATGGCATTCATTTCATTCACATGTTCAATAAGACACAAATCATGACGTTGGGAAAACATACATTCATTACAATTCCAACAATTCAAATTAGAATTCACGAATGGTTTTGGCTTCTGCACAGGCGCAGAGCTTTTAGTCTTAACATGATTCTTCTTATTTAAAACTGAACTAACATTCCTATGGTGATCTTCTACTTTATTCTTTTTGGCACTACTAGTGGAGGGCTTGATCTTATCTTTCTTGAGTGGCGATCCTTTAGCCATAGTAGTCTCTTTTAATCCTGTAGAAGGCAAAGTGGGAACATTAGCAACAGATTTTAAAGGTGCCTTACTTGATTGTGCCAAAGACGGTTTTGCTCCTGGAGTCTTATTGAATGGAGTTACAGAAATGGGCCTATTAGTAAGTAGTGCAGAGCCTGGTTTACCTATGTATTGCAAATATGCTAAGCAGTATTGAACTCGCTTAATATATTCATGAGCCGAATAATAGTCGCTACTTGAGGGATCTAAGGCATAAAGATCGTCTAAAATATCCCTAAGAAGATCTACATGCTTAATGGCATTCCTCATATAATCATCGTAGGTAACCGGGTTTCTCTTATGAAGCGGGTTCTTATAAAGCACTACTGACTTGGTTGTTGGAGCACTAGTGGACGGTGTAGAGTCGGTAGCTAAGTTATCAACAACTTCTTGTCGGGTGAGAAGAAATGTCTCCTTTAACTCAGCCAAAACCATATTTTTGTCAATGAGCAGGATGTTCAAGTCAGAGATTTCCTCGCACTTTTGGTTCAGTTGTTCAACATAAGATTGTTGCTGTGCCGCATTAAAAGCGAAGCGATCTTCTAGTGAACCATAAAGAGCGGATAGTCCCTGTCTTGTCCGATCCATCTCCCCTAGAACAGACGAAAGTCTAATTTCTAAGACCTGGTTTTTAGACTCTGCAGCCTCTAGTTCCAATTTGAGTGTTTCATTTGATGACACATCTCTCTTCAATCTCATAATCTCTTCCTCTAATGCCTTAACAATTGCAATCATCTTGTCACTCGTCTCAACACCGTTTTCACAACCATTTGATATCAAAAGATTCTCATTTTGAGTTTGTTGTTTTAATTCTAAAGATATACAATATTGTTCTAGTTGATTAAAGCGTTTTGAAAGTAAATTGTAAGAATCTTGTAGCTTTAAAAACTCAGCGTTAGATTCGTGACAAGAATGATTATCTACCTCATTTACAGTATCAGCAACAATCACAGAGAGATCACAAACACCATCACAAATATCATCACAAATATTCACAGCATCACAATTAATCATAGCGGATGTAAGCTCATTCGAATAATTAACATTTACAGTAGTAAGCACATCACACGAGATTATTGCAGACAAGAATCGGTCATATTCGGTTAAAATCTTTTCTTTTTCAATTAGTTGTAGTTCGTAAGCGGTGTCCATTTCATAAAACACTTTTTGAACTTCACCAATTTCAAACACAAGATTTTCCTTAAGAGATTAAAACTTCCTTTTAGACTTTCGACAAATGGATTGATCTCAGTTTTAAACACCTCGTTCATGTGTTCGAAAGCCCATTCTCCGGCGTTTAGGCCATTTAAAGTCGTACATTCCAAAATGACCTTGTCAAAATTAGTAAAGTATTGATTAATCTCTTGCAAGTTTAACCATACAGTGCTAACAGGTGGAAGATCCTTTGGAATTTCCTTAGGACCTTCCATGTTGACAAGTGTAGGAAATGTACTAGGGTTTTCTTCATTCAACATGTAGGTTGGTGCTGTAATGAGATCTTTGTCCATATGGAAGCGAATTCTAAAATCCGTTTTAGCAAGCTCCTTATTCATTTTAAAATAATCACAGTCGGGATATTTTGCAGAATTGTATGACCGATCCTCATCAACTAGATCCTTACTTGTTCGATCATCAAAAATAACAATCGGGTCTAAGACCAATCCTAATTGGGTTGCATTATAAAGTCTTGGACTATGTCTTAAAGCTTGTTTTGCATACCTTGGATTAGGGGGAAGGCCTTTTTGACGTGATAAGTTAAATTCTCTAAATGAAGCATCAAATAAGTGCACTAGTTGAGAAGCAGAGTATTGTCTTAAAAGCAAGTAATCTAGACTTCTAATCTTATTAGCAGCATTAATCTCCATTTCATTCTTCTTAGACTCGAGTGACTCAAAATCTGTTTGAAGTTTTTGAAAATTAGTGACCACTAACTCCTTTTCGCTAAGTTCTTTAGAAAGATTTGCTCTTAAGGTTTCGATTTCTTGCAAGTGACCCATTTGTTTGTTTCTAAAATGATCATATTCGGGATTAGTTAGAACACTAGACGAAGGCACTAATTCCAAGGTTTGAACTTTCTCGTTGCTTAAGGTAAGCTCATCAGACAAATTCTTATTCTTAGCTAAGGTTTCTAAGAGTGCAGCATTCATTTGGCTAAGTAATGTAGCAGGAACCATGACCAAATCTTGTTGATCAGGAGTAGGCATATGCGAAATGGGTCCCGGTTGTGATTCACTCAAAGTCTGGGGACTCACATTGATATTGCTATCATTGTTTGTCTCCTCATTTGAAAGACTCACCATCGAAGATTCATTCGAATCAGCACTCTCTTGCACAACTTGATGTGGTTGAATACTAGCATCAGTGGTATTATCGGTGGTATTAATAAGTACCTCAGATCTCTTTTCTGGCCCTAAGCTGGAGATAGTTGCCATGAGAGCAGCCTTTGCAGATTGAAAGTCATCACAGTCTGAGTCATACGCATCAAGATCATCGGCTTGGTATGCTGCATTCTGTGTGGTGACAACATCTTGTTCAGCAATCCCTGGATCAGCAAGAAATGCAAGCTCCTCTTCATCAAGTTCCCTTCCTTGTGCCTGAGCATTCACTAGATAGATCTTTTCTGCAAACCATTGTCCATCCCTTCTCCTCTTGGGTTTCTTGCAATCCCTGGACATGTGTCCTTCTTCCTTGTAGTTGTAGCATGTAATCATTCTCAACTTGCCTGTGGAATTAGCCCGTGGAGCAGGATTGACCATTGGAGCCTGATTGACCGTGCGAGCAATGGTAGTTGATGTGGTAGGTCTCCCCTGATATGGTTGAATAGGCTGAACCATTACCCTGCCATTCTCAATAGTAGCTTGTTGGCGAGAATTGGATGAATTCCTCAACTGATTGTTGGTTGGAGCTGATCCTCTGTATCCTCGTTTGCTTAAAGTCCTTGTGAGATAAGCAGACATAGTGGTTAACACTTCAACTGGGTCAGCTCCTTGTTTGAACACAGGAATGGGGACTTACTCATCATCACAATACATTGCTTGATCTTGATGAGCTGCATAATTACTAGAAGGAATACTCATTTGATCAGGGTAGCTTGTTGGATATGCTGCATTCTCTTGATAAGAAGAATATGAAGGCTGAGCATAAGGTGCCATGTTTGCTGGATGGAGTTGTGAAGCATACTGTGGTGAAGGTGCATTAAACCGATATTGTTGCTGATGTGAGGTGGGTGGTTACGGTAGAATCGAGTATTGGGGGAAGGTCGGTGTCATGTAAGGTGATGGATGATAGGCTTAATGTCCCAAGATATAAGGTGTGTTGTTGTGTGACAAGCTTGGTTGATTCGCCATCAAAGCTAAGGAATCAGGGTACATACCTCGAGGAGAACGGTGCATAATCACATGTTTCTCATGCTGCTGAAGAAAAGCATAGATTTGATCTAAATTGCACTTATGCAAATCCCGGGTTAACTTAACATCGGTAATATACTCACCTCATTCAGCTTGAGGTAAAGTATTCAAGAACTTGGTGTTAACCTGGAATGGAGCAATCACGAGATTGTATACATTCAGATCATTCATTAGAGTAGTGAATCTGAAGTAATAGTCGTGTAGTGTTTCCCCTGGGCTGTACGTGAATCTATCAAACAGATCATACAACTGACATTTCCTGTTTGGTAAGAGACGTACCTTGTAGCAACACCTTTAGACGTTCCCATAAATCTTTGGCAACCGTATATTGACTTACCATGCGATAAATATCATGCGGAAGAGCTTGGAGAAGAGTCTGTAGAGCCTTTTCATCAGCATCAACAATGAGTTGTTGTGCCGGTGTGAGTTCTTCATATTCTCTTGGTCGAGACACGTTATTTGCCACAATGGTACCATAGTCGAGTGGACCATTCAAAATCGATTTGACCATAAGCCTTCCGTATGTTGGTTTGCCCTTCAAGTATTGCATCATACGGCCCTGCCATGCCTCAAACACCTCTTTAATAAGCATCGGTGGACGACTATCAGTTCCTGTTATAATTGAGATATCCGTAAGAGATGTCATCTGAGGCATTAATGAACTCGGATTCATTGTGATCACTTAAAAGACTCAAAGATTATCGGTTGATCGAGCAGTGAAGAAAGGTTGAGAATTTGTGTTGTGTTGGTTGAAATCAAGATCAAATCCACTAAAGATCGTCGAAAAAACTCAAATACCCCTTGAACTTGCTTATACGGAATAATCCTAACTCAGAATAAACCCTATTCGGAATAATTTCTATTCGGAATAACCCTATGCTGAAAAACCCTTATACTGAATAACCCTATGCGGAATAACCCTATTATGAAAGTGACCTATTTGGAATAGACCCTATGCTGAAAAAACCTTATGCGGAAAAAAAATCCTTATGCGGAATAATCCTTCAATTCGGAATATTTGGCAATTGGCTATTCGGAACAACTTTGCTATTCGGAATAATCGGCTATTCGGAAAGCTATTCGGAAAGTTTGGCTATTCGGAAAGATTTGGCTATTCGGAAAGTTTTTGGCTATTCGGAAAGAAGTTGCTATTCGGAAAGAAGTTGCTATGCGGAAAGAATTTCCTATTCGGAAATATGCTGCTATTCGGAAAATCTTCTATTCGGAAAGTCTATTCGGAAAAAAATCCTGCTATTCTGAAAATTATCCTATTCGGAATGTCTATTCGGAATAAACCTGCTATTCTGAAAACCTTCCTATTCGGAATCTCTATTCGGAATAAACTAGAAATATAGTTCGAGACTTGGAAAACAGCTTTAAATCCGATTTTTTGATCAAAAACCACAAAAAGTTTTATGATTTTTACCAAAATAAGCTAAACCCAATCCTTATCAATCAATCCCAATAACAAAAACACCAAAAACAACAAGATTCAAGATTGATTTTTTCTAAAGATCACTAATTGATTCAAAAACTAAAAAAGCAACACAATCCTTACCTTAAATCACCCCATAACTCTTGATACCAAATGTAGAATATTGATAACCTATGAATCTATGAACTGGGTTGATGTTTTCTAGTGAGAGAAACTAGAGAGAGAAAGAGAGAGAAAACTATGTGTGATTTTATTAATATAAAAGTTTCAAATGAAAAACAACCAACCCCTTTCCATGGTGGAAAGGGGTATTTATACTTCCAAGCTACATTGGGCTTGGGCCGGTCCATGACAAGCCCATGGACCGGTTCTTACTTAACTTAATAAGTAACAATTAACTATTTGTTAACTACGAGCTATTACAACATAAATCATATTGTGGAGTGACCGATACTTCTAATATACGTTAAAACGTATTTCTAACATTTTTAGTTTTGTCAAATTTTACGATTTTGCGTTTTTTACGTCTTAAGGTTATTTTTAGCATAATTCGTCTTCTTCTTTCTCTTTTTTCATCAATATAATAACAAACAAATCAAAAATCAATTCTTAACACAACGCAATTGCCTCCTTGGGAAACGAACTTGAACTTCATTAGGTCATTAGTGCTAGGTTTTCCTAAACCGACACTTAATACTTGCCACTTTTGCACTCTTTTCCTAAAGGGTAGCAAAATCACTATATCATTTTGGCACCACTGCCGGGGAGGCGTGTTGTGTTTTGATTTGGACATTGTTGTTTTTATATATAGCCATAATAGCTAATTGTATTAGTAGCACTCTACTAATACGTATTATCGGTTTTTCGTTTTTTGTGAATACTATTACTATATTGTATACGTAGAATAATAAATTCACAAGTACTCCAAATACGTGAGAAATCACAACCTTGACTTGGGAGGTCATTACCCAATCAATGTATTCGAATCTCAAACCAAAGAAAAAAGGCAAAAATAGATAAATACTTTCGTGAAGCTCGATTTTGAAAATACAAACTATAAGGTGGGTATAAGGCGGATATTATAAAATATATCCTAAGGAAAAAGGCTCTTAAGTGCTTCGCGCCGCCTCGTTTCCCCGCTTGCTTGTGAGTATTTGATTTTGAGAGCTAATTGAGGGTTTTTCCGCCCAAAGTATTACTAAGTATCATATATATTTTATTGGTTTCATTGATTAAACCCTCTTGAACGTTTTGGTGTTCCACCAACGTTCTAAAGTCATCGAAGACGTTCACTTCACCTGATCGCTTTCATTCCTTGAGGCTTCTTTAATCGAGAGATTTGATTAAGGAGGAGATTTGTAGATTTTGGTCTACTTAATACATTCCAAAAATCCAAAAAAGTAAAAACAATCAAAAAACCACAAAAAAAATTGAAAAAGTAAAAACACCAAAAGAATCTTCTTTGCTCACCCTCTCGTTGTACGTGACGTTTATGCAAACTCGCTCCAAAGCAAGACGTGCACGTAAACGAAGAAACAAATCAACCACTCCTTCTAGTGAAGAGTCTCCTATTGACGAACCCATCGTAGTGAAAGAAGCACCCATGGCTAATCGAACTATGATGGAGTTGCTTCAAGCACCCACCGAGGGTTATGGAGAAGCGATTGTGATTCCCGCTATCCTTGCGGAGAATTTTGAGGTTAAGACGGGTTTGTTGTCGATGATTCAAAACAACAAGTTTCGAGGTGACGAAAAGGACAACCCTCATAACTACATTCGCCAATTTAATCGCCACTTGCAAGTTTAAGGACGTCTCTAACGACTCGATTAAGGTGATGCTTTTTCCGTATTCCTTAGCGGGGCCCGCAAAAATTTGGTTAGAGAAAGAGCCACCCAATTCTATATTGACGTGGAAGGATCTCGTTTCAAAATTCGTTAACCAATTTTTTCCGCCCTCTAAGACTTCGCATTTGAAAAACGAGATTTCAAAGTTTTCACAAGAGTATAATGAGAGTTTTTCAACGTCTTGGAATAGGTTTAAAGAAATGTTGCACGAATGTCCTCATCATGGTTTTTCCGACTTGCATCAAATTGACACGTTTTGCAATGGCTTGAACGATCATGAGCGTGATTATCTTAATGCCGCCGCGGGTGGTAATTTTTTGTGTAAAATGGTCGAGGAAGCATTGTTAATCATTGAGAATAGGTCTAAGGTTTATAGTCCTCGTAGCACGTCGAGTGTTCGTAAGACTTCGTCTTCACCTTCGCCTTCATTGTCACATACCGTTGAAGCTTGCCAAATCGAGGCTAATTTGGAGAACAAGATTTTTGATAAGCTTAAAGGATTGTTAATTGAGTTTAAAGTTGGTGAACAACCCACTCCCGCTACGGCTAAAGCGGTTGAGGTTTCTTGTATGTATTGTGGTGGAGCTCACGATTACTCCGAGTGCATTACCAACGGTGGTAACACTTCGAGTGCCTACGCGGCCGCGGGAACTTATAACCAAAACGGTCAAGTTCCCCGCACTAATCAATTGACTCCACCGGGTTTTCCACCAAATCAAAATGCTAACAATTATCGAAACAATCAAGTTGGTTACCAAAACAATCAAAGAAACAATTACAAGGGTAATAACAACTATGGGAATCAAGGAAGTAGTAGCCAATTGCAAAATCAAAACCAAAACCGTAATTTTCAAAACACAAGTCAAGGTCTTCAAAATGTTTACACTAAAGAACTTCCAATGGACTTTTTGAATTACGCTACGGCAAATGATAAGATTTTGGAAAACATTCAAGAGCAATTGGCTAGTCAAGCTAGGGACACGGCTAAAAACACCAAGGAGTTAGCTAATTTTGTTAAGGAAAATCTTAACATGAGAAATGAGTTGAAAAATGATTTTGCTAATCAAATTAGAGGTCAAAACAATAAAATTGAGCAAAGTCATGCTAGGCTTGAACAAAGGATTGACCAAAAAGCCGCTAGTCAAGATGTTAAGCTTAATGCTATTTTAGAAGCCGTCATGGGGAACAAAGCCTCTACTTCGGGTAGTTTGCCTAGTAACACCGTATCAAACCCGAAGGGAGAGATGAAAGTGATTACCACACGAAGTGGTAAGGCACTTAAAGAACCGACTCCTCAACCAATTACTCCAACGTTGGAGGAAATTGAGGAAGAACCCGAGGTGGTGGTCGAAAAGGAGCATATCTTAAGCCCACAAAGTACCGCTCATGCCACACCTACGGTTGACCCATTACCAACATTGGAACCCGAGATTCCCAAAGCTATGCCTATGCCCCAACCCACACCACCCTTACCTTACCCATCGAGACTTAGGAAGGAGAAACGACAAGAGCGCGACAATTATCAATTTGAGATTTTTATGAAAATGTTTCGTGAGTTGCACCTTAATGTGAGTTTCGCCGATGCTTTGGTCATGATGCCTCGATTTGCCGCTAACTTTAAGAGTATGTTGAACAACAAGGAGAAATTGCATCAATTGTCTAGTTGTTCGTCGGTTTATCTTAATCGCATACCTCAAAAAGTCGGTGATCCCGGTAAATTTTTGATCCCTTGTGCAATCCAAGATATGGAAGAATGCTATGCCTTGGCCGATCTTGGTGCTAGCATTAATTTGATGCCACTTGCAATCTTCAAGTCGCTCAATCTTCCTAATCTTACTCCTTCACTAATGTCTATCGAGATGGCCGACCATTCCACGATTCGTGCATGTGGATTGGCGGAAGACATTTTTGTGAAAGTGGGAAAGTTCTACTATCCCGTAGACTTTATCGTTGTCGATATTCCGACGGATCCTCAAGTTCCTCTCATTTTAGGTCGTTCGTTTTTAGATACGTCTATGGCTTTAATTGATGTGCATGCTAGAAAGATCACCTTACGTTTCAACGACGAGGAACTTGTTATAAACGCAACTGAAAATTCTCAACTTTCTCATGTTTATTTCGTTGCTACCATAAACCTCGTTGATATGATCGACGTGGTTTGCTAGGAATTTTCACAAGAAGTTCTAGGGTTTGGTGATGAAGAAACTAGTGGCAATCCCACTATGTTAGATCCAATTTTTGATAATTCGACACCAACCTTCACTCCATTTGAAGGTGGTGGTTTTACGTTGGAAGAATTCAATGTCCCACGTACTTGTAACGAAGACCTCGACAACGATGAGGACTTCTCGATTATCAAGGATTTTCTTAACGATTTCCCATTTCCTCCACCCGAGGAGGTTATGAGTATCGAGCCCAAATCTTCACTTGAGGAACCACCTATCCTCGAGTTGAAAGATTTACCTCATCACCTCGAATATGTCTATTTGGAGGAGGACGACAAGTTGCCGGTTATTATTGCGAAGGAACTTTCGAATGATGAAAAAACCGCACTTGTCGATGTTCTAAAGGATCACAAAGGGGCAATTGCGTGGAAGTTATCCGACATTAAGGGAATCGATCCCAAGTTTTGTACCCACAAAATCTTAATGGAGGAGGATTACAAGCCCGCAATCCAAAGTCAAAGGAGGGTGAACCCCAAAATTCACGACGTCATCAAAAAGGAGGTCTTAAAACTCCTTGACGCGGGAATGATTTACCCTATTCCCGATAGCCCTTGGGTGAGTCCTATTCATTGTGTCCCTAAAAAGGGAGGGATGACCGTTGTGCCAAACGATGCCAACGAGTTAATTCCCACTAGACTCGTGACCGGATGGAGAGTGTGCATTGAGTATCGAAAGTTGAATGAAGCCACTCGAAAAGACCATTTTCCCTTGCCCTTCATGGACCAAATGTTGGAGCGTCTTGCGGGAAACGATTTCTATTGCTTTTTAGATGGTTTTTCCCGTTACTTCCAAATTCCCATCGATCCTCGTGATCAAGAAAAAACTACGTTTACGTGTCCATATGGAACGTTTTCCTATCGTAGAATGCCATTCGGACTTTGTAATGCACCGGGAACCTTTCAACGGTGCATGATGGCTAATTTTCATGACATGATCGAGAAGACGATGGAAGTCTTCATGGATGACTTTTCCGTGTTTGGTAATTTGTTCACTTCGTGTTTGTTAAATCTAGAGAGAATGTTAAAACGTTGTGAGGAAACTAACCTTGTGCTCAATTGGGAAAAGTGTCATTTTATGGTTAAGAGTGGAATCATCTTAGGGCACAAGGTCTCAAAAGCGGGGATTGAGGTAGATCAAGCTAAGGTAGACGTCATCGCCAAATTACCTCATCCCAAAACAGTTAAGGGAGTTAGGAGTTTCCTAGGCCACGCGGGCTTTTATCGTCGATTCATCAAGGATTTTTCGAAGATTTCTCGACCCATTACACATCTTCTTGAAAAAGAGGCACGTTTTGTCTTTGACGAAGATTGTGTACGAGCCTTTGAAATCCTTAAGAGGAAACTTACCGAAGCTCCCATTCTTGTTGCTCCCAATTGGAACCTCCCCTTTGAGCTTATGTGTGATGCTAGTGATTACGCTATAGGGGCCGTTTTGGGGCAACGTCATGATAAGCACTTCTTGCCTATTCACTATGCTAGCAAGACGATGACCGAGGCTCAACTTAAATACACTACAACAGAAAAGGAGTTCCTTGCCGTGGTGTATGCATTTGAGAAATTCCGACCTTATCTCGTCTTGACAAAATGCATAGTGTATACAGATCATTCGACTATTAAGTATGTCATGGCAAAGCAAGATGCTAAACCTAGATTACTTCGTTGGATTCTCCTCCTTCAAGAATTTGATCACAAAATCGTTGACAAGAAAGGAGCCGAGAATCTAGCGGCCGATCATCTTTCTCGTTTGGAAGATCCTCACCAAAGTTTTTACGAGCCCAAGGAAATCACCGAAACATTTCCGCTCGAGACACTTGGTGTAGTGAATTCTAAGCTTGATCCTTCCACCCCATGGTTTGCGGACTTTGCAAATTACCATGCGGGTAACTTTATCATTAAGGGTATGACGACTCAAGAAAAACGAAAATTCTTTCGTGACGTCAAGTTCTACTTTTGGAACGACCCTTACTTGTTTCGAACTTGTGCGGATCAAATCATCCGACGTTGTGTATTTGACACCGAAGCTTCTAACATCCTTAGAGCTTGCCATGAGGGACCCACGGGTGGTCACCACGGTGCTAACCTCACGGCTAAAAAGGTGTTTGATGCTGGCTTCTTTTGGCCTACTATTTACCGAGATGCACAAGATCTTGTGAAGTCGTGTGATGCATGCCAACGACAAGGAAAAGCCTCACAAAAAGATGAAATGCCACAAAATATCATCCAAGTGTGTGAGATCTTTGACATTTGGGGTATAGACTTTATGGGGCCGTTCCCATCATCTCGTGGTAATAAGTACATCCTTGTTGCGGTTGACTACCTATCTAAGTAGGTGGAGGCCAAGGCCTTGCCCACCAATGATGCTCGTGTGGTAGTCAAGTTTTTGAAAAGCTTGTTTTCTCGGTTTAGAACCCCTCGTGCTATAATAAGCGATCGTGGAACCCATTTTTGTAACGACCAATTCGAAAGGGTCCTAAGGAAATATGGGGTTACACATCGGCTTTCTACGGCTTATCACCCACAAACGAGTGGGCAAGTCGAGGTTTCAAACCGAGCTTTGAAGAGGATCTTGGAGAGATCCGTTGGGGAAAACCGACAAACTTGGTCAGATAAGTTGGACGATGCTTTATGGGCCTTTAGGACCGCTCATAAGACGCCCATTGGGTGCACTCCCTATAAGCTTGTGTATGGAAAGAATTGTCATTTGCCTATCGAATTAGAACACAAGGCTTATTGGGCCCTAAAGCATTGTAATGACGATATGGAGATCGCGGGAAAACACCGGAAAATGCAATTAAATGAATTGGATGAATTGAGAGACATTGCTTATGAAAATTCATTGATTTATAAAGAAAAAACTAAAAAGTTGCATGATTCTAAAATTAAAAACCGGGTTTTTAACATTGGGGATCAAGTTTTGCTTTTTAATTCAAGACTAAAAATCTTTTCCGGTAAGTTGAAATCCCGTTGGTCCGGTCCATTCACCGTAACTCAAGTGTTTCCGTATAGGACCATCGAGCTAGCTCAAGATGATGGTCCTAACTTCAAGGTGAATGGACATAGGTTGAAGCACTACTTTGGCGGGGAAGTTCCATCCTTGAACTACCTCGACCAAGTCACTTTCCCTAATGATAATTAGTATTGAGGGGATCGAGTCGAGCTCATGACTCGGTAATCAAAAACGAGGTGCCTCGTGGGGGAGTCCCATGCTTATCCTATGTACATATTATCGCTTTCTAATGTAGTTAACGTGTGGGGATTTGTGCCCTTCCAACCTTTGTTCCGTGGTTGTTTGTGAATTGTGAACTTTAGATGATCATGATCTTCACGATTGGAGCCTCTCGTGTTCGTTTTATGGGAGCACTCGATCGTTTGCTTTGAAGACTTTCTCAATATCCATGATATATCCTTTTGATGTTCTAACCTTAGGTTATTAGCACACTTCATAAACGGCTATTAATTTAACGGTTACACCCTTTCCATGCTAGATTACGCATTCGACTACGTCTCTAGTATGGGGGTGTTTTGCACCCCTAGACTCGAAACATTGAGGACAATGTTTAACATTAGTATGGGGGGTGAATAGATACTTGCCTTGCTAAACCTTCACGCTTTCCAAAGTTTATCTTTTTGTTTATCGTTTTGTTGAAAAATAAGGCTAAAAATGGCCAAATTTTAAAAATTTTCTCATATTTTATAAGTGTTTGAAGACACGAATGTAGGTTTTCCGATGGCGAGAATAAGAGTAATTTTTTACTCGACCGTGCTTGTTGAGCACTTAGCTTTGATTCCTTAACTACACATTAGGCTAAGTCTCTTAAATGAGGACGAGAAATGATAGGGTTAATTATAAGTTACTATGCTAAACGTAGAGTACTCGTATTCTTTCAAAAACTCACGTGTTCTCGTTGTTTGCTTATTCTCCCTTCGCATGTAAATATTTTTTGCTTAATAAATATTGACTTAGCGGTTTAGTTAGGATTGTTGGGTTTCTAGTCTTTTCTAGTAGCTTCCGTGTAATTAAATTGGGAAGACATTAAGGTATCGCCAGCGTCACGGTTTTGAAGTATTGGCACCCGAATAATCAAAAGCTTCACCCAATAATAAGATTTCAAGTGCTCACCTAAATCAAGCAAATAATTTGAAGCCCCACAAGGCCGAAAAATCTATACGAAATTGAAAGTGAATCAAGCCTTAATCTTCGAAGGTTTAAAGATCCAAAATTCGCTTTAGCGTGAGGATATACGTCTTTGGCTAATAAAACCACCGATGAGGCGGATAATAAAAGGCAAGGCAAGACCGAAGTCATAATAAAAGCTTCATGGCGAAGTTGAATAAAAGATGGAGGTAAACCAAAGATAATAAGGCCCTTCCGTTAGGGGGCATATAAAAGTCTTGGTAATAAGTCTCATGTTCAAAACCGTTATAAAACCATGTTTATCGATTCTTCTTGTCAACTTAATTTTTTGACATCGTTGTCTATTAGGAGGGGTTATTGATTTTATGGTCTTAGTTACACCGTTAGGACTCTATTTTTATACCTAAATCTCTATTATCGCATAAGTCAAACGATGTATCCTCGTGAAACATTCAAGACATAATAAAATATAAGAGATACAACTTAGGAATAATGGGAGGATAAGTACGTGATTAGGGCATATGAGTAGTGTTAGCATTACTAACTTATAATGAAAATGATCTCGTTACACGCTTGGCATGGAATTGGGGTGAAAATCGAGGACGATGAAATTATTTCTAACGAAGCATTCACGTGTTCTTATTCTATGAACCTAAACGTCCCATTTTATGATGAAAATCATACATTATGTCTATAACGCAAGTAGTAGCAATAGTAGTAGTGTAGCTAGTTTATCATTTCAATAAAGTGAATAAAAATGAATTTTGGAGATGCTACGATACTTTATTCTAGCATTACGTGAGGGCACGACAATGGTTTAGGATGGGGGAGTGATGAGACTGCTTTTATACATAGTCTCATCGTCCAAATAGGGCTTAAAATGCATTAAATATCATCAAAATACCCAAATATATGCTTGTGTTTGTTGCTTGTGTATTTTAGGTACGGATATTGAGAAAATGACAAAAGATCACAAGAATCATGCAAAAACGAACACGGGAAACGAAGCCGCACAATGAACCAAGCCCTAATGAAGAATTTTCCAAAGAAAACCCTTGAAGATTTGAAGAATTATGAAGAAGGGTACTCCAATATGGAAGAATTGACACTTTATACCCTTGTATCTTCATAATTACAAGTTTGGTCCCTAAAGTTTGTCAAAATTGCAAAAAGGACCCTTAACTTTGAAGAAATAGAAAAAATGGTCCCTCATTAATCATGACTTGGCAATTTCAGCACTCCAAAAAGTCAACAAGACAAGTCAAGACCATTAACTATGAAGAAAGTGCCAACTCAGTCCTTCAAAAATCAAGAAATGGGCAAAATTAGTCCTTGAAATAACTTTTCAATAGTTATTGTGGCCAAAATAGAAGTTTTAAAACTTCTTATACAAAGGATTAGTGCATATGAATGGTGAAAAGTAAAAAAAGACAAGAAGAAAGGAGTTGAGGGGTTTTTTCTGATAAACACACACACTACTTTCCCATCCAATCACCATGTGCCACATCACCTATATCCACCCACGTCTGATTCCCACTCACCTTAACTTGATAAATTAATTAAAAATTTTTAATTACGTTTTGATTAATTTACAAGGAGGGAAACATTGTACTGTGTCCATTAAAAACCCAAAACCCAAACCTTCATCCTTCATCATACGCCTTAACCCTAATTTGGGTTAACATCAAATCTTTGATAATTAACCACCATCATCTCTAGAAATTCAATTTACCTAACCCTAAACCTAATCCAACTCCTAAACACCTCTCACAATCATCCATGTGACCTACACGGTGGTCCCCTGTACCAAGAACACAAGAAAACAAGAGGGTGACAGAAGATCAACGACTAAGGTTAGCTACTTGTTCCCAAAGTCTTCACTGATGGCCAAGATCATCTCAATCAAGCTGGCATCCCAGCTACAAGACAAGATCATCACAAAGCAAATTTCAAAATTCAGCATATTCTGATTTATATACGAATCTTACAAGGGCAACAAAGGAAAATCATCAACTAGGGTTAGCATATTTTTTACTTTCTAGAATCATCTTGTAAACCCTATATAAAGGGTGTTAAGACTAGTTGTATTCTCTGTTCTTGTTTTCCTGTTTCACAACCTTGTAAAGCTTTCTTTTCTGAATGAGAAATTGAGTTTAGTGTTGGTGACGAAAACGAGTTCCACTTTACTTTCAGTTTGATATAATCTGTTTGGAGTTTGTGTTTCAGAAGAATCTTTTCTTTTTTTTTCTCTTTTTAAGTTACTGATTTTGGTTTCGAAAATTCCTAAGTCATTTTGCTAAGCACCTAGAGTTCTAATAGGCTAAGTGATAGGCTCATAGTTGATCATAGCCAACTGATCTTGTTGATCAAGGGGTAGTGAAACCGTGATAGCATATTGCATAGGCTGTGGGACCTTGAGTCTTGCATAAGACTTGTTTCTTTACTTGTCTGATTCTTAATATTATTTAGTTAATGATAGAGCTTACTACTTTAAATCTTCGAACCAAAAGCTCTTCATCAAGCTTTTGGTCCCAAGCTTTTAAGTTTGAATTTTTCTTTCATCTTAGCAGTGATAACTTACTCACACGTGGTATTCGGTTCAGCTGTTGAACCCCAACGAATACCCTCACTTGCTTTCCTGTCCAAGACACCCCTGCCTCGAACCTAGTAGTTGGTCGAGTTCAGGGGAGCATTGCTGATCCCCATAGGAGGTCATTGGGGATAGGTATAACTTCCTTTCCTTCTTTTTATTATTTCTGTTAATAACGATAAAATCTTGCATTAATGACTTGAGTAGTGAGATTTGATTCTGCTCATCGGTGCTCGCTAGGCTAGGGTGCTAGAAATTCTGTGATTAGGGTTGTATTAAATTGTTCATCAAGTTTGAGTCTTGGCTGTATTTCAGAAAACCACAAGTCAAGTACTTGTGGTATGCTTTTCACTTATTAACAAAACCAACATCACAAGATTGCTTGATGTTGAACTAGGTGCCCCTTTGCGTTGAATTCGTGTTTGTGTTTATGCTTTGGTGTGTATAAGTGCTTGGGACTAAGTGTTTGATCAATCTTGCATAAGTTTGGCATGCTTTGATAATATTTGATTTGCATTTTAGTTGCTCCTAGTATTTTGCATTTATTCGTTGAGATTGAATGTGCCTGTGTACTCAAAGCTAAACAAGAGGAAAGAAAATAGATAAACGTAGGAAACCTTAAAAAAAGGGGAGCTACTTGTTTTAACTCAGGCCTGCTGTTGGTCTAAGCATAATCAGTTAAGCGTCTCTTGAATAATTCAAGTTTTCCTTCTTCAATTATTGCTATATGCTGGTTGTGGTGCATTGCGTTTAAACTGCATATATGTAGATTTTTCATGCTTAAATTTCTGTTATTTGTACTCTCCTGTCAGTATTTGAATGCTTGTTGTTTATTTTGTTAATCGCTTTGGAGATCTCATATTGTGAAATGAAGTGGTGATTGGGAGTAGCTAGCTATCTGCCTTATGCTTAGGATCTAGGATTAAATTCGTTTGCATCATCTTCAGGAGGTTAGTTGTAGTGGTTTCAAGCTTATCATAGTGTCTGCGTGATTAAAATAGTCTTGAGTGCCTGTTGCTAAACCTGCGTAGTTAAGGGGTGTTTGTTTGCTTTTGTAGTGCACTCATCAGCTTCATTTAGGGGTGTTTCTTTTAGTATTTTGATGATTGGTTGTGATATTGTTTATAATTGTGCCTTGTGAACCAACAACATACAACTTATTACCAAAAAAAGAAATTTTGCCCTTCTTGTGATTCAACAACATTATTTTTGGCAAAGTAAAAAGAAAAAAGTGAATAGTGATATCTGAGTATAAGAATTGTGCTTTACAAGATTAAATTTAGTTGGTGTTTGTGGTTAGGGGGTTGTCGAGTAGCTGTGCACTTTTAGTTGGTTGATTGTTAAACTTGATTGAATTCGTATAAATCCATTCTATAGCTCACTGTTTGTTGATACTGCATTCTTTGTTTTTCTGCCCATTTTGCTCAAAGTTGATGTTATCTGTGGTTTAATTGTATTGGATATTTGTTTTCGTGTGTTGTGTTTGACTCCTCACTTGCCAAAGCAAGTGAGGGTGCCGTTTGTGCCCAGCAGAACCTACATCCCATACCGGGCTCCCAATATCCCTTCATCAAGCAGAAACTAAGAACAAGTAAAAGGAAAAGCAAGTCTGTTAGTTTTGACCCTTTTTTTAGAAGAATTCGTGATCATTTAGTTAAGTGTTTGTGTCTTTGTTAAAGTCAGTTACTGTTCACGTTTTTATAAAAGTAAAAAAAATAATAATTTTTACAAAAAGGACTGGCCAGGACTCGAACCTGCGCATCCTCCTCACAACACAACACACATACTGGTACGCCCTTGGGACTTTTACTGGTAGAGTTTCATTTCCATTTATACTTAAGGTGTGTTTTGTTTAAGCTTATTTTTAAAATCAGCTTATAGATAAGCGTTTTCCAGTGATGTTGGAGTTTTGCAACCCTTTAGGAAAAGAGAGCAATAAATAGGGCAAGTGCACAACGATTTAGGAAAACCGTGTGTGAATGACCCTAGGTGAGTTCGTTCTCGAGGAGGCAAGTGCGTTGTGTTAAGAGTTGATATATGATGTTTGTGATTATGAACAAGAAGAAAAGAAATGAGAAAGGAAAGAAAAGACGGTTACGACTACGAATTAAACTATGACGAAAAGGCGTACACGTAAAGTCGCAAAAAGCTTCAAAATTAAAAATTTCAATCTAAAAATTTATTATAAGCTAAAACAAGTCTAAAATAATATAAATAAGGAATAAAATCCAATAAAAATATTTTAAAACCTTTTATTAATTAAATATTCAATTTTAAATGCTAATTAAAGCCCTAAAATTAAATATAATTAATCAAAATGTCCAAAATATGATTTTATTGAACAAATAACTTACTTATATTATCTAAAAACTAAAAAGTATTTTTTTTATTTTTAAATACTATTTTTCTATTTTTAAATTACTAAAAACTATTTTAAAATTAAAATAATTATAAAAAATAATTTAATAATGCTAAAAATAATCTACCAAAAAATCCTATTTTACTCTAATGAACAGTAGAAAAATGAAAAGTCTTGAAAAATATTAAAATTTCCACTAAATGACAAAACTAGTTTAATTAAAACCCTAATTAACTTAAATTAATTCTAAAAATTAATAAAAGGATGAACAGTAAAATCTTTTTTAACCAAAATCCTTAGAATATTATTCTAAGTTCAGAAAAATTGATTAAACCTAAAAATATTACTTTTTGGCACTAAATGACAAAAACAGAAACTTTAAAGTTAATTAAAAATAACTAATTAATCTAAAAACTACTAAATGAACAGTAATAAAAATTTTAATTAAACAGAAAAATCCTAAATTAAATAAGAAAATTAATGGAACTGGTTTCAAGATCTAATTCCACTTTTTGGGCACTAAAGACAAAAAAGGAAGAAAACAGATAGTGACATGTGCTGGACTTTTGTCCTTTAGCTCAGCAGTGGTAAAAAAGACACTAGCAGTGGGAAAGGAATTCCTACTGTTTGTGCAAAAATTTGGTCAGTTGACCTTTTGGGCTTAGGAAAGCCTGTACTTGGTTTTTGATTGGACAAAGGGGCACTCCCACAACCAGTTGGGTTGTGGGAAGTCAGTTAAACAAGAAAAGCACAAGTATTTTCACAAAGATAAAGCAAATCAAGCACTCAATGTTACTGATTAAGGATGTATGATTCTGATGAGCAGTTTGCTGATGTATAATGCACAAAAATGAATTTTAAAACCTAAGACCTTGCATACAAATCAATGACATGGCATAAAACTGATGCATACTCCTAAATGATACCACTATCTAACACACAACAAGATTTGATGAGCTAGTTTAACACAAACAGTCAACACTAAGCACTATCTGATTTGAGCTATTTAGACCAAGTTTTTATCATGCAAATGTGACTTAAACCTTACCAAATTGAAAACCAGCTAACATACAATCTATTATCACCCTATTAAGTAAGTCTAGACAAGTTTTAACCAAAAAGTTTTACCAAAATGTCTAGTTAAACCCGTATCCAAACACCCTTTAATTTTCTGAAAACCAATTTTAACAAAGCAATCCTAAACAAATCTACCCAAATCTGATTCACAGCTATCTAAACATGCATTCAAAGCATAAACCAGCATAATCAAACAACTAACAAACACTTAAACAGATTTTCATACAAATTCATCAAGACATTTAAATCACAAAATTTTGAGAACTAAAACAAGGAACTAGAGTGTTACCCTGTGAGACCCACATCCAGGCCCCACTAAGGCTGCTATGCCTTCTCCTACAAGCTGGGGCTTGTGCAGATTAAGTATGCAAGTAAAGGTGCTAGTGGTGGTCTTCAAAGACACACACACCCAGTATTTCTTTAAAATGATGAGATGATTTGAACCTGCTAAGAAAGAGAGAAAAGACTGTGTAGAAGCTAAAAGCTTACCCCTAGCTTATGGATGAAGCTAGAAGGGAGCTAGAGCTTGGCTTATGGTTAATATATAAAAATCAGACAATGAAAGAAACAAGTCTTATGCAAGACTCAAGGTCCCACAACCTAAGCAATATGCTATCACAATCTCACTACCCCTTGATCAACAAGATCAGTTGGCTATGATCAATCATGAGCTTATCACTTAGCCTATCAGAACCCAAGGTACTTAGCAAAATGACTTAGCAATTTTTAAAACAGAAATCAGTAACTTAAAAAGGAAAAGACAAGATTTTTCTTGAAACACAAACTCAAAACAGATTAAACCAAACTGAAAGTAAAATGGAACTCATTTTCATCATCAACACTAAACTTAAATTTTCATTCAGAAAAGCAAGATTTACAAGGTTGTGAAAATAGGAAAACAAGAACAAGAAGTAAGCTAAAACTTATGCGTCCTTATATAGGGACTTACAAGGTGCTTCTAGAACTATAAATAAAATTTTCATATGCTGGAACCCTAATGCTACTTTTCCAGAAATGCCCTTGATGATTTTTTGAATTTTAAGTCCCATGTGAACTTTCCTTGGCTTCTTGTGGTGAAATCAGTGTTGCAAAATGATCCAAGGGGTGTGAATGATGCGTGGATATGAAGCTGTGCATTGGTCGTTGATTCTCTGGCCTGGTTTTGTTTGAACGTGCAAGGTGGGGTGATAGCATGTGGGGAAAGGTTCTAGGTGAGAGTGACAGGAGGTTTTAGTGAGGAAAAAGGTTTATCCCCATCCTAATCATAAATCTGCACAAGGTTGAAGTGTGATTTCAAGTAATTAAAGGTTTTGATGATTAGGGTTTATGTAAACAGTAAGGGTTTTGATCGTGTTGAAGTTTAAACCAGGTGTTTAGCGCGTGTTTTTGAAAGGATTAAATAAATAAAAACGGGTTAGTGGGAGGGGTGACGTGGAGGATGGGGATTGGTGGTGGAGGCTTGGTGGTTTGGCAGGATAAGTCCCCATTCTTTCTTTTCTTGTCTCTTTGATTCAATCAGCTCAAAACACAACTCCCTTTGTAAATAACTTTGTAGATTTGTCATTTTTGGCACAATCTTTTTGAAATCTTGAAACAAGGACTATTTATGCAATTTCTTCATTTTCCAAGGACTGAATTTGCCATGTTTTCAAACTTCAAGGCTTTGACTTGTTGGTTGACTTCTTGGAGGACCATATTTGACAATTTAGATTTGTTGAGGGACTAAATTTGCCAATTCTTCAAAGTTAAGGGTCCTTTTTGTAATTTTGACAAACTTTAGGGACCAAACTTGTAATTATGAGGATTCAAGGGTATAAAGTGTCAATTCTTCAAACTTGGAGGACCAATCTTCAATATTCTTCAAATCCTCAAGGGTTTTCTTTGGAAAATTCCTCACTAGGGCTTGGTTCATCGTGCGGCTTCGTTTCCCGTGTTCGTTTTTGCGTGATTCTTGTGATCTTTTGTCATTTTCTCAATATCCGTACCTAAAATACACAAGCAACAAACACAAGCATATATTTGGGTATTTTGATGATATTTAATGCATTTTAAGTCCAAAAAGAACGATGAGACCATGTATAAAAGCCGTCTCATCACTCCCCCATACTAAACCATTGCCGTGCCCTCACGCAATGCTAGAATAAAGTATCGTAGCACTCCAAAATTCATTTTTATTCACTTTATTGGAATGATAAACTAGCTACACTACTACTATTACTACTACTTGTGTTATAGACATAATGTATGATTTTCATCGCAAAATGGGACGTTTAGGTTCATAGAATAAGAACACGTGAATGCTTCGTTAGAAATAATTTCGTCGTCCTCGATTTTCACTCCAATTCCATGCCAAGCGTGCAACGAGATCATTGTCATTATAAGTTAGTAATGCTAACACTACTCATATGCCCTAATCACGTACTTATCCTCCCATTATTCCTAAGTTGTATCTCTTATATTTTATGATGTCTTGAATGTTTCACGAGGATACATTGTTGACTTATGTGATAATAGAGATTTAGGTCTAAAAATAGAGTCCTAACAGTGTAACTAAGACCATCAAATCAATAACCCCACCTAATAGACAACGATGTTAAAAAATTAAGTTGACAAGAAGAATCGATAAACACGGTTTTATAACGGTTTTGAACATGAGACTTATTACCAAGACTTTTATACGCCCCCTAACGGAAGGGCCTTATTAACTTTGGTTTACCTCCATCTTTTATTCAACTTCGCCATGAAGCTTTTATTATGACTTCGGTCTTGCCTTGCCTTTTATTATCCGCCTCATCGGTGGTTTTATTAGCCAAAGACGAATATCCTCACGCTAAAGCGAATTTTGGATCTTTAAAGCTTCGAAGATTAAGGCTTGATTCACTTTCAATTTTGCATAGATTTTAGGCCTTGTGGGGCTTCAAATTGTTTGCTTGATTTAGGTGAGCACTTGAAATCTTATTATTGGGTGAAGCTTTCGATTATTCGGGTTACCAATACTTCAAAACCGTGACGCTGGCGATATCTTAATGTCTTCCCAATTTAATTACACGGAAGCTACTAGAAAAGACTAGAAACCCAACAATCCTAACTAAACCGCTAAGTCAATATTTATTAAGCAAAAAATATTTACATGCGAAGGGAGAATAAGCAAACAATGAGAACACATGAGTTTTTGAAAGAATATGAGTACTCTACGTTTAGCATAGTAACTTATAATTAACTCTATCATTTCTCGTCCTCATTTAAGAGACTTAGCCTAATGTGTAGTTAAGGAATCAAAGCTAAGTGCTCAACACGCACGGCCGAGTAAAAAATCACTCTTATTCTCGCCATCGGAAAATCTACATTCGTGTCTTCAAACACTTATAAAACATGAGAAAATTTTTTAAAATTTGGCCATTTTTAGCCTTATTTTGCAACAAAACGATAAACAAAACGATAAACTTTGGAAAGCGTGAAGGTTTGGCAAGGCAAGTATCTATTCACCCCCCCATACTAAAGTTAAAAATTGTCCTCAATGTTTCGAGTCTAGGGGTGCAAACACCCCCATACTAGAGACGTAGTCGAATGCCTAATCTAGCATGGAAAGGGTGTAACCATTAAATTAATAGCCGTTTATGAAGTGTGCTAAAAACCTAAGGTTAGAACATAAAAGGATATATCATGGATATTGAGAAATGTCTCCAAAGCAAACGATCGAGTGCTTCCATAAAACGAACACGAGAGGCTCCAATCGTGAAGATCATGATCTAAAAACCACATATCACAAACAACCATGGAACAAAGGTTGGAAGGGCACGAATCCCCACACGTAAGCTACATTAGACTAAGAAAGCGATAATATGTACATAGGATAAGCATGAGACTCCCCCACGAGGCACCTCGTTTTTGATTACCGAGTCATGAGCTCGACTCGATCCCCTCAATACTAATTATCATTGGGGAAGGTAACTTGGTCGAGGTAGTTCAAGGATGGAACTTCCCCACCAAAGTAGTGCTTTAACCTATGTCCATTCACCTTGAAGTTAGGACCATCATCTTGAGCTAGCTCGATGGTCCCATAAGGAAACACTTGAGTCACGGTGAATGGACCGGACCAACGGGAATTCAATTTACCGGAAAATATTTTCAATCTTGAATTAAAAAGTAAAACTTGATCCCCAATGCTAAAAACCCGGTTTTTAATTTTTGAATCATGCAACTTTTTAGTTTTCTCTTTATAAATCAATGAATTTTCATAAGCAATGTCCCTTAATTCATCCAATTCATTTAATTGCATTTTCCGGTGTTTTCCCGCGGTCTCCATGTCATCATTACAATGCTTTAGGGCCCAATAAGCCTTGTGTTCTAACTCGATAGGCAAATGACAATTCTTTCAATACACAAGCTTATAGGGAGTGCACCCAATGGGCGTCTTATGAGCGGTCCTAAAGGCCCATAAAGCATCGTCTAACTTATCCGACCAAGATTGTCGGTTTTCCCCCACGGATCTCTCCAAGATCCTCTTCAATGCTCGGTTTGAAACCTCGACTTGCCCACTCGTTTGTGGGTGATAAGCCGTAGAAAGACGATGTGTAACCCCATATTTCCTTAGAACCCTTTCAAATTGGTCATTACAAAAATGGGTTCCACGATCGCTTATGATAGCACGAGGGGTTCCAAACCTAGCAAACAAACTTTTCAAAAACTTAACTACCACACGAGCATCATTGGTGGGCAAGGCCTTCGCCTCCACCCACTTAGAAAGGTAGTCAACCGCAACGAGAATGTACTTATTACCACGAGATGATGGGAACGGCCCCATAAAGTCTATGCCCCAAACGTCAAAGATCTCACATACTTGAATGATATTTTGTGGCATTTCATCTTTTTGTGAGGCTTTTCCTTGTCGTTGGCATGAATCACAAGACTTCACAAGATCTTGTGCATCTCGGTAAATAGTAGACCAAAAGAAGCCGACATCAAACACCTTTTTAGCCGTGAGATTAGCACCGTGGTGACCACCCGTGGGTCCCTCATGGCAAGCTCTAAGGATGTTAGAAGCTTCGGTACCAAATACACAACGGCGGATGATTTGATCCGCACAAGTTCGAAACAAGTAAGGGTCGTTCTAAAAATAGAACTTGACATCACGAAAGAATTTTCGTTTTTCTTGAGTTGTCATACCCTTAATGATGAAGTTACCCGCATGGTAATTTGCAAAATCCGCAAACCATGGGGTAGAAGAATCAAGTTTGGAATTCACTACACCAAGTGTTTCAAGCGGAAATGTTTCGGTGATTTCCTTGGGCTCGTAAACACTTTGGTGAGGATCTTCCAAACGAGAGAGATGATCGGCCGCTAGATTCTCGGCTCCTTTTTTGTCAACGATTTTGTGATCAAATTCTTGAAGGAGGAGAATCCAACGAAGTAATCTCGGCTTTGCATCTTGTTTAGCCATGAGATACTTGATAGCCGAATGGTCCGTATACACTATGCATTTCATCAAGACGAGGTAAGGTCGGAATTTCTCAAATGCATACACCACGGCAAGGAACTCCTTTTCCGTTGTAGTGTATTTAAGTTGAGCCTCAGTCATCGTCTTGCTAGCATAGTGAATAGGCAAGAAGTGCTTATCATGACGTTGCCCCAAAACGGCCCCTATAGCGTAATCACTAGCATCACACATAAGCTCAAAGGGGAGGTTCCAATTGGGAGCAACAAGAATGGGAGCTTCGGTAAGTTTCCTCTTAAGGATCTCAAAGGCTCGTACACAATCTTCGTCAAAGACAAAACGTGCCTCTTTTTCAAGAAGATGTGTAATGGGTCGAGAAATCTTCGAGAAATCCTTGATGAATCGTCGATAAAAGCCCGCGTGGCCTAGGAAACTCCTAACTCCCTTGACGGTTTTGGGATGAGGTAATTTGGCGATGACGTCTACCTTAGCTTGATCTACCTCAATCCCCGCTTTCGAGACCTTGTGCCCTAAGACGATTCCACTTTTAACCATAAAATGACACTTTTCCCAATTAAGCACAAGGTTGGTTTCCTCACAACGTTTTAACATTCTCTCAAGGTTCGACAAACACGAAGTAAAGGAATCACCAAACACGGAAAAGTCATCCATGAAGACTTCAATCGTCTTCTCGATCATATCATGAAAAATAGCCATCATGCATCGTTGGAAAGTCCCCGGTGCATTACAAAGTCCGAATGGCATTCTACGATAGGCAAACGTTCCATATGGACACGTAAACGTAGTTTTTTCTTGATCACGAGGATCGATGGGAATTTGGAAGTAACCGGAAAAACCATCTAAAAAGCAATAGAAATCGTTTCCCGCAAGACGCTCCAACATTTGGTCCATGAAGGGCAAGGGAAAATGGTCTTTTCGAGTGGCTTCATTCAACTTACGATAGTCAATGCACACTCTCCATCCGGTCACGAGTCTCGTGGGAATCAACTCGTTGGCATCGTTTGGCACAACGGTCATCCCTCCCTTTTTAGGGACACAATGAATAGGACTCACCCAAGGGCTATCGGAAATAGGGTAAATCATTCCCGCGTCAAGGAGTTTAAGGACCTCCTTTTTGATGACGTCGTGAATTTTGGGGTTCACCCTCCTTTGACTTTGGATTGTTGGCTTGAAATCCTTCTCCATTAAGATTTTGTGGGTACAAAATTTGGGATCGATTCCCTTAATGTCGGATAACTTCCACGCAATCGCCCCTTTGTGATCCTTAAGAACATCGACAAGTGCGGTTTTTTCATCATTCGAAAGTTCCTTCGCAATAATAACCGGCAACTTGTCATCCTCCTCCAAATAGACATATTCGAGGTGAGGAGGTAAATCTTTCAACTCAAGGATAGGTGGTTCCTCAAGTGAAGATTTGGGCTCGATACTCATAACCTCCTCGGGTGGAGGAAATGGGAAATCATTGAGAAAATCCTTGATAATCGAGAAGTCCTCATAGTTGTCGAGGTCTTCGTCACAAGTACGTGGAACATCGAATTCTTCCAACGTAAAACCACCACCTTCGAAAGGAGTGAAGGTTGGTGTCGAATTATCAAGAATTGGATCTAACATAGTGGGATTGCCACTAGTTTCTTCATCACCAAACCCTAAAACTTCTTGTGAAAATTCCTCGCAAACCACATCGATCATATCAACGAGGTTTATGGTAGCAACGGAATAGACATGAGAAAGTTGAGAATTTTGAGTTGCGTTTATAACAAGTTCCTCGTCGTTGAAACGTAAGGTGATCTTTCTAGCATGCACATCAATCAAAGCCATAGACGTATCTAAAAACGAACGACCTAAAATAAGAGGAACTTGAGGATCCGTGGGGATGTCAACAACAATAAAGTCTACGGGATAGTAGAACTTTCCCACTTTCACAAAAACGTCTTCCGCCAATCCACATGCGAGAATCGTGGAATGGTCGGCCAACTCAATAGACATTCGTGAAGGAGTAAGATTAGGAAGATTGAGCGACTTGTAGATTGCAAGTGGCATCAAGTTAATGCTAGCACCAAGATCGGCCAAGGCATAGCATTCCTCTATATCTTGAATTGCACAAGGGATCAAAAATTTACCAGGATCACCGACTTTTTGAGGTATGCGATTAAGATAAACCGACGAACAACTAGACTTTTGGTGTAATTTTTCCTTGTTGTTCAACATACTCTTAAAGTTAGTGGCGAATCGAGGCATCATGACCAAAGCATCGGCGAAACTCACATTAAAGTGCAAATCACGAAACATTTTCATAAAAAGCTCAAATTGGTAGTTGTCGCGCTCTTGTCGTTTCTCCTTCCTAAGTCTCGATGGGTAAGGCAAGGGTGGTGTGGGTTGGGGCATAGGCATAGCCTTTGGAATCTCGGGTTCCAAAATGGGTGATGGGTCAACCGTAGGTGTGGCATGAGCGGTACTTTGTGGGATTGAAATATGCTCCTTTTCGACCACCACCTCGGGTTCTTCCTCAATTTCCTCCACCGTTGGAGTAATTGGTTGAGGAGTTGGTTCTTTAAGTGTCTTACCACTACGTGTGGTAATCACTTTCATCTCTCCCTTCGGGTTTGAAACGGTGTTACTAGGCAAACTACCCGAAGTAGAGGCTTTGTTTCCCATTACGGCTTCTAAAATTGCATTAAGCTTAGCATCAAAATTATTAAACTTCACATCTTGAATAGCGGCTTTTGGTCAATTCTTTGTTCAAGCCTAGCATGACTTTGCTCTATCTTGTTGTTTTGACCTCGAATTTGGTTAGCAAAATCATTTTTCAATTCATTCCTCATGGCTAGATTTTCCTTAATAAAATTAGCTAACTCCTTTGCGTTCTTAGCCGTGTCCTTAGCTTGATTAGCCATTTGCTCTTGAATGTTTTCCACAATCTTATCATTTGAAGTAGCGTAATTCAAAAAGTCTATTGGAAGTTCTTTATTATTTTGAAGACCTTGACTTGCATTTTGAAAATTACGGTTTTGATTTTGATTTTGCAATTGGCTACTACTACTACTCCCTTGATTCCCATAGTTGTTATTACCCTTAAAATTGTTCCTTTGATTGCTTTGGTAACCAACTTGATTGTTTCGATAATTGTTAGCATTTTGATTTGGTGAAAAACCCGGTGGAGTCAATTGATTAGTGCGAGGAACTTGACCGTTTTGGTTATAAGTTCCCGCGGCCGCGAAGGCACTCGAAGTGTTACCACCGTTGGTAATGCACTCGGAATAATCGTGAGCTCCACCACAATACATACAAGAAACCTCAACCGCTTTAATCGTAGCGGGAGCGGGTTGTTCACCAACTTTAAACTCAACTAACAAGCCTTTCACTATATCAAAAATTTTATTCTCCAAATTAGCCTCGACTTGGCAAGCATCAACGGTGTGTGACAAACTAGGTGAAGATGAAGACGAAGCCTTACGAACACTCGACGTGCTACGAGGACTATACACCTTAGACCTATTCTCAATAATTACCAATGCTTCCTCGACCGTCTTACACAAGAAATTACCACCCGCGGCGGCATTAAGATAATCACGCTCATGATCGTTCAAGCCATTGTAAAACGTGTCTATTTGATGCAAGTCGAAAAAACCATGATGAGGACATTCGTGCAACATTTCCTTGAACCTATTCCAAGCCGTTGAAAAACTCTCATTATACTCTTGCGAAACCTTTGAAATCTCGTTTTTCAAGTGCGTAGTCTTAGAGGACGGAAAAAATTGGTTCACGAATTTTGAAACAAGATCCTTCCACGTCAATATAGAATTGGGTGGCTCTTTCTCTAACCAAATTTTTGCGGGCCCCGCTAAGGAATACAGAAAAAGCATCATCTTAATCGAGTCGTTTGAAACATCCTTAAACTTGCATGTGGCGGTGAGACGATTAAATTGGCGAATGTGGTTATGCGGGTTGTCCTTTTCGTCCCCTCGAAACTTGTTGTTTTGAATCATGGACAACAAACCCGTCTTAACCTCAAAATTCTCCGCAAGGATAGCGGGAATCACAATCGCTTCCCCATAACCCTAGGTGGGTGCTTGAAGCAACTCCATCATAGTTCGATTAGCCATGGGTGCTTCTTTCACTACAATGGGTTCGTCAATAGGAGAGTCCTCACTAGTAGGAGTGAGTGATTTGTTTCTTCGTTTACGAGCACGTCTAGCTTTAGAGCGAGTTTGCATAAACGTCACGTACAACGAGAAGGCGAGCAAAGAAGATTCTTTTTGGTATTTTTACTTTTTCAAATTTTTTTTTTTGGTTTTTGATTGTTTAACTTTTTTGGATTTTTGGAATGTATTAAGTAGACCAAAATCTACAAATCTCCTCCTTAATCAAATCTCTTGATTAAAAAGGCCTCAAAGAATGAAAACGATCACGTGAAGTGAACGCCTTCGATGACTTTAGAACGATGGTGGAACACCAAATCGTTCAAGAGGGTTTAATCAAATGAAACCAAGAAAATATATATGATACTTAATAATACTTTGGGCGGCAAAACCCTCGATTCACTCTCAAAATCAAATACGCACAAGCAAGCGGAGGAAACGAGGCGGCGCGAAGCACTTAAGAGCCTTTTTCCTTTAGGTCGTGAAATACAACCGCCTTATACCCACCTTATAGTTTGTATTATCAAAATCAAGCTTCACGAAAGTATTTATCTATTTTTGCCTTTTTTCTTTGGTTTGAGATTCGAATACAATGACCGAGTGATGAAATCCCGAATCAAGGTTGTGATTGCTCACGTATTTGGAGTACTTGTAAATTTATTGTTCTACGTATACAATATAGTAATAATATTCAAAAAAATCGAAAAACGATAATACTTATTAATAGAGTGCTATTAATACAAATACTTTTATGGCTAATATAGAAAACAACAATGGTTCAACCAAAACACAACACGCCTCCCCGGCAGCGGCGCCAAAATGATGTTGGAGTTTTGCAACCCTTTAGGAAAAGAGAGCAATAAATAGGGCAAGTGCACAACGATTTAGGAAAACCGTGTGTGAATGACCCTAGGTGAGTTCGTTCTCGAGGAGGCAAGTGCGTTGTGTTAAGAGTTGATATATGATGTTTGTGATTATGAACAAGAAGAAAAGAAATGAGAAAGGAAAGAAAAGACGGTTACGACTACGAATTAAACTATGACGAAAAGGCGTACACGTAAAGTCGCAAAAAGCTTCAAAATTAAAAATTTCAATCTAAAAATTTATTATAAGCTAAAACAAGTCTAAAATAATATAAATAAGGAATAAAATGCAATAAAAATATTTTAAAACCTTTTATTAATTAAATATTCAATTTTAAATGCTAATTAAAGCCCTAAAATTAAATATAATTAATCAAAATGTCCAAAATATGATTTTATTGAACAAATAACTTACTTATATTATCTAAAAACTAAAAAGTATTTTTTTTTTTTTTTAAATACTATTTTTCTATTTTTAAATTACTAAAAACTATTTTAAAATTAAAATAATTATAAAAAATAATTTAATAATGCTAAAAATAATCTACCAATTTTAAAAATCCTATTTTACTCTAATGAACAGTAGAAAAATGAAAAGTCTTGAAAAATATTAAATTTTCCACTAAATGACAAAACTAGTTTAATTAAAACCCTAATTAACTTAAATTAATTCTAAAAATTAATAAAAGGATGAACAGTAAAATCTTTTTTAACCAAAATCCTTAGAATATTATTCTAAGTTCAGAAAAATTGATTAAACCTAAAAATATTACTTTTTGGCACTAAATGACAAAAACAGAAACTTTAAAGTTAATTAAAAATAACTAATTAATCTAAAAATTACTAAATGAACAGTAATAAAAATTTTAATTAAACAGAAAAATCCTAAATTAAATAAGAAAATTAACGGAACTGGTTTCAAGATCTAATTCCACTTTTTGGGCACTAAAGACAAAAAGGAAGAAAACAGATAGTGACATGTGCTGGACTTTTGTCCTTTAGCTCAGCAGTGGTAAAAAAGACACTAGCAGTGGGAAAGGAGTTCCCACTGTTTGTGCAAAAATTTGGTCAGTTGACCTTTTGGGCTTAGGAAAGCCTGTACTTGGTTTTTGATTGGACAAAGGGGCACTCCCACAACCAGTTGGGTTGTGGGAAGTCAGTTAAACAAGAAAAGCACAAGTATTTTCACAAAGATCAAGCAAATCAAGCACTCAATGTTACTGATTAAGGATGTATGATTCTGATGAGCAGTTTGCTGATGTATAATGCACAAAAATGAATTTTAAAACCTAAGACCTTGCATACAAATCAATGACATGGCATAAAACTGATGCATACTCCAAAATGATACCACTATCTAACACACAACAAGATTTGATGAGCTAGTTTAACACAAACAGTCAACACCAAGCACTATCTGATTTGAGCTATTTAGACCAAGTTTTTATCATGCAAATGTGACTTAAACCTTACCAAATTGAAAACCAGCTAACATACAATCTATTATCACCCTATTAAGTAAGTCTAGACAAGTTTTAACCAAAAAGTTTTACCAAAATGTCTAGTTAAACCCGTATCCAAACACCCTTTAATTTTCTAAAAACCAATTTTAACAAAGCAATCCTAAACAAATCTACCCAAATCTGATTCACAGCTATCTAAACATGCATTCAAAGCATAAACCAGCATAATCAAACAACTAACAAACACTTAAACAGATTTTCATACAAATTCATCAAGACATTTAAATCACAAAATTTTGAGAACTAAAACAAGGAACTAGAGTGTTACCCTGTGAGACCCACATCCAGGCCCCACTAAGGCTGCTATGCCTTCTCCTACAAGCTGGGGCTTGTGCAGATTAAGTATGCAAGTAAAGGTGCTAGTGGTGGTCTTCAAAGACACACACACCCAGTATTTCTTTAAAATGATGAGATGATTTGAACCTGCTAAGAAAGAGAGAAAAGACTGTGTAGAAGCTAAAAGCTTACCCCTAGCTTATGGATGAAGCTAGAAGGGAGCTAGAGCTTGGCTTATGGTTAATATATAAAAATCAGACAATGAAAGAAACAAGTCTTATGCAAGACTCAAGGTCCCACAACCTAAGCAATATGCTATCACAATCTCACTACCCCTTGATCAACAAGATCAGTTGGCTATGATCAATCATGAGCTTATCACTTAGCCTATCAGAACCCAAGGTACTTAGCAAAATGACTTAGCAATTTTTAAAACAGAAATCAGTAACTTAAAAAGGAAAAGACAAGATTTTTCTTGAAACACAAACTCAAAACAGATTAAACCAAACTGAAAGTAAATGGAACTCGTTTTCATCATCAACACTAAACTTAAATTTTCATTCAGAAAAGCAAGCTTTACAAGGTTGTGAAAATAGGAAAACAAGAACAAGAAGTAAGCTAAAACTTATGCGTCCTTATATAGGGACTTACAAGGTGCTTCTAGAACTATAAATAAAATATTCATATGCTGGAACCCTAATGCTACTTTTCCAGAATTGCCCTTGGTGATTTTTTGAATTTTAAGTCCCATGTGAACTTTCCTTGGCTTCTTGTGGTGAAATCAGTGTTGCAAAATGATCCAAGGGGTGTGAATGATGCGTGGATATGAAGCTGTGCATTGGTCGTTGATTCTCTGGCCTGGTTTTGTTTGAACGTGCAAGGTGGGGTGATAGCATGTGGGGAAAGGTTCTAGGTGAGAGTGACAGGAGGTTTTAGTGAGGAAAAAGGTTTATCCCCACCCTAATCATAAATCTGCACAAGGTTGAAGTGTGATTTCAAGTAATTAAAGGTTTTGATGATTAGGGTTTATGTAAACAGTAAGGGTTTTGATCGTGTTGAAGTTTAAACCAGGTGTTTAGCACGTGTTTTTGAAAGGATTAAATAAATAAAAACGGGTTAGTGGGAGGGGTGACGTGGAGGATGGGGATTGGTGGTGGTGGTTTGGCAGGATAAGTACCCATTCTTTCTTTTCTTGTCTCTTTGATTCAATCAGCTCAAAACACAACTCCCTTTGTAAATAACTTTGTAGATTTGTCATTTTTGGCACAATCTTTTTGAAATCTTGAAACAAGGACTATTTATGCAATTTCTTCATTTTCCAAGGACTGAATTTGCCATGTTTTCAAACTTCAAGGCTTTGACTTGTTGGTTGACTTCTTGGAGGACCATATTTGACAATTTAGATTTGTTGAGGGACTAAATTTGCCAATTCTTCAAAGTTAAGGGTCCTTTTTGTAATTTTGACAAACTTTAGGGACCAAACTTGTAATTATGAAGATTCAAGGGTATAAAGTGTCAATTCTTCAAACTTGGAGGACCAATCTTCAATATTCTTCAAATCTTCAAGGGTTTTCTTTGGAAAATTCCTCACTAGGGCTTGGTTCATCGTGCGGCTTCGTTTCCCGTGTTCGTTTTTGCGTGATTCTTGTGATCTTTTGTCATTTTCTCAATATCCGTACCTAAAATACACAAGAAACAAACACAAGCATATATTTGGGTATTTTGATGATATTTAATGCATTTTAAGTCCAAAAAGAACGATGAGACCATGTATAAAAGCCGTCTCATCATCCAGCTTATTTATTAAGGGATTTTTCTACTTTTCATTTTTCCTGCATTGTAGACATAGCTTAGGACTTTTTGGTATAAAAGTTTTATTTTTCACATTTTTAATTAATTTATTATCATTATTTTTAATTTAAATTTTAGAAAGTAATTAAAAAATAGTTAAAAGTATTTTAAAATTTTGGAAAAATCATTTTTAGGTTTTAATTAAGTATTTTGAGGTTTACGACTTTTAAAGTTTTCATTTTAGTTAATTTTTAATTTAATTTAATTTTAAGATTTTTCTTTAACTTTAAAAATTAATATAAAATTATTAAAAAAGTTTTAGATAATTTGGTTTTCAATTTTGTAATCTTTATAATTTTCTTTATTTAAGTTAATTTTTTAGTAATTTTTGGAATAGTTTTTAGTTTTGTCAAATTTTACGATTTTGCGTTTTTACGTCTTAAGGTTATTTTTAGCATAATTCGTCTTCTTCTTTCTCTTTTTTCATCAATATAATCACAAACAAATCAAAAATCAATTCTTAACACAACGCAATTGCCTCCTTGGGAAACGAACTTGAACTTCATTAGGTCATTAGTGCTCGGTTTTCCTAAACCGACACTTAATACTTTCCACTTTTGCACTCTTTTCCTAAAGGGTAGCAAAATCACTACATCAACTCCCGTGCTAGAGTTAAATCCCAGTGTTAGCTAGAATTAAACCCATTGGTAAAGTTTGGCGGCCCATTGGTAGAACTTTCAATCTTGTAGGAAACGAGTGCCCTTTAACTAGGATAGTCTCCAATCCTACCAAGACTACTAGGGAGGAAATTTGAAAGGATAATCAATCACTTAAGCCTAGTGATCCATCTCCTCTGGTCACCTCTGGCACAAGAAAAGAAAACTGTGAACCCCCACATGGTTCTAAAATAGATATCGTTAAATCATATGAAATCATCCAAACTCCAAATGAGAATGTAGGTATCAAAGTTAACGTTCAACAAGAAAGCGGTCCAATTGTTTGATACCGTTCAACTAAGGACACTCTCAGAGTTTGGTTGCTGAAGAAGCTGATATCTAAGAAACAAGTGTCTCAAGGGATTTGTAGTTAAGCTTACAAAATGGTTCATTGTTAAATGACAAAAGGGAAGTTTATCTATGCAACGGTAAGTTACCCTCAAAACGAGAAATTAAATTTTATCGGACACGAGCTTACATTAAAACTATTCAAAGGTTTTAACTCGTGTATATGGTTTGCAGTCACATGACAGATTGTAACCCGCGCTTCGGAGAAATGAATGTTTATCACCGATGATAAACATATCCTCAAAACGAGAAATTAAATTTTCTCAGACACGAGCTTACATTAAAACTATTCTAAGGTTTTAAGCTCGTGTAAATGTCATACAGTCAAATCACAGATTGTAACCCGTGCTTTAAAGAAAGGGAAGTTTATCTCGTAAACGATAGCTTACCCTCAGAACGAGAAATTAAATTTTCTCGGACACGAGCTTACATTAAAACTAGTCAAAGGTTTTAAGCTCGTGTAGATGGCGTATAATTATATCTCAGATTATCCCCTGGACTTCAAAGAAATGAAATTTTATCGCTGATGATAAACTTATCCTCACAACGAGAAATTAATTTTTCTCGGGCATGGGCTTATATTAAAAACATTCGAAGTTTTTAAGCTCATGCACAATGACTTACTGTTAAATATCAGACTATAACTCAGACTTCAATTTTAGGGAAGTTTATCTTTAAATGATAACTTACCTTCGTAACGAGAAATTATTTTTTCTCGGTCATAAGCTTGTAATAAAACATTCCAAGTTTTAAGCCCATAAAGGGAAGTGTATCTTTTAAATAAGAGAATTTTCCTTATAACGAGAAATTTATCTTTCTCGGTCATGAGCTTTCTGTTAAAACATTCAAAAATTTTCAAGCTCATGAAAACGAATTCTAAGTAAATGTCAGCTTATAACTCGTTCTTCAGTTAAAAGGAAAGTGTATCTTAAATGATAACTTAAACTCACAACGGGAAGCTTACACATTCTCGGACTTGAGCTCGTTTAATAAGATATTCAAATTCTTAAGCTCAAGTAATTGGTTTTCAAAACTTTGAACACAATTTTTCAAGAATTCTTCAAAAGGTTTTTCTAAATCTTTTGTAACACCCCCATTTTACCTTTACGCAGCGGAACATTGATCTGGGGTATTTCATAGTACCATAGTCACAATAATAGAAAATGCTAAAAAGACATTTTTATGAAACAAATGTTATCATTCATTTATTTAAATCAGAGTTTAATAAACAACTGTACATACGCTGTACAAACACAAGTTTCCCAAAGATCTAGTTTTATTGATAGAATGATAACTTATTCTAGACACCACCCTCCGCGGTACGCCAGTCTTCATTCACCTGAGATATATGCTTAAAGTCAACACAAAGGTTGAGTGAATTTATAGGTTTTAAACATCATTTGAATACAAGTATGACTCTTGGGCTACAGTGTTATACACCTAATAAGTGTGAAAACACTTATCCTTTCACCACTTAAAACAAGTAAAAGCAAGACCTAAACGTGTATTTGATGTCTTAAAAGTCGGAATTATGCGTGGTTTGTGTTTTTATTGTGTTTTGGGACAAGAATATGAAAAAGGAAGAAAACACGGGCTTTCATGGGCTTTTATTGAAGAAAAAGACAAAAGACGAATTCAAAAGATCAAAAGTGAAAGAAGAACGAAAGTCAAAGGCCTATTATGAAGATTTATCGAAGAAAAAGTCTAAAGACGGAAGTTTAATGAAGTCGAAGAACCAAGTCTAATAAAAGAAGAAACTTAGAAGACGAAGTTCATTCTCTCTTTCTTCTTGTCTTTTCGTCTTTTTAAATAACTCGTCTTTCTCGACTTTGTCTCGGGATTTGTCGAATGATAAAATGAACTCCGTCTTCTAATTTTCTTCTTTTATTAGACTTGGTTCTTCGACTTCATTAAACTTCTGTCTTTAGACTTCTTCTTCGATAAAACTTCAGAATAGGCCTTTGACTTCCGTTCTTCTTTCACTTTTGATCTTTTGACTTTGTATTTTGTCTTTTTCTTCGATAAAAGCCCGTGAAAGCCCGTGTTTTCTTCCTTTTTCATATTCTTGTCCTAAAGCACAATAAAAACACAAACCACGCATAATTCTGACTTTTACGACATCAAATACACGTTTAGGTCTCGTTTTTACTTGTTTTAAGTGGTGAAAGGATAAGTGTTTTCACACTTATTAAATCCCCTGCACTTGACCATTGCAATGCCCTCATGCAATGCATAATTTCAAAGCATAGTTTAACATTTTCCATCATAATTAACCCACATTGGCCTTTATTAAATACTAGAAAATCATGAAACTAAAAAGATAGAAAAGTACAAAATGTTAGGAAGGAGAAACAAGTAAAGAATTCCAAGACTTACATTAGGCACATTCCCCATACTAAGCTTAAAAACGAGATCATTGTTATTATAAGTTAGTAAAGTTAACACTCACTCATGTGGCTCAATTGTTCACTTAGACTCCCTTATTCCTAGGTGTATCTCTTATATTTTATTGTTATCTTGAATGATCACGTGCATGCATTGTTGACTTATTTCTATAGTTTATTTAGGACGAAAATAAAGTAGGACGATTTAATCAATAGTTAGCTAAAGGACAAAATCTTTTAAAACTGCTTCTCGAAACCTCATAAAGTTCATATCTTGGCATAACTCATTTAACGATTTGATACCTTTCTCGGACCGATATTTGGCATTGAATTCATACTTCGAATCTTGAGGGACGTTCTTGAAATAATGGTCTTCTCTTCATAATAGGAATTTCTTCACTTGAAGTTTTTGAGAGATTCTTCAAACTTGGACCACGACTTCTTCATTTTTCTCCAATCTTTATTTGGGATTTTGATATACAACGATCCGCATCCTTTTAGGACTTGGATTTATTTATCCTCATACCTTGCTAGGGTCTTTTCGGATATACTTCTCCATGATCTTTGTTGGAGTATGCTCGTGTCATAATAAATAATTATACGGCTAGACACATGTGAGCCTATGGGGTCACACACATATACACAGAGGTACCACTTAATATATCGTATATATTGTATTTACGATATAAATAACCCACGTAACTAGGGATTAACATTGGGCTTCTAATAACTAAGCATGTACTTAGTTTATTGGAGTTGACCAACAATTTAACAAAGCCCATTTTAAAGCCTTAATATAGCCGGCCTTTAAAAGTCAAAGAAAGATATATGAAACGGTTTGAAAAAAGTTAAATGTTAACTTTGTAACCAATATGTATATTAAGTATGATTGAAATTACAATCAATGTGATATATACATAACATATGCATCCTATTCTTTTTTGGGTTAGAAGTATGCACGGCAAGATAGTGAAAGGAATATACATGTGATGTTATTTTTCTTCTTTTGTTTTCTTTAAAGCAATTGTCTATTGTAGGCAAAGTTATTAATAAGTTACGGTTATTAGACTAGCATCTAATTGGTATACAAGGAAGTGTAGTGTGGATACATCATAGAGGTGATCTCCATTGATCACTTGGTTTCATAGGTGGTTCGTGTTCTTGGTGATAGTCATCATTCGATTCTACCGATCACGCTACAAAGGTATACTTTTATCTCCATTTTATTGATTAATCATATGACTCTATGGATCCGTCAATAAGTGCTTACTCCGCTGCGTTTTGATTATATTTAACATGTTATTAATTATTAAGCACCTATAGTGGTATCACGAGCCATCATATGATGTCATATGATTATCGGGTATGCGTAAAAATGGCTAAATATGAGTGTTTTTGAGGGATTTGTTAAACCAATATTAAAACAGCCCCTATGGCATTATTTTCGTGGCATTATAGACTTTTAAGAGGTCTTATAATCAGTTTTTAATGATCTCATAGTCACGGGTTACGCATACTTAAATGGGTTTATTACGGGTACGTGTAAAATGACCTAAAACGCGTTATTTGGAACGATCCTTGAATCGGGTTTTAAACAGCCCTAATGGCCATATTTTCTGTAAATATATGATAATTACAAGGTTTATAAAATGTGGTTTTAAGGTCCTAAGGTCATTGGTTACACGCACCAATCGGGGGTTTAATTAATTGTTGATTATTCTTTCGATTTCGTTGGCTAACAAGTGTTTGTTGTTGTTTAATTTTATTTCCATGGCAAATACATGCATGTTTAGCCATGGACATAGCCAACACCTTGTTATATTCATAATCTTATGGTATTATTATGTTTCTTATGCAAAGCCGATGAAAATCTAGACCAAATATGACATGTTGTGTGTTGATTTGCATTTAATTTCAGTTTTGGGGATTTGCCATTGTTTCGGCTTCATTAATATGTTTTTGATGTTGGTTATAGCCATTGTTTGGGCATTTTACAGTAGGTTAATGATAGGTTAAATGTTTTTAGTCATAAATCATTTGTAACCGATGCTTGGATGGGAATGGCTAAAGAATTAAAGACATACTGTGAAATTCGGAGCTGCTGAGTGACCTGCACTAAAATGTGATTTCCCGGAGTTCTATAAGGAGATAGAAGCCCAAATTTGGTGTGCTAATTCACAACTCATAGGCCTTCAAAAGTCTCAACTGGAGCTCAGGCTAGGGAAGACTCCTTCTATGGGTTTTGGGCCCTAGAAGTCGACTGAAATATTTAGGCAGATTTGGGCCTCATGTTTATTTTTGGTTCTACTTGCTCTTGATGGTCTTGGAGCAAGTGGGAGCCCACTTTGTGGTTATGTTGACTTACCCTTAGTTGACTTCTTGGTCCTCGTGATGGCTCACGAGATCAAGAATAGGTTTTTCATCGGTTTGAGGCTTTGCATACTTGTGGTTGTGTGGTTGCTTGTTTGCTTGATATCTTGATATTACTTGCAAATGTTTTTATAAAAACTTGAAACCAATCACAAAACTTTTATAAAACTAAATCCTTGATTTAGTTTAAAGTTTAAATATGATTTAAAACTAAAATCTTGTTTTTCATAATAACTCTTAACGTGTTATGATGTTATTATTTTTTTTTTATGTATTGTCTAAATCTAATATTAAATCCATTTAGGTTTTATATTAGTATTTAACATGGACAACTTGACACACATAAATTAAAACAAGATTAGACTTAAGTTAAAAATGTTTTTTTTAACTTGTGCTACGATGGATGAATGCATGCTTCCTCGTACACACTTTTGATTTGTAAATCAAACTTTTATACCCGTCTAAAATTTAAGTCATGCCGTCCAATCGTTTGAGATCACTTGCAATTACTTTTTGCATCTTGTGAGACGGATGCAAATTGTAACCCAAGGTGATTATTATCTATGCGTGAGACAAAGACTTATTCTCACATGTTCTCAAACTGGATGACTTAATCGGTTAAGTGGTGAGACCTTGACCGAGGCAAGGATGGGACTAAACATGCCATGTTTGATATTTTGTGCAATGTTCACTTATGTCATGAGTCCCATAAGGATCTAAGAATTGCACATGATTTGCAATTGATGAACGTCATCTACCTATTGAATCTATCATTGCTAGCAGATCAACTGATGTGATGGTAGAACCTCAATGAGGATCTTAGCCTTTTTGTAAAATTAATTGTTTTTATATAAACTTGGGTAGTTAATTTTTAAAGGATTAGTTATTGAAAGTACTAAAACTTTGAACTTCGTTTATTTTGTAGATGACAACGAATCAATCCATTAACAATCAAATCAGATCAATTCTCGATAAGGAGAAATTGAGTGGTACAAACTTCCTTGACTGGTTTCGAAATCTGAGGATCGTCCTCAGATCAGAAGGAAAGTTGCACCACTTGGAAGAGGCCTTACCTGAAGCACCTCCTGCTACTGCCACCGCTGCTGTTCGCAATGCCCATACTAAAAGGGTTGCTGAACAACAAGAAGTGGCTGGCTTAATGTTATGTAGTATGGTCCCTGAAATCCAAAAACATTTGGAAGACTTTACTGCATATGACATGATTGAGGAACTCAAGACGATGTTCCAACAACAAGCAGAACAAGAACTCTTTGAAACAGTCAAAGCGTTCCATAACTGCAAGCAGGAGGAGGGCCAATCTGTCAGCACTTATGTGTTGAGAATGAAAGGCTACCTTGATCAGATGGACCGAATTGGCTACCCAATGCCACAAGTCTTAGGAGTGAACTTGATACTCACTTCACTTTCCAAAGACTATGATCAGTTTGTTCAGAACTATCATATGCATGGCATGGGGAAGACTATACCTGAACTGCATGCCATGCTGAAGCTTGCAGAGAAGGGTATGCCCAAGAAAGCTCCCTCTGTTCTTGCTATCAAGAAAGGTCATATCCAAAAACCGAAGCCACAAGCTAAAGGAGGCAAGGGTAAGAAGTTCAAGGGAAAAGCCACTATGGTTCATGACCCTAAACGCAAGTTCCCCCCACCTGGCAAAAAGGAGCATCCTGCTAAGGATGTAGAGTGTCATCATTGTCATGAGATTGGACACTGGAGAAGGAATTGTCCTTACTACCTGGCAGAAGTGGACAAAAAGAAGAACAAAGCCGGAACGTCCGGCACATCAGGTATCTTCATGATAGAACTCTACTCATTCCCTAAAACTAATACCTGGATATATGACACTGGTTGTGGTACTCACATTTGTAATACTATTCAGGGGCTTAGAGGGATCAGAAAGTTAAATAAAGGCGCTTTGGACTTGCACGTGGGCAATGGCAACCGTGCAGCTGTCGAAGCCATAGGGAGCTATGATCTTATCCTCCCTAGTGGAATGATTCTTGTACTAGACAATTGTCATTTTTCACCCTCTATTACTAGAGGAATTATTTCTCTTTCGCGTTTATGGGATAATGGTTTTTCACATAAATTTACTGATTATGGTATTATTCAAGTTTCCAAGGATAATGTATTTTATTTTAATGCTATTCCTCGTGATGGAATTTTTGAAATTGATATGCATAATCATGTATCAAATGAGGGTTCTATTTATACTTGTAGCAAAAAGAAGTCCAAGCACAACTTGGATTCTACTTTTCTATGGCATTGCCGACTTGGCCATATAAACAAGAAACGCATTGCGAAGCTGCAACATGATGGGCTTTTAAAGTCAAATGATGATGAATCATTTGATATATGTGTATCTTGTATATCTGGAAAGATGGCAAGAAAGCCTTTTACTCATGCAAGTGAAAGAGCTAATGATCTTCTTGGACTCATACATAGTGATGTATGTGGTCCATTTAGAACTACGTCTAGAGAAGGAGCTAACTACTACGTTACATTTACTGACGACTTCAGTAGATATGGTTATGTTTACTTGATTAAACATAAACATGAAGTTTTTGAAACGTTCAAAACCTTCCAAAACGAGGTAGAAAATCAACTCGGTAAGACAATCAAAGCACTTCGATCTGATCGAGGAGGCAAGTATTTAAGCCTTGAGTTTTTAGATCATCTTAAGAGTCGTGGGATTGTCTCACAACTTACTCCTCCCTATACACCACAACATAATGGGGTGTCAGAGAGGAGAAATCGAACCTTGCTTGACATGGTTCGATCAATGATGAGTCCAACCACTTTGCCAATGTCCTTTTGGGGCTACGCTCTAGAGTCTGCTGCACGCATACTCAATATGGTTCCAACTAAGAAGGTTGATAAGACTCCATATGAAATATGGCACGGGAAAGTCCCGAACTTGTCTTATTTTAAAGTCTGGGGTTGTGAGGCTCTCGTTAAACGAGAAACACCAAACAAACTTGAGCCCAGATCTATCAAGTGTATCTTTGTAGGATACCCAAAGGAAACAATGGGTTACTACTTCTACTACCCACCCGAGAACAAAATATTTGTTGCTCGGTATGCTGAGTTTCTTGAGAGTAGTCTCATATCACAAGAAGCAAGTGGGAGCACCATAGACTTTGATGAAATTCAAAGTCAAGATGCACGACCTTCTGAGAACACTAGTGAACATCACCAAGAGGTTGAACATGAAAATGTTGAATCTCAAAGTGATGTTATTCCCATTCGTAGATCCACAAGGATGTCTCACGCACCTGACCGATATGGTTTCTATATCGATGCTGAGGAACATGAGTTAGGGGATCATGATGAACCCGTTAACTATAAAGATGCATTGTCGGATCCTGAATCTGATAAGTGGCTTGAAGCTATGAATGCGGAAATGCAATCCATGAGGGATAACGAAGTTTGGATCTTAGTTGACCTCCCTCCCAACTGTAAGACTGTTGCGAGTAAATGGCTCTTCAAGAAGAAGACCGATATGGATGGCATTGTACACACCTTTAAAGCTCGTCTTGTAGCAAAAGGTTTCACTCAAACCTACGGGGTTGACTATGAAGAAACCTTCTCGCCTGTTGCAGATATTAAAGCTATTAGGATTCTTATAGCCATAGCAGCGTTCTATGACTACGAGATTTGGCAAATGGATGTCAAGACCGCCTTCTTGAATGGCCATTTGAACGAAGACATTTATATGGTGCAACCTGAAGGGTTCGTGAATCCTAAACATCCCAGACGGGTATGCAAGCTTCAAAGATCCATTTATGGGTTAAAGCAAGCATCTAGGACCTGTAACAAGAGATTTGATGAGGAGATCAAAAAGTTTGGTTTCACTCAAAATCCCGATGACCCATGTATATATAGAAGAGCTAGTGGAAGTATCGTCGTTTTCCTAGTCTTATATGTAGATGACATATTACTCATGGGAAACAATATTCCAATGCTACAAGATGTAAAATCCTGGCTTGGAAAATGTTTTGCCATGAAAGACTTGGGTGAAGCGGCGTTCATTCTAGGAATCAAGATCTATAGAGATAGATCAAGGCGATTAATCGGTTTAAGTCAAAGTGCATACGTTGACAAAATCTTAAAGCGGTTTAGGATGGATGCCTCCAAACGTGGGAGTCTCCCAATGCAATCCAATGTAGAATTGAGTAAGACTCAAGGTCCCTCCACACCTAATGAGGTGAAGCGAATGAAAGGAGTACCTTATGCTTCGGCTGTAGGATCCATCATGTATGCTGTGAGGTGCACTAGACCTGATGTAGCGTTCTCTCAGAACCTTACAAGTAGATACCAACAGAATCCAGGTGAATGTCACTGGACTGCTGTAAAGAACATATTAAAGTATCTTCGAAATACTAAAGATATGTTTCTTGTTTATGGAGGTGATTCAACAACTGAGCTTGGTGTTACTTGCTACACTGATGCTAGTTGGGAGACAGATCGGGATGATCTTCGATCTCAAACCGGATAGGTCTTCGTGATGAACGGAGGCGCTGTTGATTGGAAGAGTTCTAAACAAAGCACTACTGCGATGTCTTCTACAGAAGCTGAATACATAGCTGCTTCTGAAGCTGCAATGGAAGCAATTTGGATACGTAAATTCATTTCTGGGCTTGGCGTTGTTCCCAGTAATGATAGACCTATGGAAATTTACTGCGATAATACGGGTGCAATTACTATAGCCGATGAACCTGGAGTTCAAAAGGGTGCCAAACATTTTCGAAGAAAATATCACTACATTCGAGAAGTAATTCAAGAAGGTGATATTCGTATTCTTAAAGTTCACACAGATAACAACTTAGCTGATCCGTTTACTAAACCAATGTCTTGTACCAAACATGTTGAGCATGCTAGGAGCATTGGACTTAGACCAGCTGGTAGTTTCATGTAGATTTGTGTATGTTAGTATTTGAATAATTGGGATGTAAAACAGTTTTTATTATATAATGAATTGATATATGAGGTATGATCGTTTTCACTTTATATCAACTGTGTCCTATATTTGCATGTTTAAATCCAAGAGTAATCTTATTATTCTAAATTATCCATTGTCGGTTGATAATATGGGAGTATTGTCGAGTTAAGACAAATGTGAGTTGGTCATATTCATTTGGAATGAATATTAATTGATGATGCCGCCAAACTCATATGTGTTCATTGGATGAACATTGGATTGACCTAACCAACGAGAATTCACTACATGGATCGACGTCAATAGTGAATCTCGCAAGTGGTTGAATCTCTCATCCTTAGACTTGAGATGCAAGTAGGTTTTGTATGTGTGGAATGTCAATCCTTGATATGGTTCAACGTTGTTCTGAACAAGGCTACTATAAAGACCATTTTCAGGTGCGATGTGAAACACATGAACGACACGTGCAGTCAAAAGAGGATTTGTTCCTCCACATGTATTGGAGTTAGATACTACTGGGCCCCTCGATGAATTGTACAGATGTATGTGTGGCCACACCCAAATGTAATTAAGATGATACTTGATTAATTTGGTAATCTAGTTCAATATCTATGTCGAGAAACCGAATAGTTAAACTTAAGAATGACTTTTGATCCATGTCAAAAGTTTAACAGAGTATCTGAAACAAAAGGATGACTGATATCTAAACCATTTAATTGAGATGTTTAATAAACTATCCTCATATGTTTCTGGGGACATTGACGTGTTGCTAGACGCTAACCTTTGCTTGTATAATTACTTGATTATTATGACGTGCGCAAGTGGGAGCTGTTGGAGTATGCTCGTGTCATAATAAATAATTATACGGCTAGACACATGTGAGCCTATGGGGTCACACACATATACACAGAGGTACCACTTAATATATCTTATATATTGTATTTACGATATAAATAACCCACGTAACTAGGGATTAACATTGGGCTTCTAATAACTAAGCATGTACTTAGTTTATTGGAGTTGACCAACAATTTGACAAAGCCCATTTTAAAGCCTTAATATAGCTGGCCTATAAAAGTCAAAGAAAGATATATGAAACGGTTTGAAAAAAGTTAAATGTTAACTTTGTAACCAATATGTATATTAAGTATGATTGAAATTACAATCAATGTGATATATACATAACATATGCATCCTATTCTTTTTTGGGTTAGAAGTATGCACGGCAAGATAGTGAAAGGAATATACATGTGATGTTATTTTTCTTCTTTTGTTTTCTTTGAAGCAATTGTCTAATGTAGGCAAAGTTATTAATAAGTTACGGTTATTAGACTAGCATCTAATTGGTATACAAGGAAGTGTAGTGTGGATACATCATAGAGGTGATCTCCATTGATCACTTGGTTTCATAGGTGGTTCGTGTTCTTGGTGATAGTCATCATTCGATTCTACCGATCACGCTACAAAGGTATACTTTTATCTCCATTTTATTGATTAATCATATGACTCTATGGATCCGTCAATAGGTGCTTACTCCGCTGCGTTTTGATTATATTTAACATGTTATTAATTATTAAGCACCTATAATCTTTATGGGAGTATTTACTTTTCGTCGTGTGTCTCGATTCTTCATATTGATTTTTGATAAATGATTCTTCACATCACTTTGGATCTTTAGCAACAAAATGTAGCCCTCATGCCTTGTTAGGGCCTTTTCGGACACGCTAACCTTCACATCCCGCTTCAATAAGTTATGGCTTGGCTATGAACTCTAATTAATACCGAGCAACTTTTAAACGATCTTGTTCTAGAAGCTAAGTAACTTTTCCAATCGTACGACCTTACTTATTGCATTAATTTATTAACAAGCGATGGGAGAAAAAGCTCATAATTAACTCACATAAATTCATGAAAGAATACAAAACTTATAATTGACTCTATCATCTCTCGTTCTCCATAATTTAAAATCTCAAGGAATGAGACTCGTGGATGCTTAGCCCATTAAATCAAATTTTTGGGTTTTCAAGTCATCTATAGGATCTTGCGACTTCTTAGACTTTTTCAAGTTCAGAGTTCGCATTTTAAAGTTCCCCTGATAAACGACTTTCTAGGATCAATTACCAGTTTTAAATTCATCGATTCTTATTGCACTAGCTCATGACCCGCGACTAGACATTATCAGAAAAATCCAACAAGTTGCCCTTAAGCAGGAAAATTGCCAGACTATCCTGAGTTTTAGTAAAATAAAGTATATCTGTTAGCCTAGGAATGGACCATTAGCTGCTAGCAAATGCGACTTGGCCAGATAGGAGATGTCAGTCTCCACTAGTACTATTCACGATATTAGTGCTCAGTAAATGATTAGCGGTTCACGATTAAAAAGGGACTTTGGATGGAAACAAGTAAACATAGTGTCAATAATCATATAGGCAGCATACAAAAACACTTGTATTCCAGTTTTGCATATATCCCCCTCACGGGTTTTCAAATTGTTTGTAAGCTTTTAAAACGTGAGGCTATAAACTCACCTTAGCCTATAGAGTCTTTTGATTATCCAATCACAACCTTCTCACGGAATCTGTACTGACACACAATATGCATATATATCAAGTGTTAGTCTCTGAGTTCATTCTCTTTAATTAATCATCTTCAATTGAATTAATTTTGGAGTGATAGTATCAGTGTTTGGGCCATCATACTGAGAAGCCATTCTATAACGTTTGAGGAGCGAGGGCACTTTAAATCGTAAACCCAACCACTCAGTCAGAACGTTATATCGAGATGGAACATCTTTGTACAAATCTCCCTAATAACATGACACAACATATTTTATTACATTTTGAGTTTCAATGTTGGCAAATATAGTCCTTGTTGTTATAGTTTGGTGTAATTACACTTTTTACCCTTTAAGTATATAGTTTCATAAATTGCAATTTAAACCTTCATTATTTAACCTTAGGCTCTCAAACTTTACAACATTTATTATTATATCTTTTACTTTCATAAAATGACACTTTTGGCCCAAAATGATTTATAGTTTTAAAATGACAGTTTTAGTCCCTAACTTGTAAAAATCACATAACAAGCTCAAAAATGATCCAAATGATCTAGGATTTGAAAAAAAAAGTTTATGAACACATTTATAATCATAATAACAACATTCATTCAGAATTATAGCTTTTGAAATGGGTTTTTGCTCATTATTTTATGTAAATTACAAAACTAGGGTTTTAAGACATCTTTAACTTATAACATTCATTTAAAATGATGAAATGACTTGGTTTATTTTGGATTATCTTTATAACATAATTTTGGCATTATAAAAAATCTAATTAAACTTTATAACAAGATCAAAGCCTTAGTTAACATAGATTTACCTAGGTAGCTCCAAAATGGCTCCTCATGGCTTCTTATGAACATAACTTGCTCTCAAAGCTTCAAGAGCTTCAATGGCTAGCTTCTAGACCTGGTTTTTGGTCTTGTGGGATGTCTTAAGACGTATATAGAGGTGTAAATGGAGAATGGGTATGAGATACAAAGGAAACAGGGTGTAAGTTTAAAATCAAGCATTTCGCCCATATTTATACTTGTTTTCACCCTTAGCCTCCAAGTTATGCATTCAGACATGTAAGATAGATAGAGGGGTGAATAATGAAGGCAATTTAAGATCTAAAAAAGTTTATAGCTTATAGCTTAGTCCTAATCCTTCATTGTGGCTAGAAATAAGTCACGACAACATATAGATAAGAATGGTGATGTGTAGCAAGCAAGGAGGTGATCCACCTACTTGTCACACTCATAAAATATCTTAGGATGAATAAATATCAGGTTTTAAAACTTTGAATGGAGGGAAATGGTTTGAAAATGTGTTTTGGAGGGAAATTACAGAACTAGATCCTAAAACTAGGGCTTGTAACTTATGTTTTGTGTTTTTAGTGATTAAGGGCTTAGGCAAGTGATTAGTGAATGATTAGGGCTTAACTAGGGTTTATACATTCAATTTAAGAGATTTGGGTACTTGGTTTGAAGTTTAACAAAGGTTTGATGTGAAAATGGGAAGTATACATTTGTAGATTAGGGTTTTCTAATGATCTAGGGTTTAATCTTAGCATATAAGATTATCCTCCCCTTAGATACTGATGTAAACTTAATTTAGGTCCTAGAAATTGTGTTTTAAGTGTCCAATGAGTTCTCATAATTGGTTTAAGGGTTTAGTTTAGGTAAACATGTCTAAAGAGTGAAAATACCTATTTTGACCTAATTTAAATGTTATGCATTGACAGGGCCGGTCCCGAGTTTTTTGTTGCCCGGGGCGAGTGATAGGTGTGAAAACACCCATCCTTTTACCACTTAATTCTGGCTAAAACAAGACCAAAACGCGTATTTAATATCATTTGTTTGGAATTATGCGTGGTTTTTGTGTTTATTGTGTTCTCAGAGTCGACCGGATGAATATTGAAGAAAACATGGGATTGCACGGGTTTTATCAAGGAAAAAAGACTCAAGGCGAAGTCTATTGTCCAAGAGATGCAAAGGATTTGAAGTCATTGTGCCTATTTGAAGATTTATCGAAGAATAGAGCCAAAGATGGAAGATTCATATATGTCGAAGAACTCGAGTCTATTAAATAAAAGATTATAAGTCGAGTTGGAATTATTCACCGACACTTCTCAAAATCCAAAGTCGGAAACATTTAATTAAAAAGACGAGAAGACTAAAGAAGGGAGAAGAAAAGAAGCCCAAAACTAAGCCCATTCACCACCACATCACATCACACGCCTATATATATGGTTCCACTTCACAAAAATTCACACTTAGTTTTTACTTAGTCTTTTAGGTAGTTTTTAGTTTTAGAGAGAGAAAGTTCTAAACTTTCTCTCACTAGATTTCATCTTCTTCTTTTTCAATTCAAACTTTTGTATTATCTTTCATTAATCAAGTTCTAGTTTTTATCTTTTAATCTTTAATCTCATCCTTCCTTTCTTTTACTTTTATTGATTTTGGTATAAATCTCGTATGATCCGTGTTGTTCATCAATGATTTGTGCTTAAAAAGTTGATTACTTTTTATGTTTCCTTAAGTTTATACATAAATAAGCTTTAAGATCCTTGTTCTTATTGGCTTATTTGTTGATTTAGCTTATTTTACTTTTTAGAGTTTTTATGAAAAGTTCATCTTTTTATTGATTTGATTTAAAAGTTGATTATTTTGAGTTTAGAAAAGTTGTTTTTAGTGCTTATTTGATCAGTATTATATTGGATTCGAGCTTGTTGGTGATTGGCTTATTCCATAGCTTATTCCCTAGCTTAAAATTCGGATCTACATCATTTTCGGAAAAGGGAAAGCCCTTTTCCGACCTTATATTCCGACCAGGTACCCCCTATTCCGATCCATAGATCGGAAAAGGGTTTCTAGTATTCCGATTTGCCCTCCAAGCCTTATTCCGATTGAGGCTAATTCAGTTATTCCGATTGGTAAGTTTAGTAGATTCCGATTAGTGTTGATTCAAGTATTCCGATTGCCCCAAGTTATATCACATTCCGATTTGTCCCTTTTTCATCATATTCCGATTGCCCCTCTTTTTCATCATATTCCGATTGCCCCTCTTTTTCATATATTCCGATTGCCCCCTTTTCCCCATATTCCGATCAATTGATCGGAATACATTCCGATTGGTGCTATTTTTCCCTATTCCTATCCACTTGTTTTGCTTTGTTCCGTTCTTACTTTCTTTTAGTACTTTTCAATTAAGTTCATATTTTTACAAAGTTTTCCAAGTGTTAGTTTTTATTGAAGGTCCATTTATTTCTCTATTATAATCTTTAAGTTTACAAGCATTTATTTTTAAGCTCATCTTTTAGTTTATTCTTTTAACGCTTTAAGTTTACTCTTCGACATTTAATTAATTGTTATTAGTTTAAAATAGATAAACAAACCATCACCTTTTTAGTAACCAAGAACAATCATTCCACTTAAGACCGAGATCAATTCGAGAGGATTCCGAGACATTAATTGAACCCTATGGAAAAACTAATATCAAATGGCGCCGCTGCCGGCTCTTCTCGTTAAGATCAAAAGTTTTTTGTGAGAACTTGGATTTTGGGATCCGTTCCCCGTGAACGTTACTTTTTCATAAAACTTTTCAAAAAATCAAAAAAAAAATATAAATTTTCAACAAATCCTAAAAATTAAAAAACATAAAAAACCAAAAAAAATATTTTTGCTTTGTTTTTGCCTTGTTAGTTCTTTTGCAGGTGTATGCGCACTTGATCCACGTCTTATCAAGAGCCCGAGCCTCTCGATCACTTAGACATGGCCGGTGTACAAAACAACAACAACATACCACCTCTAAACAATAATAATAACAACAACAACCCACCTTTCAACAACATGAATAATAACAACAATAATGAGCCTCAACCGGATAATCGCCCGATGATTGAACTGCTGCAAGCTCATGTAGATGGCAACACTGATCCAATTGTTATACCAGCAATTGCAGCCAACAACTTTGAGCTAAAATCAGGCTTTATCCAGATGGTCTCCGCTCAACCATTCTTGGGACGTACCATTGATGATCCACACGACCACATCAAGAGATTTTTGCAACTCACTAACACGGTCAAATTCAATGGTGTTCCACAAGAGGTTATCAGGTTACAACTTTTTCCCTTTTCTTTAGAGGGACAAGCCCGGCATTGGCTTGCTAAGGAACCGCCACAGAGTATTCTCTCGTGGATGGATTTGGAAACCAAGTTTATCAATTACTTTTTCCCACCCTCTCGTACTACCGCTTTGCGGAATGAAATCATAAATTTTGGACAAAAGTACGATGAGTCGTTCAGTGAATCTTGGGATCGTTTTAAATATCTTTTAAGAAAATGCCCACAACATGGTTTTACCAAAGTACATCAAATTAATACTTTTTACAATGGTTTAAGCATGAGTGACCAAGATTCACTAAACAGTGCCTCGGTAATCTTTTGGCTAAGACTTCCAATGCTGCTTGGGATATCATTGAGAATAAATCTCGTGTGCAAACCAAGAGTGTTCGGACCAATGTCGCTAGTGCTAGCACTAGTGACAGCGACAAGAGATTGGACAAAATCACTGTGCTTCTTGAATCGCTTGTTACCCACACCGTCAGCAACAACAACAGCAACAACGCTAAAAACGCTCAAGTTAGTGCTGTCAGCCAACCTTGTGAGATATGCGGTGGTCCTCACTCTTACACTACTTGTACTGCCACCCAAGACTACCCTGCTGAGAATGTGAATGCGGCATATGGAACCTATCCTCAACCTGCTTATAAAGCTAGACCTCAAGGTGACCGTAACTTGCTTAGCTACCGCTCCAACAACTATCTCTCACCACCTGGTTTTACTCCTAACAACCAAAACCAACAACAAAACCTCAACCGACCTCCTCAACAACAACAACAATCTCGTGGACCATACATCCCACCTCACAAACAGCAACAACCACCTCAACGAAACAACCAAGTTTACCAGCAACCTACTTATCAACCACCCGCATACACTGCTCCTTCCAACCAAACCCCCGCATCACATCAAGACATTGGAACCTACATGAGGACTAACGATGTGATCGTGGATAATCTCCAACAGGAAGTGCGCAACTTGAAAGCAGACCTGGTCAAGCAAGGAAATGATTTGAGAGCTGATATGAGAAATACGTTGGATAGCCAAACTAATGATCTGAGGAACATGATGGCTGGTTTCTTCCAAGGTAATCAACCCTCTTCTTCGGGTACTCTTCCGAGTAACACCGTTGCGAATCCAAGAGGAGAGATGAAAGCAATCACCACTCGTAGTGGCAAAGGTACCAAGGAACCCGAGCTTCCTATACCTCCACCGGTGGTTGTGACTAAGGAGAACGAGTCACCTGCTCCTATTCCTCATCCTTCTCCTTCCCCAATTTCTCCACCTCTTCCTTCTACCCCTCCTCCACCCAAGGATGTGAGTGACCCTATTCTTCCAAAGCCCTCCTCTTCTTCCAATATACCTTATCCATCTAGGTTACGGAAAGAGAAGCTCAAAAGCAAGGACGATATTCAGGTTTCGAACTTCCTTAAAATGTTCAAACAATTGAATTTTAACATCTCCTTCGCTGAGGCTCTCGCTCACATGACCAAATACGCGAAAATGTTTAAAGATCTTCTGAGCGACAAGGAAAAGCTCCTCGATATTGCCAACACCCAACTTAATGAGAATTGCTCTGCAGTGCTCTTAAGGAAATTGCCAACCAAGCTTGGTGATCCGGGTCGTTTCTTAATCCCTTGCAATTTCCCGAGAGTAGAGAATTGCATGGCCCTAGCCGATCTAGGTACCAGTATCAACTTAATGCCTCTAAGTGGTTGGAAGCAATTATCTCTCCCTGAGCTAGTCCCCACCAAAATGACTTTGGAATTAGCTAACCGTACGGTTGCTTATCCAGTGGGGATAGCCGAAGACATCATTGTAGGAGTCGACAAATTCACCTTTCCTGCTGATTTTGTTGTCGTCGACTACGAGATGGACCCTCGTGTGCCACTAATTGTTGGTCGTCCATTCTTGAGGACCGGTCGCACTCTCATTGATGTTGAAGCTGGTGAGCTTATCATGAGAGTGGGTGACGATAAAGTAGTCTTCAACATGGGAAAGTTGTCTAAATAGCCTTATTCATATGAGAGTGTTAATTGTATTGACGTTCTTGATGAGGCTTGTGAAGAACACTTTAATGATGCTTGCAAAAGTATTCCTACCTCTCTTCCCAATGTTGAGACCGTGTCCTTTATTGATTCATCATTGTCTCTATTTGGAGATAGTGATTTATTTTGGAACAATCTTGGAGATAACATGGGAGATGTGAATTTAGCTACTAATGATTCTCCCACCGATGGGGATGAAGACATGAATTTCTTTGACAATCTTCTCAACGAAGACAATCCTTCGCCTCCATCTCCCACGGTCATCGCTATCGATACTCCGAATCTGAAAACGCCTCCCGTCGAAAATCCTCCGGATTTAGAAATTAAGGAGTTGCCGCCCCATCTTGAGTATGTATTCCTTGAAGAAGAGAAGAAGTCGCCAGTCATCATTGCTAAGGACCTAAAGGAAGAAGAAAAAGCCCGACTTACCACCGTGTTGAAAGATCATAAGAAAGCTATTGCTTGGAAGATTTCTGATATTCGTGGAATTGATCCTTACTTCTGCACACACAAAATTCTCATGGAGGACGACTTTAAGCCCACATTTCAAAGCCAACGAAGGGTGAATCCAAAAATCCATGAAGTCATCAAAATAGAGGTTATCAAACTTCTTGATGCGGGTATGATTTACCCTATTTCGGATTCACCATGGGTTAGTCCAATCCATTGTGTGCCCAAGAAGGGAGGAATAACCGTTGTTCCCAATGAACACAACGAGTTAATTTCCACTCGCCTCGTTACTGGGTGGAGAGTTTGTATAGACTACCGCAAACTCAATGATGCCACGAGAAAGGATCATTTCCCTCTACCTTTTATGGACCAAATGCTTGAACGTTTAGCGGGTAATGAATATTACTGCTTTCTTGATGGTTTCTCGGGTTATTTCCAATTACCCATCGATCCCCAAGATCAAGAGAAGACTACATTTACTTGTCCCTATGGCACATTTGCGTACAAAAGGATGCCTTTTGGCTTATGTAATGCCCCCGGGACTTTCCAAAGGTGCATGTTAGCTATCTTCCATGACATGGTTTAACAAACCATGGAAGTCTTCATGGATGATTTCTCGGTCTTCGGGGATTCCTTCTCTTCTTGCCTTGCCAATTTAGAACGTATGCTTAAGCGGTGCGAAGACACTCGCCTTGTTCTGAATTGGGAAAAATGCCATTTTATGGTAAAAGAAGGCATCGTGCTGGGACACAAGATTTCCAAAGCCGGTCTTGAAGTAGACCGTGCTAAAGTCGATGTTATCGCTAAGTTGCCTCCACCTTCAACCGTGAAGGGTGTGAGAAGTTTTCTGGGTCATGCGGGCTTCTACCGTCGATTCATCAAAGATTTTTCTCAAATCTCTCGCCCGATGACCCACCTCTTGGAAAAAGATACTCCTTTTATCTTTTCCACAGAGTGTCTTGAAGCCTTCAACTCGCTTAAGGATAAGCTAACTAAGGCACCCGTCTTGGTTACCCCTAATTGAGAGCTTCCCTTTGAGTTGATGTGTGATGCTAGTGATTTTGCTATTGGAGCGGTTCTGGGACAAAGAGTGAACAAACACTTCCAACCGATCCATTACGCTAGCAAGACAATGACGGGGGCACAATTGCATTATACGACAACAGAAAAAGAGCTTTTAGCTGTTGTCTATGCCTTCGAAAAATTTCGCCCCTATCTTGTCCTTTCCACCACTATCGTTTACACCGATCATTCCACGCTGAAGTACTTGTTGACAAAACAAGATTCCAAACCAAGACTTCTTTGCTGGGTTTTGCTTCTCCAAGAATTTAAAATCGAAATTCGCGATAAAAAAGGAGCTGAAAACCTAGCCGCGGATCATCTCAGTAGACTTGAGGATCCTTACCAGGGGGATCATCCGAACAAAGAAATCAATGATTCTTTTCCCCTGGAAACCTTAATGTCTATCAACTCGACTGCTGATGAAACCCCGTGGTTTGCGGACATTGCAAACTACTTAGCGGGTGGAATTCTCGTTGACGGGTTAACATCCCAGAAAAAGAAGAAGTTCTTTAACGACATTAAAACTTAATTTTGGGATGACCCGTATCTATTCAAACAATGTGCTGATTTGATTATTCGTCGGTGTGTTGATGGACCGGCAGCCTTAGAAATCCTTGATGCTTGCCACAAAGGACCCACTGGTGGTCACTTTGGTCCCAACTATACCGCCAAAAAAGTGTTTGATTCGGGATTTTATTGGCCCACCATCTATCGTGACGCTCACGATATGGTTAAACAATGTGATGCTTGCCAAAAACAAGGCAAGATCACACATAAAGATGAGATGCCTCAAAATTTCATACAAGAATGTGAAATCTTTGATGTTTGGGGTATCGACTTTATGGGGCCATTCCCTTCTTCTAAAGGAAACAAATACATCCTTGTAGCCGTTGACTACGTTTCAAAGTGGGTTGAAGCCAAAGCTTTACCTACTAATGATGCAAGGGTGGTTTGTAACTTTTTGAAATTGCTGTTCGCTCGATTCGGCGTTCCTCGTGCTATTATCAGTGACCGCGGGACTCATTTTTGCAACGATCAATTTGCAAGAGTCATGGCTAAGTATGGTGTCAATCACCGTCTTTCCACCGCCTATCATCCCCAAACCAATGGGCAAGCCGAGATATCCAACCGTGGATTGAAGCGAATTTTGGAGCATACTGTGGGAGAGCATCGTGCCGCGTGGGCCGATAAGTTAGATGATGCTCTGTGGGCTTTCCGTACTGCTTATAAGACCCCGATCGGTTGTACACCTTATCGTCTTGTGTACGGGAAAGCATGCCACCTTTCCATCGAGATGGAGCATAAGGCGCACTGGGCCTTGAAGTGGTCTAACTTCGACATCAACAATGCCGGTGATCATCGTAAGATTCAACTCAACGAGCTCAATGAACTGAGGAATGAAGCTTATGAGAACTCGCTGATCTACAAAGAGAAGACGAAGAACCTTCATGACGCAAAAATCAAGAACCGAGAGTTCCACGTTGGTGATCAAGTCTTACTTTTTAACTCTCGGTTGAAGATATTCTCTGGCAACTTGAAGAGCCGCTGGTCTGGTCCATTCACCGTCGCCAAAGTCTTTCCATATGGGACCATTGAGCTTTCTCAACCAAATGGGCCCAATTTCAAGGTGAATGGCCAGCGTCTGAAGTTGTACTTTGGTGAGGACATCTCTCAGGAGATGATTCCATCCCTCACCACGTTCCCCATGAACTAATTTTGGGTCGAGTCAGGCTCGTGACTCGGTTATGAAAAACAAGCGCTCCTCGGGAGGCAGCCCGAGTATCTATCCTTTTATGTTTTAACCTCCTAAGTGTAGGGGGACCTGTATAGGTGTTTGTTTTTGTATGGTGATGTGATTACAGGGATAACTGCACTCTTGGAAACTTTGAAGAACCGTGCTCCCGTGTTATCCGAAATCCGGTTCTATCTCTCAACTATCGTGATTCAATTTTCTTCATACTCACATTTGAAATTGATCACTTTAGTCGTCTCTTCCTTAACTTGAGTTAACCAACGTGCACAATATCATAAGTGTAGGGGAAACTTTTCCCACATGCTTAAACATTGAGGACAATGTTTATCTTAAGTGTAGGGGGGACTTATATCGAAGTTTTAAGTGGACTTTTCCATGAAAATGCCTTCATTTAACCAGAAAATCATCTTTTTCAACATTTTTCAAATTTTTTATTAACTTTGGCCTTTTAGTCGTAATTTTTAAATTTTTATCGTTGCTTTCATATGTATATATCCCGCAATAAAGTCAAAAATATTAATAAAGTGGTATAGCTAGTTTAGAAGTCTTTGACATATTAGGCCCGTTGCGTCTATTTTGACTCAACCCGAATAGACTTACCCAAGTTTATTCTAGCTAGTATCCTTAACCATGTAGACCTTAATTGGTTTATTAGGCTAAGTATCCACGAGTCTCATTACTTGAGATTTTAAATTGTGGAGGACGAGAAATGATAGAGTCAATTATAAGTCGGTATTCTTGCACAAGCTCACTTGGTGTAATTATTTGCCTATTCTCCCATCACTTGCTAATAATTTATCTGCAATAAGTAAGGGCGTACGATTTGAAAAGTTACTTAGCTTCTAGCCCAAGATCGTTTAAAAGTTGCTCGGTAATGATAAGAGTTCATAGCCAAGGCATAACTTATGAAGCGGGGCGCGAAGATTGGCGAGTCCGAAAAGGCCCTAACAAGGCATGAGGATTCCATTTTATTGCTGAAGATCCAAAGTGATATGAAAAGCATTATTCCTAAAATCAATATGAAGGATCAAGACTCACGACGAAAAGCAATCAACTCCCATAAAGATCATGGAGAAGTCTATCCGAAAAGACCCTAACAAGGTATGAGGATAAATAGATCCAAGTCCGAAAAGGAGGCGGATCGTTGTATTTCAAAATCCCAATTAGAGATTGAAGAAATAATCAGGAAGTCGTGGTCAACAAAGTTGGAGTAGCCCTCAAAAGTCTCCAAGTGAAGAAACTCTATTAACGATGAGAAGACCATTATCTCAAGCACGTCTCTCGAGATATGAAGTATGAAGTACATGCCAAATATCGGCCCGCGAAAGGTCTCAAATCGCGAACCAAGTTATGCCAAGATATGAACTTTTTGATATCCCGAGAAGCAGTTTTAAGAGATTTTGTCCTTTAGCTAACTATTGATCAAATCGTCCTACTTTGCTTTCAGCCTTAATAAACTATCGAAATAAGTCCAAAAATGCATCTTCATGATCATTCTAAGACAAAAAAAAAATATAAGAGATACACCTAGGAATAAGGGAGTTTAAGCATTTAATTAAGCCATGTGTGTAAGTGTTTGAATTGCTAACTTATAATAAAAATGATCTCGTTTTTAAGCTTAGTTTGGGGAACATGAAACTTGAGGGTGATAAATCTTCGCAGCACCGAAGCCCTAATGTAAGTCCTCGATCTCTTTGCAAGTTATTTCCACATAGCTATTTTCTATCCTTTTGTTTACTTTAAAGTTTTAATTTCTCTTAGTACTTTAATCTTTGTTTAGTAGTATTTTAATAAGGCCAAGGTTGATTGATCATGAGAAAAGTGTAAATGTGCTTTGTCACTAAGCATTGCATGAGGGCATGGTAATGGTTAAGTGTAGGGGATTTGATAGGTGTGAAAACACCCATCGTTTTACCACTTAATTCTGGCTAAAACAAGACCAAAACGCGTATTTAATATAATTTGTTTGGAATTATGTGTGGTTTTTGTGTTTATTGTGTTCTCAGAGTCGACCGGATGAATATTGAAGAAAACATGGGATTGCACGGGTTTTATCAAGGAAAAAAGACTCAAGACGAAGTCTATTGTCCAAGAGATGCAAAGGATTTGAAGTCATTGTGCCTATTTGAAGATTTATCGAAGAATAAAGCCAAATATGGAAGATTCATATATGTCGAAGAACTCGAGTCTATTAAATAAAAGATTATAAGACGAGTTGGAATTATTCACCGACACTTCTCAAAATCCAAAGTCGGAAACATTTAATTAAAAAGACGAGAAGACTAAAGAAGGGAGAAGAAAAGAAGCCCAAAACCAAGCCCATTCACCACCACATCACATCACACGCCTATATATATGGTTCCACTTCACAAAAATTCACACTTAGTTTTTACTTAGTCTTTTAGGTAGTTTTTAGTTTTAGAGAGAGAAAGTTCTAAACTTTCTCTCACTAGATTTCATCTTCTTCTTTTTCAATTCAAACTTTTGTATTATCTTTCATTAATCAAGTTCTAGTTTTTATCTTTTAATCTTTAATCTCATCCTTCCTTTCTTTTACTTTTATTGATTTTGGTACAAATCTCGTATGATCCGTGTTGTTCATCAATGATTTGTGCTTAAAAAGTTGATTACTTTTTATGTTTCCTTAAGTTTATACATAAATAAGCTTTAAGATCCTTGTTCTTATTGGCTTATTTGTTGATTTAGCTTATTTTACTTTTTAGAGTTTTTATGAAAAGTTCATCTTTTTATTGATTTGATTTAAAAGTTGATTATTTTGAGTTTAGAAAAGTTGTTTTTAGTGCTTATTTGATCAGTATTATATTGGATTCGAGCTTGTTGGTGATTGGCTTATTCCATAGCTTATTCCCTAGCTTAAAATTCGGATCTACATCATTTTCGGAAAAGGGAAAGCCATTTTCCGACCTTATATTCCGACCAGGTACCCCCTATTCTGATCCATAGATCGGAAAAGGGTTTCTAGTATTCCGATTTGCCCTCTAAGCCTTATTCCGATTGAGGCTAATTCAGTTATTCCGATTGGTAAGTTTAGTAGATTCCGATTAGTGTTGATTCAAGTATTCCGATTGCCCCAAGTTATATCACATTCCGATTTGTCCCTTTTTCATCATATTCCGATTGCCCCTCTTTTTCATCATATTCCGATTGCCCCTCTTTTTCATATATTCCGATTGCCCCCTTTTCCCCATATTCCGATCAATTGATCGGAATACATTCCAATTGGTGCTATTTTTCCCTATTCCGATCCACTTGTTTTGCTTTGTTCCGTTCTTACTTTCTTTTAGTACTTTTCAATTAAGTTCATATTTTTACAAAGTTTTCCAAGTGTTAGTTTTTATTGAAGGTCCATTTATTTCTCTATTATAATCTTTAAGTTTACAAGCATTTATTTTTAAGCTCATCTTTTAGTTTATTCTTTTAACGCTTTAAGTTTACTCTTCGACATTTAATTAATTGTTATTAGTTTAAAATAGATAAACAAACCATCACCTTTTTAGTAACCAAGAACAATCATTCCACTTAAGACCGAGATCAATTCGAGAGGATTCCGAGACATTAATTTAACCCTATGGAAAAACTAATATCAGCGAGTATCAAAATATGCCCCTAATAATATATTTTCACTATAAGCACACTTTCTGGCTTGTATATTTAGTAGTACTAGTTTATATTACTTGGCCGGAACTTGGGTTTTTTACCGCAATTTAGGGTGTTTATTTCCAGTTATATAATGTAGAAGATAAAAATGAACGGAATTACTACATTATTCATAATGGTGATGTATAAATGGTAGTTCACAAATTCAAAAGGTATAAGGAGTCAAAACTTATAGCAAATGATTTTTATGTAAATCGACCGATTCACTCGGTCGCCACATCGAGGCGACCGAGTCGTGAAATCGGTCGATCGACTTTAACGATTTACCACTGCAACCAACCTTAACTCCTGAAAATTAAATAGACAAATAATAATATCTTCATTAGGTCAACCAATCATTCAAGACATTTTTTAAAAACGAGATAAACGTACTTTTTACAATGTAATTTAATATAGTATTTAATAGAAAAACTATACCTTAGAAATAATTAAAAAAATACCAGTAGTCGTTTTAATTATCAATAAACATTTTATAAATACATGCTTTAAAAATGAATTGGTAAAAACTACGTAGTAAAAGACAGTGGAGATAATAAACCACTAATAATTTAGTGTAGCTTTTCCTAAAGCTCTTCCTAAAACATACTGTACATTCTACCACACGTGATTACCCTTTCTTTTTAAGAAAAAAAACAATATAAAAGTCTTTCTCTCTCATTAACTTCATCTTCCTTAACAAAAAATACGATGTTCATCTGAAAAGTGTAACTTCCATATTTTCCGGCCATTCGTTATCAAATTCGTCATATTAGATTTGCTCCTATTCTGTTAGGCATCGTTTTTTCATCACAATATCATATGCAACACATAAAATCAGTTTCTAAACTAGAAATTCGATGCCCTCATTTTGTTTGACGCCCTGGGCGGTCGCCCACCTCGCCCAGCCCCAGGGCCGTACGTGTGCATTGAAATCTTGTACCTTGTGCATTAGGGTACTTGTACATTGTATTAATATAATCTTATAACCTTAATGAAGTCCTATAAGTATTTTTAGACTTGTCCTTAAAGAACTATGTGATGATTCCATGTAGATTTCTTAATATTAGGGTTTTTAGGTTATTAATCCTAATGATTTTCTAACTTAGGTAATTAGGGTTTATATCCTTATGTATGCTTATTCTAGGGCTTATATGATATTTTATAACTTCTATGGGTTCTACATTCTTAGTTTGAGGGTTTATATAAGTTGATTATAATATAAGGTTATTTAAATAAGATTAAGGTTGTATGCTTTAAAAACTTATACTTTATGCTTTAATAATTTGTAACTTGTTTCAAGATAAATGTATGATTATATTATGATACTTAGTGAGTTTTTTGTTTTGTTGCAAAATATTAGAGTCTAATTTATTATAGGTTGGATTTTATATGCTAATCTTGGTTTTAGGTCATTTTCTTGTAATTAGCTTGTGATTAGTGAATATTAGTGGTTTGTGATTATTTAACTTTTCTTTATTTGGTGGATTATAATTAGTGTAGAGTGTTTAATAATACTACATTGTCATTTTGAGGTTACTTTGCTTGATATTAGTTTATAAGGGATTTCTAGGGTTTCTATGGGAATTTAGGGTATCCTTGTTACATTTAAGTTGTCCTTATTCATTGTTTATTCATATGATAACTTTTAGAACTCAGACTTGATTTATACATAGTGTTTACAACAAATAGGCATATGTTGATGTGGCATTTGTGACAGTGAGATACATAAGTCAGTCATGAAGTATAGTGAAAATGCATAAATTTCTGAGTAAAATCACCTTTTTATTTATGAACATGGATATTACATTAACCAAAACTACTGTATGTTATAGTCTCTCCCCCTTATTTAAAATCTCGTCCTGAGATTTAACTAGAACTAGCTTTAACAGAAGAAAATAGATGTGGATATTTAGCTCGGAATTGATCTTCACGTTCCCAAGTATACTCAGGTCCTCTTTTCGAGTTCCATCGTACTTTAATTATTGGGATACGACTCTACTTCAAGCGTTTCACTTCTCTATCCATAATTTTCACCGGCTCTTATATAAAATTTAACTTATCATCATGTTGAAGTTCTTTCATCGGTATGATGAGAGATTCATCAGATAAGCACTTGTTAATATTCGAAACATGAAAAGTATTGTGAACATTACTAAGCTTTTCAAGAAGCTCTAGTTTATATTCCACAGGGCCAATTCTTTTGGTTATTTTGAATGGTCCTATATACCTTGGATTCAATTTCTTCATCTTTCCTAATCGAATAACTCCTTGACGAGGTGAAACTTTCAACATAACACGATCTCCTACTGCAAATTCCAAAGGTTTACGTCTAGTATTAGCGTAAATCCTTTGTCTATCTTGTGCAGCTTGTATTCGCTGTCGGATTTGAACAATCTTTTCATTAGTTTCATGTATTATTTCTGGTCTTGTTAGTTGAATATCTCCAACTTCAGCCCAGCAAACAGGCGATCGACACTTTCTTCCATAAAGTATTTTGAAAGGCGCTGCTTTAATACTAGCATGATAACTATTGTTATAAGAGAATTCTACTAAAGGTAGATGTTTCTACCCTCCTTTTCTAAAATCTATCACACAAGCTCTAAGCATATCCTCGAGAGTTTGAATTGTTCTTTCACTTTGTCCATTGGTTTGTGGATGATATGCCGTACTCATATCCAATTGAGTACCTAAGGCACTTTGCATTGATCTCCAAAATACAGATATAAAGCGACTATCACGATATGAGATAATAGATACCGGCACTCGGCGTTGTGAGATTATTTCCTTAATGTACAATCTCGAAAGAGTTTTCATACTATCAGTTTCTTTATTAGGAAGAAATCGTGCAGATTTTGTAAGACTATCGACAATAACCCAGATGGTGTCATGTCCATTTGATGTCTTAGGTAATTTAGTCACAAAATCCATCGTAATTCTTTCCCACTTCCATATTGGAATCTCTGATTGTATCAATAGACCGGATGGTTTTTGATACTTTGCTTTAACTCTTGCACACGTTAAACACTTGCCAACGTATTCTGCTATGATTTCCTTCATGTTAGGCCACCAATAGAGTTTCTTCAGATCTTGATACATCTTGTTGGAACCAGGATGTATAGAATACTTAGATTTATGAGACTCGTGCATCATCAAATCTCGCAAATTACCATAGGTAGGTAACCAACTACAATTTTTAATACAATGAATTCCATCTTGACAAACTTCAAACTTTATCCATTCCACTTAATTTTTTCTGCTCCAACATTCTCTACTTTAAGTGCTTCTTCTTGTGCTTCGAGAATTTGGGTAGGTAACTTTGGTAAAAGAGTTATCATTAATGATTTAACTCGTAACGGCTTAACACGTTCCTTTCGACTTAAAGCATCAACTACTACATTGGCTTTACATGGGTGATAACGAATTTCACAATCGTAATCAGCAAGTAATTCTAACCAACGTCGTTGTCTCATATTCAATTCTTTATGATGAAGAATATATTGAAGACTCTTGTGATAAGTAAATACTACACACTTCGTACCATAGAGGTAATGTCTCCAGATCTTATGAGCAAATGTCACTGCGCCTAATTCTAGATCATGAGTAGTATAATTCTTCTTATTCGGTTTAAGCTACCTTGATGCATAAGCAATAACTTTATTCCTTTGCATAAGCACTGCTCCCTTCCTTGAATAGATGCATCACAGTAAACGATAAAGTCATCGTTACCTTCTGGAAATGCTAGGATAGGTGCTTCACACAACTTCTGTTTCAATAATTGAAAAGCTATCTCTTGACTATCTCCCCAGACAAACGGTTTGTTTTTCTGAGTTAATTCTGTCAAAGCTTTAGCAATCTTTGAAAAATCTTTGATAAATCTTCGATAATACCTAGCAAGTCCTAAAAATTGTCTAGTTTCCGTTGGCGTACTAGGCTTACTCCACTTTTTCACCGCTTCAATCTTTGCAGGATCTACACAAATACCTTGGCTATCAATGACATGTCCTAGGAATTGAACAACATTGATCCAGAATTCTCATTTCGAGAACTTCGCATACAACTCCTCCTTCTTAAGTAACTCGAGAATCATACCAAGATGCTTGGCATGTTCTTCTCTTTTACGAGAGTAAATAAGAATATCATCGATAAACACGATTACAAATTTGTCCAAGTAAGGCTTACACACTCTGTTCATGAGGTCCATGAAAACAGCTGGTGAATTGGTTAAACCAAAAGGCATAACTTGAAATTCAATGTCCGTATCGTGTCCTGAAAGCAGTTTTAGGAATATCGTCTTCCTTAACTCTTAATTGATGATAACCTGACCGTAAATCAATTTTCGAATATACGCTTGATCCTTGAAGTTGATCAAATAAGTTGTCGATTCTAGGTAATGGGTAACGATTCTTTATAGTAAGTTTGTTTAACTCACGATAATCGATACATATTCTAAAAGATCCATCTTTCTTTTTCACAAATAAGACTGGAGCTCCCCACGGCGATATACTTGGTATAATAAATCCTTGATCAGTTAGTTCTTGGATTTGACTTAACAATTCTTGCATTTCCGAGGGTGCTAATCGATAAGTCGCTTTAGCAATTGGTGTTGCTCCTGGTATCAAATCGATTTGGAATTCAACTTGACGTTCAGGTTGCAAAGCTGGTAATTCTTCGGGAAATACTTCAGGAAAGTTTCTAACTATCGGAATATCTTCTAGTTGCTTCGCTCCTTGTAGTTTTTCCGTTACTTGAACTAAGAAAACTTGACTACCTCGGGATACATACTTATTTATCTTTAAGCATGATATGATATTTAGTCGAGTCTTACTTCGTTCACCATGGACAATTAAAACTTCACCGTTAATAGGAATATGAACGGCTTTCTCGTCACATAAGATTTTAGAATGGCATTTAGATAACCAATCCATCCCTATGACTACGTCAATGCTACCGAGCTTAATTGGCATAAGGTCGATTTCAAAGGATTGACGTAATAAAGTAATGATACGTCCTTGAATAGCGGTATTAGTGCTAACTATTTTTCCATCGGCCATTTCTACATCGTACTTAGTATTCATGGAAATAGTCGGTATACCTAACTTAGCAGCAATTTTAACAGATATGAAGCTTCTATCAGCTCCTGAGTCAATTATTACTTTAACCAGATGTTGATTTAGATGAAACATACCCGTAACCATATTTTGATCTTGATGAGTATCATTCAGCAAATAAGCTTTTCCTCTGCTATTGCTCTCTTTAAGGTACTCAATTACCAGATGCCCTTTTTCTCCACATTTATGACAAACCTTAGTTACCGAAATTTGATTACTCCCAGCAGCTGGTCCTTTACCTCTGCAAAATCTTGTGTGATGTCCTGATTTTACTCAGTTCTGACACTTGATAGTGCAAAACCCTGTGTGATGTAGAGAAGATTTCTGACAAAAGGGGTGTCTTCCATTATAACCAGTGTTCGTAGTTACAGCATAAACTTTAGATTTCTTTTGTTCTGCTGCTAACGATTATTGCCTTGATTATAATTACGAAAACTATTCTTCTGGAAATTTACGATTAATAGGAAAATTCCTCCTATCATCAAACATCCTCTTGTTATTGATTGCCATTGGTGCATGATTATACCTTATCACTTGATCCATTAACCTTTGAGTAATGGTGATAACTTCCTCTAAAGTTTGGGGTTTAGCGGTGGTAACATTCCCTTCAATGCTTCTAGGCAATCCTCCAATAAAAGCTTCCATCAACTTTTCAGTATTAGGCACCATGTTAGGACATAGTGATGCTAATTCCTGAAATCTTCGGATATAAGCTTTAAGATTCTACTCTTTCACTGCTAAATTATAGAATTCCTCCTGCATTTTCCTAGTCTCATTGCGAGGACAATACTTCTTAGTTAGCATATTTTTGAATTCATTTAATGGAATACGATAAGCTTGTTCTATCCCAATGGGTTGTACATAAGCAATCCACCAAGACAAAGCTTCTTCTACTAACGTACCCGTAGAAAAATTCACTTTCTAATCTTTAGAACAGTCAATGCGAACAAATACTGATTCAGTTCTCTCAAACCAGCGGATAAGTCTGACAGCTCCTTCAGATTCTTTATAGTTAAAAGGCTGACAGTTCATGAAATCCTTGAAAGTACATATTCTTTCAACAGGAACTTCTCTTCTAGCAGCATCTCCATTACTTGCTTCGGCTACATTTGTGGCTTGTGCCTGCAAAGCTGCAGTCACACTCTCAGCAACCAATTGCCTTATTTCTTTAGGTGTCATATTTATTGTCGCAGATATTGATGCTCTTGTAGGAGCCATCCTACCACATAATAACATTTGATATTAAATTTTCATACGTGGAGTATGGAATAAATTTAATATATCATTGTCGAGTTCTCATTCTTTTGGAAATTTCATATATGAGGATTCATAATATGAATGATGATTTCTTAAAAAATTCATATATGAGGATTCATAATACAAATTATGATAAAATGACAAGAGTTTTCAAGAACAAAAGCACACTTCTTTATTTATTAACAACTTATCGTTCATATTTACACGATAAGCATTGCTGTTACATAAAGGAAACTGTACATTTTTACAAACTGAGACTATATTTATAAGCTTAATTTCTCATTTTAATCTCCTCAATTATGTCCAAAATATATCCGGAGTTAGATTCTTGAGTAGTTTTGAGATCTTCAATGAGTATTTCTAAATTAAGCCCAGTTTTCGTAAGTCCTTCTCTCACTTCAGCGTTCTCCTAATCAAGTCTTGCCATCGCTACTTCAGAATGATGCATTCTTTTACTCGGTTTAATATTATGGCGTCCAGTAACGTCCATTTTATATTCCGACTGCGTAAAATGCTCTTCAATTTCTGCTCTTCCTCTTATTAAATTTCTAACAATACTTTCTACTCTTCTGAAAGCTTCTAAGGAAATTACATCAAGATGACTTGCAATTGGAGATAATTGCCGGTCATGCTTTTCCATAATCTGTGCTCTAGATACCTCTTCAGTTTCATAAGACTCTTCGCGACTTCGATTGGGAGATGAATAAAGATCCTCAGGTAACCGAAAATGAGACGTAGGTGAAGGTGTACTATTCATCACTTCAGTTTGATGTGAGAAATATTCTTGTACTTCAGGGGTATCGTAAAAAGAAAAATTCGAAACACGCACATCTGTGGAAGATTGAGTGAACATCGGAATTTCTCTTTCATCATCGTCGGAGATGAGAATATAGGTGGAAGTAGACTCCCTTTTAGTTTTTATAACATAATAACATAAGATATGCTTCTAAAGGGATAAAAAAATCTTACGCTGGCGCTGCTGATGGCTGATAGTCTTGAAATTTTTAGTTTTTTTTAAAACTCAGTTATAGTTTAGTAAAACCTTATTCTCTATAACTGCAAGCTCTGATGCCAATCTATAATACCCCCATTTTACCTTTATGCAGCGGAACATTGATCTAGGGTATTACTTCATAGTACCATAGTCACAATAATAGAAAATGCTAAAAAGACATTTTTATGAAACAAATGTTATCATTCATTTATTTAAACCCGAGTTTAATAAACAACTGTACATACGCTGTACAAACACAGGTTTCCCAAAGATCTAGTTTTATTAACAGAATGATAACTTATTCAAGACACAACCCACCGCGGCATGCCAGTCTTAATTCACCTGAGATATATGCTTAAAGTCAACACAAAGGTTGAGTGAATTTATAGGTTTTAAACATCATTTGAATACACGTATGACTCTCGGGCTAGAGTGTTATACACTTAGTTTTAATTTCATCGGTTCTTATTGCACTAGCTCATGATCCGCGACTAGACATTATCAATAAAAAATCTAACAAATTGCCTTTAAGCAGGAAAATTGCCAGACTATCCTGAGTTTTAGCAAAATAAAGTATATTTGTTTAGCCTAGGAATGGACCATTAGCTTCTAGGAAGTGCGACTTGCCCAGATAGGAGATGTTAGTCTCCACTAGTATTGTTCATGATATTAGCGCTCATTAAATGATTAGCGATTCACGATTAAAAAGGGACTTTGGATGGCAACAAGTAAACATAGTGTCAATAATCATATAGGAAGAATACAAAAACAGTTGTATTCCAATTCTTCATATATCCCCCTCACGGGTTTTCAAATTGTTTGCAAGCTTTTAAAATGTGAGGCTATAAACTCACCTTAGCCTATAGAGTCTTTTGATTATCCAATCACAACCTTCTCAAGGAATCTGGACTGACTCACAATATGCATATATATCAAGTGTTAGTCTTTGAGTTCATTCTCTTTAATTAACATTCTTTGATTGAATTAATTTCGGAGTGATAGTATCGGTGTTCGGGCCATCATACTCAGAAGCCATTCTATAAATGTTTGAGGAGCTAGGGCACTTTAAATCGTAAACCCAACCACTCAGTCAGAACGTAATATCAAGATGGAACATCTTTGTAAAAATCTCCCTACTAACATGACAAAATATATTTTATTACATTTTGAGTTTCAATGTTGGCAAAAATAGTCCTTGTTGTTATAGTTTGGTGTAATTACACTTTTTACCCTTTAAGTATATAGTTTCATAAATTGCAATTTAAACCTTCATTATTTAACCTTAGGGTCTCAAACTTTACAAAATTTATTCTTATAGCTTTTACTTTCATAAAATGACACTTTTGGCCCAAAATGATTTATAGTTTCAAAAATGACAATTTGTCCCAAAACTAATAAAAATCACATAACAAGCTCAAAAAAGATCCAAATGATCTAGGATTTTAAAATAAGTTTAAGAACACATTTATAATCACAATAAAAACATTTCTTAAGAGTTATAGCTTTTGAAATGGGGGTTTGCTCATTATTTTATGTAAATTACAAAATTAGGGTTTTAAGACATCTTTAACTTATAACATTCATTTAAAATGATGAAATGACTTGGTTTTCTTGGATTAACTTTATAACATAATTTTGGCATTATAACAAGTCTAATTAAACTTTATAACAAGATCAAAGCCTTGGTTAACATAGATTTACCTAGGTAGCTCCAAAATGGCCCCTTATGGCTTCTTATGAACACAACTTGCTATCAAAACTTCAAGAGCTTCAATGGCTAGCTTCTAGACCTGGTTTTTGGTCTTGTGGGATGTATAAAGACGTATATAGAGGTGGTAATGTAGAATGGGTATGAGATACAAAGTAAATGGGCTGCAAGTTTCAAATGAAGCATTTCGCCCCTTTTTTTAACGGTAGTTTGGTGCAGCGGAGTATCTGGCGTGCCACCGAGGCACCAAGTCTCTCAACCCGAGTTCGAATCATCTCACGAAGAGAATATTAACCCCCATGCTAGCCATTCAGATTCCCATTAAGGGGCTTCAAGGAATTGCGATGGGATTCAAACCCGACTGCTAATTCTGGAAAAATCCCCCACATGGGGAATGGCAGGAGTCGAACCCCTAACCTCCACCACATGGAGACTATACAAAATGCATCCATCCAACTGAGCTAGACTTCATTTCTCTCCTATTTATACTTGTTTTCACCCTTAGCCTCCAAGTTATGCATTCAAACGTGTAAGATAGATAGAGGGGTGACAAATGAAGGGTAGTGAAGATCTACACAAGTTCGTAGCTTGTTGCTTAGTCCTAATCCTTACTTGTGGCTAATAGAAAATGCTAAAAAGACATTTTTATGAAACAAATGTTATCATTCATTTATTTAAACCCGAGTTTAATAAAAAACTGTACATACGCTGTACAAACACAGTTTTCCCAAAGATCTAGTTTTATTAATAGAATGATAACTTATTCAAGACACCACCCTCCGTGGCACGCCAGTCTTAATTCACCTGAGATATATGCTTAAAGTCAACACAAAGGTTGAGTGAATTTATAGGTTTTAAACATCATTTCAATACAAGTATGACTCTCGGGCTACAGTGTTATACACTAAGTTTTAAATTCATCGATTCTTATTGCACTAGCTCATGATCAGCGACTAGACATTATCAATAAAAAATCCAACAAATTGCCCTTAAGCAGGAAAATTGCCAGACTATCCTGAGTTTTAGCAAAATAAAGTATATTTGTTTAGCCTAGGAATGGACCATTAGCTGCTAGGAAGTGCGACTTGCCCAGATAGGAGATGTTAGTCTCCACTAGTATTGTTCACGATATTAGCGCACATTAAATGATTAGCGATTCACGATTAAAAAGGGACTTTGGATGGCAACAAGTAAACATAGTGTCAATAATCATATAGGAAGAATACAAAAACACTTGTAATCCAGTTTTTCATATATCCCCCTCACGGGTTTTCAAATTGTTTGCAAGCTTTTAAAATGTGAGGCTATAAACTCACCTTAGCCTATAGAGTCTTTTGATTATCCAATCAAAACCTTCTCACGGAATCTGGACTGACACACAATATGCATATATATCAAGTGTTAGTTTCTGAGTTCATTCTCTTTAATTAACATTCTTTGATTGAATTAATTTCGGAGTGATAGTATCGGTGTTCTGGCCATCATACTCATAAGCCATTCTATAAACGTTTGAGGAGCGAGGGCACTTTAAATCTTAAACCCAACCACACAGTCAGAACGTAATATCAAAATGGAACATCTTTGTAAAAATCTCCCTACTTTAGAGTTTCAATGTTGGCAAAAATAGTCCTTATAGTTATAGTTTGGTGTAATTACACTTTTTACCCTTTAAGTATATAGTTTCATAAATTGCAATTTAAACCTTCATTATTTAACCTTAGGGTCTCAAACTTTACAACATTTATTCTTATAGCTTTTACTTTCATAAAATGACACTTTTGGCCCAAAATGATTTATAGTTTCAAAAATGACAATTTGTCCCTAAACTTGTAAAAATCACATAACAAGCTCAAAAAAGATCCAAATGATCTAGGATTTGAAAATAAGTTTATGAACACATTTATAATCATAATAAAAACATTTCTTAAGAATTATAGCGTTTGAAATGGGTTTTTGCTCATTATTTTATGTAAATTACAAAACTAGGGTTTTAAGACATCTTTAACTTATAACATTCATTTAAAATGATGAAATGACTTGGTTTTCTTGGATTAACTTTATAACATAATTTTGGAATTATAACAAGTCTAATTAAACTTTATAACAAGATCAAAGCCTTGGTTATAATAGATTTACCTAGGTAGCTCCAAAATGGCTCCTTATGGCTTCTTATGAACACAACTTGCTATCAAAGCTTCAAGAGCTTCAATGGCTAGCTTATAGACCTGTTTTTTGGTCTTGTGGGATGTATAAAGACGTATATAGAGGTGGAAATGTAGAATGGATATGAGATACAAAGGAAATGGGCTGCAAGTTTCAAATGAAGCATTTCGCCCCTTTTTAACGGTAGTTTGGTGCAGCGGAGTATCTTGCGTGCCACCGAGGCACCAAGTCTCTCAACCCGAGTTCAAATCATCTCACGAAGATAATATTAACCCCCATGCTAGCCATTAAGATTCCCATTAAGGGGCTTCAAGGAATTGTGATGGGATTCAAACCCGACTGCCAATTCTGGAAAAATTCCCCACATGGGGAATGACAGGAGTCAAACCCCTAACTTCCACCACATGGAGACTATAACCAAATGCGTCCATCCAACTGAGCTAGACTTCATTTTGCTCCTATTTAAACTTGTTTTCACCCTTAGCCTCCAAGTTATGCATTCAAACGTGTAAGATAGATAGAGGGGTGAAAATGAAGGCTAGTGAAGATCTACACAAGTTCATAGCTTGTAGCTTAGTCCTAATCCTTACTTGTGGCTAGAAATAAGTCGCGACAACATATAGATAGGAATGGTGATGTGTAGCAAGAAAGGAGGTGATCCACCTACTTGTCACACTCCTAAAATATCTTAGGATGAATAAATATCATGTTTTCAAACTTGGAATGTAGGGATATTGTTTGAAAATGTGTTTTAGAGGGAAATTACAAAACTGGATCCTAAAACTTGGGCTTGTAACTTATGTTTTGTGTTTTTGGTTATTATGGGCTTAGGAAAGTGATTAGTGAATGATTGGGCCTAATTAGACTTTAGACATTCTATTTAACATATTTGGGTACTTGGTTTGAAGTTTAACAAAGGTTTAATGTGAAAATAGGACGTATATATTTGTAGATTAGGGTTTTCTAATGATCTAGGGTTTAATCATAGCAAATGTGATTATCCTCCTCTACCTACTGATGTAAACTTAATTTAGGTCCTAGATATTTTGTCTTAAGTGTAGAATGAGTTTTCACACTTGGTTTAAGGGTTTAGTTTAGGTAAACATGTCTAAAGAGTGAAAATACCTATTTTGACCCAATTTACAAGTCATGCATTGAAATCTTATACCGTGTGCATTAGAGTACTTTTACATTGTATTAATATAGTCTTATAACCTTAATGAAGTCCTATAAGTATTTGTAGACTTGTCCTCAAAGAACTATGTGATGATTCCATGTAGATTTCTTAATATTAGGGTTTTTAGGTTATTAATCCTAATGATTTTCTAACTTGGGTAATTAGGGTTTATATCCTTATGTATGCTTATTCTAGGGCTTATATGATATGTTTATGACTTCTATGGGTTCTACATTCTTAGTTTGAGGGTTTACATGAGTTGATCGTATTCTAGGGTTACTTAAATAAGATTAAGGTTCTATGCTTTGAAAACTTGTACTTTATGCTTTAATAATTTGTAACTTGGTTCAAGATAAATGTATGATTATATTATGATACTTAGTTTAGTTTTATGTTTTTTTGAAAAAGATTAGAGTCTAATTTATTATAGGTTGGATTTTATATGCTAATCTTGGTTTTAGGTCATTTTCTTGTAATTAGCTTGTGATTAGTGAATATTAGTGGTTCGTGATTATTTAACTTTTCTTTATTTGGTGGATTAGAATTAGTGTAGAGTGTTTAATAATACTACATTGTCATTTTGAGGTTACATTGCTTGAAATGTTAGTTTATAAAGGATTTCTAGGGTTTCTATGAGAATTTAGGGTATCCTTGTTACATTTGAGTTGTCCTTATTCATTGTTTATTCATATGATAACTTTTAGAACTCAGACTTGATATATACATAGTGTTTACGACATATAGGCATATGTTGATGTGGTATTTGTGATAGTGAGATCCATAAGTCAGTCATGAAGTATAGTGAAAATACAAAAAATTCTAGTAAAATCACCTTTTTATTTATGAACATGGATATTACATTAACCAAAACTACTGGATGTTATATCTTTCAAAATTCTTTGTTCAACAATGTTTTGAGAAAAAGAGCATGTCTTCTGGGATCGATAATATTTACAATCCTAGAAATGTCGTTCAATAATGACACGGGTTTGTAAATAAAGTTCGACCAGAAGTTTAAAAGATTTAAAACATGCTCAATATGGTTTACTATTATTTTAGATAGTAACCCGCTTTTCATATTCAAGTCAAGCATTTAACCGGAAAGCTTTGACTCAACAACGGGAATTAATTTTCTCAGGCATGGTTTACATTATTACCATGTAAGGGATTGTGTTTACGTTATAACACAATCTAACACGAATATATGTACGCTTCAGTGCATTTATTTGTTAAAACGAGAGAAATATTGTTTTTATGAAGTTGTCATCTCCACATACAATAGCAATTTATAATTGATATCTACATACTCGACAATGCGATTACTCAAATGACGACTACAACTCTTCAGATAGAACACGGGTCAACAATTGGGGGGGGGGGGCAATTGTCACGCATTCAGATTCTTTGATGTCGAATGTGCCAAGTTAACAAATTGGTGTCAAGACAACGATATCAATCGTACACGTGGTGTCATGAAAGATTGCCGCTTTTCAAAAAGGATGAGATAATTTTAGACGATACGGGGGAGACCAACATTCGTGAACAAGAACCATGTGATTCTGTCATATGATGTTCTCCTCATTCAGGTCCAACCTCGTAAAGTTATTAATCTTGTGAATACATTATCATTTATGATCTTTGCACGTGATAAGTACCTTATATTTGTTTAAAAGGTATTTAATTTATGTTTCATGTACACCCTCATTAATTTGAGGGGGAGCTTGTGATAATCATGAAGATAATTGGATTTGCATTTTTCTTCCCAAATTTTCTTCAAATTTCATTAAATCAATTGATATTAAAAACATCGATTGGGTTAATATTTTTAATATGGGGGAGAAAATATGATTTAATATTGAGATCAATAATGATTTGACTTAATGTGCTTTCTCATCCCAACATATGTGAAATGTTTTCGAATATCGTGTCATATGTTAAGGGGGAGCAAAATGGATTTGTATTTCAAAATGGATTTCATGTGACGTATACTTGCCCATACACTATCTATTTCACGACAGTGACAATTATGATGACATAAGGATGGTAGGATAGGTTAAGTCCAATGATTCTTCTAGAACGGGAGGAATCTTCCCAAGGACATTCCATAGCTAGAAATAGTAGTCCTTAGGAAATATGGAGAAAGATTGTGAACGTAGCTGAATGCCGATCAAGTACTTAAGTTAGCACTGGAACAATCACAACAAGGGGCTAGTTATGACGTATTGGTAAGTATTGAAGGGGATGAAGAATGAAAAAGAATTGTAAAGATAAAGGGTGTAAAGAAAGTAGCCCTCCTTACAACTTAGGCAGATACCGGGTCAACTCATACGTTATTGAAGATAGACGTCATGGACCCAGTGATACAATGCACAACCCATCCCAGCTAACTCAGATATCTATCAAAGGATATTTGTTTTAGTCACTTAGAGACAACGTATTATCTATTAATTTATTCACTCCAAATAAATTGGTATTGAAATTGTGGCACTCCTCTCCAGCCTCCGATAATTAAAGTCCAAAATGTACGATCGAGTCTAGAGCCATTTGAGATCGTCAAATATCTCATTAGGACACACTTTCATAATTCGTTGCTTATTCACACTCAGCGAAAAGTAAGAAAGATATTAAGAGTCCTACGCAAAATCTTCATGATCTTGCCTGAATATCTGAGTAATACGAAAGTATTTACAATGAAGATGGAAATCCTTCTTGAGAGAACATTAAAAAGCTCATGGTAGGTGACTTGTGCGATTCTTTGTGAGTCAAACTTGTGATAACTAGAAAGCAACAGTGGTTTAATTCTTAATTGAATTTAAACACGTTCCAGGCCTCTATGCAATATCTTAGTAATCTTGCCAGAATACTCAGAGTGACACTCTATAGTGTTCACAGTGATGAGTGGAAATTCTTCTAGAGTTAACATCAAACAACACTTGCTATGTAAAACCTGCATGCTTTTATCATGAACAATACACTTATAATCGTACATACATGATTAAAACTTTCCTAATATAACATGATTACGTTTCACGAATGTTAGTATTACGTACATGTAACTACACGATAAGTATTTAAGCATGTTAATACACGATAATTATTAATTATGTGTTATTACACGATAATTATTAGAATAGTAATTATAAATCACGAACATGAAATCATGAACATTAAATCACGAACATGTGACTACGTATATACTTATTATAATACGATAAATATCGACTACGTACAAGTAATATCATGATACTTATTAATCGATAATAAAATAAGTAACGTATATTAAATCATGAACAAATGAACATGGGTTTAAGCACGACATTTACTAGTAAAGCAAAATTGGAAATACTATAACCACAAGGGCTATAGGCGGCCAGACATAAGTTAACATGGGCTTGGCCCGTTTGGGAAGTCAACTAGGAACATAAGGATGAAATCTAGGTCATTTGTCAAGTTACAAGAAAATCAAGTAAACCCAAGCACACCACAAAGTGGCCGCCGGCTTTAGATCATCACAAAGGGAGAACATTTTGATTTGATTCTTGTAAACTACGTGTTGGTGTTCGTGTGTCTACGCCTCTTTAATCCAGGCACTCGGTATTATCTAATATCCTTAATCTTTTCATTCTTTTGTTTAATTGATCATGTGTTCTTGAATCATAAAAAACACTAGTTAAAAACATGTCAATTAAAAAGGTTTATCAAGATGGTGGTTGGTGGGATTGTTTTGGGTCGGCCGAGAGTCAAACCGAGAACACTATGGCTCTCGATGGTTGTGATCACCAATAGCCGAGACCTCATGGTCTCGGTGTGTTTGGTTTCGGTCAGCCGCAAGAAAAGGGAACCCCGACTCGCGTCGGGGTGATGTTTTGGCTTTGTGTGGGTCTCGGTTACAAACAAACCAACACCACCGGCTTAAGTCGGTGGCTAATTATAGAAAGCAGGGGGAACCGCTGCATGGGCAGCGGCTAGCCAAGACCAAGGGACCACCGACTTAAGCCGGTGGCACCTTTTAAGGGATTGTTTGTTGATCCGGTTCAAGGGGTTCACGAACCGGTTCACGACATGTTTAGAGTTAAAACACGGGTTCGGTTCACGGTTTATTTTACAAGTTAAATATTTATTTTTACAAGTTAAATAATTACAAGATTTAGTTAAATTAATTTAACATGCTATGTAATTAATTTAATTTGGACATGACTTAGGTTATATTATTATTATTAGTAATACATGATTTTAACCTAAGTATTTTATGATTTAATTTTAGACTAAAGTAATTAATTAATTAATATAACATGGCATATAATTAACTAATTCCCACGACTTAGGTTATATTAATAATAAATATTAATACATGTTTTAACCTAAGTATTATTTATATTTTATTTAATTAAATCATGTTATATTTAATTAAATCTTATAACCTATAGTTTATTAAATTACATGCAATAATTAATAAACTATACTATATATCACATGACTTAGAATATTAATCAGTAAAACTTAAGCTTATTGTAACAACCCCAATTTCAGAAGGCAGCGGAATATCAACATTGGCTGTTACTTCATAGCACATCACACACAGTCATAGAAAACGACCTCAAAAGAGACGTTTTATAAAATAAACCATTCGACAAAATCAGAGTTCAATAAAAGAGGTCCCAACAGTTTATACAAACCTTAATAAATATAAAAGTTTGTCAAATGTATCGAATGGAAATTGTTTGTTTTGCCTTTACTGTATCCCGCGCGGCTCCATGCTCAAGCTGCTCTTAAACCTATACACCTGAGAATACATGCTAACATGTCAACACAACGGTTGAGTGAATTCATAGGTTTTTAATAAACAATAATGGGTTTTTAAATAAACCATAAAGCTTTTGAACACAAGAATCTCATCCATTGGCGATATTGCAACACATACAATACCTATATTCCACACTGTTACGCTAAGCTCATGACACCGATGCCTTAATCAATAAGTTTGCCCTAGTCAGGTATCTTGCCAAATACCCCATACTTCACGTACAACACACCCAGCTGAGCCTCCAACTCACAGGTGCGACCTGCCTGGGTGGGGGTCATCATTCCCAATGGATCCATTCGTCTGTACGAGCGCCTACCCATCATAGGTAGTTAACGGTTCACGATTTATAGGGACTTTTCACTGGCAATAAGCAACTTAGCCTTACTAATAGTGGCTCATTACCTATACAATCAACGCTTGTGTTCATTTTCCAAAAGCATTCAATCAAACTTATTTACATTTATTAACAACAGCTTGTATTCGTTCAAAGCATATATTCCAACAACGAATGTTTATTCACAATCATGTATCCTTTCAAAAGGATACAACACGTATGCTTATTTACCAAGAGCATGTATTCCCCCTCGCGGGTTTATAAACATATATAAAACATTAAAAGCGAGGCTATGAACTCACCTGATATAGCTATCAACGTTTATCGAGGAACAAACATCCAATAGTCGATACACGACTTCACGAGATAACAATCAATCGTTGATCGAGAGCGAGATGCCCAACGGTCGTCATATGACCGAACGAGACCTATAATGACGAGACGCGTCTTAGGCTCGAGACGAGAAATAAATCATACATATATGTAAATAGTTAATTTTAGTAGGTTTGGACATTGCATAAGTTTTGTAAAACTTTTCATAAGACTTTTGGTGACAATCTACCATATAAAGTCTCATTATGACCGTTAAGCCCATTAAAGCCCATTAGTGGCCCATTACACGTTCATATGACTTAGGTCCATTTTAAAATCAGCATTTGACTCCCATTTGGTTATAAATCTCACGCCTAATAATGGCCCAATAACTATTACAAGTGGAAGTTGGGCTTTTGTGGTCAAAATCCACTTTATATAGTATTCCGATTCTAAAACGCCTCCAAACGATGTTCACTTAATATTTCACGTTGATCGAGTGTCGGGTTTCATAAATCTCAGTGTATAGATGATTCTATATTTCTCTACAAGTGGGTTCTACCACCTAATGTTATATAAAAATGGTCAAGTTTTACGTTATATTAATATGGTTAAATTTTTACAAATTCTCGACATACCTCGTAAATTTGATCGTTTATCCTAAATCATAAGTCTTCTAGGTGAATTATTTATGTCAAAATTTATCTCAATTCATGTACTTTACTGATCTCAAGCATATATGACCTTAAGTTATGCTTAACATAGCTTAGATGTTCATTTTATAATTAGAAGTATGGGCCGTGATTCGCAGCCAACTTCAGTTCCACCGTTTTGGCCGTTATTTTCAAACCGTTTATCCGTAGAAAACCATCCGATTAGTGTGTGTTCTACATGATATTATATACAACTTTTAGTTTTAGATAATCATAGGTCTGTATACGAATTTTATGAGAAAACAGCCCATCTTTACAGCAGATCAGATTTTGACCTTGCTTCACTATTTTAGTTATATCTCACTTTCTGTGACTCGCCACGGGACGGGCCACCCGAGAAAATACTCGTAAAGGAATCCTCTATATTAATATGTTACTTCCAAATATCCAAAACCTACTAATGTTACTCAAAATCCCACGTTTTATAACTGATCAAACTTATCTTTCAATTGTTTATTCCTAAGGCTTTATTATCATGTTTTCAAGATTCATTATGCATATACAATGTCCAGTACATACTAATCAATTATTAAAAATGGTAATCAGTAACAAATTGATTATTACATATTGATAATACAAATCAAAAGTGAAATAAAACAATGATCCTTACCCAAAAATGGTATGTACACAATAACAAACAACCAACCATTGCTTGCAATCCTCCATCACACTAGCCAAATATTTATCAAGAACCAAAGATTAGTTAGTAATGTTTTTTTTTAAATTTATCTTGTTGTTCTTTGTACGGCAATAAAGGAAGAACAATGGATAAGATCCATTTTATTTTGCTAGTGTAATGAATAGGATATTTGAAAGAGTATATCTTTAGATATGATAAAGATGAGACTTACACGTGGGTTGGATAAGTTTAACATTTTCGTGGCTTGTCATATGGTATGAGGTGAAGTAAGTATTATTCTTTGTCTCACAATTGGTTAACGCGGGTATTATTGAAGTCCGATATTTTTAACGTTACGCGATTTAAAAGATATGCATTAAACACGAAAAATAAACGCTCGATATAAAATAAAAACATCGATAGTCGAAGAACAATAATAATACGATAATTAAATGAGGACTTATGATTTAAAATACGTTAACATGTTATATAAACGAATGACGCATATAGGATTAATGTAAATTACAAACAATGCTCGTTAAACAAAAAATTAAAACGACGACAATAGAAAATATTTCTATGTCATAAAAAAAATGGTCACAGTTGATGACGGACATAAACTTTGCCGATAAATAATAAATAACACGTATTCGATACTTTAAAGCCTTAACCTTGCCAGTTAGCCGATAATTAAATATTATTCGTAGAACGAACATGACAAATAAAAGTCAGGTAACAAATAATGGTTCGAATATTAGAAATAAGATTAAAGATCGGTCTAAATATTGATTTTAACGTTCGGGTTACTACATCATCTACCCCTTTAGGAAGCGATGTCCCAGCGCTTAATTCGTCTGAATAGTCTTCGGTTAAAGGGCGAAGATGTGAGAGATAGATAAGTCGTCGCTGAGCTTTCTAATGTAGGTTGGATGAACAAAATTCGAAGGCATGGGTATACATAATGGGCACAAATGAGTGAACATTTTAAATATAGGTTTAACCCTTATAAGTAAAGAATAATACATAACTCGAAGGAGAAGCCATTGAAAGCGAAAAATTAACAAGTCGTCAATTTTTGTAACAGCTTCAAGGTACCTTACTATTAGCTTATCAAACATGCGGCGATCGATATAAGTTTGCAAAAGTCCAAATGACAAGTGATGAATCAAAACAAGTGGGCGCATTTGAAAAATTTCTAATGCGACAGTCAATTTAAAACAATCGGTGATCACGTCGATCAAATTAAAACACACATCGTCCACGGGTCTGATAAAAAAAACAATTACTTTGTAAGAGAAAATCGCATGGATCACACATAAGTCCATCGAAACGTTACAAAATAATCAAGACGAGGTAATTAGTACTAGTCATACAAAATCACCTAATTGCATTGATCTCGAACATGCAAACTTATTTCGTCAAAAGCGAATTCATCGACACAGAAATCGTTCGGAGTATACATTACTCGATCGGAGGAACTATGATCCAAATCAAATATAAAAGCCATCATTAGGCAAATATAATCACATTACGACATGCTTGCAAAATATCCAAGCCACGCCAAATCAAATAAGTTCAATCAAGTTAAATCATGCTTGCTAAGTAGCCATTCCATGATAAATAAGAATATTTGATAGGATTTTTAGATAAGTCCAGTCAAAGGAAAGTTTGCAAGTTAATGGATGTTCACAATCTTGATTGTATAGATGCATATAGAACAATATTTTCGTCATTAGAGGGTGCTCACACACGGATCCATACCCAGATGACATTGCAGGGTGCTCACAAACGGATTCATAACCAAAAGATATTACAGGGTGCTCACAAACGGATCCATACCCAAAATATTCTCTCTTTACATTTGAAAAATTCTTCGATGAACCATCCATAATAACAAGAAAAAAAAATCTCAAGATCTTTTCATTCACGAGGAGTTGTGTTGATAACTTAATCCTCAGTCAATCCACAAGTACACAACTAATGTCGATTAAACAAGTCATCTGTTCTCGGAACAGGTACTAGTTCTTAACGATTAGCTTATAAGGCTCGCGATAGTCGGGACATATTAGACATGGTCCATAAAGACAAATAATAACTCGAGAGAAGACTAATGAGTTACTCGTACATAGACGACAATCAATAATAACCATAATGACGAAGGTAATAAACGATACATACCAACGAAACAAGAGTCGAAGAAATACGTCCGTATACAAGATAATCACAAACCAAGTCCGGCACACTTGAGTCCACTCATTTATAAACCTTTGTTTACATCGAAAGGCGTCCCAATCCATGTAAACAAGAATTATAAATTTATGGTTAGGGAACTTATAACTTTCTTGTTCAAATAAAAAGGCGTCCCAATTTATTTCAACAAGACGATTATAAATCATCCTACTCAATAATACCGTCACAAAACACGATATCATAACCAATTTAAATGCCAAGAAAAGTACAGGGTGTCAAACTTACTCCATGATTTCTGTATTCAAACGTCCCATTCCATCTGAATAAAGAAACCATCGACAATCTAAGGTCCAGTAGTTTAAAACTTTCTTATTCAAATGTCCCAATCCATTTCAATAAGAGAACCTTAAACGACACATAGTTGGGCGATTTAAAATCATTATATTTAAATGTCCCATTCCATTTAAATACAAAGTATTAAATTTCTCAACTAATGACTACTATGAGCATATCTTTGTTGTACCCAAATTATATATAGTTGATTTAGGTATATATATATATTTTAGGTCCAACATTAGCATCCTCCTTTTCGTCACAAAACATAATCAAACACAATTAAATTAAACGTTATATTACGTAGAAGATGTCTACTTGAAGAAATGATTCTAGAAAATCATAAGGAGTGCAGAAATATAATAATACGCTTAGCAATTACGTTTCAAAATGAGATATCCTAAAATGGCACATCACGATGCGATGACAAAAATAGAGCTTAAATTAGTCGATATGCGATAGATTATGAAACAATATATACGTAGCCAAAATATCAAACGAGTTCCATACTCGTATTCAGATTATAAATTAATTATCGAGAAAAGTGATTGGCGACGAGGCCAAACTCTCTATAAAACCGTATCATAAGATGTACGATAATCACGCAAGGACCATTGCTTCATGTGCAATACCCTTAAATATCATATATATACATTCATATACATACAAACATTTCTACATACCTACGGAATCACATTATCACAACCAAGCATTAGTTTCTAGGATCCATGAGCGTGCGGATACTTTGTAAGGCAATCAAATAATTTTACGAAAGAGCAGTTATAGTCTAGGTTTTAAAAATGACCTAGTTCACTATAACTAGTGCTCTGATACCAATCTGTAACAACCCCAATTTCAGAAGGCAGCGGAATATCAACATTGGCTGTTACTTCATAGCACATCACACACAGTCATAGAAAACGACCTCAAAAGAGACGTTTTATAAAATAAACCATTCGACAAAATCAGAGTTCAATAAAAGAGGTCCCAACAGTTTATACAAACCTTAATAAATATAAAAGTTTGTCAAATGTATCGAATGGAAATTGTTTGTTTTGCCTTTACTGTATCCCGCGCGGCTCCATGCTCAAGCTGCTCTTAAACCTATACACCTGAGAATACATGCTAACATGTCAACACAACGGTTGAGTGAATTCATAGGTTTTTAATAAACAATAATGGGTTTTTAAATAAACCATAAAGCTTTTGAACACAAGAATCTCATCCATTGGCGATATTGCAACACATACAATACCTATATTCCACACTGTTACGCTAAGCTCATGACACCGATGCCTTAATCAATAAGTTTGCCCTAGTCAGGTATCTTGCCAAATACCCCATACTTCACGTACAACACACCCAGCTGAGCCTCCAACTCACAGGTGCGACCTGCCTGGGTGGGGGTCATCATTCCCAATGGATCCATTCGTCTGTACGAGCGCCTACCCATCATAGGTAGTTAACGGTTCACGATTTATAGGGACTTTTCACTGGCAATAAGCAACTTAGCCTTACTAATAGTGGCTCATTACCTATACAATCAACGCTTGTGTTCATTTTCCAAAAGCATTCAATCAAACTTATTTACATTTATTAACAACAGCTTGTATTCGTTCAAAGCATATATTCCAACAACGAATGTTTATTCACAATCATGTATCCTTTCAAAAGGATACAACACGTATGCTTATTTACCAAGAGCATGTATTCCCCCTCGCGGGTTTATAAACATATATAAAACATTAAAAGCGAGGCTATGAACTCACCTGATATAGCTATCAACGTTTATCGAGGAACAAACATCCAATAGTCGATACACGACTTCACGAGATAACAATCAATCGTTGATCGAGAGCGAGATGCCCAACGGTCGTCATATGACCGAACGAGACCTATAATGACGAGACGCGTCTTAGGCTCGAGACGAGAAATAAATCATACATATATGTAAATAGTTAATTTTAGTAGGTTTGGACATTGCATAAGTTTTGTAAAACTTTTCATAAGACTTTTGGTGACAATCTACCATATAAAGTCTCATTATGACCGTTAAGCCCATTAAAGCCCATTAGTGGCCCATTACACGTTCATATGACTTAGGTCCATTTTAAAATCAGCATTTGACTCCCATTTGGTTATAAATCTCACGCCTAATAATGGCCCAATAACTATTACAAGTGGAAGTTGGGCTTTTGTGGTCAAAATCCACTTTATATAGTATTCCGATTCTAAAACGCCTCCAAACGATGTTCACTTAATATTTCACGTTGATCGAGTGTCGGGTTTCATAAATCTCAGTGTATAGATGATTCTATATTTCTCTACAAGTGGGTTCTACCACCTAATGTTATATAAAAATGGTCAAGTTTTACGTTATATTAATATGGTTAAATTTTTACAAATTCTCGACATACCTCGTAAATTTGATCGTTTATCCTAAATCATAAGTCTTCTAGGTGAATTATTTATGTCAAAATTTATCTCAATTCATGTACTTTACTGATCTCAAGCATATATGACCTTAAGTTATGCTTAACATAGCTTAGATGTTCATTTTATAATTAGAAGTATGGGCCGTGATTCGCAGCCAACTTCAGTTCCACCGTTTTGGCCGTTATTTTCAAACCGTTTATCCGTAGAAAACCATCCGATTAGTGTGTGTTCTACATGATATTATATACAACTTTTAGTTTTAGATAATCATAGGTCTGTATACGAATTTTATGAGAAAACAGCCCATCTTTACAGCAGATCAGATTTTGACCTTGCTTCACTATTTTAGTTATATCTCACTTTCTGTGACTCGCCACGGGACGGGCCACCCGAGAAAATACTCGTAAAGGAATCCTCTATATTAATATGTTACTTCCAAATATCCAAAACCTACTAATGTTACTCAAAATCCCACGTTTTATAACTGATCAAACTTATCTTTCAATTGTTTATTCCTAAGGCTTTATTATCATGTTTTCAAGATTCATTATGCATATACAATGTCCAGTACATACTAATCAATTATTAAAAATGGTAATCAGTAACAAATTGATTATTACATATTGATAATACAAATCAAAAGTGAAATAAAACAATGATCCTTACCCAAAAATGGTATGTACACAATAACAAACAACCAACCATTGCTTGCAATCCTCCATCACACTAGCCAAATATTTATCAAGAACCAAAGATTAGTTAGTAATGTTTTTTTTTAAATTTATCTTGTTGTTCTTTGTACGGCAATAAAGGAAGAACAATGGATAAGATCCATTTTATTTTGCTAGTGTAATGAATAGGATATTTGAAAGAGTATATCTTTAGATATGATAAAGATGAGACTTACACGTGGGTTGGATAAGTTTAACATTTTCGTGGCTTGTCATATGGTATGAGGTGAAGTAAGTATTATTCTTTGTCTCACAATTGGTTAACGCGGGTATTATTGAAGTCCGATATTTTTAACGTTACGCGATTTAAAAGACATGCATTAAACACGAAAAATAAACGCTCGATATAAAATAAAAACATCGATAGTCGAAGAACATTAATAATACGATAATTAAATGAGGACTTATGATTTAAAATACGTTAACATGTTATATAAACGAATGACGCATATAGGATTAATGTAAATTACAAACAATGCTCGTTAAACAAAAAATTAAAACGACGACAATAGAAAATATTTCTATGTCATAAAAAAAATGGTCACAGTTGATGACGGACATAAACTTTGCCGATAAATAATAAATAACACGTATTCGATACTTTAAAGCCTTAACCTTGCCAGTTAGCCGATAATTAAATATTATTCGTAGAACGAACATGACAAATAAAAGTCAGGTAACAAATAATGGTTCGAATATTAGAAATAAGATTAAAGATCGGTCTAAATATTGATTTTAACGTTCGGGTTACTACACTTATCTTTTTAGCTTAATAATCCAGCTTATTTCTATTTATGAAATCTTTCTATTTTTAAAAACTTATTTATTTTAAGCAGTTAATCTAATTATGGAAACTTTCTATTTTTGGAAACTTATTTATTTTAAGCAGTAAATCTATTTTTGGAAACTTTCTATTTTTGGAAACTTTCTATTTTTAGAAACTTCCTATTCTAGGAAACCTGCTATTTTTAGAAGGTTACTTATTATTACACAACAAGTATAATAATACAAGAAATACAAGTAATACTTAATCAGAATAGACAAAATACATGATAAACGCAGTATAAGGTTAAAATCAGTAAAACATGACATGAACATATAAAACAAGCTAAGACATGATATAAAATCAGTTACGTACTCAGTAATCAGAATACTTGTACACGTATATTATTATTATGTACCAGTAGTGAGATCGAAGTAGGACTCTCTTCCGTTCGTCTTCTTCGTTCACTGGACATAAGGTACGGATTCTCCGTCCTTTCAGTATGGACATTCTTCCTTATTAGGATTTCTCGTATGCAGCCAACTGTTTTCCCCAGTATATGTTTTATATATTTTTGAATTGCTTATGTTTAATTAGAATACCTAAAGCCATATACATGCATGACCAGTTTCACCTAGTTATGGAGGTACCATAACCATAACACTGGAGGCACCAGTGTTATGACTTCACCACGGCGGAGTGATATCTCATGGCGCCCCTTTCAACTTTTGGCCGTTTATTATTATCAGGTGGGGCGTATGGGTGCATCCTAGTTTACATGTTTTCAGCTGATTATTCAGGTGAATGTGGTGTGTGCCTTGCATCCTTCACAAGGAGCTGATCCCTCCTACCCAAACAGTATATTAATTAGAGGCAGCCCTTCTATTTGCATGACGAGGTCACCCCTCCAAGTATTCATGCACGTTGATATTTTCATGACCTATATTGGCTAATGGTAAACATGTTAAACAGATTTTATAAGATAAACATAAGGCTTTTCAAACTATAAAACCAGTTTTCATAAGTTATGTCAGGTTATCCAGGACTTAGTTATTTCCACTGCTATTAGTCTTATTTATGTTTCAGCCGTTCATACTATGTTGTATATCCGTGCACTAAGAGTTATGCTCAGCCGTATTCCTTTCATGTTCCCAAAACGGCAGGTACCCAGGACTCGAGCATTTGGAGGACGTGTGATAGGTGTGTAAACACCCATCCTTTTACCACTTAACTACAATAATAACCAAGCCAAAACGTGTATTTTATGTCGTAAATGTCGGAATTATGCGTGGTTTGTGTTTTTGTTGTGATTTAGGATCAAAATGTGAAAAGGGAGGAAAACACGGGCTTTCACGGGCTTTTATCGAAGAAAAAGACAAAAGACGAAGTCGAAAGATCAAGAGTGCTAAAAGAACGGAAGTCCAAGGCCAATTCTGAAGATTTATCGAAGAAAAAAGTCTAAAGACGGAAGTTTAATAAAAGCCGAAGAACTCAAGTCTAAATTAATGAAGAAATTACAAGACGAGTTTATTAATCCCGAGACAAAGTCGAAATAGTCGAAGAATTAAGAAGACGAAAAGACGTGAAGAAGAAGAATAAACCAACACATGCTTAGTCTTTCCTAATCACCTATTAATAGACTCCTAAGGTGTCATTAGGAGTTGTTAGCTAATTTGACACATTAGTCTTTCCACCTTAATTTCATGTCATCTTAATTAATTGTTAATTTAAATACTTGTCTTGCACTTTAATTCCTTTAATTCCAAGTAAGTATTTTTAATTTTGTTGTTTAATCTTTTCTTTAATCAAGTTTTTATTAATCTCTCATTCTACCTTTCTTGTTTTACTTAATCTTTGTGCTTATTACCTTATTGTCATGCTTATTTGTTTATTGGTTATGTTTTTATGTTATTGATTGAGTTAGCTTATTGATTTGATAGCTTATTGTGTTTTTCTTAAATTTGATTAAGTGTTTATTAGTTAATTTTTATAAAAAGTTGATTTTTAATATTTTTATCATTTAGTTTTCTTAAAAGTTTTTAAATTTTGGTCTTATAGCTTTTTCTTAAGTTTGATTTGGTATTAGTTTTAGTTAAGTGCTTATTTGTTCCTAGCTTAATTTTAGTTTTAGCTTATTTGATTTTAATTGCTATATGGGTTTTGGTAAGACCCCTTTATTCCGAACATCACTCAGATCTAATATTCCGGATATAAGTCAGAATTTTATTCCGATTAGCCACCAGGGAATTATTCCGAATAAAGTTTCAAAACCCTTTATTCCGGATAAGACGAAGTTGGATATTCCGGTTAAGGTTCGAGTATATTATTCCGGATAAGGACTTCAAAAGTTATCCTGGATAAGCGTCCGGAATTTATTCCGGATAAGGCTTGTTTGCCATATTCCGGATAATAAGCTCGTGGGAATTCAGGATAAGCCGCAGAACAACTTATTCCGGATAACGCTCATTACATTATTCCGGACAAGCAGTTATTCCAGATAAGAAGAATTTGTGGAATTATTCCGGATAAGTGGATTCAGATTATTCCGGATAAGGAGTTGAAGATTGTTCCGGATAAGGTGACAGCTTGTTCCGGATAAGCTTTGGCAAAGGAATCTGGATAACAGGTTATTCCGGATAACTCACAAGTGCATATTCAGGATAAGGGCTCGGTGATTATTCCGGATAAGGAGCTAGGTGATATTCCGGATAAACAGTACTAGTTGGGTATTCCGAATAGTGACAGTATTTTGGATCCCGACTCAGGTTTTGTTTACTTCCTTTTTATTTTCAAACATTTACTTTTCCCGCCTTTTTCCTTAGTTGCACTTTTAGTTTACTTGCCTTTAGTTTTATTTTAAGTTTATATTTTAAGCCTTGCCTTAGTTTATTTTTAGTTGCGTTTTAAGTTTTCGTTATTTACTTTTTGTTGTCGTTTAATTTCTCGTCATTTATTCTTAATCATTTATATCTCTATTTTTCCTGCCTTTTACTTTAAAGTTTTGCACTTTTTATTTACAACAACGAAAAATAGTGTTTCCACCAAAAGACGACTGAGTCGCACTTAAACCAGTAATCAATTCGATTAGACATACGACAAAGAACTTTTTAACTGAGTGAAAATTAAGTTATCAAATGGCGCCGCTGCCGGCTCTTTTCGTTAAGATAAACGGTTTTTTGTGAGAGACGCGTTGAATTTTGGGATCCGTTCATCCGTGAGCGTTATTTTTCTTGTTTAAAAATTGTTAAAAATCCATAACAATTAAAAATTTTCAAAAATCCAAAATATTTTATTTTTATTTTTTAGTGTATATATATTGTCTATCGCTTTGGTATCTTTTTCTTTTGCTTTTGCAGGTGTATGCGTACTAGATCTTCAATTTATCCATAGCCCGGGACTCGTGAAGATTCAGCTATGGCAGGTGTGAACAACAATAATAACCCACCGCACCTCAACAATAACAACAACAATGTTCCCCACCCGATCTTCGGACAATGGAGGAGCTTTGTCAACCAATGTATGGACGGGGAGGACTGATTACGCCGATGCAAATCACGGCTCCGGAGCTTTCGTTGAAGCATCACATTATCCAACAAGTGCAAACTAATCCATTTCACGGATTGCCTGATGATGATGCCAACAAGCACCTCGAAAAATTCATTACTATTACTCAAAGCATGAAGTTGTCCGGTGTTACTATGGATGTCCTTCGTCTACAGCTCTTTCCACATACTTTATCCGACCACACCGAAAAATGGTTTGATCGTCTCCCGAAGAATTCCATTCATACTTGGGACAACATGACTCAACGATTTTTGTCGCCCTACTTTCCACCATCCATGGTCACGAGCCTTCGGAATCAAATCAGCGGTTTCATGCAAGAACTCGATGAATCTCTCTTTGATGCTTGGGAAAGATATAATGTTTTGATCGATCTATGTCCAAACCACAACATGCTCCCCATTACGTTGATTGACACTTTCTATAATGGTTTAACTTTTCGTGATCGTGATACTATTAATGCAGCCGCCAGTGGCACATTTATGAAAAGAAGACCCGAGGAGTGTAGAGAGCTTAATGAGAACATGACTACTCATCACAAAAATTGGGATTCCTCCGCATCTTCAAGGAATAACCCGAGATTCAATGTTTCTTCTACTTCAGCAAACCCCGATATGACCGAATTCACCCGCATGATGGCCGAAATGAACAAAAATATCTTGCTCATCGCTACAAACCAACAACAACAAGTTAAAGCTGTAGCAATTTCTTGTGAGACTTGCGGTGGTCCTCATTCATACACTGATTTTCCTTCTACTCAAGGCAATTCGGAAAACGTGTATGCGGCTTATGGTAACTATTCACCGGAAAATTACCAAGCCTGACCTCAAGGGGATCGAAATTTGCTAAGTTACAGGTCGAACAACTACCTTTCCCCCGGTTTTTCTCCTTAAAACCACAACCTCAACAACAACTACAATAGAAGCAACCAAATCCCACCTAGAGCTTCTAATCCTTATCACCCACCCGCTCAACAAGCCCCACCCATTAATCAAGATGTTGAATCCTTAATGAGAACCCAAGGAGAGCAAATTAAGAATCTGCAAAGCCAAATTATCAATTTAAAAGGGGATATCACTAAGCAAGGTAATGACATTAGATCCGAGCTTCGACATGATATTCAAACCTCTTTTAGCACTCAAACAAAGGATTTGAAGAATATGCTGGCTAGTTTCTTACCAACCACTCAACCCTCTACTTTGGGCTCTCTACCTTCAAACACCGTCACCAACCCAAGAGCGAATGTGAGTGCTATTACTACACGTAGTGGAGCAACCTTAGTAGGACCATCTATCCCTCCCCCAGTTACTCCATCTACACCTCCTCCACCACCATCTATCCCTCCTACTCCCACGCCTAGTATTAGTTCACCATTACCGTCTCCGCCTCGTCATGAAGAGGTACCTAAGAAGAACCCTTCACCAACCCCACCTTCCACCCTTAAACCCTCAACATCTCAACCTTTACCTGCTACACCTACACCTCCCACCTATAAACCCAATATTCCTTATCCATCTCGCTTAGACAAGACCAAACTACAAACCAAGGATGACATTCAAGTGTCAAACTATTTGAAGAAAGTTTCGGAAATGACCATCACTTTTAGCCTTGTTGAAGCTCTTGCACAAATGCCTAAATTTGTTAAGATGTTTAAGGAATTGCTTAGCAAAAAGGAGAAGATGGCCGAGTTTGTTAATACTCGGTTGAATGAAAATTGTTCTGTGGTCCTTCTTAAAGAACTTCCGGAGAAACTTGGAGATCCCGGTCGTTTTGTGCTACCATGTACTTTTCACCAAACCGAAGAATTTACTGCCTTAGCCGATCTCGGGGCAAGTATAAACTTGATGCCTTTAAGTGTTTGGAAAAAGTTATCATTACCCGACCTTACACCAACGAAGATGACTCTTGAGCTTGCAAATCGCACTCTCGCTTACCCAGTTGGTATTGCCGAAGATGTGTTCATTAAAGTTGGCACCTTCACTTTTCCGGTTGACTTTGTTGTTGTTGATTATGAAATGGACCCTCGTATTCCTTTAATACTTGGTCGACCATTCTTAAGAACCGGAAAAGCTATTGTCGATGTTGCCGAAGGCGAGTTTATTTTAAGGGTCGGGCATGATGCACAAGTGTTCAAAATGGGGAAGATCACAACCAAATCTAATGGAAGAGAATCAGCGAATATGATTAATGTGCTTGATGATTTTGTCGTCTACAACAATCCTCTATTCAATTCTTGCTATGATAATCCACTGTTCCAAGATGATGTGGATGATTCTCTATCCAATTCTGATCCTCCACCAATTTATGATTCTCTACCAATCTTTGATGCTTATGATGACGATTCTAGTTCCAATGGAGATGATTATGATGACTTTACTTCTGAGTATCTAGACATGCCCACTTATGATGATTTTGATGAGGTCGATACTCTCTCGAGTGATTCTTCACATGATGAAGATCCTCCGCCAACAACACTTGATCCTACTTTGGATGACTACTCATTTGAGGAAGACTTTGCTACTTTTCTCAACACATACTTCCCAAATGAGAGTGATGCTCCTCCTTTAGACTTTGATGATTATGGTCTTTATCCTACTTTGGATATGAAGAAACCCGCTTCAAAGGAGAAAAATCCGGCCGACACCGATATCCGCAACACTTATGTCTTGACACCTCTATATCCACCTTCTGAGGATGAGATTGCGAGATTTATGATCGAATCTTCTTCAAGGTCTGCTGAGCCTAAGTGTTATTTTCCCCTAAAGGAAAAGGTGTTCGACCCCGATATTGCACTTTTTAATCCATCTCAGTATCCATCTGATGAAATAAAAGGAAAAATCTTTGGAACTTATGAAGATATGCTTGCACCTCACCCTTGCTACCACCGTGCTCAATCACTGCTTAAGGGAACCTTGCCTACTCTTCTTTGGCTTGCCTTGTTCGCCTTAAGCTTGTGCTATTTGATGGATGAAAACCATGTCTTTGATCCTGGTGGATGTGTTTCAAGCTTCTTCCTATGCTAATCAAGGTCGAGTCAGGCTCACGACTCGGTTAACAAAAACAAGCGCTTCTCGGGAGGCAACCCGAAATATCTATCCTTTTTCTCTTATTTTTATAATAAGTGTAGGGGGAGACCCTAGTATGTGTTTGTTGTTTTCTTTCTTATCATGTGCAGGGATTCGAGCTTTCAAAAATCCATTCTTGATGACTTTTGACGACCAGTGATCCCGTGTACCCGTCTTCCCGGTTTTATCCTAAACTCTTTTGATATTTCCAATATTAAAAATAGGAATCACTTTAGTTGTCCTTCCCTTAGAAAGATTTAAACAAAGTGCACAATGTCCTAAGTGTAGGGGAGGCAACTTCCACACACTTAAACATTGAGGACAATGTTTATATTAAGTGTAGGGGGCCTTCTATCGAAGTTAAGTGGGCTTTTCCTTGTATTTGACCTTGTTTTAACCGGAAAATTGATTTTTCGACATTTTTCAAATTTTTGATCTATTTTGGCCTAGTAGTATAGTCGTATTTTCCTCTATTTTAGTTATTTTATTTCATTGCTAGAATAAATTTTAATAAAGTGGTTTTAATTTTCAAACGTTGTGAATCTTTTGACTCAACCCGAGTTTACTTATCTAAGATTACTCTAGCTAGTATCCTTAACGTGTTTAAGTCAAGTTTTGCTAGGCTTTTATTTAGGGAGCTTTAAAACGCGAAAATCTTAACTCTCACGGGTTAAGAACAAGAACTTTTCGCAAGTTCCTATAATTGACCCTAGAGAGTTGTTTATCAAGGGAACTTTAAAATGCAATTTCTAAACTTGAAAAAGTCTATGAATTTGCAAGATCCTATAGATGACTCAAAAACCCAAAACTTTGATTTAATTGGCTAAGCATCCACGAGTCTCATTCCTTGAGATTTTAAATTGTGGAGAACGAGAGATGATAGAGTCAATTATAAGTTTGGTATTCTTTCATGAATTCAAGTGAGTTGATTATAAGCTTTTTCTCCCATCGCTTGTTAATAAATTTATCTGCAATAAATAAGGTTGTACGATTTGAAAAGTTACTTAGCTTCTAGCCAAGATCGTTTAAAAGTTGCTCGGTATTGATTAGAGTTCATAGCCAAGGCATAACTTATTGAAGTAGGATGCGAAGATTGGCGAGTCCAAAAAGGCCCTAACAAGGCATGAGGGCTACATTTTTTTGCTAAAGATCCAAAAGTGATGTGAAGAATCATTTATCGAAAATAAATATGATGGATCGAGACACGCGACGAAAAGCAAAAACTCCCCAAAAGATCATGGAGAAGTCTATCCAAAAAGGCCCTAACAAGGTATGAGAATAAATAGATCCAAGTTCTAAAAGGAGGCGGATCGTTGTATATCAAAGTCCAAAATAAGATTGGAGAAAAATGAAGAAGTCGTGGTCCAAATATGAAGAATCTCTCAAAAGCTTCAAGTGAAGAAATTCCTATCATGAAGAGAAGACCATTATTTCATAAACGTCTCTCAAGATTTGAAGAATGAAGTCAATGCCAAATATCGATCCAAGAAAGGTCTCAAATCGTGAAGCGAGTTATGCCAAGATATGAACTTTATGAGGTCCCGAGAAGCAGTTTTAAAAGATTTTGTCCTTTAGCTAACTATTGATTAAATCGTCCTACTTTATTTTCAGCCTAAATAACTATCGAAATAAGTCAACAATGCATCCTCGTGATCATTCAAGACAACAATAACATATAAGAGATACACCTAGGAATAAGGGAGTCTAAGTGAATAATTGGCCCACATGAGTTCGTGTTAGTTTGCTAACTTATAATAACAATGATCTCGTTTTTAAGCTTGGTATGGGGAACGTGAAACTTGAGGATGATAATCATTCATGACATTCCAAAACCCTAAGGTAAGTCTTTGATTTCTTTACTTGTTTTGTTATTTTTTATCTCTTTAATAAAGGCCAATGTGGATTGATTGTGATGGAAAGTGTAATCTTGCTTTGTAATTAATGTATTGCATGAGGACATTGCAATGGTCAAGTGTAGGGGATTTGATAGGTGTGTAAACTCCCATCCTTTTACCACTTAACTACAATAATAACCAAGCCAAAACGTGTATTTTATGTCGTAAATGTCTGAATTATGCGTGGTTTGGGTTTTTGTTGTGATTTAGGATCAAAATGTGAAAAGGGAGGAAAACACGGGCTTTTATCGAAGAAAAAGACAAAAGACGAAGTCGAAAGATCAAGAGTGCTAAATGAACGAAAGTCCGAGGCCAATTCTGAAGATTTATCGAAGAAAAAAGTCTAAAGACGGAAGTTTAATAAAAGCCGAAGAACTCAAGTCTAAATTAATGAAGAAATTACAAGACGAGTTTATTAATCCCGATACAAAGTCGAAAAAGGCGAAGAATTAAGAAGACGAAAAGACGTGAAGAAGAAGAATAAACCAACACATGCTTAGTCTTTCCTAATCACCTATAAATAGACTCCTAAGGTGATTTTTAATATTTTTATCATTTAGTTTTCTTAAAAGTTTTTAAATTTTGGTCTTATAGCTTTTTCTTAAGTTTGATTTGGTAAAAATTTTAGTTAAGTGCTTATTTGTTCCTAGCTTAATTTTAGTTTTAGCTTATTTGATTTTAATTGCTATCCGGGTTTTGGTAAAACCCCTTTATTCCGAACATCACTCAGATCCAATATTCCAAATATAAGTCAGAAATTTATTCCGATTAGCCGCCAGGGAATTATTCCGGATAAAGGTTCAAAACCCTTTATTCCGGATAAGACGAAGTTGGATATTCCGGTTAAGGTTCGAGTATATTATTCTGGATAAGGACTTCAAAAGTTATCCCGGATAAGCGTCCGAAATTTATTCCGGATAAGGCTTGTTTGCCATATTCCGGATAATAAGCTCGTGGGAATTCAGGATAAGCCGCAGAACAACTTATTCCGAATAACGCTCAGTACATTATTCCGGACAAGCAGTTATTCCGGATAAGAAGGATTTGTGGAATTATTCCGGATAAGTGGATTCAGATTATTCCGGATAAGGAGTTGAAGATTGTTCCGGATAAGGTTACAACTTGTTCCGGATAAGCTTTGGCAAAGGAATCCGGATAACAGGTTATTCCGGATAACTCACATGTGCATATTCAGGATAAGGGCTCGGTGATTATTCCGGATAAGGAGCTAGGTGATATTCCGGATAAACAGTACTAGTTGGGTATTCCAAATAGTGACAGTATTTTGGATCCCGACTCAGGTTTTGTTTAATTCCTTTTTATTTTCAAGCATTTACTTTTCCCGCCTTTTTCCTTAGTTGCACTTTTAGTTTACTTGTCTTTAGTTTTATTTTAAGTTTACATTTTAAGCCTTGCCCTAGTTTATTTTTAGTTGCGTTTTAAGTTTTCGTTATTTACTTTTTGTTATCGTTTAATTTCTTGTCATTTATTCTTAATCATTTATATCTTTATTTTTCCTGCCTTTTACTTTAAAGTTTTGCACTTTTTATTTACAACAACGAAAAATATTGTTTCCACCAAAAGACGACTGAGTCGCACTTAAACCAGTAATCAATTCTATTAGACATACGACAAAGAACTTTTTAACTGAGTGAAAATTGAGTTATCAACATGCATAGGAGGGAAGCTGCCATAAACTTCTTCCTTTTCCTTCATATATCTATGCTTGTTTAGTCATTTCTTATTTCCTTTACTTTATTTATGTTTTGGGCTTATGTTTGAGAACCGATGTTTGATTCCGGTTTTCCCTATGGTCATGTATGTTTATTTCATATTACCTTGCATGCTTTGATGACACGCCATAATTACGCGTAATGGTCCACTTATCAAAGTGGGGTGTTACAATTATGGTATCAGAGCCAAGGCTTTGACCTGTAGACTCTAAAACTTGACCCGTGACTAGTGGGTAGTCACCAGGAGCTTCCTAAACCAACGCTTGTTATTCTACGTATTGATGTGTTCAGCGCATCGTTGGTTTAACCATGATGTTTTCAGCACCTTGATGTTTTAACCTGGATGTTTTCATCGATATTGTTTTACTAATATGGATGGACAACCGTCATCCATATTTAGTTATGTGTCATTGTTTCATGCATGATGTTCCTCGTGAACTGTGGCTATGTCGACTGAACCCCAGTCGTTCATAGTTAGTCACATAAAAAATTTCTGATAAGTTTTGATAGATGAGTTTCATTTATTTATGTTTCCATGTATCATTGTTGCAGGAATTATGACTAAGTAATGGTTGGTACAGGACTGGCCCTATTTAATCGCATGTGCTTTATCGAAACTTTTAACTTTGGGACCGACCCATAGGCGTCCCCTCGCCATGTATTTTGTTTTGGGACCAACCCATAGGCGTCCCCTCGCGCATATAAAGTTTTTATAAACTGCATCATGTATTCATGCACTGTTTTCATGCATAAAATTTTTCTCATGATTTATAGGCATAAATTTTTTTCATGTCCCCACATAAGCTACTATGTTTTTATGTCAAGTATGTTTTCATACTGTCATGGTTAACTTCAGTTTCATGCTGATTATGTTATACACTTTTTCATGTTAGGTTGTTTCATGTTTCTTCATGATAATTTCGTCTTCATGTTGATTACGTCTTATGCCTCTTTTGTTATTTAGGCTTTCATGCAAGACATTGATCGATTACATTGAATCCTGCTTTCATGATAGTCATGGTTGGTTTTCATTGATCATGCTTTCAGGAAAATCATCGTTGAATTTTGTGTAACCACACTTTAACGTTTCTCTATGCAACCAGAATGATGTATATGCTGGCATTGCCAGGTTATCATGATGATTTTTCTAACCGTTTAACCGATTATAGTTCCTGTAAAATCATGACAAATGATCGACCCCATACCGATCATTTCATGTGCATTCCATGTGTAATCCATGTACCGTATTCCATGTGTATTACACGTACCTTAATCTATGTGTATTTCACTTGCAATACTTCATGGGTATTCGCTAGTCGATTCTGAATCATCTCAGGCGTATTTTCACTTGCTGATATTCTCCAAGATCGCTGATGCCGCTCATAACTTGGAGATGTTATTAAAGGTTGATGCTGGTGATGTTTGGACACGCTACGAGATGCGGATGCTGTTCACAACCTGGAGATCCTACAAGACGAATACAAAGGTGTTAGAGCAAAGTAATTGGACGAGAATATGCTTCACCATCAGACGATTTCCATCAATCATTATCCCTAATTCTTAGTTATATGTCACATGTTATTCAGTTTTCGTTTCAGTAATATGAGTGCAAACCGGTGCCAGCTGGCCACTCAGCTGAAGAGTTACATGAATCACAGTCATGAGAATGACCGTCATGGAACTGACAGACAAGACGATAATAACAACTACTATGAAAACAACTATCCTAGCAATCGCAACCGAAGCTCCGGCCGCGGACGTGATCAAAAATACAAAGGATCAGTAGTCCAACCGATCCGCCAATTCTGGCATAATAACCTAATATTTGTAGTCTATTGTTTCACATCTCGTGACACACTTCAAGACATCAGTCAAGACACATGTCTCAAGAATAAATCTGAAGACACATGTTAAGACACCAGTCAAGACACATGTCATGCTTATAGTTCCCAAGACACGAGTCAAGACACATGACTCACATCCAATTAAGGAACATCTCTAATAAAAATCAGGGTACTCTCCAAGGGTATATCCATTTTGTGGTACCATGTATTAATCAGGCCACAAGAAGTTCAGTACCATCACCGGCGTATCAGTGAGATCTGTCACGTTTGCTGGATGACACTTTCATTTTTTGCACCCATATTTCATATATTTATGTTCATAAAAGGACACCATTCGTGTTTCCCATATATACGAAGGTTTCCTTCAGCCTAATGATGAGATCCAAGCTACTAACGCATTACCTCGAATAGACACGAGTTGATTTTAATCCTAATTATGGACTACGAACAGCACACCATGCTATGATTCATGATTATGTACAGTAATGTTCAGGCTCCTGAATACACTCAACATGATTTTCCAACAGGAAAATCTGTACAAATTATCTATGCTTTACAAGCACGTGCTTTGTTAGCCAAGGCTGCTAAAATTTTCTAGCTGTCAGTTAAGGCATGACCACTGAAGTTCCTTTTACGCATAACCAGCCGAGGATTTCAAAATCTTCCCATACATTCCAGAAGAACCTTCAAGGATAAGGACGGTAACATGAGATTATGTGTCGACTACCGTCGATTTAAACAAATCACCATTCATAACCGTTATTCTCCTCCACGTATTGACAACAAGTCCAATCGACTTTAGGGTGTTAATCGCTTTTCCAAGATCGGACTCATGATCATGCTGCCAACAATGACGAGTGAAGGAGCAGGACATCCCATGACTGCTCTTCGTACACGACTCGGTCATGCTAGATTCATGATTTTGTATTAGTCTCATATATGGTCTAGCAGCATTATAGACTTAATAAATTGAGTTTCCATGAACTCATAAAAAAATTCATCAGTATTTTTGTAAAACCCGCATGCTTTTACCATGAATAGTTCCCTTAAGATCGTACGTCCTAGATTAAAACTTACCTCATTTAGTATGGATCACATTCATGTGCTAATAATCAAGCAAGTGCATACGTGTATGACATGACAAGTATCGATTACGTACGAACTCATGATAAACAGTTAATAAATATGTCACGTGAACATAATTAAATCATGATCACCATTTAAAATACGAACTAGAATAATTACGTAAATACTTATAATATAATTACGAGCGTTAAGTTTACGATAAACGACACGTTAGATTAAACAGAAACACTTTAAACACGAGCACGTTTAACCACGAACGAACACGAAACATCGGGACACGAGAAAGGTACGGGTACCCCATGTGGGGCCCCCATACCCACGGCACATATACAAGAAATGGGCTTAGCCCATGGACTTTACAAGTAAAGGGGGGTAAGAGTAAAAACATGTTTTCATTTTTCACTTTCAAGAAATAAACACAAAAACCCTAAAAAGAGTTTTCTCCTCCTCCTTTTGCTCTCTTTGTGCCGCCACCTTTACATCACCATAGGAGGGTGATTGTTTGATTTTGATCTTAAAAACTATTGTTATAATCAGTGTTTGTTCATCCTTTTTCCAAGCTACATAGTGGTATACCTTTCTAACCCTTCTTTTTAATTCTTTTAATTCTTTTAATCTTTGATTATTTTCATGAACATGTTATTATTTTTTTTTATTTAAACATGATAATTAATCATTGATCTAACATGTTTTGATATTAAATAAAATCAAAGAATGATTTAAAGAGGGTTGTTGTTTTGGCCGCCTAGCAAACAAACCCGAGGGGGGTTTGGTTTGCTATTGCCGCCACCACCAAGACCATTTTTGGTCTTGGTTGGCTCATGTGGGACCCACGGCAGCAAGGAGGCACACGTGCCCCGAGTTTGGCTCGGGGTACGGTGTCGAATTCATGCCCGATTCATGGTTCGTTGGTTAAATCATGATTCATGCTACATGTTAATTTTTATGAATTATGAACTTAGGATATAATTAATTAATAACATGAAATATTAATTAAATCATGACTTAGGTTATTTTAATTATTAGTTTAACATGACATTAATTTAACCTAAGTATTGTATGTTATAAGTTATAATTAATTAATTATTAAAACATGCCTATAATTAATTAATTTAGACATGACTTAGGTTATATTATTATAAATAATAATACACATTTTAACCTAAGTATTTTCATTTCATTTTAATTAAAACATGTTATACTTTAATTAAAATGCTTAACCTATAGTTTAATTAAAATACATGAAATAATAATTAAACTATACACTATATCATATGACTTAAGGAATAAGCTTATAACACTTAGACTTATATGTTAGCTTATGTAACCAGCTTAATTCTAATTATGGAAACCTTCTATATATGGAAATCTATCTATTTCAGGCAGCTAATCTAATCATGGAAACCTTCTATATATGGAAACTTATTTAATTAAGGCAGCTGATCTATTTTTAGAAACTAATCTATTTTAAGCAGTAAATTCTATTTTAGGAAACTTTCTATTTTTGGAAACTTTCTATTTTTGGAAACTTTCTATTTTTGGAAACTTTCTATTTTTGGAAACTTTCTATTTTTGGTAACTTTCTATTTTTGGAAACTTTCTATTTTTGGAAACTTTCTATTTTTGGAAACTTTCTATTTTTGGAAACCTGCTATTTTTGGAAAGTTACTTATTATTACACAGTAAGTATAATAATACATGAAACACCAGTAATACTTAATCAGATTAATCAGAATACTAGATAAACACAGTTTAAGGCTTTAAACAGTGAACCATGACCTAAAACATACCAAATCAGCTAAAATGAGACACAAAACCCAGTACGTAATCAGTGAATCGATACTTATACACGTGTGTATTCATGTAGCGTTAGTGATCTAGAAGTAGGAGTCTTTCTTCCGTTCATTCACTGGACTTGAGGTACGGATTCCCGTCCTTTCAGTATGGACATTCTTTCCTTATTAGGATTTCCCCGTATGCAGCCAACTGTTTTCCCCAGCATTTGTTTTATTGTTTTGAACTGCTTATGTTAATTTAGCATAATCTATAGCCATATACAAGCATGACCAGTTTCACCTAGTTATGGAGGTACCATAACCATAGCATTGGAGGCACCGATGTTATGACTTCCCCACGGCGGAGTGATTGCTCGTGGCGTCCCTTTCAGTTTTGGCCATATTATTATATCAGGTGGGGCGTATGGGTGCATCCTAGTTACATGTTTTATTCAGTTTATCATGGTGAATGTGGTGTGTGCCTTGCACCCTTCACAAGGAGTTGATCCCTCCTACCCAAACCAGTATATTGATTAGAGGCATCCCCTCTAATCAGCATGATGAGGTCACCCCTCCAAGTATTCATGCACGTGACCTTTTCATGACCTATATGGGCTATGGTATATATATGTTAAAACAGTTTTCACAAGATAAACATAAGGCTTTTCAAACTATAAAACCAGTTTTCTTGATACTTAACCAGTTTACTCAGTACTTAGTCTTCCGCTGTTATATGTTACATGTTTACTCTATTTCATGCTATATTGTACATCCGTGCACTGAGCGTCTTGCTCAGCCGTTTTCCTTTTCATGTTCCCAAAACGGCAGGTACTCAGGGACGCTCGTAGATCTCAAACGTAGGTGCATATGGACTGGAAGCTTTACTGTCTTTCTTTACTTTATGCATTTCCTTTACTCTGATACAGTTGCTATGCACATTGTTTCGTCCTTTCCTTTTACAGTATTTATGTTTGTGTGTGATGAGCTTTACTTTGGGGTACCGATGTTTGATTCCGGTATTTCCCTTTTATGGTTGAATAATGCTTAGACATTTATCCTTGTATGCTTTGATGACACGCCATGATTATGCGTAATATTCCATTTCCAAAATGGGGTGTTACAATTTTCATCGACAACAACCTGATTTTTCTCTAGGTCTAGAGAAGAGCAGGAGGACCATATTTGCACTATGTTGCAAATTCTACGACAGGAGAAATTTCACCTTGAAATTTTCTAATATAAAATTCGGGTTGATTACAGTGACACGCTGAATCACATGGATACTCACGGTTAATCGTACCAACACTCAGCTTATGCGTAAAGGTGAGAACCCTACACTACGTTAGGTGTTCCAAGAAAATTCTACGCTAAGAAAGTCTAATTTAGGAGACTGATAGCTTTGCAGACTTTTACGTATCCAGTTTCTATGAAGCTAGATACATTTACATCTAAGTTCCCGTCATACCAACAGGTTATGATAGAACACCAACAGATTAAGATGTTTCTCCACCATCAGAAAATGTGAACAGAAATGGGACAAGATCCCCATGGATTTTGGTTACCAGATTAACGAAAACTCTGAAGAAGCATGATGCTATCTGGGTTATTGTCAACAGTTTGATCAAGTCTCCAAAAATCCTTACATCCGCAAGGATTTCAGAACCAACAGATTGACATGTTCCAGCCAAGGCTCATCCGATCACTTGGTAATCCCTCAACTATCGGGTCAGACAAAGGTTCACATTTGTGCTCCTTATTTACGTTCACGTTCTTGTTCCAGTTTTACGATTTGTTTTCACACTCACGTTCATGACACTATTCATGTTCATGATCGTATCCTGGCTTACGATTTTACGTTCATTTTCGTTCTGGAAGGTTTTGCAAGAACTTGAGAGACCAGACTCAAGTTTAGTATAACTCCCTATCCTCAGATAGACGTTTCACGTCATATTCCACGTCTCACCTTGTAGCGTTTGGCGTTACCATAGTTGTATTACATGTTCACGATATGTTTCACATGTCATGTTCATTCCACGTTCCTCGTATCTCGTTCATGATATGCTACATGTATCATGGATCACAATATGTTTACTCATACTACACTCACCATATCTCTACGTATCACGTTCAAAAATTTTCAAGTATCACGTTCAAAAATTTTCACGTACTACGTTTCTATATGTCTCGCGCATCGTTGCTAATTATCAGTTAAGTTAAATTTTTTTGCACCATAACGTTTCAGTTACCCTTGCACGTTAATTCTTATTCCCTCGATCAAATTCAGGGGATCTATCTTACGTTGATAACCATGAACTCTTCGTGTTTTCAAGTCAAGGTCAGGAGGACCAAGATTTATCATTTGTGTCAAGATCTTATGGAGGAACCGTTCCGAGAGGGAAGCCACATGGAAACGGACGAGTCCATACGGATTTTATCCTCTCATCCTTTCATAATTCACTAAGATTCTTCAGTCACGACACGTTCCATGTCCTATTTAGCCATGTCACGTTTCACGTTCCTTTTTAGCATGTCACCTTTATGTACTTTTATCTTGCATACCTTTCCAGTTTGATTCGGGTATGTTTCCCTTCTAGTTACGTTATCTATAATTCGGGGACGAATTATTCTTTTAGGGGGGAAGAGTTGTAAAACCCGCATGCTTTTACCATGAACAGTACACTTATAATCGTACGTACATGATTAAAACTTTCCTATATAACATGATTACGTTTCACGAATGTTAGTATTACGTATGTGTGATTACATGATAAGTATTTAAGCATGTTAATACACAATAATTATTAAGTACGTGTTATTACACGATCTATATTAGAATAATAATTATAAATCACGAACATGAAATCATGAACATTAAATCACAAACATGTGACTACGTATATACTTATTAATACGATAAATATCGACTACGTACAAGTAATATCATGATACTTATTAATCGATAATAAAATAAGTAACGTATATTAAATCATAAACAAATGCACATGGGTCTAAGCACGACATTTACTAGTAAAGCAAAACTAGAAATACTATGACCACAAGGGCTATAGGCGGCCAAACATAAGTTAACATGGGCTTGACCCGTTTGGGAAGTCAACTAGGAACATAAGGATGAAATCTAGGTCATTTGTCAAGTTACAAGAAAATCAAGTAAACCCTAGCACACCACAAAGTGGCCGCCGGCTTTAGATCATCACAAAGGGAGAACGTTTTGATTTTGATTCTTGTAAACTATGTGTTGGTGTTCGTGTGTATAGGCCTCTTTAATCCACGCACTCGGTATTATCTAATATCCTTAATCTTTTCATTCTTTTGTTTAATTGATCATGCCTTCTTGAATCATTAAAAACACTAGTTAAAAACATGTCAATTAAAAAGGTTTATCAAGATGGTGGTTGGTGGGATTGTTTTGGGTCGGCCGATAGTCAAACTGAGAGCACTATGGCTCTCGGTGGTTTTGTGATCACCAACACCCGAGACCTCATGGTATCGGTGTGTTTTGTTTCGGTCAGCCGCAAGAAAAGGGAACCCCGACTCGCGTCGGGGGTGATGTTTTGGCTTTGTGTGGGTCTCGATTACAAACAAACCAATACCACCGGCATAAGCCGGTGGCTAATTATAGAAAGCATGGGGAACCGCTGCATGGGCAGCGGCTAGACAAGACCAAGGGACCACCGACTTAAGCCGGTGGCACCTTTTAAGGGATTGTTTGTTGATTCGGTTCAAGGGGTTCACGGACCGGTTCACGACATGTTTAGAGTTAAAACATGGGTTTGGTTCACGGTTTATTTTACAAGTTAATTATTTATTTTTGCAAGTTAGATAATTACAAGATTTAATTAAATTAATTTAACATGCTATGTAATTAATTTAATTTGGACATGACTTAGGTTATATTATTATTATTAATAATACATGATTTTAACCTAAGTATTTTATGACTTAATTTTAGACTAAAGTAATTAATTAATTAATATAACGTGGCATATAATTAATTAATTCCCATGACTTAGGTTATATTAATAATAAATATTAATACATGTTTTAACCTAAGTATTATTTACATTTTATTTAATTAAATCATGTTATATTTAATTAAATCTTATAACCTATAGTTTATTAAATTACATGCAATAACTAATAAACTATACTATATATCACACGACTTAGAATATTAATCTGTAAAACTTAAGCTTATCTTTTTAGCTTAATACAACTTATTTCTATTTATGGAAACTTTCTATTTTTAGAAACTTATTTATTTTAAGCAGTTAATCTAATTATGGAAACTTTCTATTTTTAGAAACTTATTTATTTTTAGCAGTAAATCTATTTTTAGAAACTTTCTATTTTTGGAAACTTTCTATTTTAGGAAACTTGCTATTTTTAGAAGGTTACTTATTATTACACAACAAGTATAATAATACAATAAATACAAGTAATACTTAATTAGAATAGACAGAATACATGATAAACGCAGTATAAAGTTAAAATCAGTAAAACATGACATGAACATATAAAACAAGCTAAGACATGATATAAAATCAGTTACGTACTCGTATACACGTATATTATTATTATGTAGCAGTAGTGAGATCGAAGTAGGAATCTCTTCCGTTCGTCTTCTTCGTTCACTGGACATAAGGTACGGATTCTCCGTCCTTTCAGTATGGACCTTCTTCCTTATTAGGATTTCTCGTATGCAGCCAACTATTTTACACAGTATAAGTTTTATATGTTTTTGAATTGCTTATGTTTAATTAGAATACCTAAAGCCATATACATGCATGACCAGTTTCACCTAGTTATGGAGGTACCATAACCATAACACTAGAGGCACCAGTGTTATGACTTCACCACGGCAGAGTGATAGCTCGTGGCGTCCCTTTCAGCTTTTGGCCATTTATTATTATCAGGTGGGGCGTATGGGTGCATCCTAGTTTACATGTTTTCAGCAGATTATTCAAGTGAATGTGGTGTGTGCCTTGCATCCTTCACAAGGAGCTGATCCCTCCTACCCAAACAGTATATTAATTAGAGGCAGCCTTTCTAATTGCATGACGAGGTCACCCCTCCAAGTATTCATGAACTTTGATATTTTCATGACCTATATTGGCTAATGGTATACATGTTAAACAGATTTTATAAGATAAACATAAGGCTTTTCAAACTATAAAACCAGTTTTATAAGTTATGTCAGGTTATCCAGGACTTAGTTATTTCCGCTGCTATTAGTCTTATTTATGTTTCAGCCATTCATACTATGTTGTATATCCGTGCACTAAGCGTTATGCTCAGCCGTTTTCCTTTCATGTTCCCGAACGGCAGGTACCCGGGACTCGAGCATTTGGAGGACGTGCATATGAGGGAAGCTGCCATAGACTTCTTCCTTTGCCTATATCTATGCTTGTTTAGTCATTTCTTATTTCCTTTACTTTATTTATGTTTTGGGCATATGTTTGGGAACCGATGTTTGATTCCGGTTTTCCCTATGGTCATGTATGTTTATTACATATTACCTTGCATGCTTTGATGACACGCCATCATTACGCGTAATGGTCCACTTATCAAAGTGGGGTGTTACATGGTGGGTAACTTGCAAGATTCTATATGAATCAAGCTCGTGACAACTGGAAAGCAACGATGGTGCGCTTCTTAATTGAATTTCACTTGTTCCAGGTATATGAATTGACGGCTTTAATCATGCGGATAATATTATCCAAATGATTTCACTCTTTATGTTCGCAGTCAGCTTTGGACAGTCGAATAAAGAGAACGGGTTTACCCACAAAATCTTGTAAAGGAGGTTCTCAATTGAAACTACCTGCCATAAGTACGGTATTTAATATCGTCCAATGGTCTTTACCGATCGGAGGTAAAATGCTACCTAATTAGGTTGAAATGTTCAAAGCCATTTCTCCGTGTCTATGTTTTGTTGCTGATTATCTTATGCAGCGTAATAAGACGGTGGCATTGCGCTGTCCAAAAAGAAGTCGTCCCCGCATGCTTATACTTTCTACACTTAATACTTCAACAAATTCAAGAAAGTCAAAAAGTCAAGTCTTCCGCTGTATCAAACTCTGAAGCTTTCAAGAATTTATAAAGGTGTAAGTATGTGGAACATGAAATCACGAGGAGGCGAATATCACAAGTGATGATTGCACAAGGTCAAGGCAAGGAAACATGCTCAAGACTAAAGTCAAAGATCTCATCAGCATATTCACAAGAACAAGATCGAAGACACAAGCATAGTATCCTAGGTTTAAGATTTTGTAAAATGGTGAGACCTTCCTTAGGGGGAGATTGTTGGAAATACGAAATTCCAAAGAAAGTCTCGGTCACATCATAGTTAACATAGATCATGAGCTATAGACTATTTAGGACTTTGTCTCTTGGAGATATCTCCCTTAGGGGGAGATTGTTAGAAATACGTTTTTACGTATTTAGAAAGGATTGGTCACTCCAATGAGATACATCTAGTATGAGCTCGTGATCTAGTAATGTAACAATATAACCCACAAAGCCCACATGTAGCGTGGGCTATATATACCCCCTCCTAGCATGTTAGGAGGGGTTGGTTCTCAAATTTTCTAATCATTTAATAAAGTTTATATCTTTCACTCTCTAGTTCTTTAGATATCTCTCTCTCTTTAGATCATTCCAAGCTTAGGATAATCCAAGCATTACGTAGAACTACAAGGGTAGAGGAGTATGTTCCAGCATGTTTTAAGAGACAAAGTTTTCATGCTTCATACCATCAGTACTTGACACCAGTAGGTGGAATGACCTTTTGGACAGATTGTAGTGCTATGTCAAGAGTATTTGCCACCAAAACTTAAAAAAAAAAGCCCGGTAGGCCTAGAAAAAAAGAATTAGGGTTGCCCATGAGAACAAAAACACAAGCACAGTATCTAGGAGTGACATTACTAACATGCTCAAATTGTTTTCAAAAAGGTCACAATAGTAATGGTTGTAAAAATCCAATTGTTGTAAAACCACCCAAACCACCATGTAAGAAAGGCAGTCCAAGAAAGGAACAAGTAGGAGTTAGTTCACTTTTGATGAACCACAACATTCACCAGTTGTAGATGAACAGGTGGTAGATGAACCACAAAATGCACGAGTTATAGGTGAACAAGTGGTAGATGAACCACATAATGCACGAGTTGTAGATGAACATTTTCGTCAGTTTGAAGTTGGCGGGTCTAGTGATGGTAGATGTGACATACACAAGGCCAACAAAAAGAGTAATAATAAATCTAATAGAGGGGGATTTGGAAAGAGAGGCAAGTTGGGATCAAGTCTTAGGTTTTATAGATTAAGTAGCTTGCTTGGTTTGGGACAAGATCAATTGGAATGTCGTCCGAGTGAATCTTCAAATAATGCACCAACACTCAAAGCAATAAAACAACAAAAGATCAAGTATTAACAAAGCAAGACAACAGGTTGCACCAAGACCAAGATCAAGGCTCAACTTTATCGATCATACCAAGACCAAGGAACAAAAGAACTAAAAAAGTAAAATGGCGAAAAATGTGTTTGGAATAGGTTCATCAAGTTCTAATGCTCATGAATTAGACTAATCGTCCAATGAATACCATCTTATGTATCTAACTATTACTAAAAACCATGTATGCATTTCTTTTGTATCTAAGTGTTGTGAAACTACTTTATTATGCGTGTACGCCGTGTATGAATATCATACATGTAAGTGTGACTATCATCTTATCATCTTATGGGAAACTTATGGGAAAGAATCATAGACAAGGAAATCTCACCCACCTCACTCACCTCACCATTAATTAACATATCCACTTTTGGAGTGTGCTACTCTTGGGAGGGCAATTATGTATTTGATCCTGGTGGCTATTTATGGGGTTTTGTGTACTTGAGAACTTGTTTTACCTTATCATGGAGAGTTTTTCCTAAGAGGGTACATCTTTTACTCTCCATGATAGGTTTTCCATAGACACTTAGAGTGTGGGATGAGTCGAGCTAGAGACTCCTTAACTCAAGCATGAATAACTAGGATTAGATCATTTAGAATAGAGTGTGGTTGGATAGGTTTCATAAAAGGGTATATAGTTGAGAAGAAGTGTTGGGGGGGGGGGGTGCCCATCTTTTATCTTCTTCGTTTTTGTAGGGTTGCTCTATCTCATTTCATACATTGGAGCTTATGAAGGAGGCCCTCATATCGGGTTCCCTTTGATACTATTGTGGTTTTCAAACCACATTGTGCTTAAAATGAATTCACTATAGTAGAACTTTCCTTAGCTTGGGTTAAGCAAAGTTATAAATGTCATAAGTGTAGGGGAGTTTACTCCAATACTCTTAAACATTGAGGACAATGTTTATCTTAAGTGTAGGGGGGTCTTCTATCGAAGTGGCCTGATGTTGGGAATTAGAGATCTTGAGTTGATATGACAAAACAAGATGAAGGACCTAGTAGTAATATATTAGCTTCTATAGTAAGCTAGGGTTGTGATGTAACCCTAGTACCTCTATTATATAAAGAGGGTTAGGCACACAGGTTTATTCATCCATTCACAAACAATGTAAACCATAGGTGTGTGTGTGTGTGTGTGTGTTCCTCCTGGCGTCAAGCCTATAAAGCGCCAGGAGTTGTTAGTAAGCTTCTTAATAGTAATCATTTCATTAGTGGAAGCCTTGTTCTTGGTCATGATTGTCTTAATTCTTATTCCGCTGTGCATGTTACAATCATGATCATGATATCCCAGATGAGTCTAGATCCTAAGACTCAACAGTTGAGGATAAATAATAAGGTATTATTGTTTCCTTTTCATATTGGTTATGTTTAATACTGGTGCTATCAAAACAAAAAGACTGCATGAATTTCGATTGATTAACTCTCAAATTTTTGGATGGGATATATTGCATGGTTTAGTACGTGTTTCCTATTTTTGGGATATGCATTTGACGTGTGAACAATCTTGCTGAAATTATGGAGATATCATTGTAGTTTGTTAACCTAGTATATCGGGATATGCATTTATTTTGTGGGTATTACGTTTGACGTATGTGACTATTGGAAGCACCCACGAAAATATGGGACAAAGTATAAAAATGTGTGATATGCATCAGTTATGGCCCACGTAATATATGGGAATGGTTGAATTTCGTATATTTGGTTCCTGGTTTTCAGGGATTATAATTTATCATTATTCCCTATATGTTCGGATATTTGAGTAGTTGCTAACATTTGATTATGGGCTGGATATGGGCTTGATACATAGAAAGCTTCAAGCACCCGTCCATTATATCATTCTGTCAGGTTTTTGCAACAGTACATCAACAGTTTACTGACGAACAGGGTGTCGCTAAAAGTATGGAGAGAGATGTGTTTGATTTTAGCAACAACAACAGTATAGCGACAGTGGTGACAGGTTGGTTAAAAAAATGAAAAAAAATTGAAAAAAAAAGAAAAAAAAAGAAGAGTGTTTGAGATGCTACTGGTAGGTTATGCCGTTCCTACTGGTGACCTATGGTTCCTACTGGTCTCATATATTCATGTTGGTTGTGTTCTTGGTTCCTCCTAGTAATATTAGTCGGTTTCTACTGGTTCGTACCACTTGTTTGTTCCTACTGGTGGGCTTATATTCTTGCTGACTTTAGAAGGGGATGGTTCCTGCTGGCTTGTTGTATACTAACTTTTCTTTGGCCGGTTTTGGTTCCGTCTAGTCAAGTAAGATTGCTACTACTCTGATTTAGTGACTAGTCTAATGTCACTACTATTACTGGAGGAGGAGTTCTCAGCCATCATCATTTCGTTGCGGCGATTCGTTGAAGAAGACATTTGATTCGTTGAAGTGATGGTCATATAATATACCGTTGCAAAGCTCGTGGAAAAAGCTAATTAATGGTGTCGAGAGTTCTATGTTATTGTTATGTATGTAACGGGAATTAGTCCCGAACACACAAATCAGGAAGGCCTACTAATCTTGTAAGCCTTAGTATAAAAGGCATAACCATCCTCATTTGTGTGTGTGTGTCCTATAGTATTTTCTCTTCTTCTTGTTTTAGAGAGAGAAACTCTCCTTAGTTTCTCTCACTAGAATCACCTACTTTATATATTTCTTCCTTCTTCTTCATCTAATCTAATCCTTCCTTCTTAGTTTTAATCTTGTTGTTCTTCATCTTTATTTCTTATTCTATAAGTCGTGTGTTACATCATACAAGTGGTATCAGAGCCGAGGGATTCATGGATAGCTCTTTGGTGTTGTCCGTGTTTTTCTATATAGTTGTAGTAGCGAATTTGGTATTTTGGTTTGGACAAACTCACGAATTTCTTGCTCAATGTTACAAATTTATTTGCTTCAACTTTGCGAAATTCATCTTTCCATTGCATCAGATTTCATCGGAATAGCACAGGTAAGTTTAGCTTGATCGCAATAACCCTAGGGTTTTACTTTGCGATCACAGGTATTGCGATACCCTTATTCCGACGTATATTACGATCGCTCATTGCGATCGTGGATTGCGACGGGATTAAGGCTTATTGAAACGTCACTCTGCCAATATTTCATTTGCCTTATTGAGATAGTCCTCATATTCCGATAGACTTCATATTCCGACAGTGGACACATTGCGATAGAAGGGATATTGCGATAGAGTGCACATTCCGATAAAACATTGCGACAGAAGGGTCATTGCGATAGAGTGAACATTCTGATAGAACATTGCGATAGAAGGGACTTTGCGATAGAGGGTCCATTGCGATGGGTTGTATTGCGATGAGTGACGTTGCGATGCTAAAGTTTGTTTGAGCAATTTTTAGACTTAGCCACTATCTAGACTAGTCTCGGAACATAGTTTACACGAAGATCAAAAAAAAAGAAAAAAAAAAGAGTTTTTTGGCGGGAAAACCATAGTAAATTTTATTTTTTCCTAGACCATTTTAGGCCACTTAAGCTTCAATTTCAAATTTTGGCAATGTGAAAAAATTTTCGACCAAAAATTCAAATTTTCGGACCAAAATTCAAATTTTTAGGCCAAATTTCATATTTTTTAGGTTTTATTTTTCATTAAAAATTTCATTTTTTCAAATTTTTCCCCTACTAGTTATTGGCTATTTCTAACTCGATTTCAAAATTTAGTGTTTCAATTTTTTTCGGCTTACCGTTTTGTCGGACTGAGGATTTTTTTTGTCGGGCTGGAAAATATCGGCAAAGTTTGATTTTGTTGAGACTCCAAAACACGCTTTAGTACGAATTGAGATCCTGTTTTTCACACGACTTCTACTATGACTTATCAACAAGACAGTGATGCTGCGGGTTTTGAGCATCGTGATAGCCATGTAAGAAAGAAGAGGAATGCTGCCCATCTCCAGTCTCAACTTCTTATAGCACAAAAGGAAGAAGCAGGAATTCTACTTCTAGCTGAAGAGTTTGATCTCATGGCATCTGCAGCAGCATATGATGAGGAAGAAGAGGTGACTATCGACTCCATCTTGATGGCTAATTCGCAGCAATCATCCACATCGGTAGTTCAATCTGACAGAGCTCTTGTGTATGATTCAGACGATTCCTCTAAGGCACACCCACGTCTCAATTATAATGAGTTATATAATATGTCTAATCAGGAGGAAGAGTATACTGAGTCACTTGAGCCTTCCACTGAGACACACGGGGTTCAAACGAATAATAGCAATATTATTTCTAATGCGCCCAGTGTGGACCTTAGTGGAGATCAAGTAGCGCAACCTACAACCCTTCCTGACGAGACGCATGCGTACTATAAATCATTATTTGATAAGCTTGCCAAGGATGTTGCTCATGCGAATGTGGTTAATAATAAGTTTCGAGAAACGAATGCCAAATTGACCACTGAGCTTGCGGGATATAAAGAACGGGAGAAAAGTTTTGAGATTCATCATGCTAAAATCAAGGAACTTCAACAAGCTCATGCAACATCCGTTTATCAAGAAAAATGCACCATAAGAAATTAAATGCCTTACATTTAAGTAGTGCTAAAAAGATAAGTGGATTGAATGATGAAATCACCTCTCTTAATAAACAGCTTTCAACTGAAAATCTATTGTTTCTGATTTAAAAGAAGAAAGGAAAAAGCTGAAACATGATTTCAAAATTCGAGAAGATGGGCTTCTTGAGGATTTTTGCAAAGCTCAGGATAGGATTAGGGAATCAGACAACCTTTTGGTAAAACGTGGCCAAACTATGCAAACGATAAATATGCTCGCACCTAAAGTGAATGAGATAAATTACATCCATTAGAAAATGGCTTTAGGTTGTCCTCTTCCTCCCAATCCCGAATATCTTAAGCAAGTTCAGGCCACAAATGAAACTCTATATAATGGTAGTGTGCTCTTGTCTGATGAGCATGATCCTCCTAGTGTGCATGATTCTAAGGAAACTACCGAACTTGCTGTAGAGACTCGTTTAAAAATGCAAAAGCTTAATAAAGAAGTGACACCCGTTTATTATCCGAAAGTTAATCCTCCAACTGTTTTTGTTCGGTCTAAAACGAGTACTGAAATGCTTTTGCTACCAAGTGAGGAATTGTCTGATGACCCTCCTAAACCGAGTATCACACGTCGATTTCTAAACGAGCTCAAAGATAATTTTGTCATTCTCAAACGGGTTGTTAACGCCAAAATGACTGGAGGAAACTTTACTTCACCCATTCAGATTGAAGTGCAGAAAATTCTTCACAACGAGATTAATTCGATCATTAATCAAGTTGACGCTAGGATAAGCAATCTTGAGAACGCTTTTCTAAAAGAACTAGCCACATTTGTTGAAGACTTTAAATCTTTGGCGAAGGAGGCTGATGAATCTCATGATAGAATTAAAGTTTTGGAAAGCGACCTTGCTTGTCTCTCGAAAGCAAGTGACAGTGGTAATTGTGTTGATAGTAACCCCGTTGCGGTAAACATCTCTGTGTCAGACAATGAAACCCTCCAAAATGAGCTTGATCGTACGAAAGAGAAAATGGAGTCTTATGTCATCAAAAAGGACAACGAATTCACCGATCTTTGGAATAAATATGTCAAAAAATGTGATGAATGTAAGGATGACAAACTTTCATATGATAAAGCTTACAGTGAAATGAAACAAGCAATCGAACAGTTGCAAGCTCAGTTAGGAGGCGAATGTCGTGACAGTGAGCCTTCAACAAATGTTAATCAAAAAGAGTTCACGATTCTTCAACACTGATATGATTTTCTTTAGAAACATTGTCATTCTCTTGAACTTGCTTTGCAAAACAAAGTTTGAAAAGTTCCTGATGACAGTAATCTACAAGTAAAACTCTCTGAATCATTTCGTGAATTGAATGAAAAGAGTAAGGATATTTCTGATCTGAAAGCTCAGTTGCAAGACAAAGACATCGCGATTGCTGAGTTGAAGAAACTTGTTGGAAAGATGGGTTGAAAAACTGTGGAACCTAAGGTTGTAAAATCAGTTGTTAGACAACCCAATGCGTACAAAGTACCAAAGCTATCTATCTTAGGAAAACCGCCTTCTAATGTTTCTAGGTTACCTCCTAATACCGATGTGCAATCAAGTGTTCCAAAACCAGCCATATCACCCTATGTTCCACCATTTAGAAAACCCATTCTTGCTAAAACCAACCATGTGAATGTACCTTCCACTACTCCTATGAGTACTCCCAAGTATGTGATTCTTACGCCCATAAAGGAATCTAAAGGGTCAAATGATGTTGTTCAAACCAACAATCTAGGGAAGGGTATGCCAAAAGGGAACATTCAAAAAGTAAACCCAGTGTATTCACCACCTAGTAAACAACCAACAGCTAGAGTTCAACACACTCCTAGTGGTAGTCAATCAAAACCTAGGACCCCTTACCAGCAACCTAGGAATTGGCAACCACCAATGAGTAGTCGTGTATCAAACAAGGTGCCTGAACGAACAACAAAATCTAGGTACACAAGGACTTTTGAAAATTCCAAACTCCATGTATGCCCCACGTGTAAAAAGGGCATTCACCATGGAAACCATGCTATTTCATTCTGCAATACCTCTATGAGGTAAACTCTCATGCCCCCTCACAAAGAAAGAATGTAGAATCCCATAAGACAACAAGGAGATTCCCACCCGTCACAAAGAAAAGCAATGACAATAAATCCTCAAGGCGGATCAATGCAGGACCTAGTTTCTCTCCAAAGAAGTCTTCCGCTGTGCAAGAGAACACTACTCCTAGATCTAGTCTTCAGTGGAAAGCAACGGGTAGGATCTTCAAGGAAGTCGGTCTTAAGTGGATTCCTATCAAGAAGAGTGATGACACCTGCTCCAGCACTAATGCGAGTGTTCTGAATGTAGAAAATGCATTTGTTACTCCTAACACTAGTATTTGTGCAAATTCTTCTTCTGTCATTGCAGGTAATTCAGCGCATTCTGAATCCATTTCTTCAAAGGGTTCCAATTCTGTACATTCGACATCACCTTCTTCTGCTGTACAAAGGTCTATTTTGGATTATTTTTGAAAACATTGAAAATCAAAATACAAAAATATAAAACTTATAAAAACAAAATAAAAAATGTGAAAATCTTTCAAAAATACCAAAAATATTCTTCTCGACATGTCGTTCAGTTTTGATAATATGGACGTGCCTAGAAATGTCGCTCAATAACGACACGGGTGTGTACATATAGCTCGAATGAAAGTTCAAATGTTTTCAAAACATGTCATTTCCTTTTTCTTCAAATGATTTGCAATTACCTCAGATTGTGACTCGTGCCTCAAAGAAAGGAAAGTTGATCACGGATGATAACTTATCCTGAACAACGAGAAAATAAAACTTTCTCGGTCAAGAGCTTCCGATAAAAACATTCCATGTTTTAAGCTCATGTAAACGACTTACAGTTAAATGTCAGACTGTAACTCGAACTTCAAATAAAGGAGAGTGTATCTTTAAAGATAACTTATCCTAATAACGGGTAGAGCAATCTATCTCGGGTTGAGCTTGTCACAAAACATTCAAAGTTTTGAGCTCAACATAATGGCTTATAGTCATATGTCAGACTATAACCCGGTCCCCAAAGAAAGGAAAGTCTATGACTTATTCTCAACAACGAGAAATTAATTTTTCTCGGTCATGGGCTTATGTTAAAACATTCAAAGTTTTAAGCTCATGAACTCAAGGAAAATGTTCATTTGTGTACGTTCTAACCTTTGGAAAGTAAATTTTACAAATCCCGACATCCCGTAAATTTTCAAAACCGACTACTAGTCATAATCCCGCTCTTTAAATAGTTGTTTTCTAAAGAGGCCAAAAGAATAACAAAATGGAAAAAGGGGTCCCTCAAACTTTACAAAAAGAAGTAAACTAAAAACACACAAACAAAACACACCCTAAAAAATTTCTCTCCTTCCTCCTCCTCTCTCCTAGACCGTCGGCCATAAACACCACCACCACCATAAAATCTTTTCCCCTTTGATTTGATTAAATCCAAGTTTAGACCACCTTCTCTTTATCCATTGTAAGTGTTTTCATACAATCAATTATAACATGCATTAACACAAATTTTTCAAGAATCAAAGATTTTTCAAAAATATGTTTTAATCTAATTAAACTAGTGGGATGTTTAATTGGTGTATTGGTAATGTTCATTAACCCATAAAACAAGATGGGGATTTATGATTTTGGTGTTCTACAGCCCCAAACCCACGAATTTATGGGGGTTTTTGGGTGTTCATGGTGTTTGATGAAATGTGTCATGGGTTGTGTTTATAATGTTGTTTTTGGTGTTTTTGAATAGGATAAACTAATTGCATGTATGATTTAGGACTTGGGTTTTGATGAAGGTTTGATGTTCTTGATGACATAGGCTGTTTGGGGAGATTTGGAATGATTACAAGTGGTTAATCTAAGTTTAGATGATGTTTGGATGGATTGGAATCAAGTGTTGAATTGATTTTGGAAGGGCGATTTTAGAACAGACTGTTTAGGGCTTATTTTCGTGGGTTTAATTTTGTAAACAGGTCATAATGATAGGATAGAGATGTAGAGCTTTTTCTTAGCTTCGTTTCGGTATAAGGTAGAGCTTACGACTCCAAACTAGTCAAAAGTTATGCTATTTTGAAAGTTCGTGTACCGGGAGATGAGAATCAACATAATCCGAAATTATGTTTTGTTTTGGGTCAAATCCTGGGGAACCATAGATAGAGTTTGGTAAATGATTGAAAGTTAAATTTTTGTTTCAAACCTGCATTTGTGAGTCTATTTTTAGACTTAGGTATTGGATTGGTCAATGGTGTATTTTAAATGGGTCAAACAGGTCAAACAGGGTCAAAGTGCAAAATCAGTCCTAAGTGTGTACGTCTAGTAATGTGATGTGTAACAAGTCATAGAAGTGAAAAATTTTCATGGGATGATATATGGGTTTTCTACAGGTCATGAGGCATTTTTGTGAATTTTCTTGAAATTTATATAGGTGCTTAAGTCATAGCAAACAGCCCGTACTTTCGGTAAGTACCGACAAATTTATAAAAGGGAAATCAACTTTAATTACGTAGATAAATGGTATAAGTCTATATTTGTTTGGTTTTGGCGTGAGTTTTCATAAGCATTAAGTGTTTATATATGCGTGTGTTTAGTACAATAATGTACGCGGAGTATTGATTTGGTTTACGTACCTTGATTTTTAGGTCAAGTGTTTGATTTTCTCGGGCATCCACATCGTCGGTGACATTTCTCGTTACGTCTTCGCTAGAACCACTACTACTACGCCAGGTGAGTCTATAGCCTCGCTCTTTACCTATTTCAAATGTTTTTACCCGCGAGGGGGATGCATGCTATTTAAATGAAAAGAACATAAGTCATGAATGATTGTTGGACCCGAATGTTGACGTGAATTGTTTTGAGACCCTAGTTGTAAAAGTCCCTAAATTCGTGAACTATTAACTATTTCCTTGCCCTTGTGTGGGTTGGAGATAGCCGCTTATACAATTGATAGTACTATGGGGTTGACGACCCTATTCGAGACGAGAGCTAGTACGTTGAGTACCCTCTGCGGACGGATAACTTGTGATAAGAAATAAGGTATAATTACAACTAATGCCTTTAGAAGGGGCACTGGTTTCACTTAAATCACGCCGGTCTATGTACGCGGGTGAATGAGTTAACATATTAGTATCACGAGCTTAAACACAATTATTAGCTATTGCTAAATATAATATCCTTGAATCATAGATTGTTCGCGCGACAATGCTATTGAATAGTCATGATTGGTTTTAATACTTATGTTCAACTTATGATTTGATAAACCTATAGATTCGCTCAACCTTTGTGTTGACGATTTTAAGCATGTGTTTCAGGTAACCAAGTTTGATAGAAGCGGAGCATGCGAGGATGGAAGTTGTTGTGGCTTGGCGGTCTACTTTGGTTTTCCTCCCTTATAGCACTTAAAAATTTTATATTATGTCATGTGAACGAAAATGTACTTTTGGGTTGAGATTCAGTGGGGACCTAACGCAACTTTGTTTTGTAATTCTTTTGGGGTTTAGAAAGCTGTAGACTTTGATGTTTTAGACAATCTTTAATTTATGTTCAAATTCCTACGTCTCTTTGAGTCGTTCAAAATAGCTTGTGTGTGATGATAACTGCATAGCACCCAAATGTTGTAGTTCCGCTGCGCATATGATTTGGGGGTGTTATAGATTGGTAATCAGAGCCATGAGTAATAGAGAACTAGGTCATTTTGAAAAATCCTAAACTATAACTTTTGGTGTCGTAAGAAATTGTCCAAGCACACAACTATCCTGCATGGCTCCGGTAAGATTTCTTTAGCATTGCTTTATATTTTAGATGTATCCCTCAAAATTGATATGAATTTCTTAGAATTTAGTAAGTAAATACTATGATATATATTGAGATATATTGTTGTGTACGTCGAGTACTTAATATCGTAATTTTGCAAATTCTTGTAAGATTATCTTATATGTTGCATGTAATTGGCATACGGGCTACATTGCATTACATGGCAACACTGCGTTGTAATCCTACGTGTATGTAGGAATGATTGTATGTATAAGTATTTATATACTATGGTATTTTTAGGCATTGCACGTGAAGCAATGGTCCTTGCGTGATTGTCGTACATTTTACAATGCGGTTTTGTTGAGAATTCGGCTTTACCGCTAATTATCAATCTTGATAATTAATTTATTGATCGAATAACCGAGTTTGAACCTCGTTTGATATTCTAGATACGTAATAATGCTTCGTAACATATTGTATATCGACTAGATTGATCCCGATTGTCGTTATCACATCGTGATGTGTCATTCTTGGACACCTTCTTTTTGGAACGTAAATTATTAACGTACTATTTTTATTTCCATTATTCTTATGGATTTGATATATTAGTTCGCGTAAATATAATATGGCCGAAGTATAATTGACGATGCGTACACCGTAGCGGCAAATCATATGTCTATATTATGAAACATGGTTGAGGCGTATCGCTATTTAATCGTTTTTATCATCCTACTTGGATTTAAATATGCGTTTTAAGGATAGACTAGCGTCGTGATCAATCGCGATAACTTGAAATTTGGTTGGTTTGTGTTAATTTTGTGGTGTACGATTTCGAGACTCATCCGAGGCCGATAACAACACTTAGTTGACATACGTATTCTCGCTTCGTTTATTTCATTTTGTTTTTGTTGTTTCATTATTTTGAATTCGATATTATACATGACGAGGTCTGGCATTTGTGTGAGTTAAATAAGCATTAAACTTTGTTGATCGAATGATTTAAACATAAAGTGTTTTATATATTAAATAAATGGTGAATGAAACTTTTGGATAAAAATGACCTATGGTGTGTCTTATAACAAGTAGCTTTTTTATAGAGAATAAATGGATAAAGTGAAATTATTTTTCTTTTAACTTTGGTTGGTAGATCATAATAAGTAATTATTATTACTCGTAAAACCCTTGTTTTCATATATTAATAATTTGATACTAAAAGCTTGTGATGGAACTGTCAAAATTTGTTTAATTTAATTTGAGAAAGGAGTTATTGGTAAAATTAACGATATGACTATCGAGTATATGTAGCTTTGGGCTTGATATAAATTAAAATTTTGGGTCATTATGGCAAACTTTTGGCGTATTTTGTAATATAAAACATGAGTAGAAAAATTGGTCATGTGTTTTGGAGCTAGAGACTTTGAAAAATTGGTTTTATTTTAAACATAAGGTCAAGTTATAATTATGAATGCGTTGGTATAAACTGAAACTTGTCACTTGTTGTAGTGAATAAACTGGGATAAAATCGGAATATACACTATAAGTGAGAAATTATAATGCTTGAAACAAATTACTAAATATTGATGGAACGTTATTTTATTCTGCTGTGAGATGTGTTAATTTTAAAATCGTTTGATAATGGACTAAAGATTAAAATTGAATTTTATATATTTTAGAATTAATTGAAATAAGCATTTTGATTATTTATTATTATTATTGAGATTCAAGTGTTGGCTAAAATCAGTAATTTATCGGAGATAATACTAAGTGAAACCTTTTTAGCACCTGGGTCAAATTGCGCGAATATGATCTAACAAATCAGTTTTAAGGAAGACATGTGTATAATAAAAAGTCAAAGGTTGATTTTTAAGAGTGAAATTGGACTAGTTTGAGTCGTGTTGGATACGTGTATATATATGTGATAAGGTAGCCGTAATAATAATAACGTAACACTTTGAAAATTCTTACTATGTACGTTTTTGGTACTTAAGCTATGGATATTAATGAGATTTTAATACAAATATTGAGATTTTCAAACCAAATGATTTTATCGATTATGATGACCGAGTCACCGCATCTACTAATGTTAATGATTTCCTAGAGATTGAGATTTTCCAGAAATAAAAACTTTGTAAATATTGAAACATGAAAGGTATAAATTCTTTAATGGTGTAACACAAATTGAAAATGTGCAAATATTAGGTTTTACAATGTACAAGGTAACACTAATTAGAATACGCAAGTGGATTACCCAACACACGCCTACTTGTATATTATTTAATAAAGATGTATATATAATGTTTTGAGTCACGATGGTTCGATCGTACGACATCTCTTCTTCGACTTTGCGAGTCTATATCTGAACTTGGGTAGTAATGGGATTGTTCATTTTAATATTGTATATGGTATGAAACCATTATTATTATATTTATTTTTGGGTTGCTACTTCGCTAGTACTTGATGATGAGGGTATGTCACCCGGTGTATTTTTGTCCCCTTCATGGACGCTGTAACTTTTCTCCTTTCGATTAATGGAACCTAAAATTATGTATTTACTTAATTTATGTTATAAATCTTCATTAAAATCGTTATTTATTTATATTGAACAAAAGCAAGGAGGCGAAGCTGCTTTACCGAACTATAGAGGTGAAAGAACTCGATCTTCCTGGTGAAATTGTTTATATTCGACCAGGTGATTCTTCTCCTCTCCCCGTATACCCTTGGTGGAACGTGTGTGCAACTCGAGACGATGGGAATTATGATTATTGTTCTATTTGTTACGCTTGTGTTGATATTCAATGTTTACTTCATGTATTTATAGATTGTTGTTGTTATCCCGAAACTCTCGTCATATATTTGAAGTATTTTCATTTCTAATGTAGTTAATTTGAGTTGGCAATTACATTGCTCGTTTACCTCGTTCGATCTCATTGATTTTTGATTTTATTACTTGTTGTGCTTGCAGTGATCTTTAATCTTGAACCACCTTACCGTTATTTTGTGAATAGTCTATTTTGAAAATATGTATGAGTGTGTCAAATGGTTCGTGCAACCAAATGTGAATGGTGTCGATTTATTTATTTATTTTCTCATAAAAAAGCAAAGCAAAAGTATGTTTTGAAAGTGGACGAAAAATGTTTGATGTGTTTCTTAAAACGATAGTAGCAATATTTTCCCATTTCAACTTTCATTTCAAATGATTTAATTAGTTTGAAGTATAGGTCGAAAATTTTCATAGTCATAATTGGTGTGTAATAATAATGTTTGTGTCGTCACTCGATCCTCAATTATGCACAGCTTAGCTAACTATGCATAATTTGGGAAGAGTCCTATTTTGTAGGTTGTCGTTGCTTGTTCCTCAAGTATACATGATCTAGCTAATTATGCATAGTTTAGGAAGGGCAATGTAGTGTCAAATTAATTGGTCATCTTTAAACCCGGCAGTGTTTTGATAAATGTTTGGATGAAAAAGCTTTTAAAACGGTGGATCCTTATGCAAGTAATTGTATTCTCTTTGATTCCTTTAGAAAATTTTCAAATTTTCTTGTGTTTCCTTGAAATCTTTTCTTTCTTTTTGCGTTGACGTGGTAAGTCACCTTGACCGAGTAATATTGGAAAATGTTTTTATGTATTGTAAGTAACGTGTGAAGTCCATCGGAATCACTAGGATGTTGATGAAATACCAAAGGGGCTCATACCGACATTGAGAAGAAATTTTCACAAAAATAGAAGACTGCCGAAGTAGAGGAAATCTGAGTTTGAGTAACTCTGAGGGAAATGACGAAGACTTCTCCTACATCAATTGTGTCGTACTCTATTTATTTTCTTTTCTTGTTCTTTTGATATGTCAAACGACACGCGATAAACTGTTGAAGTTTACCAACTGTGCATAGGTAGTTGGAAGACAATTCCATTGTCGTCTTCATTTATTCAAGTGAGGAATCCTCTTTGCTTGACTCGATTTTCTTTGATCATCGATGGTTAAACGACAGATGGAAGTAGTTGACGTTTATGTGCTAAACCCTTGCCTTTTATGTATTTATGTTGTATATGATCTAGTCAAGTGATCGAAAGTTGTGAGAACTTGAGACGACATTGTCCAATGGCGTCCGATCATGGAGAACACGTACCATGTGATATATTTTTTTTACTGTGAACGATGATGCTTATTGAGATTTTGACCACGTTTGGGACGGAAGTGAGATGGTGTTCTTGTATTATATATTTTTTTGGGTATGGATCCGTGTGTGAGCACCCTACGATGGCATATGTTTGTATTTTATTTCTTTTGGATATGCATCCATAGCTAACAAGCTCGTGAACTTTCTTTAACTTGAAATTTTCTTTTGACTGGACACATCCGAAATCAGGTCAAATATTCTTATTTTATCATGGCTCAGCTGATTAGAAAGCATGAGTTAACTTGATTAAACTGATTGGCTTGGCATGGTTTGGCTATGTTGCAAACATGTCGTAATGTGGTTATTTGTGCTTCATAATGGCTTTTGTGTTTGATTGGATTGTGATGTTTTCGAGAGAGTTATGTATACGTCGAATGATTTTGTATCGATGAATTCGTTTTTGACGAACTAGGTTTGTATGTGCGTAATATTGCAATAAGGTGATTTTGTACGACTAGTATTGATTTTTCGTCTTTTATTTTCTGAACGTTTTCGATAGGGTTATGTGCGACCCGTGCGATTTCCTTGTAAGTAATTATTATTTTTATGAGACGATGAACTAAGTGAAAGGACGATTTGAACGTTGGAAGACATGCTCCGAACGTGTGTGATTGATTTTGATAGTTGTTGAGATCGACACTTGCCGTTGGTAGTACCTTTGTACAACGACATTTACCATGTTAGCATTAAAGCTATAGCATTTGAAAAAAATATGTTGATGAAAATGTAGATCGCGAGTTGGATAGAATGAAGTAGGAAAAGTCAATTGAATGGACTTGAAATGATTCGAGAAGCTACGGAAGAGATGGTGTAGATTAAGAATCACTTGCTAACCGCGAGAAGCTATGAGAAGAGACGTGTTGATAACCGTAGGAAGAATTATGGAGAAATTGAAGTGGAGATCATAGATCGAGATGTTAAGAGATTGAAACAAGGTATAACACTCAATGTGAAGGTGTAATGGAACCCGAGACGCGAACCGAAGTCCACATCGGAACATGAAGACCCCTTTAGGAAGAAGTACCCCCATCTTTTTAGTAGTACAAAATGCGAGTATAAGAACCGGAGAGTGCCGGGACGTCGCTCCCTTAAGGAGGGGAGGATGTGATACCAGTGAAAGTGTCGTATGATGCTAAGTTATTTTCTCAAGAGCTGTTCAGTATGATCATCTCTCTTAAGTTGCGACTCACTTAGGGATATGATATCCCGAGCCCAACGTCATTTATTAAATCTTATTTTACGAATATTTTTGAAATTTTTAAGAAATTTCGTTTGCTATATATTTGACTGTTTATTTGAAACCAATGATCGAGGCCTTAATATTAACATTTGACGATGTAAGTTGAACTGATAACGACTACGATACCGACGGATGCCCAAAAATTATCTTTTATTATCAATTGATCGATATTTGAGTCTTTCGAGATTTTATTTTTATTACGTGTTAAGTCGAGTCGGAACCATGTGTATATTCATTTTGTGTGCGTTTTAACCTTTGGAAAGTAATTTTTACAAATCCCGACATCCCATAAATTTTCAAAACCGACTACTAGTCATAATCCCGCTCTTTAAATAGTTGTTTGCTAAAGAGGCCAAAAGAATAACAAAATAGAAAAAAGGGGTCCCTCAAACATTACAAAAAGAAGTAAACTAAAAACACACAAACAAAACACACCCCAAAAATTTTCTCTCCTTCATCATTCTCTCTCCTAGGCCGTCGGCCATAAACACCACCACCACCAAAAAATCTTTTCCCCTTTGATTTGATTAAATCCAAGTTTAGACCACCTTCTCTTTATCCATTGTAAGTGTTTTCATACAATCAATTATAACATGCATTAACACAAATTTTTCAAGAATCAAAGATTTTTCAAAAACATGTTTTAATCTAATTAAACTAGTGGGATGTTTAATTGGTGTATTGGTAATGTTAATTAACCCATAATGCAATATGGGGATTTATGATTTTGGTGTTCTACAGCCCCAAACCCACGAATTTATGGGGGGTTTTGGGTGTTCATGGTGTTTAATGAAATGTGTCATGGGTTGTGTTTATAATGTTGTTTTGGTGTTTTTGAATAGGATAAACTAATTGCATGTATGATTTAGGACTTGGGTTTTGATGAAGGTTTGATGTTCTTAATGATATAGGCTGTTTGGGGAGATTAGGAATGATTACAAGTGGTTAATCTAGGTTTAGATGATGTTTGGATAGATTGGAATCAAGTGTTGAATTGATTTTGGAAGAACGATTTTAGACCAGACTGTTTAGGGCTTATTTTCGTGGGTTTAATTTTGTAAACAGGTCATAATGATAGGATAGAGATGTAGAGCTTTGTCTTAGCTTCGTTTCGGTATAAGGTAGAGCTTACGACTCCAAACGAGTCAAAAGTTATGCTATTTTGAAAGTTCGTGTACCTGGAGATGAGAATCAACATAATCCAAAATTATGTTTGGTTTTGGGTCAAATCCCGGGGAACCATAGATAGAGTATGGTAAATGATTGAAAGTTAATTTTTGGTTTCAAACCTGCATTTGTGAATCTATTTTTAGACTTAGGTGTTGGATTGGTCAATGGTGTATTTTAAATGGGTCAAACAGGTCCAACAGGGTCAAAGTGCAAAATCAGTCCTAAATGTGCACGTCTAGTAATGTGATGTGTAACGAGTCATAGAAGTGAAAACTTTTCATGGGATGAAATATGGGTTTTCTACAGGTCATGAGGCATTTTTGTGAATTTTCTTGAAATTTATATAGGTGCTTAAGTCATAGCAAACAACCCGTACTTTCGGTCAGTACCGACAAATTTATAAAAGGGAAATCAACTTTAATTACGTAGATAAATGGTATAAGTCTATACTTGTTTGGTTTTGGCGTGAGTTTTCATAAGCATTAAGTGTTTATATATGCGTGTGTTTAGTACAATAATGTACGCGGAGTATTGATTTGGTTTATGTACCTTGATTTTTAGGTCAAGTGTGTCTATAGCCTCGCTCTTTACCTATTTCAAACGTTTTTACCGCGAGGGGGATGCATGCTATTTAAATGAAAAGAACATAAGTCATGAATGATTGTTGGACCCGAATGTTGCCGTGAATTGTGTTGAGTCCCTAGTTGTAAAAGTCCCTAAATTTGTGAACTATTAACTATTGTCTTTCCCTTGTGTGGGTTGGAGATAGCCGCTTATACAATTGATAGTACTATGGGGTTGACGACCCTATCCGAGACGAGAGCTAGTACGTTGAGTACCCTCTGCGGACGGATAACTTGTGATAAGAAATAAGGTATAATTACAACTAATGCCTTTAGAAGGGGCACTGGTTTCACTTAAATCACGCCGGTCTATGTACGCGGGTGATTGAGTTAACGGATTAGTGTCACGAGCTTAAACACAATTATTAGCTATTGCTAAATATAATATCCTTGAATAATAGATTGTTTGCGCGACAATGCTATTGAATAGTCATGATTGGTTTTAATACTTACGTTCAACTTATGATTTGATAAACCTATAGATTCGCTCAACCTTTGTGTTGACGATTTTAAGCATGTGTTTCAGGTAACCAAGTTTGATAGCAGCGAAGCATGCGAGGATGGAAGTTGTTGTGGCTTGGCGGTCTACTTTGTTTTTCCTCCCTTGTAGCACTTAAAAATTTTATATTATGTCATGTGAACGAAAATGTACTTTTGGGTTGAGATTCAGTGGGGACCTAACGCAACTCTGTTTTGTAATTCTTTTGGGGTTTGGAAAGCTGTAGACTTTGATGTTTTAAACAATCTTTAATTTATGTTCAAATTCCTACGTCTCTTTGAGTCGTTCAAAATAGCTTGTGTGTGATGATAACTGCATAGCACCCAAATGTTGTAGTTCCGCTGCGCATATAATTTGGGGGTGTTATATTAATTGTTGTTCATCATTAGAACACAAGCGATAATTTACAAAGTCCTACGCTCTATCCTTGTGATATTGCCAGAACATTCAGAGTGATACTCTTTAGTATTCACAGTGATGAATGGAAATTCTTCCAGTGTTAACATCAAACAGCACTGCGGTAGGTCATATGTAAGATTCACTTGAATTAAACATATGTTAACTGGAAAGTAACAGTAGTTTGATTCTTTCTTGATTCAAACTCGTTCCAGGTCTCGACGGAATATCTTTATGATCTTGCCAAAACATTCAGAGTAATACTTCTTAGTATTTACTGTGACGAATGGAAATCCTTCCAGTATCATCATCAAACAGCACTACGGTAGGTGACTTGTGAGATTCCATATGAATCTAACTTGTGTCAACTGGAAAGCAACAATGGTTTAATTCTTAATTGGTTTAAACTTGTTCCAGGAAATTGAATTGAAGACTTAATCAGCAGTATGGAACTGCATGATTCACTCCTTACTTTGAAGTATCTTTCGATATATTCAAGTATTGAGAACAGCTACCACAGCCGGAAACCCTGTCAAGGAAGTTCTTTGAACTTACCTAATCACAGGTACCGTATTCGTACTGTATAACGGGAAACCGGAGGAATGAAATCGGTGGCGTAACCTCAAGAGTCGTAATTCAAGACCACATGCTCATGTAAAAGAAGAAAGCTCAAGAACATCTAAAGACAAAGACTTACGCTACTCTGATAATCAAGGGAGATTGTTAACAAGCTTTCATCTCAAATTAAAGTTTGAGTATGTGGGGAAAGACACAAGAACACAAGTTGGCAAAGCATCAATATCAAGTCAAGGCAAAGATCAAACATCTAAGATCACAAGTCATGAAAGGAACGATGAAAGAACTCTCAAGACAACAAGCTTCAAAGTCTGCAACAACAAAGAAGTGAAGTCACATAATACATGACCACCACTTAGGGGGATATTGTTGGAAATATTTAAAGTGATGGTCAAAGAAGTGAAGTCACATATTATAAGACCACCCCTTAGGGGGAGATTGTTAGAAGTATTTAGTGTGATGGTCATATAATATACCGTTGGGAAGCTTGTGGAAAAAGCTACTTAATAGTGTCGAGAGTTCTATGTTATTGTTATGTATGTATCGGGAATTAGTCCCGAACACACAAATGAGGAAGCCTCCTAATCTTGTAAGCCTTAGTATAAAAGGCATAACCATCCTCATTTGTGTGTGTGTCTCTCATAGTATTTTCTCTTCTTCTTGTTTTAGAGAGAGAAACTCTCCTTAGTTTCTCTCACTAGAATCACCTACTTTGTATCTTTCTTCCTTCTTGTTCATCTAATCTAATCCTTCCTTCTTAGTTTTAATCTTGTTGTTCTTCATCTTTATTTCTTATTCTATAAGTCGTGTGTTACATCGTACAGTATGGGGACGAAGACTTGACATATCTAGCGAAGGGGTACGATCTATTCATCTCTTAAAAGGATTATGAGCCTTTTAATATAATTTGCTCTATGCATACATTTGCTATCACTTGAAGGGGTTACGTTATTGTGCTCAGTGCCTCATTTATTTGAGGATTTTGTTCGAGCTCGACGTCACGCGGTTAGTGCAAGACATAAGACACAAGTTTGGGAGATTCCACTTCTTCATCAAATTCGTTATACTTGATTTTCTTCATCAGTGATCTCTCCATAGAGCCTACTGGATTTACCGTGCACTTATTAAGGGGAAGACGATCCCTGTTGAGTTAATGTGACAAAAAGAGGAAGAATGCATGGATCAAGGGGAAGCTTAGCCTTTATCTATATTAACTTCATGGGAAGCTTGTGCTTACTGGTTTTGTCAAATCAACTAGGGGAAGATTGTTGGGACTTAGAGATCTTGAGTTGATATGACTTAACAAGATGAAGGACCTATTTAACACCCCCAAATTTACACGCAGCGGAATACATCTTTGGGTGCTAAACAATGATACAACAACACATAATTTATAAAGAACGACTCGAAAAGAGACGTTTTAGATTTATCGTTCCCAAAACATTCATCAGAGTAGCGTAGTCCCAAGTAATCGTTACCAAAAGATAAGTTAAAACAACATATTAGTTTGTTTTAAAAATGGAACGATAAATAAATCAAAGAGTTTGAACAACATAGCAGTGCACAAATTCATTCTCGTAACCTCCAAGCTTCCACTTCTTGATTACCTGAAATACATGTGAGTAAAACAATCAGCAAAAATGTCGAGTGAATCTATAGGTTTATATAATCATTTTTGAACACAAGCAAATATTATAAGTTCGTGGCATGCTTAAAGGCAACAAGCATCAAATAATAATTCGCATCAACAATAATAATTGTATATAGCATAAATTGCAATAAGCTCATGGAACCGAGCCCTTAGACACTCCCTTTAGAGGTCTGATAAGACAGGAGATTTATTAATTGTCGGTTACCTCTAGATTATTGGTACATTGCCGTATACCTGACTTCTCAATACAATATGCTCAAACAGTGTGGAGGCCGGGCCTAAGCTTCTATGACAAGTCCACAAAAACTGAACCGGGGCGGCTTCCCACATAGATCTATTAATTGTACTAGCGGTTAACCCATCATAGGTTAATTAACGGTCCATAATTGAGGTTTTAACAAAGGCAATCACTTAATGCAATTTAAAGGCAACCACGGGTCCATTCATAGAGGGACAAAGCATACCATAAAAATCTTGTGTTCTAAGTTTATAAAACATGTATTCCCCCTCGCGGGTTTAAAATATTTAATAACTAGTATAAAGCGAGGCTATAGACTCACCTTAACCAATAGTGGTAATGAGACGATCGCCGACGATAGATGATGCCTTTCAAACACGAGAACCGCAACCTATCAAATGAGGTGCGTTCATTAATAATAGACTCGAGAAATAACCCATACATAAGAATATAAAACTCGACTCATAAAATCACGACAAAATCGAGAGAAAACGATACAAGTGATACTATTACACTCTCCTATATATTCATTTTATTATTCTACGCCTTTAATAAAAATCTGTCGGAACATACCGAATGTCCAAGCCGTTTTCCCATACATAGACATATCAACTTTTTATGATACTACTCAGAGAAATCACTTACTATATTTAGAAAGTCCTCCCAAGAGCCCATCAAAAGATTTTACTTCTAAAGTTCCCTGCCCGACTCATCTTTGAATCACAAAATCCGGACAGTTTAACGACCTTGACTTACGAAACCATTTTGACCATTCTAAACAACTCCATTTGTAAAACCGCCACTTGATTCTATAATAGACTCAAAATGCTAAACATTGAGCCTGAGAACAGCCCTTGATTCATTTTGAAACTCATTTTATAGTCCCCGAGATTCGATCCAAATATCGACAACAATTTTCGGATTGTGTCAACACTCGTCTCCCGGTACACGAAAATCAAACTAGTGTATCTTCCACCTCGTTTGGAGTTGGAAGGCCTACTTTATATCAAATCGAAGCTAACGAAATTCTCTACGACATAATCCCATAATAACAACCTATATTCAGACTTAAGATTTCCGAAAATGATCTCAAACCTACTGCCCAAAATTGACTATTAAAATCTCTTGCAAAATCATGTTTTTGATCAATTCCAACAACTTTTGTCATCAACCTAAGCCCCTAATATCATCATAAACCATTCCTAACACTTGTATCATTATCAAAATCAAAAACCCAAAAATTAAAAATCAACTTTTTAACAAAACATAGCATGAAAATCTTTTGATCATCACTACTAACACATGCATACAATAAATTTGGATCAAACATCACTAACTTTTCTTGAAAAATTTATATGGTTGCATGTGGATAAAAATGGTACCAAAATACTCACAAGATAATTTTAGGATAGGGACTTTGCTTGGTTTTCTTTCAAGATATCTAGATCATAAGATTTTTAGGGAATTTGGTGATGGTGTGGTTATGGTGGATGGCAAGACAAGGCAAAGGAAAGAAGAAATGAATTTTTTTTGATTAAAATTTTTTATATGTAGTAGTGGAAGATTTATTTATTAGTGGGGTAAGGGTATAATTTGCAATTAGTGAATAGTTTTGGACTAAAATGTAAAAAAATAGTTTAAAAGGGTAGAAAATGTAAATTGTAAATTTTGAAACATTTACGAGACTCGGGTTTCGTAAAAATACTTTTTAAAAGTTTAAACGCACACTAAAAATAATAATATAACGACTCGATACGTAATTAAAACGATATCGTCGGGAGTATTAAATATCGAAACGATCGATAATAAAATATAAAAATTTTGGCATCCGTCGGTATCGCGATCACTAGTAGTCCTCGTTGCTCGTCAAAATATTAAAATATAATATTTAATATTGGTTTCAACTTAAACCGTTAAACATAATAATATTTAACATTATAAAATACTTCAAAATAATTGAAAATATAATTAAATTATGACCTTATTTTTACGGGTTTTACAACCTAGTAGTAATATATTAGCTCCTATATTAAGCTAGGGTTGTGATGTAACCCTAGTACCTATATTATATAAAGAGGGTTAGGCACACAGGTTTATTCATCCATTCACAAACAATGTAAACCATAGGTGTGTGTGTTCCTCTTGGCGTCAAGCCTATAAGGCGCCAGGAGTTGTTAGTAAGCTTCTTAATTGTAATAATTTCATTAGTGAAAGCCTTGTTCTTGGTCATGATTGTCGTAATTCTTATTTCGTTGTGCATGTTACAATCATGATCATGATATCCCAGATGAGTCTAGATCCTAAGACTCAACAAAGTCTTTACCACAAACCGTTTGCTTATGGACTAGCCAGTTCTTATGTGTGTTAGACATGGTGAACTGAGAACCATTTGTGAAGTGTGACTGAAAGTCAAACGCTTAAGGCTCTTTCTCAGCTTCTTCCTCATCTTTCAAATCCTTGATTTGTTGTTTAACCATTATGATCAACTCCAAAGCTTCAACGGACTCTTATGTGACTTCCAATTGATGTTCCAACATTCTTTCCAACAATCTTCGTCCAAATGGATAACTCTTCTCTTGTAGCATATAGTCAGTAACATCATCTATATCCAAAATATGTAGTCCACATGACCTATAATATCTCCAGTAACTAGGAACCTGATTCTCTAATTCCTTCAACATTTCTTGATCACAGTTGTGTGGTTCATATATGAAGAGCAATCCATTATATAATAGTGATACCTCAGTTTTACCTGTACTGGCTTCTTGAACTAACCTGAAAAGATCCTGAATATCTTGTCTTTCAAGAATATGAAGAATATCTTCCAAAAGTCTAAATATTCTTGTTGTGCCATCAGTTCTTTGTATTCCATGAGCTTCCATTCCTTGATCCATAGAGTATATCCATCTAGCAATAGATGACCTCTTTCCAAAAATCTCTGTATCAATACATTGATCTTCAAATTTTACTATCTTCAAGTACTTTTTCAAGCTCTCATCATCATCACTATCTTATGTTATTGACTTAGCCTTTTTCTTGGCTTTCTGCTTCCTCTTTGTTGATCTTTTCCTCTTAACACCCTTGGAGGTTCCTTCAAATTCCATTGAACCTTCTTCCAAGTTTGTATGTACCGTTTCTTCAGTATGTACTGTTGACTGTTTATGTACTGCTTGTACATTTTCAGTCTTGTCAACATCTTGAGCTTTATCTCCTTCATTCATTCTTTAGCAGTCTCTTCCTCTTTTGAACTTACCTTCTCCTTTCTATTCTTCCTCACATATGTGGTCTTGATAGGTGGAGATGTAGTTGTAGGTTCAGCAGTACTTGGCTCAATTCTAGGAGCACTTCCGAATTGCCTTTGTTGTTGCAGATGTCTTCTAGCTTGTTCAACAGCTATCCTATCTGCTTCAGATCCAATCTCAACAAAATTCAATTCAGCTCTTTATGTTGTTTATACAAAGTCCTGGTTTCTTCAAAATTCTTCTTGACCAGCTGAATATGAGTGAAATGCTTAACTTTCTTGAGAAATGTCATCATTTGATTCCTAATCTACATGGTAGTTGGACGCTTAAACTTTCTCTTCTTCTCTTTTCAGCAAAGAATCTTTGTTGCTCCCTTACCAGATCATCAATCAGTTTTGATTTCTCTTCTTCATCATAAGCATCTCTTTATTCAGCTAACAATGAGTCTGCAAGAAGCTCAGAATCAGCTTGAATCCTATCATACTCTTGTATGTTCCATTCTTGTTGTAATCTCCTAGCTTCTAGAAAATGTTGCTTTGCTTCAAGTTCCTCTTGCAAGTATTCTTCACGAATTTGAGCTTGCATTCTGAGAGCATATTCCTCATCATGGTCTAGTTGATTAAATCTATACATGAATTTGTTGATATCTTCATCTGAATCACTTTCATTTTCAGATTCTGATTATATTTGCTTCTTCCCCTTATCCTTTGTATTAATCTTAGGTAACTTCTTCTTCAGCTTGGAAGGTCTTTCCTCATCAGCTTGCTGTTGAATAACTATACCTTTAGTGGGGTGTGAAGCTTGAACTTTCTTACCTTTAGTTTGATCCTTTTTGGCAAGAAATTATTGTTGTGTCTTCTTCTCTACCTCTACTTGTTTTGCTTTCTCAGCTGAATTCTTTTCTCTTAAGTCAAGCAGTATTTGGGCTAAAGTCTCATCCTCTCTAAAAGGAGTTTGAATTTCTAGTGAAGGATGATCTGCAGCGGTACTTGTAGTCGGCTTAGTTGGCTTAACAGTACTTGGGTCTTCAATAATGTCAGCAGTACTTGCAGTCAGCTTAGTTGGCTTAGCAATACTTGGATATTCAACAATGTTGACTTCACCAATATTAGACACACTTGTTTCTTCAATCACTTGTGTATCTCCAGATACCCTTTCTTCCACTGAAACTATCCTTTCAACTTGTACCTCTTTAGTCTTGTCTGATCCATTGCTCACTCTTGATCTTGATAGTACTCAAAGACTGTTTCTTGTGAAACCAGAATTGTCTTTGTGGTGGTGTAGTTGAAGATATAGGAAATTGAACATTAATCTCCTCCAGCTTCTCATAGAAAGTACTCCAATTCACTTGAAGTTGTGGTGATTGAGGTTGTGGTTCTGGCTGAGTTACCGCCAATTCTTCAATTTGTGGTTCCTCATGAGTAGGTTGTGGCTCTTCTTGTTGAAACTCCATGTTTGTAGGTTCATCTACACCAGTCTCTAAACCAGTTCCATCTTCATAATTCCCAATGACATCATCATCCATTTCAAAATTGATATCATTTCCAAAGACCCTCGTTTTATTATCAGAAGAAGGTATTTGTTCTTCATAATTCCTCCCCTGTTTGGTTGTATTCAGTTGCCTTTTCTTGTGATTTCTGAACCTTTACTTTTTAAGTACAGCTTTCTGAATAGACCTATTCTACCTCATCCAAGGTGATACTTTATTCCTTAACTTAATTAGGTTGGCCTCTAATTTAGCAATTTTCTTGTCTTGAACAAGTTTTTCCTTTTGTAACACATGTACCTGTTGGGACAAACTAGTACACAAAGCAGTTAAATTTGCAACATCCACCACCTCTGGTGCCTGTGCTGGTGGTGAACCACTAGCAGTAATGGAAGCAGCAGGTGTTTGGATCATCTCATCAGTATTTGGTTGAACACCAATACGGTGAGAAGAAGATTGAGAATCTTATGAGGAATGGGAACTCTGTTAGAAGGAGTTTGCTGAGAAGCACTAGCATTGCTAGGTTCCTCACCTTCTTGGTTGGCAGGTTGGGCTAACATATGCGCAAACAATGGTGTAACAGTTCCTGTAAAGGCATTGCCGTAACAGTTCCTATAAGGCATTGCCTTGTTTGGTCAAGAAAGAGAAAGTTCTCTTTGTGAATGTAAGAACATCCCATATATTAGTTAAATCTGGTAGGTTAGGGATTTGGTCACTAACTAAAGTCTGAATGAATCTAGGATACATTAAAAACATCTTAGTTCCTTCCAAATTCCTAGTCATGCCTTCAAAAATTAATCTTGAAAAATTAAAAACCCTATTATTTGCTAGACAAATACCAGTTGATGCCAATGCAGTAGGAATTTGATCAAAAGAAGTACTTTTAGAGCTTAAACAGTGAATAATGGCATGAAAAAGCAATTTCTATTGTGGTGAAAACAAAGCTTTAAAGAAAGTAAGACTTTTTGTTGTCCCTAATTTATGATGATTAAACAAGAAAGAAAGGTAGAAGATAGATGAATTCTAGAGAGAGGAAGTAGAGAGAGAAAAGATAGAGAAGTGTGTGAAACTTATGGAATGTTAGATTAGAGAAAAATGAACAACCAACACCCTTCCTAACATGCTAGGAAAGGTATTTATAGCCTTTGCCTACATGTGGCATAATGGGCTATATGTTTGATTGGGGCGGGCTTGAATAAAATTCTTAGTACCTTGAAAGAGGCCATTTAAGCTAGCCATCAAGCCCGTAATGTCACGACTATTTTAACTAACTATTACAACGTTCTACTAAATGTTACAATATAAACCTATGACCAACATTCTTGTTTGACTCAATATTTTGAGGCTAACAATCTCCCCCAATGTGAGGTCATTCCTCTTTGATATTTGGAATTCACTGGAGATCACGAATCTTGTCATATATGAGTCTTGAACGTGTAATAGTAGTCTTGTTCCTTCATGATGTGATCTTTGAGCCTTTGTCGTTGTCTTTCGACTTTGTCTTTAATTTTGAGATCTTCAAATTATTCTTGACTTGTCTTTGCCATCTTTCTATCTTGTGTCTTTATCCACATGCTCATACTTTGCTTAATCTTGAATGCTTGCAAACAATTTCCTTTGAAGTGAGGTCGTTCCTCTACATTAATTGATAAGGAATATTTTGATCATTAGATTTGCGGAATTCTTTAGCTTTATTGATTGTTGAATGTCTTTGGGCATGATAATGTGGTTTTGAATCTTTGACTTTGCTGAGTACACCGTAACGCCACCTTCTTGAGACAAAACATAGACACGGACTGAATGGCTTTGACATTCGTCCTAAATCGGTAGTGTTTTACCTCTGGTCGGTGAAGACCGTTAGGCGATATTAAATATCGTACCTGTGATAGGTAGATTCAATTAAGAACCTCCTTGACAGGGTTTCGCGGTTGTACTAGCCGTTCTCTTTACTCGACCGTCTCAAAGCAAGACTGCGAACATAAAGAGTGAATCAATTGGATAAATACCCGCTTGATTAAAGTCGCCAATTCAAATTCCTGGAACAAGTTTGATTCATTAAGAATATTACCATTGTTGCTTTCCAGTTGACACGGGCTTGATTCAGAATAATCTCACAAGTTACCTACTGTAGCACTATTTAATGTTGACGCTAGAAGAATTTCCATTCGTCACTGTGAATATTAATAAATATCACTCTGAATGTTCTGGCAAGACCATAAAGATATTGTGTAGAAACCTGAAACGAGTTTGAATCAATTCAGAATCAAACCACTGTTTCTTTTTAGTTTACACATGTTCAATTCTAAAAGAATCTTACACATGACCTACCGTAGTGCTGTTTGATGTTAACACTGGAAGAATTTCCACTCATCATTGTGAATACTAAGTAGTATCACTCTGAGTGTTCTAGCAATATCGCAAGGATATGGCGCAGGACTCTCTTGATCGTCATCCGTGTGTCCTAACGAGATTTGATTGATCTCTTGGCTCTAGACTCGATTTGTGCACTTTTAGTGGTCGGAGGCTGGAGCAGATGCCACCTATTCAATATCAACTATTTCGAAGTGAGAAAGTCAATAGAAGTCATGTTGATCTCTGTGACAATAAAACAAACTTCTTTTGAGAGAAGCCTGAGTCAGCTGGGGAGGGGTTGTGCATTACATCATTGGGTCCATGATGCGTTGTCTTCATGATGTGTTGACCTGGTTTCTACCTAAGTTGTATGGATGGCTAATTTCTTTATACCCTTTATCCTTACATTTCTTTTTCATTCTTCAACCCCTTCAATGCTTACCAAGACATCATTACTAGCACCTTGTTGTTATTGTTCTAGTGCTAGCATCAGTACTTCATCGGCATTCAGCTTCGTTCACATTCTACTCCATCTTTCCTAAGGACTTCTAATGATCTATTGGATTGTCCCTAGGAAGATCCCTCCGGTTCTGGTTGGATCATAGGACTTAAACCTAACCACCCTGATGAGATTGCTTTTATACATGGTCTCATCGTCCAAATCGGGCTTAAAATGCATTAAATATCATAAAATATACCAAATATATGCTCGTGTTTGTTACTTGTGTATTTTTAGGTACGGATATTGAGGAAATGGCAAAAGATCACAAGAATCATTCAAAAATGAACACGGGAAACGAAGTCGCACAATGAACCGGGCCCAAGTTTGGAAATTTGCAAAAAGACCCTTGAAGAATTGAAGATTGGAAATTTTAGTCCCTCATCTTTGAAGAACTTGTCATAAATGACCCTCCAAATGTCAGTTGTACAAGAATGATCCCTAAAGTTTGAAGATATTACAATTCCAGTCCTTGAAGAATCCAAGAAGTACAAAAGAAACCCTTGGAAAAGTTTCTAAAAGTTTTTGTGCCAAAATTGTAAATCTGCCAAAGTTGATAAAGGGAAAATAGGCGTTGATAGCCTTTTCTTGCAAAGTGAAGACAAGAGAGAACTTTGGGGACCAATACTGCCAACCAACCAAACTTTCCCACCCAACCAGCTCCTGCCACGTCACCATTACCCACCCAAAAACCCATTTACCCATACCCTACCCGACCCTACCCAGTCCAATACCCAAACCCCAAGTTTATTTATTAAACCAGGGTCAAACCCCAGTCAACCTTTTCCCTTTTCCCACCAAACACTCTTTTTAAAATCATTTTTACCCAAAACAGATTAAACTCTCACTAATCCCTCCCATAAACCCTAAACAACCCCAGTCACAATCAAGAGCAAAACAAGGGGTTTTTACCCCAATCACTCCAGATTCTTGATTACACTTTTCTCAACCCAACCCACTTCACAAAACGCCACAAGACACACCCATGTGTCTTGTGGGACCCTCCCCTGCACCCATCACTTTCCCTCAAAACCCTAAACCCGACCAAACCAACATCCCAGATCATTTCCTTTGTCCCCAAGTTCAAATGGATGGCCAAGATCATTTTTCCAAGCTGGCATCCAGTACAAGCATCACATGGCACGAATTTGACCCATTTTCAGTCAAGATTCCAAGGGCTTTTTAGGAATTCCATTAGCTATGGTTTTAGTAGCACTAGAAGGTTCCTAGTTAGCTTATAAAAGGAGAATGCAGGTTGTGCATATCCCTCTTGTTCCAGTTTTTAAGCTTTCACATTGTAATTCCTTTTATTGAAGTAAAAGTTTGGTATTTGTCAAAACAATTTAATTCCTTTTTATGTTTGTTAAAGTTGTGTGTGTGTTGAAAGCTTATACTGAGTTCCAAAAAGATTTTGTGTGTTATAGGTTCAAAGTTGGTGTTTTCAGAAAGTTTTAAAATTTGTTTGATAATCATCAGAAACCCTTGGATCCTTTAAAGTGAAAGTGGATTTGGATTCCAAGGTTTCTGATATTGTCTTGTTTCAAAAGGTGTTTCAGGTTTGTTGGTTTGATAAAGGTTTCAAAAAGTAGATAAAATCAGAAAGAATATTTCTTGTTTGTTCTTGTTTGATTTTTTTTTTGCAGGTTTGATTGTTGATTGTCTGTTAAAGGTCCAGCTCAGGCCCCAGCCTGAAGGAGGTGACCTTGCTGTCACTGAGGGACTTGGATGTAAGTCCCTTAAGGTAAAAATCCATTGTTTCTAGTTTCATTTTCAGAAAATGAGTTTTATGTGAATTTGCATGATTTGCATGAAAAGTTGTTAAATGTTTGTTTGAGTTGCTCATTTTGTGTTATTGTGCATGATAGAAGTGATTGTAATCAGTTTTGATAGGTTTGCAAAGGATTTGCTTTGAAAATTTTCATAATCAGTATTTTAAGGGGTGTTTGGGATTAGGGTTGAACATAGGATTGCTGTTGTTAATCTTTAGTTTTAATCTGTCTGATTCACTCCTTAGGGTTGCAATAGGTAGTGTGAAGTTTTGTTATCAGTTTGGTACAAGTTTGAAGAAAGTTGTGTGTTAAAAAAGTTGAAAATATGCATAATACTGAATCTGCCATATGTTGACTACATTTGTGTAATTTTTGCCATCCAAGTGATTAGTGTGTTAGATTATAGGGTTATCAAGGATTGTTAATCAGTTAAATGCTAGATTTTTGGAGTGTGTGCTAAACATGAGCCTTTGAAAATCGTTTTGGTGCACATAAAAGTGGCAACCTTCATTTGGTCTTCTTGTGTGTTTTGTGCTAAGTGCTAGCTTATTTTCTGATTTATTTGACTCCTTGTACTCAACTGAGTACAAGGGTGCCTGCTTGTCCACAAAACAACCACTATATCATCAAAAACCAAGCCCTCTTGGTCTTTGCACAAGTGAAAAGGTCACTTGTGTTCATCAGAAACCAAGTGCTCTCCTGAGCACGTTTTTGCTAAATTCTTGCTTGAATCTTGACAAAATTGAATTGTGTTTGTGATTTGGTGATTAAAGAGGTTACCGGTTTGGTTTTTAAAAGTTTAAAAAGAAAAGAAAATAAAAGACCAAAAAGGACGTGGCCAGGACTCGAACCTGCGCCACTCCTCTCACAACACAACGTGCTAACCATCTGCGCCCTAGGGTCTTTGACTGCTAGGGTTGCTTTTGAAAAGTATATAAGGTGTGTTTGCTTTGGCTTTTGAAAAATAAGCCGTAGCTTATTTTGTCAATTTTAAGCTTATTTGTTTAGCTTTTTGGTCTAGCTTATTTTTCCTAGGACTTAATTAAGGTTTTTGACTTTTCTGTTTTAAAAGTATATTTTTCCCTTTATTTATTTATTTATTAGGATTATTTTTAGATTTATTTTTAGAAAATCAATTAAAAATAGTAAAAAGTATTTTAAAAATCCAGAAAAATAGTTTTTAGGTTTTATTTAAGTAATTTGAGGTTTACATTCCAAAAATTTTTCAAAAAATCTTATTTTTGATTTTATTGGATTTTAGGGTTTTTTAACAACTTTAGAAATTAATATAAAATTAATAAAAAGGTTTTAGGAACTTTAATTTGCATTTTTATCTTAGTTAGAATATTTAGGATTTTTGATAATTTTTTAGAATTTATTTATAAACTTTTAATTTTTTAGAATATTTTAATATTATTTTATTAGTAAAAATTCAAAGTTCGTTTTTTCTACTTTTTTCATTTTTCCTAGGTTATAGACATTAAATTAGGAACTTTGTAACTTTCCAAATATTTTTTTGGCTTTTCATTTAATTTCTAGAATTAATTTAAGATTTAATAGATTTTAATAGTTTTTAGGAGTTTAAAAATAGTTTAAATTGGTTTTAAAATTTTTAAAAAATAGTTTTTAGCTTAATTAGGTCATTTTTGAGGTTTACAAACTGTAAAATCTTATTTAGGGCTTTTTAATAATTATAAGTGATTTTTAGGGCTTTAATTAGCATTAAAAAGTCATTATTTAATTAATTAAAAGGTTTTAGCAAGTTTTGATTTTTTGTAAACTCTTAGAATATTATTGTGGATTTTTAGTAATTTTTAGGAATTTTTAGGTTTAAATTTTAATTTTTGTCGTTTTTACGTTTCTACGTCTTAACTTTCTAGTAGTGATTTTTGTTAATTTTTATTTTTACGTCTTCGTCATTTTCTCTTCTCTTTTCTTCTTAATAAAATCATCAATCAAATCAATTCATTACAACACACGTGCCTCCTCGAGAGAACGAACTCACTCTTACTTAGGGTCATTTACACACGGTTTTCCTAAATCGTCGTGCACGATTGCCCTATATTTTAGTTGCTTGTTTTTCCTAAAGCAAGTATCTAATTTTACAACTATCATTTTTGGCGCCGCTGCCGGGGAGGCGTGTTGTGTTTTGATTGAACATTGTTGTTTTTTATATTAGCCATAATAGTATTTGTATTAGTAGCACTCTACTAATACGTATTATCGTTTTTTGGTTTTTGTGTGAATACTATTAATATATTGTATACGTAGAACAATAAATATACAAGTACTCCAAATACGTGAGCAATCACAACCTTGACTTGGGAGGTCATTACCCAATCATTGTATTCGAATCTCAAACCAAAGAAAAAAGGCAAAAATATATAAATACTTTCGTGAAGCGTAATCTTGATAATACAAATTATAAGGTGGGTATAAGGCGGTTGTATTTCACAACCTAAAGGAAAAAGGCTCTTAAGTGCTTCGCGCCGCCTCGTTTCCTCCGCTTGCTTGTGCGTATTTGATTTTGAGAGTGAATCGAGGGTTTTGCCGCCCAAAGTATTATTACATATTATATATATTTTCTTGGTTTCATTTGATTAAACCCTCTTGAACGATTTAGTGTTCCACAATCGTTCTAAAGTCATCGAAGGCGTTCACTCCACGTGATCGTTTTCATTCCTTGAGGCTTCGTTAATCAAGAGATTTGATTAAGGAGGAGATTTGTAGATTTTTGTCTACTTAATACATTCACCAATTTCCAAAAAAGTTAATACCATCAAAAACCACAAAAAAATTGAAAAACACAAAATACCAAAAAGAATCTTCTTTGCTCGTCTCCACGTTGTACGTGACGTTTATGGTCACTCGTAATCAAGCAAAACGTGCACGTAAACGAAAGAACAAAACTCCCACTCCAACTCATTCTAATGAGGAGTCTCCTATTGACGAACCCATTGTACGAGAAGCACCAACCATGGCGAATCGAACTATGATGGAGTTACTTCAAGCACCCACCGAGGGTTATGGAGAAGCTATTTTGATTCCCGCAATCCTTGCGGAGAATTTTGAGGTAAAAACGGGTTTGTTGTCGATGATCCAAAACAACAAATTCCGTGGTGATGAGAAGGACAATCCCCACAACCATATCCGCCAATTCAATCGTCTTACCGCCACGTGCAAATTTAAGGATGTCTCGAATGACTCGATTAAGATGATGCTTTTTCCGTATTCCTTAGCGGGGCCCGCTAAAATTTGGTTAGAGTAAGAGCCACCCAATTCTATATTGACGTGGAAGGATCTCGTTTCAAAATTTGTAAACCAATTTTTTCCGCCCTCTAAGACTACGCATTTGAAAAATGAGATTTCTAAGTTTTCACAAGAATCAAATGAAAGTTTTTCTACGGCTTGGAATAGGTTTAAGGAGATGTTACACGAATATCCTCATCACGGTTTTTCCGACTTGCACCAAATAGACACGTTTTACAATGGACTTAATGATCATGAAAGAGATTATTTAAATGCCGCCGCGGGTGGTAATTTTTTGTGTAAAACGGTCGAGGAAGCTTTGATCATAATTGAGAATAGGTCTAAGGTTTATAGCCCTCGTCACACACCGAGTGTTGCCAAATTGGGCTCGTCATCATTGATACATGTTTTTTCATTGGGTTTAATTTGTCTCACAGTCCTCTCGAATTGATCTCGGGTTTAAGTGGAATGATTGTTCTTGGTTACTAAATAAAAGGGTTTGGTTTTCTAACCTACTAAATATTAAATGATTAAAAATTTAAACTTAAATTTAAAAGTAATTGAATTAATAACTATTAATAAAACTTGAATTGAAATTAAAATTAAAATTAGAATTAAAATTAAAATTAAACTAAAGAAACAGTAGAATCAGAAACAGTAATACAGTAACTCTAAGAACTATTCAAAGTAAATTGATTCGGAAGTTCAACCTTGATTCGGAAGTTAAATCTTAATTCGGAACTTTGGTTCATGCGAAACTATATTCGGAAGATTGGCTCATTCGGAAGTTTTACTTCATCCGGAACTTTAGACTCAATCGGAACTTTTTATAAAGACATTCATTCGGAAGATTTACACTCATTCGGAACTTCAGTTCATTCGGAACTTTCTATTCATCCGAAACTTCAGTTCGTTCGGAAGTTTTGATTCACTCGGAACTTTTTAAACAAAACTCATTCGGAACTTTTAATTGACTCGGAAATTTTGAAAACAAAACTCATTCGAAACTTTTAATGTTCATCCGGAACTTCATAGTTCATTCGGAAGATCAAGCTCATCCGGAACTTTTGTGTTCACTCGGAAGTTTTGTGTTCATCCGGAAGTTTTGTGTTCATCCGGAAGTCTGGAAACACAAATACAGTAACAATACCGAAGAACAAGGAAGATCAATTTTAATCCAAAAATCACCAAGTTTTTCACCAAAAACTTAAATAATCTAATCACAAAGCATCTACTAACCATAAACTACAAATCCCATCAACAAAAACACAAATCCCAACAACTTTTTAAGATCAAATCAAGAAAATAAGAACTTAAGAACTAGGAAAGAAGAATGATGATGCACAAGATGAAATGGAAAGATCAAACAAGAACTTGTATTAATGATTAATGTTTAACAAGATAAAACAAGGATTAAAATAACAAGATTTAAGAAAACAAAGATCAAGATCACCAAACACCCTATTGGTGTTGGTGATGGGACGAACTAAAAGGAGAAAAAGGTGGAAGAAGGAAAAACTAAAAACTAACTCCTGGAAAGTGTGAGGGTGGTCTATATATATAGGATTTTCTTTTGGTTGGTGAGTGGGCTTTCTCCCGTTCTTCTTGTCTTCTCGTCTTTTCAGAAAAGTTGACGTTTTCGATTCTGATTTGGGATTTGTCGTCGATTAAATTCAACTCGTCTTTTAATTTCTTCGTTTAATAGACTTGAGTTTCTTCGACTTATATAAATCTTCCATCTTTGGTCCTTTTCTTCGATAAATCTTCGAATCGGCCCAGTGACTTCAAATCTTTTGCATCTCTTGGACAATAGACTTTATCTTGAGTCCTTTTCTTTAGTAAAACCCGTGCAATCCCATGTTTTCTTTAATATTCATCCTGTTAGCTCTGAAAACACAATAAACACAAAAACCACACATAATTCCAAACAAATGATATTAAATACGTGTTTTGGTCTTGTTTTAGCCAGATTTAAGTGGTAAAAGGATGGGTGTTTTCACACCTATCAAATCCGCTAAACCATTGCCATGCCCTCATGCAATGCTTAGTGACAAAGCACATTTACACTTTTCTCATAATCAATCAACCTTGGCCTTATTAAAATACTACTAAACAAAAATGAAAGTACTAAGAGAAATTAAAACTTTAAAGTAAACAATAGGATAGAAAATAGCTTACGTGGAAATAACTTGCAAAGAGATCGAGGACTTACATTAGGACTTTGATGATGCGAAGATTTATCATCCTCAAGTTTCACGTTCCCCAAACTAAGCTTAAAAACGAGATCATTGTTATTATAAGTTAGCAATTCAAACACTTACACACATAGCTTAATTAAATGCTTAAACTCCCTTATTCTTAGGTGTATCTCTTATATTTTATTTTTTTCTTAGAATGATCATGAAGATGCATTTTTGGACTTATTTTGATAGTTTATTTAGGCTGAAAGCAAAGTAGGACGATTTGATCAATAGTTAGCTAAAGGACAAAATCTCTTAAAACTGCTTCTCGGGATATCAAAAAGTTCATATCTTGGCATAACTTGGTTCACGATTTGAGACCTTTCTCGGGCCGATATTTGGCATGTACTTCATACTTCATATCTTGAGAGACGTGCTTGAGATAATGGTCTTCTCATCGTTCATAGAGTTTCTTCACTTGGAGACGTTTGAGGGGTACTCCAACTTTGTTGACCACGACTTCATGATTATTTCTTCAATCTCTATTTGGTATTTTGAGATACAACGATCCACCTCCTTTTCGGACTTGGATCTATTTATCCTCATACCTTGTTAGGGTCTTTTCGGATAGACTTCTCCATGATCTTTATGGGAGTTGATTGCTTTTTGTCGTGAGTCTTGATCCTTCATATTGACTTTGGGAATAATGCTTTTCACATCACTTCGGATCTTTAGCAATAAAATGGAATCCTCATGCCTTGTTAGGGCCTTTTCGGACTCGCCAAACTTCGCGCCCCGCTTCATAAGTTATGCCTTGGCTATGAACTCTTATCATTACCGAGCAAATTTTAAACGATCTTGGGCTAGAAGCTAAGTAACCTTTCAAATCGTAAGACCTTACTTATTGCAGATAAATTATTAGCAAGTGATGGGAGAAAAGGCAAATAATTACACCAAGTGAGCTTGTGCAAGAATACCGACTTATAATTGACTCTATCATTTCTCGTCCTCCATAATTTAAAATCTCAAGTAATGAGACTCGTGGATACTTAGCCTAATAAACCAATTAAGGTCTACATGGTTAAGGATACTAGCTAGAATTAACTTAGATAAGTTTATTCGGGTTGAGTCAAAATAAACGTAACGGGCCTAATATGTCAAAGACTTCTAAACTAGCTACACCACTTTATTAATATTTTTGACTTTATTGCGGGATATATACATATGAAAGCAAAGATAAAAATTTAAAAATTACGACTAAATGGCCAAAGTTAATAAAAAATTTGAAAAATGTTGAAAAATATGATTTTCCGGTTAAATGAAGGCATTTTCATGGAAAAGTCCACTTAAAACTTCGATAGAAGTCCCCCTACACTTAAGATAAACATTGTCCTCAATGTTTAAGCATGTGGGGAAAAGTTTCCCTTACACTTATGACATTGTGCACGTTGGTTAACTCGAGTTAAGGAAGAGACGACTAAAGTGATCAATTTCAAATGTGAGTATGAATAAAATTGAATCACGATAGTTGAGAGATAGAACCGGATTTCGGATAACACGGGAGAACGGTTCTTCAAAGTTTCCAAGAGTGCACTTATCCCTGTAATCACATCACCACACAAAGACAAACACTCTATAGAGGCTCCCCTACACTTAGGGGGTTAAAACATAAAAGGATAGATACTCGGGCTGCCTCCCGAGGAGCGCTTGTTTTTTATAACCGAGTCACGAGCCTGACTCGACCCAAAATTAGTTCATGGGGAACGTGGTGAGGGATGGAATCACCTCCTGAGAGGTGTCCTCACCAAAGTACAACTTCACTCGTTGGCCATTCACCTTAAAATTAGGTCCATTAGGTTGAGTGAGCTCGAGAGTACCATATGGAAAAAATTTGACAATGGTGAATGGGCCAGACCAACGAGATTTGAGCTTTCCCGAGAAGATTTTCAACCGAGAGTTAAAAAGTAAGACTTTGTCTCCAACATGGAACTCTCGGTTCTTAATCTTAGAGTCGTGAATGAGCTTAGTCCTTTCCTTATAGATTAAAGAATTTTCATAAGCCTCATTACGGAGTTCATTGAGCTCATTGAGTTGGATCTTGCGTAGGTCACCGGCTTTGTTAATATCAAAATTGGCCCACTTCAAGGCCCAGTAAGCCTTGTGCTCCAACTCAATGAGGAGGTGGCACGCTTTCCCGTACACAAGACGATAAGGCGTACAGCTGATCGGGGTCTTGTAAGCAGTACGGAAAGCCCACAAAGCATCATCAAGTTTATCAGCCCATGAGGCACGATGCTCTCCCACGGTTCTTTCAAGAATTCGCTTCAGTCCTCGGTTGGATATTTCAGCCTGGCCATTAGTTTGTGGGTGGTAGGCTGTGGAAAGACGATGGTTTACACCGTACTTAGCCATGACTCTTGCGAATTGGTCATTGCAAAAATGAGTCCCACGATCACTAATAATGGCGCGAGGCACACCGAATCTAGCAAAAAGAGCTTTCAAAAAGTTACAAACCACCCTTACGTCATTAGTGGGTAAATCTTTGGCTTCAACCCATTTGGAAACGTAGTCAATGGCTACAAGGATGTATTTGTTTCCTTTAGAAGAAGGGAATGGCCCCATAAAGTCGATACCCCAAACATCAAAAATTTCACACTCTTGAATGAAATTCTGAGGCATCTCGTCTTTATGTGTGATCGTGCCTTGTTTTTGGCAAACATCACATCTTTTAACCATATCGTGAGCGTCACGATATATGGAGGGCCAATAAAATCCCGAATCAAACACTTTTTTAGCGGTGTAGTTGGGACCAAACTGACCACCGGTGGGTCCTTTGTGGCAAGCATCAAGGATTTCTGACGCTGCCGGTCCATCAACACATCGGCGGATAATCAGATCGGCACATTGTTTGAATAGGTAAGGGTCGTCCCAAAAGTAAGTCTTAATGTCGGTGAAGAACTTTTTCTTTTGTTGGGACGTCAACCCTTCCTTGAGAATTCCACCCGCCAAGTAGTTTGCAAACTCCGCAAACCACGGGGTTTCATTAGAATTCGAATTTATAGACATTAAGGTCTCCAAGGGAAAAGAATCATTGATTTCTTTGGTCGGATGATCCCCTTGGTAAGGATCCTCAAGTCTGCTGAGATGGTCCGCGGCTAGGTTTTCAGCTCCTTTTTTATCGCGAATTTCGATTTTAAATTCCTGGAGCAGCAAAACCCAGCGAAGAAGTCTTGGTTTGGAATCTTGCTTTGTCAACAAGTACTTCAACGCGGAATGATCGGTATACACAATTGTGGTGGAAAGGACAAGATAGGGGCGAAATTTTTCAAAGGCATAGACAACAGCTAAAAGCTCTTTTTCGGTTGTTGTATAATGCAATTGTGCCCCTGTCATTATCTTGCTAGCGTAATGGATCGGTTGGAAGTGTTTGTTCACTCTTTGTCCCAGAACCGCTCCAATAGCAAAATCACTAGCATCGCACATCAACTCAAAAGGCAGCTCCCAATTAGGGGTAACCAAGACAGGTGCCTTAGTAAGCTTATCCTTAAGCGAGTCAAAGGCTTCAAGACACTCTTTGGAAAAGATAAAAGGAGTATCTTTTTCCAAGAGGTGGGTCATCGGGCGAGCGATTTGAGAAAAATCTTTGATGAATCGACGGTAGAAGCCCGCATGACCCAGGAAACTTCTCACACCCTTCACGGTTGAAGGTGGAGGCAACTTTGCGATAACATCGACTTTAGCACGGTCTACTTCAAGACCGGCTTTGGAAATTTTATGTCCCAGCACGATGCCTTCTTTTACCATAAAATGGCATTTTTCCCAATTCAGAACTAGGCGAGTGTCTTCGCACCGCTTGAGCATACGTTCCAAATTGGCAAGGCAAGAAGAGAAAGAATCCCCGAAGACCGAGAAATCATCCATGAAGACTTCCATGGTTTGTTCAACCATGTCATGGAAGATAGCTAACATGCACCTTTGGAAAGTCCCGGGCACATTACATAAGCCAAAAGGCATTCTTTTGTAAGCAAATGTGCCATAGGGACAAGTGAATGTCGTCTTCTCTTGATCTTGGGGATCGATGGGTATTTGGAAATAACCCGAGAAACCATCAAGAAAGCAGTAATATTCATTACCGGCTAAACGTTCAAGCATTTGGTCCATAAAAGGTAGAGGGAAATGATCCTTTCTCGTGGCATCATTGAGTTTGCGGTAGTCTATACAAACTCTCCACCCAGTAACGAGACGAGTGGAAATCAACTCGTTGTGTTCATTGGGAACAACGGTTATTCCGCCTTTCTTGGGCACACAATGGATTGGACTAACCCATGGTGAATCCGAAATAGGGTAAATCATACCCGCATCAAGAAGTTTGATAACCTCTGTTTTGATGACTTCATGTATTTTTGGATTCACCCTTCGTTGGCTTTGAATTGTGGGCTTAAAGTCGTCCTCCATGAGAATTTTGTGTGTGCAGAAGTGAGGATCAATTCCACGAATATCAGAGATTTTCCAAGCAATAGCCTTCTTATGATCTTTCAACACGGTGATAAGTCGGGCTTTCTCTTCATCCTTCAAATCCTTAGCAATGATGACTGGCGACTTCTTCTCTTCTTCAAGGAATACATACTCGAGATGGGGCGGCAACTCCCTAAGTTCTAAATCCGGAGGATTTTCGACGGGAGGCGTATTCGAAGTCGGAGTATCGATAGCAATGACCGTGGGAGATGGAGGAGAAATAGTGTCTTCGTGGAGAAGATTGTCAAAGAAATGCATGTCTTCATCCCCATCAGTAGGAGAATCATCAGTAGCTAAATTCACATCTCCCATGGTGTCTTCAAGATTGTTCCAAAACAAATCACTATCTCCAAATAGAGACAACGATGAATCAATAGAGGACACGGTCTCAACATTGGGAAGAGAGGTAGGAATACTTTTGCAAGCATCATTAAAGTGTTCTTCACAAGCCTCATCAAGAACGTCAATACAATTAACACTCTCATATGAATAAGGCTGTTTAGACAACTTTCCCATGTTGAAGACTACTTTATCGTCACCCACTCTCATGATAAGCTCACCGGCTTCAACATCGATGAGAGTGCGACCGGTCCTCAAGAATGGACGACCAACAATTAGTGGCACACGGGGGTCCATCTCGTAGTCGACGACAACAAAATCAGCAGGGAAGGTGAATTTGTCGAATCCTACAATGACGTCTTCGGCTATCCCCACTGGATAAGCAACCGTACGGTTAGCCAATTCCAAAGTCATTTTGGTGGGGACTAGCTCTGGGAGAGATAATTGCTTCCAAACACTTAGAGGCATAAGATTAATACTGGCACCTAGATCGGCTAGGGCCATGCAATTCTCTACTCCCGGGAAATTGCAAGGGATAAGAAAACGACCCGGATCACCAAGCTTGGTTGGCAATTTCCTTAAGAGTACTGCAGAGCAATTCTCATTAAGTTGGGTGTTGGCAATATCGAGGAGCTCTTTCTTGTCGCTCAGAAGATCTTTAAACGTTTTCGCATATTTGGGCATGTGAGCGAGAGCCTCAGCGAAGGAGATATTGAAATTCAGTTGTTTGAACATCTTAAGAAAATTCGAAACCTGAATATCATCCTTGCTTTTGAGCTTCTCTTTCCTCAACCTAGATGGATAAGGTATATTGGATGAAGAAGAAGGCTTTAGGGGAATAGGATTACTCACAACCACGGGTGGAGGAGGGGTAGAAGGAAGAGGTGGAGAGATTGGGGAAGGAGAAGGAGGAGGAATAGGAGCAGGTGACTCGTTCTCCTTAGTCACAACCACCGGTGGAGGTATAGGAAGCTCGGGTTCCTTGGTACCTTTACCACTTCGAGTAGTGATTGCTTTCATCTCCCCTCTTGGATTCGCAACGGTGTTACTCGGAAGAGTACCCGAAGAAGAGGGTTGATTACCTTGGAAGAAACTAGCCATCATGTTCCTCAAGTCATTTGTTTGGCTATCCAACGTATTTCTCATGTCGACTCTCAAATCGTTTCCTTGCTTGACCAAGTCTGTTTTCAAATTGATCACTTCACGCTGAAGATTTTCCACGATCACATCGTTTGTCCTCATGTAGGTCTGCACTTCTTGGTGTAGAGCGGTGGATTGGTTGGGAGGAGCATTGTATGCGGGTGGTTGATAAGCAGGTTGTTGGTAAACTTGGTTTTTACGTTGAGGTGGTTGTTGCTGCTTGTGAGGAGGTATGTATGGTTGTCGAGGTTGTTGTTGTTGTTGCGGAGGGCGATTGAGGTTTTGTTGTTGGTTTGGGTTGTTTGGGGGAAAACCGGGTGGTGAGAGGTAGTTGTTGGAGCGGTAGCTAAGCAAATTACGGTCACCTTGAGGTCTAGCTTGATAAGCAGGTTGAGGATAGGTGCCATATGCCGCATTCACATTCTCAGCAGGGTAGTCTTGGGTGGCGGTACAAGTTGTGTAAGAGTGAGGACCACCGCATATCTCACAAGGTTGGCTGACAGCATTAACTTGAGCGTTCTTGGCGTTGTTGCTGTTGTTGTTGCAGACGGTGTGGGTGACAAGCGATTCAAGAAGCGTAGTGATTTTGTCCAATCGCTTGTCGCTGTCACTAGTGCTAGCACTAGCGACATTGGTCCGAACACTCTTGGTTTGCACACGAGATTTATTCTCAATGATGTCCGAAGCAGCATTGGAAGTCTTAGCCAAAAGATTACCCCCCGAGGCACTGTTCAGTGAATCTTGGTCACTCATGCTTAAACCATTGTAAAAAGTATTAATTTGATGTACTTTGGTAAAACCATGTTGTGGGCATTTTCTTAAAAGATCTTTAAAACGATCCCAAGATTCACTGAACGACTCATCGTACTTTTGTTCAAAATTTATGATCTCATTCCGCAAAGCGGTAGTACGAGAGGGTGGGAAAAAGTAATTGATAAACTTAGTCTCCAAATCCGTCCACGAGAGAATACTCTGTGGCGGTTCCTTAGCAAGCCAATGTCGGGCTTGTCCCTCTAAAGAAAAGGGAAAAAGTTGTAACCTTATAACCTCTTGTGGAACACCATTGAACTTGACCGTGTTGGTGAGTTGCAAGAATCTCTTGATATGGTCGTGTGGATCATCAATGGTACGTCCCAAGAATGGTTGAGCGGAGACCATCTGGATAAAGCCTGATTTTAGCTCGAAATTGTTGGCGGCAATTGGTGGTATAACAATTGGATCAGTGTTGCCATCTACATGAGCTTGCAGCAGTTCAATCATCGGGCGATTATCCGGAAGGGGCTCATTGTTATTGTGATTGTTCATGTTGTTGAAAGGTGGGTTGTTGTTGTTATTATTGTTTTGAGGTGGTACACCGGCCATGTCTAAGTGATCGAAAGGCTCGGGCTCTTGATATGACGTGGAACGAGTGCGCATACACCTGCAAAAGAACGAACAAAGAAAAACAAAGCAAAAATATTTTTGGTTTTTATTATTTTTTAATTTTTTTGTATTTTTGAAAATTTTATATTTTTTAGGATTTTTTGAAAATTTTTATGAAAAAGTAACGTTCACGGGGAACGGATCCCAAAATCCAAGTTCTCACAAAAAACTTTTGATCTTAACGAGAAGAGCCGGCAGCGGCGCCATTTGATACATGTTTTTTCATTGGGTTCAATTTGTCTCACAGTCCTCTCGAATTGATCTCGGCTTTAAGTGGAATGATTGTTCTTGGTTACTAAATAAAAGGGTTTGGTTTTCTAACCTACTAAATATTAAATGATTAAAAATTTAAACTTAAATTTAAAAGTAATTGAATTAATAACTATTAATAAAACTTGAATTGAAATTAAAATTAAAATTAGAATTAAAATTAAAATTAAACTAAAGAAACAGTAGAATCAGAAACAGTAATACAGTAACTCTAAGAACTATTCAAAGTAAATTTATTCGGAAGTTCAACCTTGATTCGGAAGTTCAATCTTGATTCGGAACTTTGGTTCATGCGGAACTATATTCGGAAGATTGGCTCATTCGGAAGTTTTACTTCATTCGGAACTTTAGACTCAATCGAAACTTTTTATAAAGACATTCATTCGGAAGATTTACACTCATTCGGAACTTCAGTTCATTCGGAACTTTCTATTCATCCGGAACTTCAGTTCGTTCGGAAGTTTTGATTCACTCGGAACTTTTTAAACAAAACTCATTCGGAACTTTTAATTGACTCGGAACTTTTGAAAACAAAACTCATTCGGAACTTTTAATGTTCATCCGGAACTTCATAGTTCATTCGGAAGATCAAGCTCATCCGGAACTTTTGTGTTCACTCGGAAGTTTTGTGTTCATCCGGAAGTTTTGTGTTCATCCGGAAGTCTGGAAACACAAATACAGTAACAATACCGAAGAACAAGGAAGATCAATTTTAATCCAAAAATCACCAAGTTTTTCACCAAAAACTTAAATAATCTAATCACAAAGCATCTACTAACCATAAACTACAAATCCCATCAACAAAAACACAAATCCCAACAACTTTTGAAGATCAAATCAAGAAAATAAGAACTTAAGAACTAGGAAAGAAGAATGATGATGCACAAGATGAAATGGAAAGATCAAACAAGAACTTGTATTAATGATTAATGTTTAACAAGATAAAACAAGGATTAAAATAACAAGATTTAAGAAAACAAAGATCAAGATCACCAAACACCCTATTGGTGTTGGTGATGGGACGAACTAAAAGGAGAAAAAGGTGGAAGAAGGAAAAACTAAAAACTAACTCCTGGAAAGTGTGAGGGTGGTCTATATATATAGGCTTTTCTTTTGGTCGGTGAGTGGGCGTTCTCCCGTTCTTCTTGTCTTCTCGTCTTTTCAGAAAAGTTGACGTTTTCGATTCTGATTCGGGATTTGTCGTCGATTAAATTCAACTCGTCTTTTAATTACTTCGTTTAATAGACTTGGGTTTCTTCGACTTATATAAATCTTCCATCTTTGGTCCTTTTCTTCGATAAATCTTCGAATCGGCCCAGTGACTTCAAATCTTTTGCATCTCTTGGACAATAGACTTTATCTTGAGTCCTTTTCTTCAGTAAAACCCGTGCAATCCCATGTTTTCTTTAATATTCATTCGGTTAGCTATGAAAACACAATAAACACAAAAACCACGCATAATTCTAAACAAATGATATTAAATACGTGTTTTGGTCTTGTTTAGCCAGATTTAAGTGGTAAAAGGATGGGTGTTTTCACACCTATCAATCATCGTCTCGTAGTATCAATGCTTTACATGATGAAGCAAATGAAGAAAACTGATTTTTTGATAGATTTGCTAACCTTATGTCCCATTGGAAAGCTCAAGAAGCTTCCAATTCTGCTTCGGTTAAAGCGGTTTCTAAGAGTTGTTTGTCGTGTGGTGGAGCTCATGATCTTTCCGAGTGCATTACCGCGGATGGTAACACTTCGAATGCTTTTGTAGCCACGGGAACTTATAACCAAATCGGTCAAGGTTCCCGCCAAAATCAAGCTCCACCAAATCAAAATGCTAATAACTATCGCAACAACAACCAAGGTGGAAATTACCAAGGAAACCAAAGGAATTATAACAAAGGTAATTACCAAAGTGGAAATGGGCAAATTTCAAACCAAAACCAAAACCGTGATTTTCAAAACAATGCCCAAGGTTTTCAAAATGATCACACCAAAAATCTTCAAGGAGAATTTTTGAATTATGCAAAGGCTAATGATGCTAAGTTTGACAATATGCAACGTGAAATGGTTAGCTTAAGGTCCGAATTGAAAAACGAGCTTAAAAACGAACTTGCTAATGAACTTAAAACTCATGCTAATAAAATGGAAGGTAATGTCACACGACTCCAACAAAATCAACAAAAAATGGAGCAAGGACAGCATGAGATTAAGCAAGAATTGTTAAAAGCGGATGCTAGGCAATCTAAGTTTGAAGATCGTATGGCTAAGATGTTTGAAGCTATCATGTGTAAGCCCTCTTCTTCGGGTGGTCTTCCTAGTGATACCATCGTGAACCCGAAAGGAGAATTGAAGGTTGTTACTACTCGTAGTGGTAAAACTTTCAAAGAACCCATTTCTCGTCCAAGTACTTCTATGAAGAAGGAAAAAGAGAAAGAACCCGAGGTTGTGGTTGAAAAGGAGCAAATTACAAGCCCACGAAGTACCGCTCAAACCACACCTACGGTTGAACCAACACCAATCATGGAACCCGAGATTCCAAGGCCTATGCCTATGCCTACTAAGCCCCAACCCACACCACCTTTACCCTACCCTTCAAGACGAGACAAGGAAAAGGCACAAGAACGAAATAATTATCAATTTGAACTCTTTATGAAAATGTTTCATGACTTGCATTTTAATATAAGTTTTGCCGACGCCTTAGTCATGATGCCTCGATTTGCCGCGAACTTCAAAAGTATGTTGAATAACAAAGAAAAATTTCAAAAATCGTATAGTTTTTCTTCGGTTTTTCTAAGCCGCATACCTCAAAAAGTCGGTGATCCTGGAAAGTTTTTAATCCCATGTGCTATCCAAGACATGGAAGAATGCTACGCCTTGGCCTATCTTGGTGCTAGTATTAATTTGATGCCTCTTGAGATTTTTAAATCGCTCAATCTTCCAAATCTCACTCCTTCAAGAATGTCAATCGAAATGGCCGATCATTCTACGATTCTAGCTTGTGGAGTAGCCGAGGACGTCTTTGTGAAAGTTGGAAAGTTCTACTATCCTGTAGACTTTATTGTTGTTGATATTCCCATCGATCCTAAAGTTCCGTTAATTTTAGGTCGATCCTTTTTGGATACCTCGAGAGCACTTATCGATGTGCATGCAAGAAAAATCACTCTTCGTTTCAATGAGGAAGAACTCGTCATTAATGCAACCCAAAACTCCACTCTTTCTCATGTGTATTCTATCACATCTTTGTACAATGTCAATCCCATCAAAAGCATTTGCAAAAGAAGTTCAAATAGAGTTTTAGGAGTTGTCGAGAAAAATGAAGTTCCGTCCCCTCCGCCGGTGGAGGTTAAGAGTGTTAAGCCTACGTTTCCAATCTCGAGTGATTCTTCGGATGATGAATACGTTGATCCCGATGGGGGTGTTTTCTTTGTTGACAAAAGATTTGAAAACTTACCACCACCTAAACCAAAAAGATTTCAAAATGTGAGAATTTTTAGTGTGACTAACATTGCTTTAGATACACCAAATATTTTTGACATAATTAAATCGGGTTTTCACAAGGAGAGTGTAAAAGATGAAAAAGGAAAAGATTTTAACTTGGATTTAAAAGATTTTTCTACAACTCTAACTCCGTCATCACCGCGTGTATTGAGTACTACAAGCTCGTCTTCTCCTTTTGACGATGCTTTGTGTGGACTTAGTGTGGGGGAATCCCCTTATGTTCCCTCCCCTTTCTCCACCGAGGACGAGATATTTGATCCTGGAATTGCTTATATAGGGAAATCTCGGTCTTCCACCGATGCAATAAATGGAAAATCTTTTCATTTGATTGGTGCGAGTCTACCTCGAGTAGCTCATGTTTTTAGAGACTTACCCATTGTCCCACCCCTCTATTTCTTCTCGTCTATTTTCTTGAAACTCTTTGAGTTTTTGTTGACCATTGATGAAGTGGCGTTGATTTGTTTTTCCAATGAAAACGAGAACGCCATCTTCGATCCCGGTATTTTGCTTCATCAAAGGACTTAGTCATTTATACCGGTTGTTTTTGGGCCTTGTTTATCATGTAAGCCCCACTAAAAATTGACCATACCATGATTATCCCTAAATGATCACATTTATGGGGATTCGAGTCGAGCTTTTGACTCGGTTATCAAAAACAAGGTGCCTCGTGGGGGAGACCCATGCTTATCCATGTACATATTATTGCTTTCTAATTAGTTTAATGTGAGGGGATTTGTGCCCTTCCAACCTTTGTTCCGTGGTTGTTTGTGCATTGTGGTTTTTAGATCATGATCTTCACGATTGGAGCCTCTCGTGTTCGTTTTATGGGAGCACTCGATCGTTTGCTTTGGAGACATTTCTCAATATCCAAATGATATATCCTTATATGTTCTAACCTTAGGTTTATAGCACACTTCATAAACGGCTATTACTTATTGGTTACACCCTTTCCATGCTAGATTAGGCATTCGACTACGTCTCTAGTATGGGGGTGTTTGCACCCCTAGACTCGAAACATTGAGGACAATGTTTAACTTTAGTATGGGGGGGTGAATAGATAATTGCCTTGCCAAACTTTCACGCTTTCCAAAGTTTATCATTTTGTTTATCGTTTTGTTGCAAAATAAGGCTAAAAATGGCCAAATTTTAAAATTTTTCTCATGTTTTATAAGTGTTTGAAGACACGAATGTAGATTTTCCGATGGCGAGAATAAGAGTAATTTTTGACTCGACCGTGCGTGTTGAGCACTTAGCTTTGATTCCTTAACTACACATTAGGCTAAGTCTCTTAAATGAGGACGAGAAATGATAGAGTTAATTATAAGTTACTATGCTAAACGTAGAGTACGCGTATTCTTTCAAAAACTCATGTGTTCTAGTTGTTTGCTTATTCTCCCTTCGCTTGTAAATATTTTTTGCTTAATAAATATTGACTTAGCGGTTTAGTTAGGATTGTTTGGTTTCTAGTCTTTTCTAGTAGCTTCCGTGTAATTAAATTGGGAAGACATTAAGGTATCACCAGCGTCACGGTTTTGAAGTATTGGCACCCGAATAATCGAAAGCTTCACCTAATAATAAGATTTCAAGTGCTCACCAAAATCTAGCAAACAATTTGAAGCCCCACAAGGCCGAAAAATCTATGCAAAATTGAAAGTGAATCAAGCCTTAATCTTCGAAGCTTTAAAGATCCAAAATTCGCTTTAGCGTGAGGATATACGTCTTTGGCTAATAAAACCACCGATGATGGCGGATAATAAAAGGCAAGGCAAGACCGAAGTCATAATAAAAGCTTCACGGCGAAGTTGAATAATAGATGGAGGTAAACCAAAGATAATAAGGCCCTTCCGTTAGGGGGCGTATAAAAGTCTTGGTAATAAGTCTCATGTTCAAAACCGTTATAAAACCGTGTTTATCGATCCTTCTTGTTGACTTAATTTTTTGACATCGTTGTCTATTAGGATGAATTATTAATTTAATGATTTTGGTTACACCGTTAAGTTTCTATTTTTAGACTTAATCTCTATTCACGCATAAGTCGATGATGTATCCTCGTGATCATTAAGACATAATAAAATATAAGAGATACCAAGTAGGAATAAGGGAGTTTAGGTTCGTAATTAACACTCATGAGATATGATCGTGTTGCTAAGTTATAATAACAATGATCTCGTTACACGCTTAGCATGGAATTGGGTGAAAATCGAGGACGACGAAATTATTTCTAACGAAGCATTCACGTGTTCTTGTTCTATGATCCTAAAAGTCACTTTATTGTGATGAAAACAATACATTATGTCTAAAACGCGTGTAGTAGTTTATTTAAATTTATGTCTTCAATAAAAGTCATCATAAAATGAATTTTGGAAGTGCTACGATACTTTATTCTAGCATTGCGTGAGAGCACGGCAATGGTTTAGTATGGGGGAGTGATGAGACTGCTTTTATACATGGTCTCATCGTCCAAATCGGGCTTAAAATGCATTAAATATCATAAAATATACCAAATATATGCTTGTGTTTGTTACTTGTGTATTTTTAGGTACGGATATTGAGGATGGCAAAAGATCACAAGAATCATTCAAAAACAAACACGGGAAACGAAGTCGCACAATGAACCGGGCCCAAGTTTGGAAATTTGCAAAAAGACCCTTGAAGAATTGAAGATTGGCAATTTTAGTCCCTCATCTTTAAAGAACTTGTCATGAATGACCCTCCAAATGTCAATTGTACAAGAATGATCCCTAAAGTTTGAAGATATTACAATTCCAGTCCTTGAAGAATCCAAAAAGTACAAAAGAAACCCTTAGAAAAGTTTCTAAAAGTTTTTGTGCCAAAATTGTAAATCTACCAAAGTTGATAAAGGGAAAATAGGCGTTGATAGCCTTTTCTTGCAAAGTGAAGACAAGAGAGAACTTTGGGGACCAATACTGCCAACCAACCAAACTTTCCCACCCAACCAGCTCTTGCCACGTCACCATTACCCACCCAAAAACCCATTTACCCATACCCTACCCGACCCTACCCAGTCCAATACCCAAAACCCAAGTTTATTTATTAAACCAGGGTCAAACCCCAGTCAACCTTTTCCCTTTTCCCACCAAACACTCTTTTTAAAATCATTTTTACCCAAAATAGATTAAACTCTCACTAATCCCTCCCATAAACCCTAAACAACCCCAGTCACAATCAAGAGCAAAACAAGGGGTTTTTACCCCAATCACTCCAGATTCTTGATTACACTTTTTCTCAAACCAACCAACTTCACAAAACGCCACAAGACACACCCATGTGTCTTGTGGGACCCTCGCCTGCACCCATCACTTTCCCTCAAAACCCTAAACCCGACCAAACCAACATCCCAGATCATTTCCTTTGTCCCCAAGTTCAAATGGATGGCCAAGATCATTTTTCCAAGCTAGCATCCAGTACAAGCATCACATGGCACAAATTTGACCCATTTTCAGTAAAGATTCCAAGGGCTTTTTAGGAATTCCATTAGATAGGGTTTTAGTAGCACTAGAAGGTTCCTAGTTAGTTTATAAAAGGAGAATGCAGGTTGTGCATATCCCTTTTGTTCCAGTTTTTAAGCTTTCACATTGTAATTCCTTTTAATGAAGTGAAAGTTTGGTATTTGTCAAAACAATTTAATTCCTTTTTATGTTTGTTAAAGTTGTGTGTGTGTTGAAAGCTTATACTGAGTTCCAAAAAGATTTTGTGTGTTATAGGTTCAAAGTTGGTGTTTTTAGAAAGTTTTAAAATTTGTTTGATAATCATCAGAAACCCTTGGATCCTTTGAAGTGAAAGTGGATTTGGATTCCAAGGTTTCTGATATTTTCTTGTTTCAAAAGGTGTTTCAGGTTTGTTGGTTTGATAAAGGTTTCAAAAAGTAGATAAAATCAGAAAGAATATTTCTTGTTTGTTCTTGTTTGATTTTTTTTTGTAGGTTTGATTGTTGATTGTCTGTTAAAGGTCCAGCTCAGGCCCCAACCTGAAGGAGGTGACCTTGCTGTCACTGAGGGACTTGGATGTAAGTCCCTCAAGGTAAAAATCCATTGTTTCTAGTTTCATATTCAGAAAATGAGTTTTATGTGAATTTGCATGATTTGCATGAAAAGTTGTTAAATGTTTGTTTGAGTTGCTCATTTTGTGTTATTGTGCATGATAGAAGTGATTGTAATCAGTTTTGATAGGTTTGCAAAGGATTTGCTTTGAAAATTTTCATAATCAGTATTTTAAGGGGTGTTTGGGATTAGGGTTGAACATAGGATTGCTGTTGTTAATCTTTAGTTTTAATCTGTCTGATTCACTCCTTAGGGTTTCAATAGGTAGTGTGAAGTTTTGTTATCAGTTTGGTACAAGTTTGAAGAAAGTTGTGTGTTAAAAAAGTTGAAAATATGCATAATACTGAATCTACCATATGTTGACTACATTTGTGTAATTTTTTCCATCCAAGTGATTAGTGTGTTAGATTATAGGGTTATCAAGGATTGTTAATCAGTTAAATGCTAGATTTTTGGAGTATGTGCTAAACATGAGCCTTTGAAAATCGTTTTGATGCACATAAAAGTGGCAAAATACCACCAGACCTAGTACTAGCATCACAACAACCTTCATTTGGTCTTCTTGTGTGTTTTGTGCTAAGTGCTAGCTTATTTTCTGATTTATTTGACTCCTTGTACTCAACTGAGTACAAGGGTGCCTGCTTGTCCACAAAACAACCACTATATCATCAAAAACCAAGCCCTCTTGGTCTTTGTACAAGTGAAAAGGTCACTTGTGTTCATCAGAAACCAAGTGCTCTCCTGAGCACGTTTTTGCTAAATTCTTGCTTGAATCTTGACAAAATTGAATTGTGTTTGTGATTTGGTGGTTAAAGAGGTTACTGGTTTGGTTTTTAAATGTTTAAAAAGAAATAAAAATAAAAGACCAAAAAGGACGTGGCCAGGACTCGAACTTGCGCCACTCCTCTCACAACACAACGTGCTAACCATCTGCGCCCTAGGGTCTTTGTCTGCTAGGGTTGCTTTTGAAAAGTATATAAGGTGTGTTTGCTTTGGCTTTTGAAAAATAAGTCGTAGCTTATTTTGTCAATTTTAAGCTTATTTGTTTAGCTTTTTGGTCTAGCTTATTTTTCCTAGGACTTAATTAAGGTTTTTGACTTTTCTGTTTTAAAAGTATATTTTTCCCTTTATTTATTTATTTATTAGGATTATTTTTAGATTTATTTTTAGAAAGTCAATTAAAAATAGTAAAAAGTATTTTAAAAATCTAGAAAAATGGTTTTTAGGTTTTATTTAAGTAATTTGAGGTTTACATTCCAAAAAGTTTACAAAAAATCTTATTTTTGATTTTATTGGATTTTAGGGTTTTTTAACAACTTTAGAAATTAATATAAAATTAATAAAAAGGTTTTAGGAACTTTAATTTGCATTTTTATCTTAGTTAGAATATTTAGGATTTTTGATAATTTTTTAGAATTTATTTATAAACTTTTAATTTTTTAGAATATTTTAATATTATTTTATTAGTAAAAATTCAAAGTTTGTTTTTTCTACTTTTTTCATTTTTCCTAGGTTATAGACATTAAATTAGGAACTTTGTAACTTTCCAAATATTTTTTTGGCTTTTCATTTAATTTTTAGAATTAATTTAAGATTTAATAGATTTTAATAGTTTTTAGGAGTTTAAAAATAGTTTAAATTGGTTTTAAAATTTTTAAAAAATAGTTTTTAGCTTAATTAAGTCATTTTTAAGGTTTACAAACTATAAAATCTTGTTTAGGGCTTTTTAATAATTATAAGTGATTTTTAGGGCTTTAATTAGCATTAAAAAGTCATTATTTGATTAATTAAAAGGTTTTTGCAAGTTTTGATTTTTTGTAAACTCTTAGAATATTATTGTGGATTTTTATTAATTTTTAGGAATTTTTAGGTTTAAATTTTAATTTTTGTCGTTTTTACGTTTCTACGTCTTAACTTTCTAGTAGTGATTTTTGTTAATTTTTATTGTTACGTCTTCGTCATTTTCTCTTCTCTTTTCTTCTTAATAAAATCATCAATCAAATCAATTCATTACACAACACACGTGCCTCCTCGAGAGAACGAACTTGATAACTCGTTTTTTTTACCTAATTAAAAATTAAGTTCGTTTAAGTATGTCTAATCGAATTGATCTAGGTTCTCTATGTGACTCAGTCGTTCTTTGGTAAAACAAATATTTTTGGTTGGTTTTAAATTTAAATGAGCAAAGACTTAAAAGTAAATGTCGTTGAAAGTAAAGTGGCGTGAAAATTAAGTGCGTGAAAATAAATCTAAGTCTAATTAAAAAGAAGGGTGCGATATTTAAAAGCTTGACGGAAAGTAAATAATTAAATGACTTAAAATAAAACGTGATGAGAATTAAAATTAGACAAGTATAGGAAATGATAACGTAAAAATGAAACAAGACAAAGTACTAAAAGTAACTCCCAATCGGAATATATTCCGATCCTACCAATCGGAATATCAAACCTGGCCAATCGGAATGTCAATCGGAACCCAAATCGGAATGCTGTCACCACCAATCGGAATATCCAAAACACCTCCAATCGGAATGTTTAACTGCCTCTTGATCGGAATATGGTGACCTGGTCGGAATGCTAATCGGAAACCACTGATCGGAATACTGTCACTGTCCCAATCGGAAAACTGATTATGCACCTCGATCGGAATGTGGAAAGGAGAACCAATCGGAATGTTTGTCACTCACACACGATCGGAATACCACTACCTTGCCCCAATCGGAATACCAAGCTCCCTCAATCGGAATGTTAAAACCCTTTTCAGATTTGTACCAATCGGAATGTATAACCCCTTTCCGATTGTCACGATCGGAAAACGGGGAAAAGTACACAAAATAAGCTAGAAAAATAAGCTAAACTCCTAATAAGCACAAGACGAAATCCTAAGGTAAAAACGTGTAAAATTAAGCTATGAAACTAAAAGTTAAAAACTTAAGACACGAAATTAATAAACTTTAAGAAAAACAACTTTTTATATAAAAATAACTTTTGTAAAAACTATATAAACATGAAAATAAATCAAATAAGCTATGAAAACAAGAGATTTAAAACAATCAAAAGCATAAAAATCAAATCTTTAACAAATCAACAAGTTAAAAACGTGCAAATCAAAGAAAGGTAGAAGAAGATTAACAAGATAAAGTAAAGGAGCAAGTAATTAAAAGAAAAACTTACTTGAAATTAAAGGTAATTAAAGGTGCAAAACATGTATTTAAATGACAAGTAATTAAAGGTGCATAAAATAAAAGTGGAAGAGCTAATTTGTCAAGTTAGCCAACAACTTGAAAAGTAATTAGCTCATGACTATATATAGGGGATTTAGGGAGGAGGTTAGAGGAAACTTCCTCCCCTCCTTCCTTTCTTCCTTAATTGCATGCTTAGGTCCCTCCTCTTCTTTAATCTTTTTGTTAATTGCGCCATTAGTCCTTAAGCCTTCAAATCTTCTTTAATCTTGGACTTTAACGACTTTTGGCTCGGGATTTCTTTGGATTCGTCTTTTAATTCTTCAATAAATAAGACTTGAGTTCCTCGGCTTTAAGTGAACTTCCGTCTTTTGACTCTTTCTTCGATAAATCTTCAGAATTGGTCTTGGACCTCCGTTCTTTTTGCACTCTTGACTTCTTGACTTCGTCTTTCAATCTTTTTCTTCAATAAAAGTCCGTAAATGCTCGTGAATTCCCGTGTTTTCTCCACTTTTCACATTTTCGTCCTAAATCACAACAAAAATACAAACCACGCATAATTCCGACATAAAAGACATAAAATACACGTTTTGGTCCGGTTATTATTGTAAATAAGTGGTAGAAAAGATGGGTGTTTACACACCTATCAAATCCCCTACACTTGACCATTGCAATGTCCTCATGCAATGCATTAGTTACAAAGCACGTTTACATTTTCCATCATAATTAATCCATGTTGGCCTTTATTAAAAAGATAGGAAATTACAAATATTCAAAGCAAAGAAATTAAAAAGCATACCTTGGGTTTTGGAAATGTCATGAATAATCATCATCCTCAACTTTTCACTTTCTCCAAACCAAGCTTAAAAACGAGATCATTGTTATTATAAGTTAGTAGACTAACACGAACTCATGTGGGCCAATTACTCACTTAGACTCCCTTATTCCTAGAGGTATCTCTTATATTTTATTGTTGTCTTGAATGATCACGAGGATGCATTGTTTGACTTATTTCGATAGTTATTTAGTCTGAAAATAAAGTGAACGATTTAATCAATAGTTAGCTAAAGGACCAAATCTTTTAAAACTGCTTCTCGGGACCTCATAAAGTTCATATCTTGGCATAACTCGCTTCGCGATTTGAGACCTTTCTCGGACCGATATTTGGCAGCGACTTCATACTTCAAATCTTGAGAGACGTTCCTGAAATAATGGTCTTCTCTACATATAGGAATTTCTTCACTTGAACTTTTTGAGAGATTCATACTTGGACCACGACTTCTTCATTTTTCTCCAATCTTTATTTTGGATTTTGATATATAACGATCCGCCTCCTTTTATGACTTGGATCTATTTATCCTCATACCTTGTTAGGGTCTTTTCGGATACACTTCTCCATGACTTTTGGGGAGTTTTGCTTTACGTCGTGTGTCTCGATCCTTCATATTGATTTTCGATAAATGATTCTTCACATCACTTTTGGATCTTTAGCAACAAAATATAGCCCTCATGCCTTGTTAGGGCCTTTTCGGACTAGCCAATCTTCGCGTCCCGCTTCAATAAGTTATGCCTTGGCTATGAACTCTAATCCATACCGAGCAACTTTTAAACGATCTGGGGCTAGAAGCTAAGTAACTTTTCAAATCGTACAACCTTATTTATTAGCAGATAAATTTATTAGCAAGCGATGGGAGAATAGGCTCATAATTAACTCACATAAATTCACGAGAGAATACCGGACTTATAATTGGCTCTATCATCTCTCGTTCTCCACAGTTTAAAATCTCAAGTAATGAGACTCGTGGATGCTTAGCCTATTAAATCAAAGTTTTGGGTTTTCGAGTCGCCTATAGGATCTTGCAAATTCTTAGACTTTTTTCAAGTTTAGAAATCGCATTTTAAAGTTCCCTTGATAAATGACTCTCTAGGATCAATTATAGGAACTTGCGAAAAGTTCTTGTTCTTAACCCGTGAGAGTTAAGACTTTCGCGTTTTATAGCTCCCTATATAAAAGCCTAGCAAAACTTGACTTAAACACGTTAAGGATACTAGCTAGAGTAAACTCGGGTTGAGTCAAAAGATTCACAACGTTTGAAAACTAAAACCACTTATTCAAAGATTTGTTCTAGCAAAGGAAGAAAATAACTATAAAAAGATAACAACTAATAGGCCAAAATAGATCAAAAATTTTGAAAAATGTCGAAAAATTGATTTTCCGGTTAAAATGAGGACAAATACAAGGAAAAGACCACTTAACTTCGAAAGAAGTCCCCCCTACACTTAATATAAACATTGTCCTCAATGTTTAAGCATGTGGGAGTAAACTCCTCTACACTTAGGACATTGTGCATGCTGTTTAAATTTCGCTAAGGAAAAGACAACTAAAGAGATTCCTATTTATATATTGAGAAAATATAAAATAGTGAATCGAAAAGAGTTTAGGATAGAACCGGGAAGAAGTAGAACACGGAATCACGGGTCGTCAAGAATCATCAAGAGTGGATCATTGAAGCTCGAATCCCTGATTAAGAAGTGAGGAGAGGAAATAGCAATCCAAAGGGTCCCCCCTACACTTATGATAAAGAAAGCGAAAAGATAGATGCATGGGTTGCCTCCCAAGAAGCGCTTGATTTTTGTTAACCGAGTCATTAGCCTGACTCGACCTTGATCATCAACGGAAGCAGCATGAAACATATCCACCAGGATCAAAGACATAGTTTTCATCGATCAATAAGTACGAGCTTAAGACGAACAAGGCAAGCCAAATAAGAAGTGGCAAGGTTGCCGTAAGCAGTGATGGAGCGCGGTGGAAGCAAAGTTGAAGTAGAGCAAGCATGTCGTCAAAATTTCCAAAGATTTTTCCTTTTATTTCATTAGGTGGATACTGAGATGGCTTAAAGACTTCAATACCGGGGTCGAACACCTTTTCCTTTAAGGGAAAATAGCACTCAGGCTCAGCCGAGTGTGAAGAAGATCCGCAAAGAAGCACAACCTCGTCCTCAGAAGTGGGACAAAGAGGTGTCAAATCATACGTGCAACGGATTTCGGTGTCGACTGGTTTCTTCTCCTTGGACAAAATGCTCTTCAAATCCAAAGTAGGATCAAGACGATAATCTTAAAAGTCCAAAGGAGGAGCATCACTCTCATGAGGGAAGTATGTGTTGAGAAATTCAGAGAAATCTTCCTCAAATGAATAATCGTCCAAAGTAGGATCGAGTGATGGCGGAGGATCTTCATCATGTGAAGAATCGCTCGATAGAGTATCAGCCTCATCAAAATCATCGAAAGTAGGCAGCTCGGGATACTCAGAAGTACAATCAAAATCATCCGAGTCTGAGCTAGAATCATCATCATCATAAGCATCGAAGACCGGTGGAGAGTCATAAATGGGAGAAGCTTCGAAAGTAGGGAGAGAATCATCCACATCATCGTGAAAAAGTGGATTATTGATGCAAGAGTCGAATAGAGGATTGTCGTGGACGGTAAAGTCATCGAGCACATTAATCATATTCACTGATTCTCGGCCTCCAAAAGTTGTACTAGTAAGCTTCCCCATTTTAAATACTTGTGAATCATCCCCGACTCTTAAGATTAACTCACCTTCGGCCACATATACTAAAGCTCGTCCGGTTCTCAAGAATGGCCGACCAAGTATTAAAGGAATACGAGGGTCCATTTCATAATCAACTATGACAAAATCGACCGGGAAAGTAAATGCGCCAACTTTAATGAACACGTCTTCGGCTATACCAACGGGGTAAGCGAGAGTGCGATTTGCAAGTTCAAGATTCATTTTTGTTGGAATGAGGTCGGGCAATGATAGTGTTTTCCAAACACTTAGTGGCATCAAATTAATACTGGCCCCGAGATCAGCAAGGGCAGTAAATTCTTCAGTTTTGTTGAACACGCAAGGCAACACAAACGACCGGGATCTCCAAGCTTTTCCAGAAGTTCTTTAAGAATAACTGCAGAGCAGTTTTCATTTAAGCGTGTGTTGGCGAGTTCAATCAGCTTCTCCTTCTTGTTAAGCAATTCCCTAAATGCTTTAACAAATTTGGGCATGTGGACAAGTGCTTCAAGAAAGCAAATGTTGAAGTTCATTTGAGAAATCATCTTCACATAGCGTGACACTTGAGAGTCCTCTTTGGTTAGCATTTTGTTCTTGCCCAAGCGAGAAGGATAAGGGATATGGGGTTTGGGTGGTGAAGGTACAGGTGTAGGTAAAGGTTGAGATGTTGAAGGGTCATTTGTTGAAACTTCATCACGTCAAGGCGGAGACGGTAATGGTGCACTAATACTAGGTGTAGGAGGAGTAGGGATACATGGTGGTGGAGGAGGTGTAGATGATGGTGGTGGGATTGGTGGTCCTACGATGGTGACTCCACTACGAGTAGTAATAGCACTCACATTGGCTCGCGGATTAGTGACGGTGTTTGAAGGTAGAGAACTTGAAGTAGAAGGTTGAGCAGGGGGCAAGAAACTAGCAAGCATATTCTTCAAATCATTGGTTTGATTGCTGAAGGAGGATTGAATATCATTTCTAAGCTCGGATCTTATCTCATTTCCTTGCTTTGTGATATCTCCTTTAAGATTGATAATTTGGCTCTGCAAATTCTTGATTTGCTCACCTTGGGTTCTCATTATGGCCTCAACATCGGAGTTAATGGGTGGGGTTTGTTGGGTGGGTGGGTGATAAGGATTAGAAGCTCGTGGTGGGATTTGGTTGCTTCTAGTGTAGTTGTTGGCGGGGTTTTGGTTTTGAGGAGAAAAACCGGGTGAAAGGTAATTGTTGGAACGGTAGCTCAGCAGATTTCTATCCCCTTGTTGTCTAGCTTGGTAATTGTCCGGTGAATAATTACCGTAAGCAGCATACACATTTTCCGGATTTCCTTGTGTCGAAGGACAATCGATGTATGGGTGAGGACCGCCACATGTTTCACAAAGAGTAGCAACAGCTTTAACTTGTTGTTGTTGTTGGTTTGAAGCCAAGAGTTGCATACTTCTGCTCATTTCAGTCAGCACACGGGTGAGTTCGGTCATATCAGGGTTTGCTGAGGTGGAGGAAACATTGACTCTCGGGTTGTTCCTTGAAGAAGCAGAGGAATCCCAGTTCTTATGATGAGTGGTCATGTTCTCAATTAGCTCTCTACACTCCTCGGGTCTCCTTTTCATGAATGTGCCACTGGCGGCTGCATTGATCGTATCACGACCTCGAAAAGTCAGACCATTGTAGAAAGTATCAATCAATGTGACGGGAAGCATGTTGTGGTTTGGACAACGGTCGATCAAGACATTATATCTCTCCCAAGCGTCAAAAAGAGATTCATCGGGATCTTGCATGAAACCGCTGATCTGATTGCGAAGGCTTGTGACCATGGATGGTGGAAAGTAGCGCGACAAAAAGCGTTGAGTCATATCATCCCAAGTGTGAATAGAATTCTTCGGGAGACGATCAAACCATTTCTCAGCATGATGTAATAGAGTGTGTGGAAAGAGTTGTAGGCGAAGCTCATCCATTGTGGCACCAGCTAACTTCATGCTTTGGGTGATTGTAATGAACTTGTCGAGGTGTTTGTTGGCATCATCATCAGGCAATCCTCTAAATGGGTTTGTTTGTACTTGCTGAATCATGTGGTGCTTCAACGAAAACTCAGGAGCGTTGATTTGCATCGGCGCAATCGGTCCTCCTCGTCCAAACATTGTTGGTTGACAAAGTTCCTCCATGGTCCGAAGATCGGGCTGTGGAAGAGCATTGTTGTTATTATTATTATTATTCAGGTTCAGTGGAATGTTGTTGTTGTTAACACCTGCCATATCTAAATCTTCTTGAGGCTCGAGCTCTTGATAATTAGAAGATCGAGTACGCATACACCTGAAAATGCAAAAGAAAAAGAAACCAAACACAAAGACAATATATATACACAATAAAGATAAAATCTTTTTGGATTTTTGAAAATTTTAATTTTTATGGATTTTTATCAATTTTTTAATTTTTATGAGTTTTTGGAATTTTTTATGCAAGAAAAGTAACGTTCACAAGTGAACGGATCCCAAAAAGCAACGTGTCTCTCACAGAAAACTGTTGATCTTAACGAAAGAGCCGGCAGCGGCGCCATTTGATAACTCGTTTTTTTTTACCTAATTAAAAATTAAGTTCGTTTAAGTATGTCTAATCGAATTGATCTAGGTTCTCTATGTGACTCAGTCGTTCTTTGGTAAAACAAATATTTTTGGTTGGTTTTAAATTTAAATGAGAAAAGACTTAAAAGTAAATGTCGTTGAAAGTAAAGTGGCGTGAAAATTAAGTGCGTGAAAATAAATCTAAGTCTAATTAAAAAGAAAGGTGCGATATTTAAAAGCTTGACGGAAAGTAAATAATTAAATGACTTAAAATAAAACGTGACGAGAATTAAAATTAGACAAGTATAGGAAATGATAACGTAAAAATGAAACAAGACAAAGTAATAAAAGTAACTCCCAATCGGAATATATTCCGATCCTACCAATCGGAATATCAAACCTGGCCAATCGGAATGTCAATCGGAACCCAAATCGGAATGCTGTCACCACCAATCGGAATATCCAAAACACCTCCAATCTGAATGTTTAACTGCCTCTTGATCGGAATATGGTGACCTGGTCGGAATGCTAATCGGAAACCACTGATCGGAATACTGTCACTGTCCCAATCGGAAAACTGATTATGCACCTCGATCGGAATGTGGAAAGGAGAACCAATCGGAATGTTTGTCACTCACACACGATCGGAATACCAGTACCTTGCCCCAATCGGAATACCAAGCTCCCTCAATCGGAATGTTAAAACCCTTTTCAGATTTGTACCAATCGGAATGTATAACCCCTTTCCGATTGTCACGATCGGAAAACGGGGAAAAGTACACAAAATAAGCTAGAAAAATAAGCTAAACTCCTAATAAGCACAAGACGAAATCCTAATGTAAAAACGTGTAAAATTAAGCTATGAAACTAAAAGTTAAAAACTTTTAAGACACGAAATTAATAAACTTTAAGAAAAACAACTTTTTATATAAAAATAACTTTTGTAAAAACTATATAAACTTGAAAATAAATCAAATAAGCTATGAAAACAAGAGATTTAAAACAATCAAAAGCATAAAAATCAAATCTTTAACAAATCAACAAGTTAAAAACGTGCAAATCAAATAAAGGTAGAAGAAGATTAACAAGATAAAGTAAAGGAGCAAGTAATTAAAAGAAAAACTTACTTGAAATTAAAGGTAATTAAAGGTGCAAAACATGTATTTAAATGACAAGTAATTAAAGGTGCATAAAATAAAAGTGGAAGAGCTAATTTGTCAAGTTAGCCAACAACTTGAAAAGTAATTAGCTCATGACTATATATAGGGGATTTAGGGAGGAGGTTAGAGGAAACTTCCTCCCCTCCTTCCTTTCTTCCTTAATTGCATGCTTAGGTCCCTCCTCTTCTTTAATCTTTTTGTTAATTGCGCCATTAGTCCTTAAGCCTTCAAATCTTCTTTAATCTTGGACTTTAACGACTTTTGGCTCGGGATTTCTTTGGATTCGTCTTTTAATTCTTCAATAAATAAGACTTGAGTTCCTCGGCTTTAAGTGAACTTCCGTCTTTTGACTCTTTCTTCGATAAATCTTCAGAATTGGTCTTGGACCTCCGTTCTTTTTGCACTCTTGACTTCTTGACTTCGTCTTTCAATCTTTTTCTTCAATAAAAGTCCGTAAATTCTCGTGAATTCCCGTGTTTTCTCCACTTTTCACCTTTTCGTCCTAAATCACAACAAAAATACAAACCACGCATAATTCCGACATAAAAGACATAAAATACACGTTTTGGTCCGGTTATTATTGTAAATAAGTGGTAGAAAAGATGGGTGTTTACACACCTATCAGAACTCACTCTTACTTAGGGTCATTTACACACGCTTTTCCTAAATCGTCGTGCACGCTTGCCCTATATTTTAGTTGCTTGTTTTTCCTAAAGCAAGTATCTAATTTTACAACTACCACACCCTTTTGACACCAATAACGTCGCGAATTAAAGATGTTGTGGGTATTTGATCGTAACCATAAAAACCACTTTAAAAAGGTGTAACAAAGTGTTTGAAAAACATTTAACACCTTGAAAGTTTTGCCTTTTCAGAAATGCTCCCCCTTCACATGTGCATCGATAATCGAAAGTGTTTTGCACATGTAGGTAAGAGTTAAAGTGATTGAGTCTTATTTAAGATCACATTTTAATCACATTTTCTCCTCTATCTCTAATATATAAAATCTTTTGATATTAGAGATACCAAATTTGATTAAAATATATTTTGAAAAATAGTCTTGAAAATCTTCGGGAGAAAGATGTGTCAATCTTTGCATGAAGTTGAAATACCCCCCCTCAAAACTTGATCCAATTAAATTGTCATTGTGAGGATGTGATCTACGTTTTTCTTTTTGAGGATGGGAGTTGTTGAACACATAATTTTTGAATGATTTCGAATAATCATTGAAAAATTCTTGAAAAAATTGTGTTCAACGCTTTTTGAAAACCATTTCTTTTTGGCAACATGGTATTTCTAAAGCATAAACTTGAGTTCATCGACTTTGACTGTATTGACGAATCCACTCAAGTGTAAGAATATTTCTCTTCTTTTGCTGAGGGTAAGGGCACTAAATCGTACACTCCCCTGTAAATATAGATCCGGGTTGCAATCTAAAAGTGATTACAAGCCATTGTGTTGAGCTCAAAACGTTGAATGTTTTGTGACAAGCTCAACCCAAGATAGATTGCTCTGCCCATTGTTGGAAAAATTATCCAAAATAGACATTTTCCTTTATTAAAAATAGAGATGACATGTTTTGAAAAATATTTACAACTTTCATTCGAGCTTTATGTACACACCCGTGTCGTTATTGAGCGACATTTCTAGGTACGTCCATATTATCGATACTGAAAGACATGTCGAGGAGAATCTTTTTGGATTTTGAAAGATTTTTAATTTTGTGTTTTGCTTTTATGTGTTTTATATTTTTGTATTTTGATTTTCCAAGGATATTTACAAGTAGATGTTTGATACATGAATCAACCAGGCTTCTTTGCTAGAATCTCCAGTTCTGCTGGAGTCAAACATCTAATACCAATTTGCCTAACTAGGTACGCAAACCTCTCTTTCGAAAGAGCTTTTGTAAACAAGTCAGCTAATTGGTAATCAGTTCTAACAAAGTATAGTTCAACGATACCCCTTTCAACTTGTTCCTTAATGAAGTGATATCTGACATCAATGTGCTTCGTACGGGAATGTTGTACCGGATTGCAGGAGATGGCTATGGCGGACTTTGAGTTACAGTACATAGGTACTTTATCAAAGTGGAAGCCATAATCCGTGAGTTGCGTTCTCATCCAAAGAACTTGAGCACAACACGCAGATAGAGACACATACTCCGCTTCGGCTGATGACAGTGACGTGAAATCCTGCTTCTTGGAAGACCATCCCACAAGCTTATCTTGACCTAGAAATTGTGCACCACCAGAAGTAATTTTACGTGTATCAAGACACCCTGCGTGATCAGAATCTGAATAGGACGTTAGAAAGAAACCGGTTTCCCTCGGATACCAGAGTCCCAAATGAATGGTATTCTTGAGGTACCGAAAGATCCGTTTAACCTCCTTGAGGTGCTTTTCAGTGGGTCGTGCATGATATCGTGCACAATAACACGTAGCATGTGATATATCTGGTCGACTTGCTGTTAAGTACATGAGGGAGCCGATCATGGAACGATATTTCGTTTGATCTATTGTATCGCCCTCCAAATCAGCATCTAGGGATGTGGTTGATAATGGTGTCCCAACGGGGTCACATGAGGTCAGACCATGCTTTTTGATTATCTCTTGACAATACTTAGCTTGGTTGATAAAGATACCACTTGGGGATTGGTGAACTTGAATTCCTTGAAAGAATTTTAGTTCGTCCATCATAGACATTTCAAATTTGCTGTGCATTACTTTTCCAAACCATTTTGAAATTTTTGGGTTTGTAGACCCGAAAATAATGTCATCAACATAAATCTACAAAAGCAAAATGTCATCCACGTATTTATAAGTGAACAAAGTTAGATCAATGGAACCTTTTGAGAAACCTTTGGATACCAGAAATTTTGAGAGCTCGTCATACCACGCCGTTGGAACTTGCTTGAGTCCATAAAGTGCTTTGTGGAGACGATACACCTTGTAAGGATAATGAGGATTGACGAATCCTTCCGGCTATGTGACATAGACTTCTTCCTTCAAAGGACCTGTTAAAGTGATGGTCATATAATATATCGTTGCAAAGCTCGTGAAAAATGTTATGTAATGATGTCGAGAGTTTTTAGTTATTATTGTTATGTAACAGGATTTAGTCCCGAACACACAAATGAGGAAGGCCTCCTAAACAATTCTTAATTAGTATAAAAGGCCCCCTAAGCCTTATTTGTGTGTGTTCTTTCCATTTTGATTAGTTCTAGAGAGAGAAAGGTGTTTGTTTCTCTCACTAGGAAAACACCAACTTTGTATTTCTTTTCTTCTCTTCATCTTAATCTAATCTTTCTTTTTTAGTTTAATCATCATCATGTTATTTGTGTTTGATTAGTCGTGTGATTAAGTCCTACAAGTGGTATCATTCGCCAAGGGATTCGTAGTTAGCTTTAGTGTTGATTTGGTGTGGATTTGGTATTGATTTCGTGGGTTTTTTGGTATAGGCTATTGGATTCGGTTAGTATTTGAGGCTTTGAGGTGTTGTTATTGGTGTGATCGAAGTGGTTATTGATTTTTGGTGGATTCGAGGTATTGTTTTGGTGGTTTAATTATATATCTGACGTCTCAATACTGTATATCTGTATTTTCGGAATAATCTTCGCAAAAGGGTTTTACATTCCGAAATCCTACCATTTTTCTGAAAAAAAATTCTGAAAAAACCCATTTTTCCGAAAATATTTCTCTGAAAATCCATTTATTCCGAAAAAGTCATTTCTCTGAAAATCCATTTATTCCGAAAAAACCATTTCTCTGAAAATCGATTTATTCCGAAAAAACCATTTCTCTGAAAATCCATTTATTCCAAAAAAGCCATTTCTTTGAAAATCCATTTATTCCGAGAAAGCCATTTCTCTGAAAATCCATCTTTTTCCGAAAAAGTCTTTTTCTCTGAAATCATCATTATTCCGAAAAAGTCTTTTCTCTGAAATCATCATTATTTCGAAAAAGTCCTTTTTCTCTGAAAACTTCTTTTTTCCGAAAAAGTTCATTTTCTCTGAAAATCTATGTTATTCCGAAAAAGCTCATTTTTCTGAAAAAGTATTTATTCCGAAAAAACCTTTATTCCGAAAAAGTGATTTTTTCTGAAAACCCCTTTATTCCGAAAAAAACCTTTATTCCAAAAAGTGACTTTTCTGAAAAACCCCTTTATTCCGAAAAAACCTTTATTCCGAAAAAACCTTTATTCCGAAAAACCTTTATTCCGAAAAAGTGATTTTCTGGTTTCAGGAGAGCTCATTTTTAGAGGATTTAATCATATTTAGGGGATTTTAACTTCAACATTCTGCTTTCTACGAATTGAGATCCTGTTTTTCACACGAATTCTACAATGACGTCTCAACAAGATATTTACGCTGCGGGTACTGAGAATCGTCCTCCCATGCTCACCAAGGAGAACTACACTACATGGGCTAGTCGTCTCCTTCGTTATGCAAAATGTAAACCTTTGGGAAAATTGATTGTCAACTCGATTCAAAAAGGTCCGTATGTTAAAAGAACAATCATTGTGCCTGGGGATCCTACGAATGCTAACCCAGTGGCTGACTCTAGTCATGAGCAAACGGATGAAGAATTATCTGAAGCTGAATCTAAACAACTCGACGCTGATGATCAAGCAATTCAAGTCATCCTCATGGGACTTCCCGAAGATGTTTATGCTGCTGTCGATAGTTGTGAAACCGCACACGAGATGTGGCTTAGGATTCAAAAAATGATGAAGGGGAGTTAAATTGGTTTACAAGAAAAGGAAACTAAGTTGCTTCGTGAATGGGAGAAATTTACGTCTACTGAAGGGGAACAAATTGAACCTTACTATCATCGATTTTCAACCCTCAAGAATCATCTTAGAAGAAACAAACATGAACCTGCACAAATTGCTACAAACATCAAATTTCTTGATAATCTTCCTTCTGAATGGTCAAGATATGTCACTCTTGTCTATCAAACCAAGGATCTTCATGTAGTGGACTACACTCAAGTATATGATTATTTGAAGATGAATCAAGATGAAGCTAACGAAGTTAGGGCTGAAAGACGTGCCAAGACACAAGATCCATTGGCTTTCATGGAAAACTCTCCATCATCTATATCATATCCCATGGTACCTTACAATCAACCCTCATCAAGTAACTTCATGCCACAACAACAACAACAACTCACCCCTTATGGATATCAACCTCCTACTGCTGTGAACTACTTACAACAACCCATTGCCTGTTTTGATGACATCACCGATCCTACTCATGCGATTAATACTGGTCTTGCACTTCTCGCAAAGGCATTCAAATTTACCATTAACCCCACCAACAATAATCAGAGAATCTCCTCGAACACTAGAAATAGGCAGATTGCTCAACCTTTCATGAATGCGAATCAAGATCGTCAATTGGTAGCTGCTGGACACAATATGGTCAGAATGTTAGGAATGCAGGAAATCAGTATGGACAAATTCGTGGTCAGAATCCAAATGTTCCAAATGTGGGTAATCAGAATGGGTTAATAGTTGTGCCAGCAGTTGGTAGTCAGATGGGAAACATTGTGGTTGCAAGGGCTGAGAATACTGGTACGGGAAATGGAAACAACAATTGACAGGTTCAGTGCTACAACTGCAAGGGAATTGGTCGTTATGCTCGAGATTGCACAGCCAAAAAGAAGAGGGATGCTGCTTATCTTCAGAGTCAGCTTCTCATAGCACAAAAAGAAGAGGAAGGGATTCCACTTCAAGCTGAGGAATTTGATCTTATGGCTTCTGCTGCAGAATATGACGAGGAAGAAGAGGTGAATGCCAACTACATCTTGATGGAAAACTTACAGCAAGCATCAACCTCTGGAATGCATGATGACAAAGCTCCCGTCTATGATTCAGACGGTCCCTCTAAGGTACACTCAAGTTTTGATGATAATGATATATATAATATGTCTAATCAGGAGGAAGAGTATACTGAGATTCTTGAGCCCTACATTGAGACACAAGGGGACCAAACGAATAATAGTAATATTATTTCGAATGAGCCCAGTGTGTACCTTAGTGTGGATCAAGTTGCCCAACCTACAACCCTTCCTGATGAGACACATGCGTATTATAAATCTCTATTTGATAAGCTTGCTAAGGATGTACATCATGCTACGGTGGTTAATAATAAGTTTAGAGAAACTAATGCCAAATTGACCACTGAGCTTGCGGGATATAAGGAACGGAAGAAAAGTTTTGAGATTCATCATGCTAAAATCAAGGAACTTGAACAAGCTCATGCTACATCGGTTTATCAAAAAAATGCACAACTAAGAAATTAAATGCCTTACACTTAAGTAGTGCTAAAAAGATAAGCGAATTGAATGATGAAATCACCTCTCTTAATAAACAGCTTTCAATTGAAAAATCTATTATTCTAGAGTTAAAAGAAGAACGAAAAAAGCTGAAACATGATTTCAAAATTCGAGAAGATGGGATTCTTGAGGATATTTTTAAAGCTCAGGATAGGATTAGAGAATTAGACAACCTTTTAGTTAAACGTGGCTAATCTATGTAGACTATAAATATGCTCGCACCAAAAGTGAATGAAATAAATTACACTCGATACAAATTGGCTTTAGGTTGTCCTCTTCCCCCTAATCCCGGATACCTTATGCAAGTTCAGGCCACTAATGAAACTTTATATAATGGTAGTGTGCTATTGTATGATGAGCATGATCCTTCTAGTGTGCATGATTCCGAGGAAACTACTGAACTTGCTGTAGAGACTCGTTTAAGAATGAAAAAGCTTGATAAAGAAGTGACACCCGTGTATTATCCGAAAATTAATCCTCCAACTGCTTTTGTTCGGTCTAAAACGAGTACTGAAATGCTTTTGCTACCAAGTGAGGAATTGTCTGATGACCCTCCTAAACCGAGTATCATCTAAACGAGCTTAAAGATAACTTTGTCATTCTTAAACGTGTTGTTAATTCCAAAATAACTGGAGGAAATTTTACATCACCTGTTCAGATTGAGGTCCATAAAATTCTTCAAAACAATATTAATCCGATTATTAATCAAGTTGATGCGAGGTTAGGTAATTTGGAAAACGCTTTTCTAAAAGAATTTGCCAACTTTGTTGAAGACTTTAAATCTTAGGCGAAGGAAGCTGATGAATCTCTTGAGAAAATCAAAGTTTTGGAAAATGATCATGAACGCCTCTCTAAAGCTCGTGATTGTATTGATAGTAGCCCTGTTGTGTTAAGTACCTCTGTGTCGCATAATGAAAACCTTCAAACTGAGCTTGATCTTATGAAAGAGAAAATGTAATTTTATGTCATTAAAAAGGATAAAGAATTCACCGATCTTTGGAATAAATTTGTCAAAAAATGTGATGAATGCAAATATGACAAGATTTCGTATGAAAAAGCTTACAATGAAATGCAACAAACTATCGCACGGCTGCAGGCTCAGTTGGGAGAGGTTAAGGAGCCGAATTTGGCCTCTTCAGGGTTAGAGAGTTCTAGTGATGGTAATGTTCAGAAGCTTAAGGATAAGATTGCAGATTTAGAATCTGTTGTCGTTTCATATAAGCGGGCTGTTGAACAAAGCAAGTCTGTCTATCAGAAACTTATTGATAAAATCTGTGAGAACTGTAAATTAAAGGCCTTGTTAAAAGATAAGACTTCTAAGCCTAGCTCGATTGTGGATACGATGATCCAGAAACCAGCAACCTCGGGACCCACTCGTATTGCTGTAACACCGTGGAATAAAAGCTGCTGTTATAGCCCCAGGTATGTTTCGCGTTAGACCTTCATCTCAACTAGGGTAGATAACTCTGTGCCTAACAACCAATGTAAAGCAAGCGTTAGGACAAAACCGACCACTATCGCACAACCACAAGTCATTGATTTAAACAATGATAATTCTAACAAGCGTGTGTCTTTCTACAGGAATGAACAACTACACTAAGAGCAGAAGGCCACAGCCTATGAGCAATACAAGGAATGATAGGGTCCCTTTTTCCTTTAGAAGTAGTCGTCTTAAGGCTAATAATGTGGAAGTAGAAGAACACCGTAGGAATTTACCCTTTTTTATTCATAATCAGAAACTTAATTCTTCTGAATGTAATGACTTTAAACTTGCTATTCGGAATGAAAAATCTGAAGTTATTTGTGCTAAATGTAATAAATGTTTCTTTACTATTAGTCATGATGTTTGTGGTTTGACTATGAATGGTCTGAACTGTGGTGGTTACACTCGACTTGACAAGCTTTCTATCAGCGAAACACATAGCACTCCTAATGCTAAAGTGTATGTTCCGAAAACTAAGCAGGTATGGTCCACTGAAAGTCTTGCTACACCTAGAAGTCCTAGAGTTACCTCTAAGTGGGTGCCTACTGGAAGATATTTTGCCTCTAATGGTCATGTTATTAATTCTAGTAGATCTCATACTGACAGTGAAATGTCGGTATGTGATATGGATTAATTATTACCTAACCATACATGAACCTATTTCTTCGGTTGCCAAATTTTCTCTTCTCTTATCATTGGAAGGCTGTTGAAATTTGTCTCTGGTGCATGGACTCGGGCTGTTCCAAACATATGACTGGGAATCGAAGTCTTCTCAAGAACTTTGTATGGCGTTTTATGGGAACAGTTCGATTTGGAAATGATCATGTTGCGGCAATTCTAGGCTATGGTGATCTTCATTAGGGAAATATTATCATCACCAGAGTTTCTTTTGTTGATGGCTTGGGACACAATTTGTTCTCGGTTGGGCAATTTTGTGATTCAGATTTGGAGGTTGCCTTCAGAAGTCATACTTGCTTTGTTAGGGATCTTGAAGGAATTGATATGTTGAAAGGAAATCGCACAACAAACCTTTACACCATTAATCTTTTTCAAATGTCTGCTGCATCTCCAATTTATCTCATGGCCCGGGCTACTTCAACAAAGTCATGGTTATTGTGACAACCCTGGTTTTGAGGTTCGTCACTTAGTTTTATTTTGTGCTAGTTACGTGTCTTTACGTGTTGATGTGCTAATTGGAGTGTATAGATTGTGGTTTGGATATCGTTTCCGGTACGGGGTACCTTGTGAGTGAAACGATGTGTGATGATTTCATGTTCATGAGTTCACATGGTAGTGACTATGAAATGAGATGGTGTTATTTAGTGGTTTTACGTATACGTATATGTATTATAGAAAATCGTATTTTTACGATTTATGGTTTAGCAATTAGAGGTCTCGGATGAGGTAATTAGTCATATGAATATTTTTCCGGATGGTTTTAAGTCATTTGGGACTTATTTATAAAGTTTATTTCAAAATTTGAGATTTTTTATAAAAGTGTATATTTTACGTCTTTTACGGTAAAACGCGTAAATTTGACTAGTTTTACGGTTTTGAGGTTTTGAAGGCTTTAGGAGCCGAAATAAATTAAGGTAAATTAAGGTAATATTAATAAGATATTAATTAACAATAAAAATAAAAAAAATAAAAAAATATATATATGAGGTGGTTTGGGACGAATCAAAAGAAAAGAAAAGGGAAAAAAAGAAAAAGGGAACCGAGCTTTTGTAATGGGCCAAGGACTTGTTAGGAAACTATATAAATACTTTTTATTAACCAAAACACTTAATAAAACCCCTGGAGATTACCTTCAAGTCGGCATCAATGGTGGTGTTAGGGTTCTTCATTAATTTTTCTTCTTTCAAAAATTCTAAGGTAAAATCTTTAATACTCTTTTAAATTAAAGTGTTTTAATTCTTTCTCAATCATCTTATGATGGATTTAGGTTAGGGTTTAAATAATAATCTGTATTTTAATGATATTATAATGATTAGATGGTTTAGGGTTTGTAAATAATGGGGTTATGGGTAATTAATTAGGTTAAATTAATTAAACCCGTTTTTAAAAACTAGGCAGAATTTTGGGTCATTGTTTTGATCATATAGGGAGATCTACAAACTCTTATTTTGCGATCCACATATCACTGGAAAGCTAATTGAAGTGGCTTTCCAATGCAAGAAACTAGAACTAAATTGGAGGTCAGGAAGTGGGTCAAAAACAGGTTACAACAGTCGGAGGTCAAAACAGTTTTGAAGTCAGCCTGTTTTCTTTTTAAGTTTTGGGTTGTTTGGGGTACTTAGGGTTGCACTGGGATCTTCTCACGAACATGAGAGATGGTTTATATATTATAATAAGTATCTGCACTTTGGCTAAGGTTTTGGTTTAGGGTAAGACCCCCTAATTGTAACAAACTTTTCATACGTTTAAAATCAGTGAATTATGGATAGGTATCAATATATATACATATATCGGGGCCTTAACAGTAGCTTTAAGGTTAGGGAAAGTGGGAGGTTTTAGCTAACATATGTAAAAGTATGAATATTCTTTTTACAGAAACCATGGGTATGTTTAAGTGGACGTTTGACTTAAAGTTTTGAGACCTAAAAACTTGGACTATTTTGTGTAAAATATGAACGGGATAGTTATTAAACTTAACCAAGTTAAGGACTTGTTAAGGAAAGGTAATCGGGTGATTAGAGCTTATCAATGAGGTATTTATATGGGAGTAGGCTAGATGTCCATCATAGGTTGATGAGCCATCTTAGTGATTGGTTCATATTTTGATTGCGTGTTTTTGGTTTGTTAGCTTTTTGCTAGTGCGAGGACTTTTGAAGAAGCAATCAGGTGAGTTTCATAGTCCCATGTTTACTATTGATTTTGACTTCCAGATGGGATGGAAGAGACACTGTGTTGAGTTATTTATAAATTGTTGCTGTGAATGTTTTATGGTTGTGATGGACTTGTGTGTACATTATGTGATTAACTGCTATGTGATTCTTGATTGTGTATGATTTGGATCGGGGGACACGTGTCGTCTCAGTTATTGTGGTTTGACAAGGTAGGTGCCTTGGGGAGGTACATAGTGTGATCGTCTATGGGACCAATGGATAATGACAAGGTAGTGGCCTTGGGATAGGTACATAGTGTGATCATCTATGGTGCCATGGTGTTTGGTAAGGCTGAGGGCCTTGATTTTTGGTTTGGTATGATTGATCTTGAATGTTAGTTGTTAATACATATTTTGTAACACATTGTCCATATGTTATTGTGTTGATGGTTGTTATTCACAACTTATAACTGATTTAGCGTTAGAGTCTAAACCTATGACTCTCACCAACTTTATGTTGACGTGTTTTAGTTTATCTTTCAGGTGTGAATGTGTTTAAGCTTGAGGATAGAAGTGGCTAGACTTGGATGCCTTAGGATTGCATATGGAAGGAGATCCCCGTTCCTTCTTAGTTTACCTTTATGTTTTTTTATAAGTGATACATGTTGGCACCTATATGTTTGTTTGGTTTATGTTTATTGTTTATCTTGGGTAAGTGGTAGGACTGTTACCTACTTACCTAGACTCCTGCTTTGTTGAGATATTGTCCTGACATTTGTGTCGCCATTTATGACATCATATTTGCATTTTAGTTTTCTCTATAGAGACACCGTTTGTTGTGATGATATCCATATGTCGCGTCCCATATTCCGCCATGTTGGGGTGTGACAGAATGGTATCAGAGACAATGGTTATAGAGAATTAGGTTGCCTAGTTGTGTAGCCTAGTCTATAGCTTAAGGGTCTCTGCATATAGGCGTCATAGGAGTATGTGTGCATTTTATAATAATTGATGTGTTTGGATGTTATTTATTGCGATGTTTTGACTAGTATGAATTGAACCGTAGTATGTTCATACTTAGTCACATTTTATTTTCTTTTCGGGTTTGTGACTAGTGCGGGTTGAACCATAATCGTCCACGCTAGTCACTGCTGTATTTTGCTTAAATTGTACATTATAGTACATAATTTAGTACAAGGTAGTTTCTATCTTTTATCGAGTTATTTTACATACCTGAGGTATGTTATTTTTCTTTTGATGTTTAAGTCATGTTCCCTAAGAATCGTGTGGTGGTTCGAGTTACTAGGAGTAGGTGGATAGGAAGGGTTTTAAGCTGTTTCCACTCTTACGGGCGACATGACTTATAACTGATGATGTTTTCGTTTTGGATTTAGTCTATGCTGTTTTAGCTAGACTATGGATTTTTGTATTCCAAGAGTATTACTATGTTATTTTAATAGATGGAGTTTTGGACTTTATTGTTTATGTGGTTATGAGCTTATGTGAGTAGATGGATTATGTGTTATATGTTGTATTGATTCTTATAAGTGTCATCATAGGAGGGAGTGCATTGGGGGAAGGGTAATTGTATAAGTATGGTGGCCAACATAGTTATACAAGTACCACAACTTCAATGGGTTCTCAAGTATGATTGCATGAAAGAGGGTTAGTACATGCTTGTATATGATGAGATGTAGAATTTGGGTATACGTATAATATATGGGTTTTGTGCCTTGTTATGGCATGGTGAGATGGTGAGAAGGTAATTACTCGTATGGAAAAACGAGTGTATAAATCGATTGATTGACTTGACATGTATGATAACGAGTATGTTTGGGAGATTTGATAGGTATACATATGTAGATGTATATATACTAATAGATGTTATGTTATGATTTACGGTCGTTCAATAGCTATTATAATTTGAACGTTCCTGGTACTCTCTTGTGTTTAAACAATTTATTAGAGCTCGAGTTTGGGGGAGTTTCAACGACGTTTTGGATCTTTTGAAGTGTTTCTTGTAGCGTATTCTTTGAGTTTCGTATTTCACGTGTACGTTCTAAAATGGTGTTCTTGGTTTTAAGTCTATTGAAGTAACTTGGGATTTCTTTTGAAATAATGAAATCTTTTGTGTTGGGTCTTACATTTCTTTTGGTCGGTATAAATTGAGAAAAAGGGGGACTTGGAAATCTATTATAGGGTTAGATAGTTGGTTGTATTCGTTAAAATAAGGGTAAGGTGTTGGAGTCGTGTTTGAAACAAGGTGCAACATAAGACTTCTTTTTAATAAACACTTATTTATTTCAAATTCTAAAAGACTTTCTTTAAAATAGAGCGAAGTAAAATTTCTTTCTACTTACATAGTTTATATAATTGGGTTTAACCGATTCACGTCATTTTAAATTATTAATACGAGGTTTAATTGAGTTTATGAAGGTTACACATACAATTATATCTTTCATTTAAAAGGATTGCATTAATCACTAAGTTTATTCTTTAGTTTTTAAAACAACTAGTATAAAATTGTTTTGGTCATAACTTGTTCGTTTTTAGAGCTTTTTGAGTGATTCAAAAGCCAAAAACTATGTACTCGGAACGTACTTTTCAAATATTCAGAATGTATAGTCATGGGAGGTCAGTATCTTGGCCGGAATTATTGTACAAGTGTCGGGTTAAAGGTTGAGTTTGAATAGTAGTTTATTTTTATGATTTGGGATGCACGGGATACCTAGTTTTTGAGTTGAGTTTTGAGTTTGTCAAGAGGGTTGTTTGTAGATTGTTTGAGTCACATAGATGTGGGAGGTAATAATAAATAGATAAAAAAAAAGATATATATTCTTTTGGAAAAGTAGATCTTTAGCACGGTTTAAATAATATGTCGCGGGGCGTAATATGTTTGGTTGTCATTGGGTGTTTCTTGGATTATTTTTCGTTGTGATGGGTCATTTTGAATTGATACACGTTTTGGGTTTTAGTTTTCTTTTGAGTCTCATGGTTTTTGACTTGTTTTAGCTGGTGCACGTGAAATGTCGTTAGTTATCAGTGGGTTTGATTCGTGGATCGTATCTGATGGATTCAGGATGTAGTTTTTGTATCGTATTGTTCGGGAGTGTTGAGGTAGTCATATGAAAGACTTGGTCGCGCCTACACGATTAAGTAGGTGGTCATGAGAGAACGATCGGAATACCCTTAGTGGGGAGGAAAGAAGTTCGTAGACGAACTAGTGTGGTCATGAGGTCTCTTAGGAGTACCAAGGAGGTGAATAGAGATTTCTGGGATATTAACACAAGTAACGCGCCATAGAGAGTGTTGGAAGGGGATGTAATACCTCAAAGGTATTTATGATTGTTCGTAGGGCATATAAGTTTTCCGAAAATTTCCTGAAATTTATTAGGTTTGCCTATTACTGTGAGGTAGAACCATAAATAGAGCAAGTAGGAGAAGTGAGAGGAGTTGTAGTTAGTGCCCTTCCAAGGCAAATCGTTGATGGAGTGATTTAAAAACAAGAGCTGTTAGAGATTGCAAGGAATGTCGGATAAAAGTTGAGTTGCTTAGTAGTAGATTGGATGTGGAAAGAGGTTGAGTGGTCTGATGAGAGGAAGTACCGGTCTTTTAAGATGCGTGTAGAATTTTGCAAGAAGAACGAGGTAGGAATTTATTCGTATTACCGCTAAGAGATGGTGCAAGGAGGACATAGTTGAAATTGCTAAGGATGTTGTATGAACGCTTTGGGTTTACGGTTATGCATTTGGCTTCGCCAAAGCACTAGCGGTTTTCATGGTGTCAATGAACCAAGTGTGCATGAACGTGTATAAACGAGTTGTCATCAGGAGCGTCGACAACATCTTGAACTACTCAAATCTGAGAAGGAGAGTGAGGCGAATTATGTGTTGGTTTTGGAGTGGAGTTATACGTGAGATTTTCGGGTGTGAGTTTTTAGTATTAAGTTTACCATGATGAGTAGTTAGAGATGATGGCATATCATGGAACCAGCAAGGGGCGAAGTGAAGAAGGATGAGGAAGCATTTTGGAGGCTGAAGAGGTGGATTGGATAATGAGCCGATCTTGGCATTATCAGAATGACTAGATGAGTTCGCGAAGCATGACGATACGTGGAGTAAGGATTTGGATGTGTACGAGAATGATAAAGAAAGGCGATTGCTTATATGTTGCAAGAACTGAAGATTTGGAAGAACTAGATATGACTTAATTAGTGGAGTTGGATTGTTATATCTGCCTAGAATGCTAGAGGCATTTGGTGTATGAGACGTAGAGAATGATCTATACGGATCATAAACGTCTCCAACACATACTCAATCATCTTGATTGAACATTTGACAAAGGTGATGGGTGGGGTTAAGTGGTGAAAGAAAATTGCAAGGCCAAGTACCATCTGGGAAAGGCAGGCATGGTTGATGAGACCTGGAATAAGAAGAATGAAGTGAAGCTAAGACTATATGGATGGCGTATTAGGGTGGTTTGGATGAAGGATGTAGGTTGCACGAGTTGAGTTGTCTAAAGAAGAGAACGCGTCAACATGTATGTTGCGTGGCTTGGACAATCATATGGAGAAAAGGGACGTAGACTATACTTCCTACATATATAGGAGTAGCTTAGAAAGGGCGATGTAAGGATGAAGTTGGTGAAAGGAATACATAATGCGGTGGAGGAATAAGTACGACGAGAGTTGGGTGATAGTCGATAGACAGACTAATTCATCTCATATTCAAGAGGAATGAGAAGTCACGTAGTTGAGAAGTTGGAAGGATTGCGTACGAATGTGATGGAATAGAGGGTTTTGGCGTAAAAGTTAGCCTAATACGTATGGAATGCCTTATGGAGGATTATGGCAAGGGAAGAAATGATGGGAAGCATCACATCGTGATGTATGGTATGAGTTGAGGAAAGAGAAGGAAGTAAAATAGGTCGAGATAGGAACCGAAGGTAAAACTTTGGTAGAGCCTAATGAGTAGAATAAAGCACAACGCAGGCTAATACTGTCGTGGTGTGGAAAAGGAAATGGCACTGACCTATACTGATTGTTTGGGAGGCTTAGTATCGATAATCGAATGGATGAGGAGTTATAGGTGTGATATGCCATAGGGATGAAGGGCTTGGTCTAACTGAGATAACCGTCCTTTTGATGATGTGTATAGATCATAAGTTGATTTATATTGGAAGAACTAATGGATATGTGAAAGACCGCCATAGGTCACTTTGTAAGGAGATTGGAATCTTTAAGTAGTTTGGGGTACGGACTGAAGGGAGTTGATGAACATGATTGGATATGAGTATATCCAGCGAACTGGGAAAAGGATAGGCAAGTGAGATATTTATACAACCTTAGGAGTTACACTGAGGGCATGAGTGATTGATAAGAGGGAGTTAGGAAACTCATTAGCGATGGCTGAGTTTTTCGTATAATGATAGTTATCATACTAGAGGTCGATAAATGCCATTGAAGGCACTATATGAAAGGATCGGGTGAGTTGTCCCCATGGTGGACTAGAATTGGTAAAAGAGGCTACCAATGCGGTAATGATGTAGAAAAGGGGGAAACCACTAGAGTTAGTGACAAAGTTAGGGAGTTTCACCCATAGTAGCGGGTGGTATGTTTTGGTAAAATGGAAGAGTTGATGTAGAGTTTTGTAGGTCCATTTATGATCTTTGGAAATATTGGACCATTAGCTTATGAGCATAGAATTACCTGGGGGAAATGAGTTGTATACATGATACATTTCATGTATTGAGATTTGGTAAAGGTTGGTTGCGAATGTATTTTTCATGTACAGTTATTCGAGACTTGTATTAAAAAGAGTCTTTGTTTTATCAAAGAGTCATTTGTGAGATTTATTGACTGTAAGGGCAAGAGTTTGGCAATGAGTTTAATTATTTTTGGTTTGTATATGTGGTATTTTGAAACTTGAACTAAAGTTCACGTGGGAATGAGAGGAGTTCATTTAGAACATCCTCGTGTGGTGTGTTGTTTGTGTGTTTGATCCTAAGGAGTAAATCTCGGGACGAGATTTCTATTAGGAGGGAGTGATGTGACAACCCTGGTTTTGAGGTTCGTCACTTAGTTTTATTTTGTGCTAGTTACGTGTCTTTATGTGTTGATGTGCTAATTGGAGTGTATAGATTGTGGTTTGGATATCGTTTCCGGTACGGGGTACCTTGTGAGTGAAACGATGTGTGATGATTTCATGTTCATGAGTTCACATGGTAGTGACTATGAAATGAGATGGTGTTATTTAGTGGTTTTACGTATACGTATATGTATTATAGAAAATCGTATTTTTACGATTTACGGTTTAGCAATTAGAGGTCTCGGATGAGGTAATTAGTCATATGAATATTTTTCCGGATGGTTTTAAGTCATTTGGGACTTAGTTATAAAGTTTATTTCAAAATTTGAGATTTTTTATAAAAGTGTATATTTTACGTCTTTTACGGTAAAACGCGTAAATTTGACTAGTTTTACGGTTTTAAGGTTTTGAAGGCTTTAGGAGCTGAAATAAATTAAGGTAAATTAAGGTAATATTAATAAGATATTAATTAACAATAAAAAGAAAAAAAAATAAAAAAATATATATATGAGGCGGTTTGGGACGAATCAAAAGAAAAGAAAAGGGGAAAAAAAGGAAAAAGGGAACCGAGCTTTTGTAATGGGCCAAGGACTTGTTAGGAAACTATATAAATACTTTTTATTAACCAAAACACTTCATAAAACCCCTGGAGATCACCTTCAAGTCGGCATCAATGGTGGTGTTAGGGTTCTTCATTAATTTTTCTTCTTTCAAAAATTCTAAGGTAAAATCTTTAATACTCTTTTTAATTAAAGTGTTTTAATTCTTTCTCAATCATCTTATGATGGATTTAGGTTAGGGTCTAAATAATAATCTGTATTTTAATGATATTATAATGATTAGATGGTTTAGGGTTTTTAATTAATGGGGTTATGGGTAATTAATTAGGTTAAATTAATTAAACCCGTTTTTAAAAACTGGGCAAAATTTTGGGTCATTGTTTTGATCATATAGGGAGATCTACAAACTCTTATTTTGCGATCCACATATCCCTGGAAACTAATTGAAGTGGCTTTCCAATGCAAGAAACTAGAACTAAATTGGAGGTCGGGAAGTGGGTCAAAAACAGGTTACAACAGTAGGAGGTCAAAATAGTTTTGAAGTCAGCCTGTTTTCTTTTTAAGTTTTGGGTTGTTTAGGGTACTTAGGGTTGCATTGGGATCTTCTCACAAAAATGAAAGATGGTTTATATATTATAGTAAGTATCTGCACTTTGGCTAAGGTTGTGGTTTAGGGTAAGACCCCCTAATTGTAACAAACTTTGCATACGTTTAAAATCAGTGAATTATGGATAGGTATCAATATATATACATATATCGGGGCCTTAACAGTAGCTTTAAGGTTAGGTCAAGTGGGAGGTTTTAGCTAACATATGTAAAAGTATGAATATTCCTTTTACAGAAACCATGGGTATGTTTAAGTGGACGTTTGACTTAAAGTTTTGAGACCTAAAAACTTGGACTATTTTGTGTAAAATATGAACGGGATAGTTATTAAACTTAACCAAGTTAAGGACTTGTTAAGGAAGGGTAATCGGGTGATTAGAGCTTATCAATGAGGTATTTATATGGGAGTAGGCTAGATGTCCATCATAGGTTGATGAGCCATCTTAGTGATTGGTTCATATTTTGATTGGGTGTTTTTGGTTTGTTAGCTTGTTGCTAGTGCGAGGACTTTTGAAGAAGCAATCATGTGAGTTTCATAGTCCCATGTTTACTATTGATTTTGACTTCCAAATGGGATGGAAGAGACACTGTGTTGAGTTATTTATAAATTGTTGCTGTGAATGTTTTATGGTTGTGATGGACTTGTGTGTATATTATGTGATTAACTGCTATGTGATTCTTGATTGTGTATGATTTTGATCGTGGGAAACGTGCCGTCTCAGTTATTGTGGTTTGACAAGGTAGGAGCATTTGGGAGGTACATAGCGTGATCGTCTATGGGACCAATGGATAATGACAAGGTAGTGGCCTTGGGATAGGTACATAGTGTGATCATCTATGGTACCATGGTGTTTGGTAAGGCTGAGGGCCTTGAATTTTGGTTTGGTATGATTGATCTTGAATGTTAGTTGTTAATACATATTTTGTAACACATTATCCATATGTTATTGTGTTGATGGTTGTTATTCACAGCTTATAACTGATCTAGCGTTAGAGTCTAAACCTATGACTCTCACCAACTTTATGTTGACGTGTTTTAGTTTATCTTTCAGGTGTGAATGTGTTTAAGCTTGAGGATAGAAGTGGCTAGACATGGATGCCTTAGGATTGCATATAGAAGGAGATCCCCATTCCTTCTTAGTTTACCTTTATGTTTTTTTATAAGTGATACATGTTGGCACCTATATGTTTGTTTGGTTTATGTTTATTGTTTGTCTTGGGTAAGTGGTAGGACTGTTACCTACTTACCTAGACTCATGCTTTGTTGAGATATTGTCATGACATTTGTGTCGCCATTTATGACATTATATTTGCATTTTAGTTTTCTCTATAGAGACACCGTTTGTTGTGATGATATCCATACGTCGCGCCCCATATTCCGCCATGTTGGGGTGTGACAGTTATGGCATCAAAGGTTATCTCATCTCAATTTCGATGCCATCACCCAACTTGCAAAAGATGATCTTGTTACCGTTCTTCCAAAGTTCAAATATACTAAAGACCATCTTTGTCCATCATGTGAGCAAGGTAAAAGCAAGAAGAAGCCTCACAAACCCAAACCTGTTCCAAATTCGACGAATAGGTTGCATCTCCTTCATATGGATTTGTGTGGCCCAATGAGAATCAAAAGTATTAATGGAAAGCGGTATGTCCTTGTGATTATGGATGATTATTCTCGTTACACATGGGTTCATTTTCTTTCTTCGAAAGATGAAGCCCCGGATGTAATTATCAATTACTTGAAGAAAACATCAGTGCTACTTCAAGCCCCTGTTATCATTGTAAGAACGGATAACGGTACAGAATTAACCAATCAGAAACTGAAAGCTTATTTTGATGAAGTTGGGATTTCTCATCAAACTTCGGCTGTAAGAACTCCAGAGCATAATGGAGTTGTGGAACGGAGGAATCGTACGTTAGTTGAAGCTGCTCGAACGATGCTTCTCTCCTCCAGTGCACCGTTATTCCTTTGGGCTGATGCTATAGCAACTGCATGTTATACTCAAAACCGCTCCATTATTCACACCCGCTTCAACAAAACACCTTATGAGATCATTAATGGTATATTTCATTTTTAAATGTCTTTGGTGCGTTATGTTATCCGAAGAATGATCGTGAAGATATCGATAAACTTGAACCTAAAGGTGATATTGGTTTTTTCATTGGTTATTCTTCAACTACTTGTGCTTATAGTGTTTATAATCGAAGGACAAGAAAGGTAATGGAGACTATGAATGTTAATTTTGATGGACTCTCGGGTATGGCCTCTCAACATAGAAGTTCACATCCTAAGCTTCAAGGTCAGACTTCTGGATATGTAAGTTCAGGACTCGCGCTTCAATTTGCACCGTCATCAATCTCTTCGTTACAACCCTCGGAATGTGACTTGAAAGTTTTATTTGGGCCAATCTATGATGAATATATGGAGGGTCCTTCGTCATTTGGTATTCCTCAAAATGCCCCGACTGCACCTGCTACGGTTGTTCAAGAACCACCAACTGCATCTACACCAACGGCATCCGTTTTTGCACCATCTACGTCAACCTCAAACATATTGACTCCAAACATTCCAACCACGTCTCCGACTGCTGACGTAACTCAACCACATTCTCAGCAAATTCCAAATCATGTTCATCTTCAAAATGAAATAGTTGTTGAAAATGCAAACAATGCGATGCTCAACGAACACGAGTTTGTTAATCCATTTGCAGCTTCCACAAGTTCTACTCAGCCTTCAACACCATATGTGGATCCGTCGAGCTCGCATCAAGTTTTTCATACGCTTCCACATGAAGATAAATGGACTAAGAATCATCCTTTGGTTCAAGTGATTGGCAATATCTCACGACCAGTCTCAACACGAAATCAACTACATACCGACGGTGATATGTGTATCTATGCACTATCAGTCAGCACAATGGAACCAGCTAGTGTGAAAGAAGCAATGACAGATGCATCATGGGTTGAGTCTATGCAAGAAGAACTCAATCAATTCATACGGCTTGATGTATGGGAGTTAGTACCTCGACCGGACAATATCGATCCCCTTACTCTAAAATGGTGATAGGTGTGTAAACACCCAACCTTTTTACCACTTAATTACAATAATAACCGAGCCAAAACGTGTATTTTATGTCTTTTATGTCGGAATTATGCGTGGTTTGTGCTTTTGTTGTGATTTAGGACAAAATTGTGAAAAGTGGAGAAAACACGGGCATTCACGGGCTTTTATCGAAGAAAAAGATGAAAGATGAAGTCGAGAAGTCAAGAGTGCAAAAAGAACGGAAGTCCAAGACCAATTCTAAAGATTTATCGAAGAAAAAGTCAAAAGACGGAAGTTTACTAAAATCCGAAGAACTCAAGTCTTATTTATTGATGAATTAAAAGACGAGTCCAAAGAAATCCCGAGCCAAAAGTCATTAAAGTCCAAGATTAAAGAAGATTAAAGGCTTAAGGACCTAATGGTGCAATTAAGAGAAAATAAAGGAGGGGAGGAAGCTTCCTAATCCTCCCCTATATATAGATCATTAAGTTTATCATTTCATTTTGTTAGCTAGAGTGACACTAGTTCTTCCATCTTTTAATTTCTTGCTCTTTAAATACATGTCAATTTAAATACTTGTCTTGCACCTTTAATATCTTTTAATTCCAAGTAAGTGTTCTTTAATTTTCTTGTTTTAATCTCTCATTCTTCCTTTCTTTCTATGCTTTAATCTTTGTTTACATGCTTATTGTCTTGCTTATTTGATTAAAGATTATGTTTTTATGCTTTTGATTGTTTTGGATCATTGATTTTTATAGCTTATTTGTGTTTATTTTCAAGTTTCTTAAGTTTTATAAAAGTTATTTTCATATAAAAGTTTGTTTTTCGTAAATCTTTTTCATTTCGTGATTTAAAAGTCTTTAAATTTCAGCTTATTAGCTTTTTCTTATACGTGTTTGCTTAGGATTTTAGGTGTGTGCTTATTTGAGTTATAGCTTAATTGTTTAGCTTATTTTTGGTTCCTTTTACTGTATTCCGATCTGACTGATCGGAAAAGGGTTTCACATTCCGACCAGCACTCCATTGCTTGGTCGGAAAAGGGTTTGTGTTATTCCGATTGGGGGTGTCTAGCATATTCCGATCAGGGTAAGTGACAGTTATTCCGATCAGAGGTAAGTGACAGTATTCCGATTGGCAATTCCGATCTGAGTCCGTTACACATTCCGATCTGGGTTAGTTTGGTTATTCCGATCAGAACGAGTGACAACATTCCGATCGTGGTGTTTCCGATCTATATTCCGATCAGGAGGTTAGCCCACATTCCGATTAGGTGGTGAGTCTACATTCCGATCATCATCTGATCGGAATACATTCCGATTAGGGTAATTTTTTACTATTTTGTCTTGTCTAATTTTTAGGTTGTCATTTTAATACTTTGTCTAATTTTAATTCTCGTCACGCTTTAATTTTAAGTCACTTAATTTCTCGTTATTTACTTTTCAAAGTTTTAAATATTGCAACCTTTAATTTTAATTAGACTTAGATTTATTTTAACGCCTTTTAAATTAACGCCTTTTTACTTTTAAGTCATTCACTTTTACGTCTTTGCACTTTTTAATATACAACAACGACACACTTTTGTTTCACCAAAGAACGACTTAGTCGCATAGTTAACCTGGATCAATTCGATTAGACACACGACAAAGAAACTTTTTAATTAGGCAAAAACCTAGTTATCAAATGGCGCCGCTGCCGGCTCTTTTCGTAAAGATTAACGGTTTAATGTGAAAGACGCGTTGCTTTTTGGGATCCGTTCACTTGTGAGCGTTATTTTCTTGCACAAAAATTTTCAAAAAACCATAAAAATTAAAAATTGATAAAAATCCAAAAAAATTAAAAATTTCAAAAATCCAAAAAGATTTTATTTTTATTGTGTATATATATTGTCTTTGTGTTTGGTATTGTTTTCTTTTGTCTTTGTAGGTGTATGCGTACTAGATCTTCTAAATTTCAAGAGACCGAGACTCAAGAAGATTTAAGTATGTCAGGTGTTAACAACAACAATAATCCACCGCACCTCAATAATAACAACAATGTTCTTCCACAACCCGATCTTCAGACAATGGAGGAGCTTTGTCAACCTACCATGTTTGGACGAGGAGGACCGATTGCGCCAATGCAAATTAACGCTCCGGAGTTTTCGTTGAAGCACCACATGATTCAGCAAGTGCAAACAAATCCTTTTCGAGGAATGCCTGATGATGATGCCAACAAACACCTCGACAAGTTCATTGCAATCACCCAAAGCATGAAGTTGCTTGGTGCCTCCATGGATGTTCTACGCCTACAACTCTTTCCACATACTTTATCACATCATGCCGAGAAATGGTTTGATCGTCTCCCGAAGAATTCTATTCACACTTGGGATGACATGACTCAACGCTTTTTGTCGCGCTACTTTCCACCATCCATGGTCACGAGCCTTCGCAATCAAATCAGCGGTTTCATGCAAGATCCCGATGAATCTCTTTTTGATGCTTGGGAGAGATATAATGTCTTGATTGATCGATGTCCAAACCACAACATGCTTCCAGTCACATTGATTGATACTTTCTACAACGGTTTGACTTTTCGAGATCGTGATTCGATTAATGCAGCCACCGGTGGCACATTTATGAAAAGGAGACCCGAGGAGTGTAGAGAGCTTATTGAGAACATGACTACTCACCACAAAAATTGGGATACCTCCGCTTCTTCAAGGAACAACCCGAGAGTCAATGTCTCTTCTACCTCAGCAAACCCTGATATGACCGAACTCACCCACATGATGACTGAAATGAGCAAAAGTATCTTGCTTCTCGCTTCAAACCAACAACAACAACAAGCTAAAGTGGCACCCGCATGATGACTGCAATGAGCAAAAGTATCTTGCTTCTCTCTTCAAACCAACAACAACAACAAGTTAAAGCGGTTGCACCTTCTTGTGAAACATGCGGCGGTCCTCACTCATACACCGATTGTCCTTCTACACAAGGAAATCCGGAAAATGTGTATGCAGCTTATGGTAATTATTCACCGGAAAATTACCAAGCTAGACCTCAAGGGGATAGAAATTTGCTGAGTTACCGGTCAAACAACTACCTTTCACCCGGTTTTTCTCCTCAAAACCAAAACCCCGCCAACAACTACAGTAGAAGCAACCAAATCCCACCAAGAGCTTCTAATCCTTATTACCCACCCACTCAACAAGCCCCACCCATTAACCCCGATGTTGAAGCCATAATGAGAACCCAAGGTGAGCAAATCAAGAATCTTCATAGCCAAATTATCAATCTTAAAGGAGATATTACCAAGCAAGGGAATGAGATAAGATCCGAGCTTCGAAATAATATTCAACCCTCCTTTAGCAATCAAACAAATGATTTGAAGAATATGCTTGCTAGTTTCTTTCCTGCCGCTCAACCTTCTTCTTCGAGTTCTCTACCTTTAAACACCGTCACCAATCCGCGAGCAAATGTGAGTACTATTACTACTCGTAGTGGAATTACCATTGTCGATCCACCAATCCCACCCCCATTATCTACACCTCCTCCACCACCATTTATCCCTACTCCTCCTACACCTAGTATTAGTGCACCATTACCGTCTCCGCCTCGCCATCACGATGTATCTAGGAAGGAACCTTCAACATCTCAACCTTTACCTGCTACACCTGCACCTTCACCACCAAAACCCAATATCCCTTATCCTTCTCGTTTAGGCAAGACCAAAATGCTAACCAAGGATGACTCTAAAGTGTCGAGCTATGTGAAGATGATCTCTCAAATGAACTTCAACATTAGCTTTCTTGAAGCACTTGTCCACATGCCGAAATTTGTCAAAGCATTCAAGGAATTGCTTAACAAGAAGGAAAAGTTGATTGAGCTCGCCAACACACGCTTAAATGAAAACTGCTCTGCAGTTATTCTTAAAGAACTTCCGGAAAAGCTTGGAGATCTCGGTCGTTTTGTGTTGCCTTGCGTTTTCAACAAAACTGAAGAATTTACTGCCCTTGCTGATCTCGGGGCCAGTATTAATTTGATGCCTTTGAGTGTTTGGAAAACACTATCATTACCCGACCTCACTCCAACGAAGAGGACTCTTGAACTTGCAAATCACACTCTCGCTTACCCCGTTGGTATTACCGAAGATGTGTTCATCAAAGTTTGCACATTTACTTTCCCGGTCGACTTTGTCGTTGTTGATTATGAAATGGACCCTCGTATTCCTTTAATACTTGGTCGGCCATTCTTGAGAACCGGACGAGCTTTAGTTGATGTTGCCGAAGGTGAGTTAATCTTAAGAGTCGGGAATGATTCACAAGTTTTTAAAATGGGGAAGCTTACAGTAAAATCCTATGGACGAGAATCTGCGAATATGATTAATGTGCTCGATGATTTTGTCATCTACAACAATCCTCTATTCGACTCTTGCATTGATAATCCACTTTTTCAAGATAATGTGGATGATTCTCTCTCCACTTTGGACGCTTCTCCCATTTATGATTCTCCACCGATCTTCGATGCTTATGATGATGATTCTAGCTCAGATTCGGATGATTATGATGACCTTACTTCTGAGTATCCCGATCTGCCTACTTACGATGATTTTGATGAGGCCGATACTCTTTCGAGTGATTCTTCACATGATGAAGATCCTCCGTCATCCATGCTTAATCCTACTTTGGATGATTACTCTTTTGAGGAAGACTTCTCTACGTTTCTCAACACTTACTTCCTTCATGAGAGTGATGCTCCTCCTTTGGACTTTGAAGATTATCGTCTTGATCCTACTTTGGATTTGAAGAACATTCTTTCAAAGGAGAAGAAACCGGTCGACACAGACATCCGCAGCACATATGATTTAACACCTCTTTGTCCACCTTCTGAGGACGAGGTTGTGCTTCTTCGCGGATCTTCTTCCCATTCTACTGAGCCTGAGTGCTATTTTCCCTTAAAGGAAAAGGTGTTCGACCCCGGTATCGATATTCTGCAGCCATCTCAGTATCCACCTGATGAAATAAAAGGAAATATCTTTGGAACTTATGCAAATCTGCTTGCACCACTTCACCCTTGCTTCCACCGTGATCCATCGCTGCTTAAGGGAACCTTGCCTACTCTTCTTTGGCTTGCCTTGTTCGCCTTAAGCTTGTGCTATTTGATGGACGAAAACTATGTCTTTGATCCCGGTGGATATGTTTCATGCTTCTTCCTATGATGATCAAGGTCGAGTCAGGCTCACGACTCGGTTAACAAAAATCAAGCGATTCTTGGGAGGCAACCCATGTATCTATCTTTTCGCTTTCTTTATCATAAGTGTAGGGGAGACCCGTTGGTTTTCTATTTCCTCTCCTCTCTCTTAATCAGGAATTCGAGCACTCAATGATCCACTCTTGATGATTCTTGACGACCCGTGATTCCGTGTTCCTTCTTCCCGGTTCTATTCTAAACTCTTTTCGATTCACTATTTTATATTTTCTCAATATTAAAATAGGAATCTCTTTAGTTGTCTCTTCCTTAACGAGAATTAAACAAAGTGCACAATGTCCTAAGTGTAGGGGAGTTTACTCCCACATGCTTAAACATTAAGGACAATGTTTATCTTAAGTGTAGGGGGGCTTCTATCGAAGTTAAGTGGCCTTTTCCTTGTATTTGTCCTCATTTTAACCGGAAAATCAATTTTTCGACATTTTTCAAAATTTTTGATCTATTTTGGCCTATTAGTTTTTCCTTTTGTATAGTTATTTTTCTTTCTTTGCTAGAATAAATCTTTAATAAAGTGGTTTTAATTTTCAAACGTTGTGAATCTTTTGACTCTACCCGAGTTTACTTATCTAAGTTACTCTAGCTAGTATCCTTAACGTGTTTAAGTCGAGTTTTGCTAGGCTTTTATATAGGGAGCTATAAAACGCGAAAGTCTTAACTCTCACGGGTTAAGAACAAGAACTTTTCGCAAGTTCCTATAATTGATCCTATAGAGTCGTTTATCAAGGGAACTTTAAAACGCGATTTCTAAACTTGAAAAACTCTAAGAATTCGCAAGATCCTATAGGCGACTCGAAAACCCAAAACGTTGATTTAATAGGCTAAGCATCCACGGGTCTCATTACTTGAGATTTTAAACTGTGGAGAACGAGAGATGATAGAGCCAATTATAAGTTCGGTATTCTTTTGTGAATTTATGTGAGTTAATTATAAGCCTATTCTCCCATCGCTTTCTAATAAATTTATCTGCAATAAATAAGGTTGCACGATTTGAAAAGTTACTTAGCTTCTAGCCCAAGATCGTTTAAAAGTTGCTCGGTATGGATTAGAGTTCATAGCCAAGACATAACTTATTGAAGCGGGATGCGAAGATTAGCGAGTCCAAAAAGGTCCTAACAAGACATGAGGGCTACATTTTGTTGCTAAAGATCCCAAGTGATGTGAAGAATCATTTATCAAAAATCAATATGAAGGATCGAGACACACGACAAAAAGCAAAAACTCTCCAAAAGTCATGGAGAAGTGTATCCGAAAAGACCCTAGCAAGGTATGAGGATAAATAGATCCAAGTCAAAAAGGGGGAGGATCGTTGTATATCAAAGTCCAAAATAAAGACTGGAGAAAAATGAAGAAGTCGTGGTCCAAGTATGAATCTCTCAAAACCTCAAGTGAAGATATTCTTATATGAAGAGAAGACCATTATTTCATGAACGTCTCTTAAGGTTTGAAGTATGAAGTCGCTGCCAAATATCGGTCCGAGAAAGGTCTCAAATCGCGAAGCGAGTTATGCCAAGATATGAACTTTATGAGGTCCCTAGAAGCATTTTTAAAAGATTTTGTCCTTTAGCTAACTATTGATTAAATCGTTCACTTTATTTTCGGACTAAATAACTATCGAAATAAGTCAACAATGCATCCTCGTGATCATTCAAGACAACAATAAAATATAAGAGATACCCCTAGGAATAAGGGAGTCTAAGTTAATAATTGGCCCACATGAGTTCGTGTTAGTTTACTAACTTATAAAAACAATGATCTCGTTTTTAAGCTTTGTTTGGAGAAAGTGAAAACTTGAGGATGATGATTATTCATGACATTTACAAAACCCGAAGGTATGTTTTTGATTTCTTTATTTTCTTCCTTTGAATGTATATAAGTTTCTATCTCTTTAATAAAGGTCAACGTGGATTGATTATGATGAAAAATGTAAACATGCTTTGTAACTAATGCATTGCATGAGGACATTGCAATGGTCAAGTGTAGGGGATTTGATAGGTGTGTAAACACCCATCCTTTTTACCATTTAATTACAATAATAACCGAGCCAAAACGTGTATTTTATGTCTTTTATGTCGGAATTATGCGTGGTTTGTGTTTTTGTTGTGATTTAGGACGAAATTGTGAAAAGTGGAGAAAACACGGGCATTCACGGGCTTTTATCGAAGAAAAAGACGAAAGATGAAGTCGAAAAGTCAAGAGTGCAAAAAGAACGGAAGTCCAAGACCAATTCTGAAGATTTATCGAAGAAAAAGTCAAAAGACGGAAGTTTACTAAAAGCCGAAGAACTCAAGTCTTATTTACTGAAGAATTAAAAGACGAGTCCAAAGAAATCCCGAGCCAAAAGTCATTAAAGTCCAAGATTAAAGAAGATTAAAGGCTTAAGGACCTAATGGTGCAATTAAGAGAAAATGAAGTAGGGGAGGAAGCTTCCTAATCCTCCCCTATATATAGATCATTAAGTTTATCATTTCATTTTGTTGGCTAGAGTGACACTAGTTCTTCCACCTTTTAATTTCTTGCTCTTTAAATACATGTCAATTTAAATACTTTTTTGCACCTTTAATACCTTTTAATTCCAAGTAAGTGTTCTTTAATTTTCTTGTTTTAATCTCTCATTCTTCCTTTCTTTCTATGCTTTAATCTTTGTTTACATGCTTATTGTCTTGCTTATTTGATTAAAGATTATGTTTTTATGCTTTTGATTGTTTTGGATCATTGATTTTTATAGCTTATTTGTGTTTATTTTCAAGTTTCTTAAGTTTTATAAAAGTTATTTTCATATAAAAATTTGTTTTTCGTAAATCTTTTTCATTTCGTGATTTAAAAGTCTTTAAATATCAGCTTATTAGATTTTTCTTATACGTGTTTGCTTAGGATTTTAGGTGTGTGCTTATTTGAGTTATAGCTTAATTGTTTAGCTTATTTTCGGTTCCTTTTACTGTATTCCGATCTGACTGATCGGAAAAGGGTTTCACATTCCGACCAGCACTCCATTGCTTGGTCGGAAAAGGGTTTGTGTTATTCCAATTGGGGGTGTCTAGCATATTCCGATCAGGGTAAGTGACAGTTATTCCGATCAGAGGTAAGTGACAGTATTCCGATTGGCAATTCCGATCATTATTCCGATCTGAGTCCGCTACAAATTCCGATCTGGGTTAGTTTGGTTATTCCGATCAGAACGAGTGACAGCATTCCGATCGTGGTGTTTCCGATCTATATTCCGATCAGGAGGTAAGCCCACATTCCAATTAGGTGGTGAGTCTATATTCCGATCATCATCAAATCGGAATACATTCTGATTAGGGTAATTTTTTACTATTTTGTCTTGTCTAATTTTTAAGTTGTCATTTTAATACTTTGTCTAATTTTAATTATCGTCACGCTTTAATTTTAAGTCACTTAATTTCTCGTTATTTACTTTTCAAAGTTTTAAATATTGCAACCTTTACTTTTAATTAGACTTAGATTTATTTTAACGCCTTTTAAATGAACGCCTTTTTACTTTTAAGTCATTCACTTTTACGTCTTTGCACTTTTTAATATACAACAACGACACACTTTTGTTTCACCAAAGAACGACTGAGTCGCATAGTTAACCTGGATCAATTCGATTAGACACACGACAAAGAATCTTTTTAATTAGGCAAAAATCTAGTTATCAAATGGTTATTCAAAAGCAAGATGGATGAGGAGCAAACGGTCATTAGGAACAAGACTCGGTTAGTTGTGAGAGGTTATAAACAACAAGAGGGAATTGATTTCACTGAATCCTTCGCCCCGGTTGCTCGAATGGAAGCTATTAGGATTTTCTTGGCATACGCTGCACACAAATCGTTCATTGTGTATCAAATGGACGTGAAGATGGCTTTCTTGCATGGACCGTTAAAAGAAGATGTGTATGTATGTCAACCTGAAGGTTTCATCAACACCGAACATCCAAGCCATGTCTACAAGTTGAAAAAGGCAATTTATGGTTTGAAACAAGCACCGAGACAAATTAGCATCATTTCTTCTACAAAATCACTTCAGCAAAGGAACCATTGATCCAACTTTGTTTATCAAGCACTACGGCAACGACATATTGGTGGCTCAGGTCTATGTAGATGATATTATATTTGGTTCTACTAACCTAAAATATTCCATATTATTTGCAAACCTTATGAAAAGTCAATTTGAAATGTCCATGATGGGGGAAATGACGTTTTTTCTTGGTCTCCAAGTTCACCAATCCCCCGTGGCATTTTCATATATCAGGCCAAAATATGTGCTTGAAATTCTAAAGAAATCTGGAATGGAGAACTATGATCCTATTGGTACTCCAACGGACACTAAACACAAGCTTGATTTGGATAAGAAAGGGACATTTGTAGATCCTACAAAATACCAAAGTATGATTGGGTCCCTTATGTACTTAACCTCATGTAGACCGGACATTGTGCATGCTACTTGTTTATGTGCTCGGTATCAGGCTAAGCCAACCGAGAAGCACCTCAAGGAGGTTAAAAGGATCTTTCGTTATCTCCGGGGAACCATTCACATGGGTCTCTGGCATACGAAGGATTCTGGTTTTAATCTAACTGGTTTTTTAGATGCCGACTATGCAGGGTGTCATGATACATTCAAAAGCACTTCCGGTGGAGCACAATTCTTAGGCGAGAAGCTAGTGAGCTGGTCATCAAGAAAACAAGACTGTACGACATTGTCCACCGAGGAAGCATAATATGTGTCTTTATCCGTGTGTAGTGCTCAAGTTCTTTGGATGAGAACACAACTCATGGATTATGGCTTTTACTTTAACAAAGTTCCTATTTATTGTGATTCTCAATCAGCCATAGCCATATCCTGTAACCCGGTCCAACACTCCAAGACCAAGCACATAGCTGTCTGATTCCATTTCATAAAGGAGCATGTGGAAAGAGGAACGATAGAACTGTTTTTTGTCAAGACTGACTACCAACTAGCCGACATCTTCACCAAAGCTCTTTCTCAAGACAGATTTGAATTCTTGTTCGTCGACTTGGTATGCGTAGTTTCACTCCTGATGAACTTGAACGTCTTGCACATTCGCAGTAACCTTGTATATATTTATCAGAAAATCAAAATACAAAAAGATAAAACCTATAAAAACAAAATAAAAAATGAGAAAATCTTTCAAAATCCCAAAAATATTCTTCTTCGACATGTCTTTCAGCATCAATAATATGGACGTACTTAAAAATGTTGTTCAATAACGACACGGGTACGTACATAAAGTTCGAATGAGAGTTCAAAGTTTTCAAAACATGTCTTTTCTATTTTTCTTCTCATAATGGCTTATAGTCACATGTCAGACTATAACCCGGTCCCTAAATAAAGGAAAGTCTGACTTATCCTCAACAACGAGAAATTCGTTTTTCTCGGTCACGAGCTTATATCAAAACATTCAAAGTTTCAAGCTCATGAACACAATTTTTCTTTGACTTTTGAGCACAATTTTTTTTAATATATTTCAATACAATGTGCTCATATACTCCCCTATTTAAATAGAATCTCTTTTCGAGGGGGAGTATAATGATTTCATAAACATTTGTTCCAAAGTTTCATGGCACATTATTCTCTCCATGTTTTATCACTAGTTTCACAAAAAATTTCAATTTCATGCGATTTTTGAGGGGGAGAATAGTGATAAAAAATGTGATCAAAATGTTTTATTTTGGATAAGATCTTTGAGATAAGTGCTTTCTCGTCCTAACATGTGCAAAATTTTTACTGAAATTCTTTCGCATGTTGAAGCACATGTATAGGGGGCGTTTTTGGTGATTAAGAAAGTCTTTTCTGGTTACGATATCTATACCTTCAACACAATTATTCATGACGATATTGGTGTCAAAAGGTGGTTAGGTATTCGTCCTATGATCCAACCAGAACCGGAGGGATCTTCCCAGGGACAATCCATTAGAACTTAGAAGTCCTTAGGAAAGATGGAGTAGTTGAGCGTACGGGAAAAATGCCGACCAAGTACTTAAGATAACACTAGAATAATCACAACAAGGTGCTAGTTATGACGTATTGGTAAGCATTGAAGGGGTTAAAGAATGAAAAAGCAATGTAAGAATAAAGGGTGAAAAGAAATAGCCCTCCATACAAGTTAGGCAGAAACCGGGTCAATACATCTATTATCAGAATCATGTTGATTATTTCTGGTATTGAAGACAAAGCATCATGGACCTAGTGATGCAATGCACAACCCTTCCCAGCCTACTCAAGCTTCTCTCAAAAGAAGTTTGTTTTATTGTCACAGAGTTCAACTCATTTCTATCAACTTTCTCACTCTGAGATAGTAGATATTGAATAGGTGGCAGTCTGCTCCAGCCTCTGATCACCAAATAAATGTGCACTTATAGAGTCTAGAGCCAACGAGATTCATCAAAAATCTCATTAGGACACTTATTCCTTATATCAATTGTTGTTCATCATTAGAACACAAGCGATCATTTACAGAGTCCTACGCTCTATCCTTGTGGTATTGCTAGAACATTCAGAGTGATACTCTCTAGTATTCATAGTGATGAATGGAAATCCTTCCAGTGTTAACATCAAATAGCACTGCGGTAGGAGATATGTACGATTCAGTTTGAATTAAACATATGCTAACTGGAAAGCAACAGTGGTTTGATTCTTAATTGATTCAAACTCGTTCTAGGTCTCGACGCAATATCTTCATGATCTTGCCAGAACATTCAGAGTAATACTTTTCAGTAGTTACAGTGACGAATGGAAATCCTTCCAATGTCATCATCAAACAGCACTGCGGTAGGTAACTTGTGCGATTCTATATGAATCAAACTTGTGTCAACTTGAAAGCAACGATGGTTTGATTCTTAATTGATTCAAACTTGTTCCAGTAAATTGAATTGACGACTTAATCAGCAGAATGGAACTGTATGATTCACTCCTTACTATGAATTATCTTTCAATAATTCCAAGTATTGAGAATGGCTACCACAGCCGGAAACCCTTTCAAGGAAGTTCTTTGAACTTACCTAATCACAGGTACAATATTCTTACTGTATAACGGGAAATCGGAGGAATGCAAACGGTGGCGTAACTTCAAGAAGTCGCAATTCAAGACCACATGCTCATATAAATGAAGAAAGCTTAAGAACATCTAAAGACAAAGACTTCCGCTACTCTGATGATCAAGGGAGATGGTTAACAAGCTTTCAAGTCAACACAAAACATGAGTATGTGGAGAAAGACACAAGAAAACAAGCTGGCAACGTTACAAGATCAAGTCAAGGCAAAGATCAAAGATCCAAGATCACAAGTCATGAAAGGAACTATGAAGAAACTCTCAAGACATCGAGCTTCAAAGTCTGCAACAACAAAGAATTAAAGTCACATATTACATGACCACCCCTTAGGGGGAGATTGTTAGAAGTAATTAAAGTGATGGTCATATAATATATCGTTGCGAAGCTCGTGAAAAATGTTATTTAATGATGTCGAGAGTTTTTAGTTATTATTGTTTATGTAACGGGATTTAGTCCCGAACACACAAATGAGGAAGGCCTCCTAAACAATTCTTAATTAGTATAAAAGCCCCCGTAAGCCTCATTTGTGTGTGTGCTTTCCATTTTGATTAGGTCTAGAGAGAGAAAGGTGTTTGTTTCTCTCACTAGGAAAACACCAACTTTGTATTTCTTTTCTTCTCTTCATCTTAATCTAATCTTTCTTTTTTAGTTTAATCATCATCATGTTATTTGTGTTTGATTAGTCGTGTGATTTAGTCTTACAGGACCGTTAAGAAACGTCATCTTTACGTCCATTTGATAAACAATAAATCCCTTATGTGCAGCATAAGCAAGGAAAGTCTTGACCGCTTCCAAACGAGCTACTGGTGCAAATGATTCTTCAAAATTAATACCCTCTTTCTGACCATACCCTTTAGCCACGAGCCTAGCTTTTCTCTTGATAATCGTGTTTTCATCATCCATTTTGTTTTTCCAGACCCATCGAAGATTTAATGTAATTACATCGTATGGTCTATCAACAAGTTCCCAGAATTTAAGTATTTCAAATTGGAGAAGTTCCTCTTACATCGATTCAATCCAAGCATGATCAGCCAAGGCTTCTTTGATATTTGTTGGTTCAGCTGTACTCACGACGAGTGAAAACATACAAACATCACCATCGGTTTCAAGTTTTCGTCTTGTACGAATGGGTTGTAAAGGGTTTCCAATTACTTGAACCAAAGGATGATCACGGGTCCAATGATGTGTTGAAGGATGTCGTTGATAAAATGTATGCGTATTTGACGGATCAACATGGCGAGTAGAAGACTCTCTAGTTTCGTGTACCGGTGTACCGAATGGGTTGATAAAGACGTCTTCGTCATTTAATGCATTGTTTGCTTGATTTGTGCTCTCTGGAGCAATGATAGTAGTTATTGATGTTGTAGGCGCGGTTGTTGATGTGATATTCTGAGGAGGTGAATCTACAGCAACCCGTATTGAATTAGATAAAGTTGTATCCTTTTGGTGACGATGATCAGTATCATCATTCTTATCATGAGTGACATCGGAAGACTTCGATACAACATGTTTCTTCCCCGTGAAATATTCATCATACATTGGTCCATATAACATTTACAACTCTTCAATGGTCATTTTGACTATCATATCTGCTCTTGGAACATTGCCTTGAACCAGCTTTGAACTGGACGGTTCATTGTTGTGGTCTTGAGTTCCGAGTTCCATGCGGTTTTGAAAGGAAGTCGTTTTTCGTTGTGGATCAGGACTTAAACTGTTTTGTTCAATTGTCATTTCTTGTAATTTATCAAATCTGATATGAATAGTCTCGACTATTAATTTTGTCCTCTTGTTGTACACTCACTCCCTTAGACTCAGTTGCATAGCCCACAAGAATGCATGCATCACCTTTCTCTTTCAGCTTTTTCATATTTTCTCCATCGCGAATAATGTAACACGTACATCCAAAAACATGAAGGTGTTTAAGTGAAGGTTTTCGTTCATGAATTATGTGATATGGTGTCTTTTCGTGTCTTGGAATAATTAAGGATCGGTTTTGTGTGTAGCATGCGGTTGACACGGCTTCGACCCAAAAGAATAGTGGTAATTTTGAAGCGGATAGTAATGTTCGAGCAGCCTCAACCAGAGTACGGTTTCGTCTTTCAACAACGCCGTTTTGTTCGGGTGTTCGAGCAATAGATGTTTCATGTTCAATTCCTTCGGCTTCAAAATAATTCCTCAGAGTTGAATTCACAAATTTTGTGCCTCTGTCAGTACGAACCACTTTTACTTGATCTTAAAGACCATGTTGTATCAGTTTAAGGAAGTTTATGAGAACTTTGGGTGTTTCATCCTTGGACCTCAAGAAGTCAGTCCAATTGTACCTTGAGTAATCATCGACAATTACCATAACATATTTCTTCCCCATTGAGACTTTGAACACGCATGGGACCACACAAATCTATATGAAGATATCTAACCGTCCTTTAGAGCTTGGTGTAGTCTTTGTCTTGAAGCTACTTCGTTTAGCTTTACAAAGATCACAAGAGGAACAAAGATGATCTTTGATGAATTTCATGTTTGGAAGGCCTCTCACAATATCTTTCTTGGAAAGCAAGTTGATGATATCAAAATTGAGGTGAGTTAAACGTTGATGCCATAACCATGCATGAGTCATTGAAGCTTTAGCCATGAAGCAAATTAGAGTTGTAGAAGTTGTGTCTTGAAGTGAAATAGTGTAAAGATCAGTACCCCGTGAACCGGTAGGTAAGTCATTCCCATCATAATCACGAACAAAACATGTCTTCTTTCTGAAAGCAACCTCCAAATATGCATCACATAATTGACCAACCGAGAAGAGATTGTGATTGAGCCCTTCGACGTAGTATACCCTTTTTATCGTGATATTCCCTTGAACCAAATCTCTATATCCTAGGATTGGTGAAAATTGATCATTTCCGAATCAGATCGTACCTAGGAACTTCTCCACGAAGTTAATTAGAAGCTTGAGATACCCCGTCATGTGCTTCGTGCATCCGGAGTCCAGTATCAAGAGAATTATTTGTATCATCTGCAATAGAATTAGAACACGATGGAGCATTTGCTAAGTTGGATATCACGTTAGTTGTGATTTCAGAATCATTAGTGTCCTTAGCAACATTTAAAGGCATACTAACACTCGTTGTCATATTTTATGTCCTAACGTTAGGCATCCATTTATATCCTGGAGGACACTGATTAGCAAGCCACCATTTCTACGACTTGCTAGCAGACTCATATAATTCCCTAATTCTGCTTCTAGGTTTCTTAGTGGTGAAGTATGATGTAATACTTTTCTTAGCGGGGTTAGCACCAGAGTGGTTCACTTTGCGTTTGGGTTTACTAGTACTAATGGGCATCACAACTTGCTTCTTAGTTCTAGTAACTACGCCTTTCACATTATCCATAGCACACATAGAGTGATCAGCATTAGAACATTTTCCACATTTCACACAAACAAACTTAACATTTATAGCATTCAAAACAGTCGAATCATTCAAATAGTCATTACATGCGATTACAAACGTTTTATTCTTAGAAACATGCAAATTCCTAGGGTGTTCTTCTACTTCCTTCATCTTTCCTCGACTCTTGTGTTTCCAAACCTTATCATTCACTTGAGTTCTCTTAAGCTGAGGTCGGCTAACACTACCAATGGAGACTACTCTTGTAGTAGAAGACACACGAGTATTAGTGTTTCTAGAAGTCTGATGCGATCGACTAACTGTGTTTGTGAGTTTATTGGTCATTCTATACATCCCAGGTTTAATCACATTATTGTGCTTAACGCTTGGTGCTCGAGTATTCCTTATGGGTTAAGTCTGTGGTAACCGTTCCTTTCCATCCATCTTGGGGGAAAACACAGGTTTTGCAAACGAGGAATTTGAGAAAGCAGATGGTTCTCCCAAGAGTGAGGATCTATTTTCTTTATAGGCATTGGGTTGTCTAACAACAGGTTTCTTAGAACTAGTTTCCATAACTTTCCCACCTATCTTAGCAACGAGTTTCTTCAACTCTGCTATTGCTATGTCTTTTTCTTGTAACTGAGCTTTCAAATCCGCAATATCAAGACTTTTTTCATTTAGTAATCGACATGACTCGAATAATTTTACTTTCAAAGGTGTATCATTTGAAAAACTGCCAACTTTGTTTTGTAAAGCAAGTTCAAGTGAATGACAATGTTTTTGAAGAAAATCATATCTATGTTGAAGTAACGAAAACTCTTTTTTGTCATTTTTATTCGAAAGCTCAGTTTCAAGACGTTCACACTCTTTGACTTGATCAAGATATTTTCATGCAACATCAGAATATTCATCAGTATCAGTACAAGATGTAACATAAACACACATAATATCTTTTGAGAGGCATTCTTGCAAGAGTAGATCATATGCTATAGAAAATTCGTCTCTTTCAGGTTGATGGTCGTTGACTTCTTGTTCAAGAGATTCCACATATTTCAAATCATCAAACATTTCTTTCTTAATTAAAGTTTCAAACTCCAAAAAATGTTTTTACGTTCTTTCCGCAAGCGGAATCAAAATACTTTTCACAAGCACAGTTATATCGTGAAGAATTTCTTTGTTGCCTTTCAAACGTTCATGTTCTTTCCAGTCGTCATCAACAACCTTTTTGAAATTTTCGATGTTTTGTTTAAGAAAACTGAATATTTGCTTACACTTGCTCACAAAATCTTTATATGGCAAGTACTCAATAAATTTTGAAACATCAGTTTTCTTTGTGGCAAAAATTTGTCTCCATTTAATTCGTATTTGTTCACATTCGGAAAATATTTGCTCACGAGAATTCTGTGTTTGCGGGTTGAGAAGACCATAAAGACTATTTTCGTAAGCATAAATATGTGGTTTAACAAATTCTTTATTAACTTTTGGTCTACTCTCTTCTTCCAAATCGTTTGTCTCTTCACTATCGGGCCTAACAACAAGGCAATCAAGATCGGTCCATTGGGACTCATCAAGATATAAGTGCTGATTCTCAGATTGAGCTTGCTCAAGGTACTTAGGATTAGCAAAACTAGGTTGATCCTTAAAAAGCGAACGAGGTGCCAACATTCTCATGGTTTGAATTGTTTGATTAGTTTTGTAAACAATTTTCTTATAAAAATCAATTTGAGTTTCAAGTTCCACCATCTTGTCGATATCTTTCGCTTGTTTAGTTTTGTAATCCTTTTCCAACTTTTCAACCACTGCTTTCTTTTCATTAACAATTTTAGTTTTATCCTCTTGAAGAAAACCATTTACTTGAGTTAGCTTGGTAGCAAGATACGTTTTGTGACGTCCAGTACTCAAAGAGGTGTTATGATTACGTTTCTCTTGTTCAAGAAGCTGAAGAGTTTCGTTATATTTCTGTTGAAAATCGTCCTTTTTAACGTTAATTAAACACCCTTTGTATCCCTCAATCTCATTGGTCTTCTGAAGAAGCTGGGCTATATAGCTATCAATGGTCTCACTAGATTTAATTAGAGCAGCTTTGCATTCTTCAAAATTTTGAGTGAGCGTAGCGTTTGCCTTCTTTAATTGCTTTTGACTCTTTTTAGTTTCTTTGACATCTTTTTCTAAAGAAGCAATTAAGTTAGCAAGCGTAATACGCTTCTCATCACCATCATACTCGTTTGCATGTTGATCATCCTCAGACTCATTATTGCACATGTCTGATGAATCGGGTGTGGTATTGCTATCAACCATTTCCATCATACATGTGTCATTAAAGGTTTGAGTTTGATCACAATGCTCATGCGTATTAGCATTGGAAAACACATTATATTCCTCTGCAGTGTGTACCTTTTCAATTGGCTCAGTATCAAAGATATGACCGTTGTCATCTTCAGTGACATTGAGAACTCCTTCAACCTTTTCCATGTACGAGTAATGTGCTTCAAGTTCTATGTCGGAGGCTTCATCATTAGTGTCTTCAAGCATTGCTCCTTCCTCAGCCAACAGTTTAACCCCATCTTCCATTTTCTTGCATAGCAGCATCTTTTCCTTATGATAACCAAAGTCTCTAACTCGTTTCGGCTTTCTGCATTCCTTTGCCATATGCCCATAACCTTGACAATTAGAGCACTGAATTCCACTTTGCTAAACCACTTGAGTGCCAACAGTTTCCCTATTCCCAACAACAGTAGCAACCCTCTATGTATCATACTTAGTAGTTTGTCGATCATACTTTGCAGAACCCTCAACATGAGTTGGATTACGTCAATCATACCTAGGAGGACTTTCATCATGTTGACGTGTGTCATACCTTCGAGGACTCTCAACATATTGGTTCCTTGTGTTAGATGATGTTAGAAGATTGTTGGTGGTGGGTTTGAAGATTTTCTTGTAGGTCTTCATAATAAAAGCAATTTGTTGTTTCATTTCCCTATCCTTCTTAGCTAGTTCTTCATCACTGTCCTCTTTAGATGATGGCTCAGATGATGGTGATGGTGCTCTTGGTTCTTTGTCTTGTGATCTTGTGGGAGCTGAAGACTTGGATGAAGTTGAGTATCTTGGTGAGGAGGATGTCGTGGAGTATGACTTTAGAGCACGAGAGCGATGATCTTGGACATGGTGAGTCGTAGACACCAAAGCAAGTGGATTAACAGTATTTGCTACCCGTTCAGCTCGAAGTTCATTTTCCTCACTCTAAAATTGTTTCAAAATGTCAAAGAGCGTGTGATAGTTGACCTCGTCCAACTTTTTTTGTTTTTTCACCAAAGTTACAAATCATGTCCACTCTGGTTGGAGTTGTTGTAAAAATTGCACATTTACTTGCATGGTGGAGACTTCCAAATTGTTTCTAGTCATATCATTCATCATTTTGTAGAATCTAGAGTAATATGAATCAATTGATTCCCCATCCAAATAAGTTCATTTACCAAAGTTCCAAAACAAGTATGTTTTGACATCTTGTTTGTTCAATGAGTCTCCTTGTTGCAGACATTCAATGGCAAACCACATCTCTTTAGTAGTAGAACATGCATCAACCATTGAGTAAATATCATCCCCAATCCCACTTAGAATCAGATAGATTGCTTCCTTCTCTTCATTAATCCAAGCACGGTTCTCTTTGGAAGTATTCTCATATGTTTCCTCAATAGTCTACTCAGCAGCACCAGGTGTCGAGTCGGTTGCTGGAGTTGCAGGAATGGTGATTGTAGTGGGAGTATAGGGTCCGTGAGTGATACAACGGCGAAGAACATCACCATTAGGTTTTGTGTCAAGATATCTAAGAAATCGTGATTGCCATTATGCATATCTACCGGACACAAGCATTGGTGGTCTCTCTTTATTGCCCGCCACCATGATGTTGTTTTTTGTTACACGATACTCTGTAGTAGAATACATCTTGATAAGCTTTGAATGAATATGGATCTTAAGTAGATGTGATTGTGATTGTTTTTGGCTTACAAAAATGTTGAAATCCCTTAAAAAATGTTATCGGAATGTGCTTATCAGAATGTCATCGGAATAGTCATCAGAATGTTATCGGAATAGTCATCGGAATGTGAGTGATCGAAATATTAGTGATCGCAATGCTTAGTGATCGCAATGCTTAGTGATCGCAATGTTTGTGATCGCAATCTAGTGATCACAATGTTTGTGATCGCAATACTAGTGATCGCAATGTTTGTGATCGCAATACTAGTGATCGCAATACTTAGTGATCGCAAAGTTTGTGATCGCAATACTAGTGATCGCAGTACTAGTGATCGCAATGTTGTTATCGCAATACTAGTGATCACAATACTAGTGATCGTAATACTTAGTGATCGCAATCCGTGATCACAATGTAGAAATCCTAAGGCTTTTGTGATCGGACTTATCGAAATATGAGTGCACTTCCGAAACTTAGGCTAAAATTTTTGAGATTTTTACAAGAAATCCTTGATAATAAGCAAACCACAATAACCAAATCCTTACCACACGTATGAAAGATGTAGAGATATAGATAGCAAGATATAGAGCACGGAAATCACAAGAAAAAACTTGAATCCGAGATGATTTTAAGCTTAAATCAAACGAACTAAGTAGTATATCAACAACGAATCACAAAAAACTACCCTATGGTGACTGATACCAATTGTTGTCCCTAATTTGTGATAATTAAACAAGAAAGAAAGGTATAAGATAGATGAATTCTAGAGAGAGGAAGTAGAGAGAGAAAAGAGAGAGAAGTGTGTGAAACTTATGGAATGTTAGATTAGAGAAAAATGAACAACCAACACCCTTCCTAACATGTTAGGAAGGGTATTTATAGCCTTTTGCCTACATGTGGCATAATGGGCTATATGTTTGATTGGGTCGGGCTTGAATAAAATGCTTAGTACCTTGAAAGAGGCCTTTTAAGCTAGCCATCAAGCCCGTAATGTCACAACTATTTTAACTAACTATTACAACGTTCTACTAAATGTTACAATATAAACCTATGATCGAACATTCTTGTTTGACTTAATATTTTGAGGCTAACACTTTCCCTACCACCCTCATAGCTCATGGCTGTAAGGCCATCATGTATCTCTGTATTATTAAGCATAATAAGTCCATTTTCATAAATTAATCTCAAACTAGCTCTTAGCAGTACCTCAGTTACATATGTATTTATATGATTTACCCTAGCGTTAATGCAAGGTTGATCAAACCGAGTACCTAACACAGCATTGTTCCAAAATTGTTCAACAATGGGAACAGAGACAATAGGACTTACAGTGAGTGCGAAACGAATATGACTTCGAGATAAGAATCCAATAATCTCATGGAATCCAAGAGAGTCATCATTTAGAGCAAGATTTCAACCAAATTATGCTTAGAGATCACTTGTAAATTAGCCATTAGTATTTTTTATGAACGAAAAATTAGATAGAAGGTTATAGAATCAAGAGATAAAAATAAAAGATTAGGTGAATCATTTGTATAATTGGAGTAAGTATTTAAGTAAATAACAAACCCAAGCGCGAAGAAACCACCAAATTTACAAAAGAGACCCTTAACGGTACAACGAACATGTAGCGGTACATAAAACATACTCGGTACTTGGACTTGTGCTAGCGGTACTTGGATCCATAACGGTACCTCACAATTTTGACCAGTCCATGCATTCCACTATCATAATAACCTCTTTTATCTTATTCTATCAACCTGCAATCACATCAAAAACACAAAAACATACACTATACAATAAAAACTAGCATAAAAAATTGGACAGTTGTTACCTCCCCTCAACATATGCAGCAGTCTATTGGTTGAGCATACCAATATGTGTCACCAAGAATTCAAATCTCTTTGCATCAAATGCCTTGGTCAATAAATCAGCTACATTGTTGTCTGTATGAATCTTCAAGACTTGAATAAGCTTCTTGTCATAGGCATCTCTTATGAAGTGATGTCTTATTTCAATATGCTTGGTCTTGGAGTGAAATACTGGATTCTTGACAATACATATAGTACTTTCATTATCAATGTAAATCTTGGTGTTTATGAAGTTGAACCCATAATCTAACAACTGATTTTGAATCCAAAGTACTCGTCCACAGCAATGAGCAACAGCTACATATTCAACTTCAGTTGTAGAAGTAGCAACAATGGTTTGCTTCTTACACTGCCATGATATGAGTCTTCTGCCTAGGAATTGACAACCTCTTGTTGTGGATTTCCTATCATGATTAGCTCCAGCATAATCACTATCTGAGTAAGCTTCCAATTCAAAGGTTGAATCTCTAGGATACCATAATCTTAAATTAGGTTGACTTTTATGATACTTAAAAATCCTCTTCACAGCATGTAGATGTGACACCTTTGGATTAACTTGGAACCTTGAATAGACACATACAGCAAACATAATATCTGGCCTTGAAGCAGTAAGATACATCAATGAAACAATCATTGACCTGTATAGATGAATATCAACATTTTTACCATGTTCATCTTTTGACAAAGACTTCTTAGCTTCAAAAGGTGTGCTTGTACTCCTTGTATCCATACATGAAAATTTCTTCAAGATTTCAGCAACATACTTATCTTGGCTGATAAATATTCCATCTTTCCTTTGTTTGACTTGTAGTCCCAAAAAGAAAGTAAGTTCTCCCATAGAACTCATCTGAAATATTCTTTTCCTCAAAGCCTCAAACTCTTCACACCATGATTTCTTGGTGGAACCAAAAATGATGTCATCAACATAGACTTGTACTATAATAATATCCTTAGCATTCTTCTTGATGAACAGAGTTTTATCAATGGTCCTTATTCTATATTGTTAGGACCATTGGAATAGTTATTTGTAATAGGTAGACTAGGAGGTATGTAGTTCCTCCTGGTCATAGTAGTAGTAGGAGCAAGTCGTGCTCCTGGTCTTAGTTAAAGTCAAACTTTATTATTTAGTTATTATTCTGTTAGGATATGCATGAGATATGTTAGGAAAAGATATGCATATCAGTTTTACACGTTTTGTTTAATGCTGCATTAGGGTTTCCTTGTAGTATAAAAGGAACCTTAGTCAGAAGGGTTAGACACACCTTCATCAAACGTAATTCTAGTCATTATCAATATTAGAAATCCTTAGAAAGGATCAAGTTATTATAGTTATTCTGTTCTTCTTTATAGTATTTGTATTCCGCACTTATATTGTGTATAGAGTCTCTCTGTGAATAGACTTGTGATTACAGAAGTCGTTCACCGTTCCTGACAGGCTGCAAGATCCACATCTAGTGGACCCAACAAGTGGTATCAGAGCCTGGGAGAGTCTCTGTAAAAGAAGAATCAATTTTTCTCATTACTAACATTTTTGTTTAATCATGTCTGCCTCAAGTTCTACTCAAACAGGAAAAGATAGTACTCCTAAAACTCTGCAACCTCAACAGATCGTTGCTACGGTTTCCAACACAAATGATAAGTTTCCTCTTCTGAAAAAGGACGATATGATAGCTGGGAAATCAAGATTGAATGGTGGATCACCAACACTGATCAAGACCTTTGGAAGATTATTCTGAATGGGAACAGCAAAAAGTTGACTGGAAGAGACAAGAATGGTAATATTACTCTTCTTGACCCAAAAACACATGAAGAAATCATAGCCATTCAGAAGGAGGTCAAAGCAAAAACTATTTTGCTTCAATCCCTTCCTGATGATCACATGGGTGACTTCTACCATTTGGATGATGCTAGAGAGATCTGGAATGGAATAAAAGCAAGGTTTGGTGGGAATGAGGAGTCAAAGAAAATGCGAAGATCCATGTTGAGAGATGAATTCACAGAATTCAAGATCTCAGAAACTGAAGGTATCCATCAAGGGTATGACAGGTTCCAAAAGATATTGAGCCAATTGAATCAACTTCGGTCGAAACCTGACGATGGTGATATTAATGCAAGATTTCTTAGAGCCTTACCCTACTCATGGAATCAGGTGGTAATCTCTCTCAAAGCAAAAGGTGGGCTTGACTATCTCAATTTTGATGATTTATTTCATAAGCTCAAAACCTTTGAGCCTCATGTGAGGGGATATTCAAGTGATTCTTTTCCCACTCCTGCTAATTCTGCATTTGTGAGTTCTATGGGATCCAGTCCCATGTCTTATGCTAGCAGCCCAAGCAATACTATGTCTTCTCAACATACTTTTCAGCATACTTCTGCTCCTGAACCAACAGCCAAGTCTGGTAGCATGGTAGAAGCTGTTCTTCATTCTTTTGTTGCTGACGTTGATGCTTAACAGCAACTTGCTTTTGATGACTTCAAACAGGTTGATAAACTTGACCTGGATAAAATGGATCTCAAATGGCAGATGGCCATGCTCACTCTTAGGGTTCATAATACTCGGTTTGACCCTTGTATAAAATAATTTCGTTGTTCCGATCTTTTCGAATTGAAAACCGGTCTTAAGTGCGACTCAATCGTCTTTTGGTGAATCAAGAGAATGGTTTGGTTTGTTTATATAATTTTAAACTATTAGCAAGTAATTAAAGTGTCGTTGAGTAAAATGGAAGAATAAAGATTAATATCAAAATGACGAATAAACATAAAAGCTTGAAAACTTAAAGGTAACAATGGGAAAGTACTAGCATACTAAATAAAACTAACACTTGGAAAATTCTCTAGAAATAAGAACTAAGTTAAAAAGTACTATAAGAAAGTAAGAACGGAAGAAACCACAAACTCACAATCGGAATAAGCTAAACTAGCCCCAGATAGGAATGTATTCCGATCTGGTGGTCGGAATGTTGTAAAGATTGGACTAATCGGAATATTGGACAAGGACCACCAATCGGAATGTTAGGAAAAACCCTTCAATCGGAATGTTATATAAATACATGAATCGGAATATGCAGAGGACCCCCAATCGGAATACACAAACTTATACCTATCGGAATAACCAACAAGAGCTAGATCGGAATGCTTGGGGTGCCAATCGGAAAGTGAAAACCCTTATCCGATTGGTTCAATCGGAAAAGGGGAAGAGGCTGCTCGGAATCACCAATCGGAAAGGGGAGTTGTACCCTTTCCGAAATTGGGGGAATTCGATTAAAAGCAAGTGAATAAGCTATTAAATAAGCTTATCACAAAACTAACCCGAATCAATGACAAAACCAAATCAAATAAACACTTTGATCAACATATTTGACTCGAAATTAATCAACTTTTTAGATCAAACAATAAAAACATAAACTTTTTAATAAAACTTTTTAATAAGAAAAATAAGCTAATCATCAAAATAAGCCCATAAGCACAAAAGTCTTAAAGCTTAATCAAATGAAAACTTATAAAATGATCAAAAGATTAACTTTTTAAGCACGAAATCATTAAGAACAACACGGATCTATTGAAAATCGCACCAAAAATCAATCTTAAATCAAAGAAAAGTAGAATGAGATTAAGGATAAAAAGCTTAAAATTAACTTGATTAATAAAAATAAGCAATACAAAGTGTTTAATCTTGAAAGATTAAGAAAAAGATGAAATATAGTGAGAGAAAGTTTAAGACTTTCTCTCTCTAAAACTAGAGAAAACTAAGAAAAAGTGAAAAACTAACTAAAAGTCTAACCACCCTCCTAATGACTATTAGGAGGGTATTTATAGGGAAGGTGGAAGGAGTGCATGTGTTGCATCTTCTTTCTTGCTTTCTTCACGTTTTCTCGACTCGACTTTAATTCTTCGTCTTTGTCGTCTCGGGATTTGAACTTGTCTTTTAATTTTCTTCTTCTATTAGACTTAAGTTCTTCGACTTCGTTAAACTTCCGTCTTTTGACTTTTTCTTCGATAAATCTTCAGAATAGGCCTTGGACTTCCGTTCTTTTTGCACTCTTGATCTTTTGACTTCGTCTTTTCTCGTTTTCTTCGATAAAATCCCGTGAGAGCCCGTGTTTTCTTCCTTTTTAATATTTTGGTCCTAAAACACAATAAAAACACAAACCACGCATAATTCCGACTTTTACGACATAAATCACACGTTTTGGTCTTGTTATTATTGGAAATAAGTGGTAAAAGGATAAGTGTTTTCACACTTATTAAATCCTCTACACTTGACCATTGTAATGCCCTCATGCAATGCATTAATTTTAAAGCACGGTTTACATTTTCCATCATAAATAACCCACCTTGGCCTTTATTAAATACTAAACATAAAAGATAGAAATAAGTAAAGAAATTAAAAACATACATTGGGTTTTGGCGGCCATGAACGTTTATCATCCTCAAGTTTCACGTTCCCCATACCAAGCTTAAAAACGAGATCATTGTTATTATAAGTTAGCAAACTATCACGAACTCATGTGTGCCAATTATTCGCTTAGACTCCCTTATTCCTAGGTGTATCTCTTATATTTTATTTTTGTCTTGAATGATCACGAGGATGCATTTTTTGACTTATTTTGATAGTTATTTAGTCCGAAAATAAAGTGAACGATTTAATCAATAGTTAGCTAAAGGACCAAATCTTTTAAAACTGCTTCTCGGGACCTCATAAAGTTCATATCTTGGCATAACTCGCTTCGCGATTTGAGACCTTTCTCGGACCGATATTTGGCAGGGACTTCATACTTCGAATCTTGAGAGACGTTCTTGAAATAATGGTCTTCTCTTCATAATAGGAATTTCTTCACTTGAAGTTTTGAGAGATTCTTCATCTTTGGACCACGACTTCTTCATTTTTCTCCAATCTTTATTTTGGACTTTGATATACAACGATCCGCCTCCTTTTTAGGACTTGGATCTATTTATCCTCATACCTTGTTAGGGTCTTTTCGGATAGATTTCTCCATGACTTTTGGGGAGTTCTTGCTTTTCGTCGTGTGTCTCGATCCTTCATATTGATTTTCGATAAATGATTCTTCACATCACTTTTGGATCTTTAGCAACAAAATGTAGCCCTCATGCCTTGTTAGGGCCTTTTCGGACTCGCCAATCTTCGCATCCCGCTTCAATAAGTTATGCCTTGGCTATGAACTCTAATCCGTACCGAGCAACTTTTAAACGATCTGGGTCTAGAAGCTAAGTAACCTTTTAAATCGTACAACCTTATTTATTTCAGATAAATTTATTAACAAGCGGAGGGAGAATAGGCTTATAATTAACTCACATAAATTCACGAAAGAATACCGAACTTATAATTGACTATCATCTCTCGTTATCCACAATTTAAAATCTCAAGGAATGAGACTCGTGGATGCTTAGCCTATTAAATCAAAGTTTTGGGTTTTCGAGTCGCCTATAGGATCTTGCAAATTCTTAAACTTTTTCATGTTTAGAAATCGCATTTTAAAGTTCCCTTGATAAACAACTCTCTAGGATCAATTATAGGAACTTGCGAAAAGTTCTTGTTCTTAACCCGTGAGAGTTAAGACTTTCGCGTTTTATAGCTCCCTATATAAAAGCCTAGCAAAACTTGACTTAAACACGTTAAGGATACTAGCTAGAGTAAACTTAGGTAAGTAAACTCGGGTTGAGTCAAAATGTTCACGACTAAGAAAAATCTAAAACCACTTTATTGAAAATTTATTCTATAAATGGCAAGAAACTAATCATGATAAAGGAAAATACAACTATACAACTTGGCCAAAATAGATTAAAATTTTTGAAAAATGTCGAAAAATCAAATTTTCCAGTTAAAATGAGGGCAAATTCATGGAAAAGACCACTTACTTCGATAGAAGTCCCCCCTACACTTGAGATAAACATTGTCCTCAATGTTTAAGCATGTGGGAGTAAACTCCCCTACACTTAGGACATTGTGCACTTTGTTTAAATCTTGCTAAGAAACGGACAACTAAAGTGAATTCAATGTGAACATATAGAATATGAAATATTGAATCATAAGAGTTTAGGATAGAACCGGGAAGATGGAAACACGGTATCACGGTTCGTCAAAAGTCATCAAGGTGGATCTTTGAATCTTTAATCCCTGCATAGCACAAGAAACAAGACAACAAACATATGCGGGGGTCCCCCTTCACTTATTATGAAAGCAGTAAAGGATAGAACACGGGTTGCCTCCCGAGAAGCGCTTGTTTTTGTTCACCGAGTCATGAGCCTGACTCGACCCAATTTTAGTTCATGGGGAACGTGGTGAGGGATGGAATCATCTCCTGAGAGATGTCCTCACCAAAGTACAGCTTCAGACGCTGGCCATTCACCTTGAAATTGGGCCCATTTGGCTGAGAAAGCTCAATGGTCCCATATGGAAAGACTTTGGCGACGGTGAATGGACCAGACCAGCGGCTCTTCAACTTGCCAGAGAAGATCTTCAACCGAGAGTTAAAGAGTAAGACTTGATCACCAATGTGGAACTCTCGGTTCTTGATTTTAGCATCGTGGATAATCTTCGTCTTCTCCTTGTAGATCAGCGAGTTCTCATAAGCTTCATTCCTCAGTTCATTTAGCTCGTTGAGTTGAACCTTGCGATGATCACCGGCTTTGTTAATGTCGAAGTTAGCACACTTCAAGGCCCAGTGCGCCTTATGTTCCAATTCGATGGGTAGGTGGCAGGCTTTCCCGTACACAAGACGATAAGGTGTACAACCGATCGGGGTCTTGTAAGCAGTACGGAAAGCCCACAGAGCATCATCTAACTTATCGGCCCATGCGGCGCTATGCTCTCCCACAGTACGCTCCAAAATTCTCTTCAAGCCACGGTTGGAAATCTCGGCTTGCCCATTGGTTTGGGGATGATAGGCGGTGGAAAGACGGTGATTGACACCATACTTAGCCATGACTCTTGCAAATTGATCGTTGCAAAAATGAGTCCCGCGGTCACTGATAATAGCACGAGGAACGCCAAATCGAGCGAAAAGCTGCTTCAAAAAGTTCACAACCACCCTCGCATCATTCGTAGGAAGAGCCTTAGCTTCAACCCATTTAGAGACGTTGTCGACGGCGACGAGGATGTACTTGTTCCCTTTGGATGATGGAAATGGCCCCATAAAGTCGATGCCCCATACGTCAAAGATTTCACATTCCTGTATGAAATTTTGAGGCATCTCATCTTTATGTGTGATCTTGCCTTGACGTTGGCAAGCATCACAATGCTTAACCATTTCGTGAGCGTCACGATAAATGGTGGGCCAGTAGAATTCGGAATCAAACACTTTCTTAGCGGTGTAGTTGGGACCAAAGTGACCACCGGTGGGTCCTTTGTGGCAAGCTTGGAGGATGTCAAAAGTTGCCGGTCCGTCAACACATCTACGAATAATCAGATCAGCACACTGTTTGAATAGATAAGGGTCATCCCAAAAGTAAGTCTTAACATCATTCAAGAACTTCTTCTTTTGTTGGGATGTTAACCCTTGGATGAGAATACCACCCGCTAAGTAGTTTGAGATGTCTGCAAACCACGGGGTGTCATCCAGATTGAGATTTATAGACATTAAGGTCTCAAGGGGGAAAGAGTTATTGATCTCTTTGTTCGGATGATCCCCTTGATATGGATCCTCAAGTCTGCTCAGATGATCCGCGGCCAGGTTTTCGGCTCCCTTCTTGTCACGAATTTCAATGTTGAATTCTTGAAGGAGCAAAACCCAACGAAGAAGTCTTGTCTTAGAATCATGCTTAGTCATCAAGTACTTCAAGGCGGAATGGTCCGTGTATACGATGGTGGGAGATAAAACAAGATAGGGGCGAAATTTCTCAAAAGCATAGACAACAGCTAAAAGCTCTTTTTCGGTTGTCGTATAATGCAATTGAGACCCCGTCATTGTTTTGCTAGTGTAGTGGATTGGTTGGAAGTGTTTATTCACTCTTTGGCCCAGAACCGCACCAATAGCAAAGTTGCTAGCATCACACATCAATTCAAAAGGCAGCTCCCAATTAGGGGTAACCAATACCGGTGCCTTAGTTAGCTTATCCTTAAGAAGATTGAAGGCTTCGAGACATTCTTTAGAAAAGATAAAAGGAGTATCTTTTTCCAAGAGGTGGGTCATCGGGCGAGTGATTTTAGAGAAATCCTGAATGAATCGACGATAGAAACCCGCATGACCCAGAAAACTTCTCACACCCTTCACGGTTGAAGGTGGAGGTAATTTGGCTATGACATCTACTTTAGCACGGTCGACTTCAAGACCGGCGTTAGAGATTTTGTGTCCTAGCACAATGCCTTCTTTTACCATAAAATGGCATTTTTCCCAATTCAGAACAAGGCGAGTGTCTTCGCACCGCTTAAGCATGCGTTCCAAATTGGCAAGGCAAGCAGAGAAGGAATCCCCAAAGACCGAGAAATCATCCATGAAGACTTCCATGGTTTGCTCAACCATGTCATGGAAGATAGCCAACATGCACCTTTGGAAAGTCCCGTGGGCATTGCATAAGCCAAAAGGCATTCGTTTATAAGCAAATGTGCCATAAGGACAAGTGAATGTTGTCTTCTCTTGATCTTGGGGATCGATGGGTATTTGAAAATAACCCGAGAAACCATCCAGAAAGCAGTAATATTCATTACCCGCTAAACGTTCAAGCATTTGGTCCATAAAAGGTAGAGGAAAATGATCCTTTCTCGTGGCATCATTGAGTTTGCGGTAGTCTATACAAACTCTCCATCCAGTAACGAGACGGGTAGGAATCAACTCGTTGTTTGCATTAGGCACAACGGTGATTCTGCCTTTCTTAGGCACACAATGGACTGGACTAACCCATGGTGAATCCGAAATAGGGTAAATCATACCCGCATCAAGAAGTTTGATAACCTCTTTTTTGATGACTTCATGGATTTTAGGATTCACCCTTCGTTGACTTTGAATTGTGGGCTTAAAGTCGTCCTCCATGAGAATTTTATGTGTGCATAAGTGAGGATCAATTCCACGGATGTCGGAGATTTTCCAAGCGATAGCTCTTTTATGCTTCTTCAAAACAGCGACAAGTCGGGCTTTTTCGTCTTCTTTCAGATCCTTTGCGATGATGACCGGTAGCTTCTCGTCGTCTTCCAGGAAAACGTACTCAAGATGAGGAGGTAGGTCCTTAAGCTCGAGAGTCGGAGGATCCTCAATAGATGGTGAAACTAACGATGGGTCATCATTAGTCACCTCTTTAGGAGAAGGAGGAGACAACGGGTCCTCATTGAGAAGTCTCTCAATAGTACGAATGTCTTCATCCCAATTGGTGGACAAATTATCATACTTAATATCGAGAGGACCCAAGCTAGCTTCGAAATCATCCAAGTCACTTTCTCCGAAAGGAGTCAATGCTGGAGCAATTGAGGCAACGGTCTCAACATTGGGTAGAAAAGAAGGAGTACTTTTGCAAGCATCATGAAAATGTTCTTCACAAGCCTCATCGAGAACATCAATAGCATAAACACTCTCATATGAATAAGGTTGCTTAGAAATCTTACCCATGTTGAAGACAATTTTATCGTCACCAACTCTCATGATTATTTCGCCTGCGGCTACATCAATGAGAGTGCGACCGGTCCTCAGGAATGGACGTCCAACGATTAATGGAACACGAGGGTCCATCTCGTAATCAACGACAACAAAATCCGCCGGGAAGGTGAATTTGTCAACGCCAACAAAGACATCTTCGGCTATCCCCACTGGATAAGCAACCGTACGGTTGGCTAATTCCAAAGTCATTTTGGTGGGGACTAGCTCGGGGAGAGATAATTGCTTCCAAACACTTAAAGGCATTAAGTTTATACTGGAACCTAGATCGGCTAGGGCCATGCAATTCTCTACTCCCGGGAAGTTGCAAGGAATCAAAAAGCGACCTGGATCACCAAGTTTGGTGGGCAATTGCCTTAAGAGCACTGCGGAGCAATTCTCATTAAGGTGGGTCTGAGCAATGTCAAGGAGTTTTTCTTTATCACTTAGAAGATCTTTAAACATCTTAGCGTATTTGGGCATGTGAGCGAGAGCCTCGGCAAAGGAGATGTTAAAATTCAATTGTTTAAACATTTTTAGAAAGTTTGAAACCTGAATATCATCCTTGCTCTTTTGCTTCTCTTTCCTCAACCTTGAAGGATAAGGTATATTGGATGAAGAAGAAGGTTTTAAGGGAATAGGATCACTCACAACCACGGGTGGTGGGGAAATGGGGATAGAAGGTAAAGGAGATGAAGAAAGTTGCTCGTTTTCCTTGTTCACAATCACGGGTGGAGGTGTAGGAAGCTCGGGTTACATATAACCTTTTCCACTTCGGGTGGTGATTGCTTTCATCTCCCCTCTTGGATTCGCAACGGTATTACTCGGAAGAGTACCCGAAGAAGAGGGTTGATTACTTTGGATGAGCGAACCAATCATATCACGAAGGTGAACAGCTTGATTATTAAAAGAGTTTTGCATGTTTGCATTAATTGCATCGCTGTGTTTAGCCATGTCATTCCTTAGCTCGGCTCGAATATCGTTCCCTTGTTTTGCCATTTCTCCCTTCAAGTTGCGGACTTGACTCTGAAGATTCGTCACCAACTCCCGATTAGTCTTCATAAATGTCTCGACATCTGGATTCACTGCCATCGGTTGATTGAGAGGTGGAGCCTGGTAAGCTTGAGAATTTCCTTGATTTGGGTATGGGTTTCTTTGGGATTGATATTGATTATTTGCACGAGGTTGGGATTGGTTTGCAGGAGGGAAACCGGGAGGAGCAAGATAATTGTTAGAGCGATAACTTAGCAAGTTACGGTCTCCTTGAGGGCGAGCTTGATAGCCTCCCGTGGGATAAGTACCATATGCCGCGTTAACGTCTTAAGAATAATTGCCGTGAGTAGAAGGACACTCATTGTAGGAATGAGGACCACCACATGTGTCACAAGAAATAGCAACGGCTTTAGCTTGTTGAGTTTGGTTAGAAGTCAAAATTTGGAGACTTTTGTTAATATCAAGAATAGCACGTTCCAAAACAGACGAGTTGGTGGTGGAAGAAGTAGATGAAACATTGACTCTCTGATTAGATCTTGAGGATGCGGAAGAATCCCAATTCTTGTGGTGAGTAGTCATGTTTTCAATCAACTCTCGACACTCCTCCGGTCTCCTTTTCATAAAAGTACCACCGGCGGCGGCATTGATCGTGTCACGATCACGAAAAGTGAGACCATTTTAAAAGGTGTCAATGAGAGTGACGGGGAGCATATTGTGATTAGGACAACGGTCGATCAAATCATTGTAGCGTTCCCAAGCATCGAAAAGCGATTCATCATTCTCTTGCATAAATCCACTGATTTGGTTACGAAGGCTAGTGACCATGGATGGGGGAAAGTAGCGCGATAAAAAGCGTTGAGTCATGTCATTCCACGTACGAATAGAATTCTTAGGAAGACGGTCAAACCATTTTTCGGCATGGTGAGAAAGCGAGTGTGGAAAAAGTTGGAGGCGAAGGTCATCCATAGAAACACCGGAGCACTTCATGCTTTGGGTCATGGTAATGAATTTGTCGAGGTGTTTGTTGGCATCATCATCCGGAATTCCACGAAATGGGTTCGTTTGCACTTGCTGGATCATGTGATGCTTCAACGAAAACTCCTGAGCCGTGACGTGCATTGGCGCAATCGGGCCTCCGCGTCCGTTCATGGTGGGTTGGCACAATTCCTCCATGGTTCGTAAATCAGGTAGAAGGACATTGTTGTTGTTGTTGTTATTATTCAAAGTGTGTTGAGGTGGGTGATTATTGTTGTTGTTAACACCAGCCATATCTAAATCTTCACGAGTCTCGGGCTCAGAATAGTTCGTAGATCTAGTACGCATGCACCTGCAGAAGAAAAAAAAATATACACAAAGAGAATACCTATATAATATTTTTGGTTTTTATAGGTTTTTTAATGTTTTTGTATTTTTGAAGATTCTTATATTTTTTGGATTTTTTGGAAATTTTTATAGCAAATGAAAATAACGTTCAAAGAACGGATCCCAAAATTCAATGCGTCTCTCACTAGAAACCGTTTATCGTAACGAAAAGAGCCGGCAGCGGCGCCATTTAATACTCGGTTTGACCCTTGTATAAAATAATTTCGTTGTTCCGATCTTTTCGAATTGAAAACCGGTCTTAAGTGCGACTCAATCGTCTTTTGGTGAATCAAGAGAATGGTTTGGTTTGTTTATATAATTTTAAACTATTAGCAAGTAATTAAAGTGTCGTTGAGTAAAATGGAAGAATAAAGATTAATATCAAAATGACGAATAAACATAAAAGCTTGAAAACTTAAAGGTAACAATGGGAAAGTACTAGCATACTAAACAAAACTAACACTTGGAAAATTCTCTAAAAATAAGAACTAAGTTAAAAAGTACTATAAGAAAGTAAGAACGGAAGAAACCACAAACTCACAATCGGAATAAGCTAAACTAGCCCCAGATCGGAATGTATTCCGATCTGGTGGTCGGAATGTTGTAAAGATTGGACTAATAGGAATATTGGACAAGGACCACCAATCGGAATGTTAGGAAAAACCCTTCAATCGGAATGTTATATAAATACATGAATCGGAATATGCAGAGGACCCCCAATCGGAATACACAAACTTATACCTATCGGAATAACCAACAAGAGCTAGATCGGAATGCTTGGGGTGCCAATCGGAAAGTGAAAACCCTTATCCGATTGGTTCAATCGGAAAAGGGGAAGAGGCTGCTCGGAATCACCAATCGGAAAGGGGAGTTGTACCCTTTCCGAAATTGGGGGAATTCGGTTAAAAGCAAGTGAATAAGCTATTAAATAAGCTTATCACAAAACTAACCCGAATCAATGACAAAACCAAATCAAATAAGCACTTTGATCAACATATTTGACTCGAAATTAATCAACTTTTTAGATCAAACAATAAAAACATAAACTTTTTAATAAAACTTTTTAATAAGAAAAATAAGCTAATCATCAAAATAAGCCCATAAGCACAAAAGTCTTAAAGCTTAATCAAATGAAAACTTATAAAATGATCAAAAGATTAACTTTTTAAGCACGAACTCATTAAGAACAACACGGATCTATTGAAAATCGCACCAAAAATCAATCTTAAATCAAAGAAAAGTAGAATGAGATTAAGGATAAAAAGCTTAAAATTAACTTGATTAATAAAAATAAGCAATACAAAGTGTTTAACCTTGAAAGATTAAGAAAAAGATGAAATATAGTGAGAGAAAGTTTAAGACTTTCTCTCTCTAAAACTAGAGAAAACTAAGAAAAAGTGAAAAACTAACTAAAAGTCTAACCACCCTCCTAATGACTATTAGGAGGGTATTTATAGGGAAGGTGGAAGGAGTGCATATGTTGCATCTTCTTTCTTGCTTTCTTCACGTTTTCTCGACTCGACTTTAATTCTTCGTCTTTGTCGTCTCGGGATTTGAACTTGTCTTTTAATTTTCTTCTTCTATTAGACTTAAGTTCTTCGACTTCGTTAAACTTCCGTCTTTTGACTTTTTCTTCGATAAATCTTCAGAATAGGCCTTGGACTTCCGTTCTTTTTGCACTCTTGATCTTTTGACTTCGTCTTTTCTCGTTTTCTTCGATAAAAGCCCGTGAAAGCCCGTGTTTTCTTCCTTTTTAATATTTTGGTCCTAAAACACAATAAAAACACAAACCACGCATAATTCCGACTTTTACGACATAAATCACAGGTTTTGGTCTTGTTATTATTGGAAATAAGTGGTAAAAGGATAAGTGTTTTCACACTTATTAAATCCTCTACACTTGACCATTGTAATGCCCTCATGCAATGCATTAATTTTAAAGCACGGTTTATATTTTCCATCATAAATAACCCACCTTGGCCTTTATTAAATACTAAACATAAAAGATAGAAATAAGTAAAGAAATTAAAAACTTACATTGGGTTTTGGCGGCCATGAACGTTTATCATCCTCAAGTTTCACGTTCCCCATACCAAGCTTAAAACGAGATCATTGTTATTATAAGTTAGCAAACTATCACGAACTCATGTGGGCCAATTATTCGCTTAGACTCCCTTACCTAGGTGTATCTCTTATATTTTATTTTTGTCTTGAATGATCACGAGGATGCATTTTTTGACTTATTTCGATAGTTATTTAGTCCGAAAATAAAGTGAACGATTTAATCAATAGTTAGCTAAAGGACCAAATCTTTTAAAACTGCTTCTCGGGACCTCATAAAGTTCATATCTTGGCATAACTCGCTTCGCGATTTGAGACCTTTCTCGGACCGATATTTAGCAGGGACTTCATACTTCGAATCTTGAGAGACGTTCTTGAAATAATGGTCTTCTCTTCATAATAGGAATTTCTTCACTTGAAGTTTTGAGAGATTCTTCATCTTTGGACCACGACTTCTTCATTTTTCTCCAATCTTTATTTTGGACTTTGATATACAACGATCCGCCTCCTTTTTAGGACTTGGATCTATTTATCCTCATACCTTGTTAGGGTCTTTTCGGATAGATTTCTCCATGACTTTTGGGGAGTTCTTGCTTTTCGTCGTGTGTCTCGATCCTTCATATTGATTTTCGATAAATGATTCTTCACATCACTTTTGGATCTTTACCAACAAAATGTAGCCCTCATGCCTTGTTAGGGCCTTTTCGGACTCGCCAATCTTCGCATCCCGCTTCAATAAGTTATGCCTTGGCTATGAACTCTAATCCGTACCGAGCAACTTTTAAACGATCTGGGGCTAGAAGCTAAGTAACCTTTTAAATCGTAAAACCTTATTTATTGCAGATAAATTTAATAACAAGCGGGGGGAGAATAGGCTTATAATTAACTCACATAAATTCACGAAAGAATACCGAACTTATAATTGACTATCATCTCTCGTTCTCCACAATTTAAAATCTCAAGGAATGAGACTCGTGGATGCTTAGCCTATTAAATCAAAGTTTTGGGTTTTCGAGTCGCCTATAGGATCTTGCAAATTCTTAGACTTTTTCAAGTTTAGAAATCGCATTTTATAGTTCCCTTGATAAACAACTCTCTAGGATCAATTATAGGAACTTGCGAAAAGTTCTTGTTCTTAACCCGTGAGAGTTAAGACTTTCGCGTTTTATAGCTCCCTATATAAAAGCCTAGCAAAACTTGACTTAAACACGTTAAGGATACTAGCTAGAGTAAACTTAGGTAAGTAAACTCGGGTTGAGTCAAAATGTTCACGACTAAGAAAAATCTAAAACCACTTTATTGAAAATTTATTCTATAAATGGCAAGAAACTAATCATGATAAAGGAAAATACAACTATACAACTTGGCCAAAATAGATTAAAATTTTTGAAAAATGTCGAAAAATCAAATTTTCCAGTTAAAATGAGGGCAAATTCATGGAAAAGACCACTTACTTCGATAGAAGTCCCCCCTACACTTGAGATAAACATTGTCCTCAATGTTTAAGCATGTTGGAGTAAACTCCCCTACACTTAGGACATTGTGCACTTTGTTTAAATCTTGCTAAGAAAAGGACAACTAAAGTGAATTCAATGTGAACATATAGAATATGAAATATTGAATCATAAGAGTTTAGGATAGAACCGGGAAGATGGAAACACGGTATCACGGTTCGTCAAAAGTCATCAAGGTGGATCTTTGAATCTTTAATCCCTGCATAGCACAAGAAACAAGACAACAAACATATGCGGGGGTCCCCCTTCACTTATTATGAAAGCAGTAAAGGATAGAACACGGGTTGCCTCCCGAGAAGCGCTTGTTTTTGTTCACCGAGTCATGAGCCTGACTCGACCCAATTTTAGTTCATGGGGAACGTTGTGAGGGATGGAATCATCTCCTGAGAGATGTCCTCACCAAAGTACAACTTCATACGCTGGCCATTCACCTTGAAATTGGGCCCATTTGGCTGAGAAAGCTCAATGGTCCCATATGGAAAGACTTTGGCGACGGTGAATGGACCAGACCAGCGGCTCTTCAACTTGCCAGAGAAGATCTTCAACCGAGAGTTAAAGAGTAAGACTTGATCACCAATGTGGAACTCTTGGTTCTTGATTTTAGCATCGTGGATAATCTTCGTCTTCTCCTTGTAGATCAGCGAGTTCTCATAAGCTTCATTCCTCAGTTCATTTAGCTCGTTGAGTTGAACCTTGCGATGATCACCGGCTTTGTTAATGTCGAAGTTAGCCCACTTCAAGGCCCAGTGCGCCTTATGTTCCAGTTCGATGGGTAGGTGGCAGGCTTTCCCGTACACAAGACGATAAGGTGTACAACCGATCGGGGTCTTGTAAGCAGTACGGAAAGCCCACAGAGCATCATCTAACTTATCGGCCCATGCAGCGCTATGCTCTCCCATAGTACGCTCCAAAATTCTCTTCAAGCCACGGTTGGAAATCTCGGCTTGCCCATTGGTTTGGGGATGATAGGCGGTGGAAAGACGGTGATTGACACCATACTTAGCCATGACTCTTGCAAATTGATCGTTGCAAAAATGAGTCCCGCGGTCACTGATAATAGCACGAGGAACGCCAAATCGAGCGAAAAGCTGCTTCAAAAAGTTCACAACCACCCTCGCATCATTCGTAGGAAGAGCCTTAGCTTCAACCCATTTAGAGACGTAGTCGACGGCGACGAGGATGTACTTGTTCCCTTTGGATGATGGAAATGGCCCCATAAAGTCGATGCCCCATACGTCAAAGATTTCACATTCCTGTATGAAATTTTGAGGGATCTCATCTTTATGTGTGATCTTGCCTTGACGTTGGCAAGCATCACAATGCTTAACCATTTCATGAGCGTCACGATAAATGGTGGGCCAGTAGAATCCGGAATCAAACACTTTCTTAGCGGTGTAGTTGGGACCAAAGTGACCACCGGTGGGTCCTTTGTGGCAAGCTTGGAGGATGTCAAAAGTTGCCGGTCCGTCAACACATCTACGAATAATCAGATCAGCACACTGTTTGAATAGATAAGGGTCATCCCAAAAGTAAGTCTTAACATCATTCACGAACTTCTTCTTTTGTTGGGATGTTAACCCTTGGATGAGAATACCACCCGCTAAGTAGTTTGAGATGTCTGCAAACCACGGGGTGTCATCCAGATTGAGATTTATAGACATTAAGGTCTCAAGGGGGAAAGAGTCATTGATCTATTTGTTCGGATGATCCCCTTGATATGGATCCTCAAGTCTGCTCAGATGATCCGCGACCAGGTTTTCGGCTCCCTTCTTGTCACGAATTTCAATGTTGAATTCTTGAAGGAGCAAAACCCAACGAAGAAGTCTTGGCTTAGAATCATGCTTAGTCATCAAGTACTTCAAGGCGGAATGGTCCGTGTATACGATGGTGGGAGATAAAACAAGATAGGGGCGAAATTTCTCAAAAGCATAGACAACAGCTAAAAGCTCTTTTTCGGTTGTCGTATAATGTAATTGAGACCCCGTCATTGTTTTGCTAGTGTAGTGGATTGGTTGGAAGTGTTTATTCACTCTTTGGCCCAGAACCGCACCAATAGCAAAGTTGCTAGCATCACACATCAATTCAAAAGGCAGCTCCCAATTAAGGGTAACCAATACCGGTGCCTTAGTTAGCTTATCCTTAAGAAGATTGAAGGCTTCGAGACATTCTTTAGAAAAGATAAAAGGAGTATCTTTTTCCAAGAGGTGGGTCATCGGGCGAGCGATTTTAGAGAAATCCTGAATGAATCGACGATAGAAACCCGCATGACCCAGAAAACTTCTCACACCCTTCACGGTTGAAGGTGGAGGTAATTTGGCTATGACATCTACTTTAGCACGGTCGACTTCAAGACCGGCGTTAGAGATTTTGTGTCCTAGCACAATGCCTTCTTTTACCATAAAATGGCATTTTTCCCAATTCAGAACAAGGCGAGTGTCTTCGCACCGCTTAAGCATGCGTTCCAAATTGGCAAGGAAAGCAGAGAAGGAATCCCCAAAGACCGAGAAATCATCCATGAAGACTTCCATGGTTTGCTCAACCATGTCATGGAAGATAGCCAACATGCACCTTTGGAAAGTCCCGGGGGCATTGCATAAGCCAAAAGGCATTCGTTTATAAGCAAATGTGCCATAGGGACAAGTGAATGTTGTCTTCTCTTGATCTTGGGGATCGATGGGTATTTGAAAATAACCCGAGAAACCATCCAGAAAGCAGTAATATTCATTACCCGCTAAACGTTCAAGCATTTGGTCCATAAAAGGTAGAGGAGATCCTTTCTCGTGGCATCATTGAGTTTGCGGTAGTCTATACAAACTCTCCATCCAGTAACGAGACGGGTAGGAATCAACTCGTTGTTTGCATTGGGCACAACGGTGATTCCGCCTTTCTTAGGCACACAATGGACTGGACTAACCCATGGTGAATCCGAAATAGGGTAAATCATACCCGCATCAAGAAGTTTGATAACCTCTTTTTTGATGACTTCATGGATTTTAGGATTCACCCTTCGTTGACTTTGAATTGTGGGCTTAAAGTCGTCCTCCATGAGAATTTTATGTGTGCATAAGTGAGGATCAATTCCACGGATGTCGGAGATTTTCCAAGCGATAGCTCTTTTATGCTTCTTCAAAACAGCGACAAGTCGGGCTTTTTCGTCTTCTTTCAGATCCTTTGCGATGATGACCGGTAGCTTCTCGTCGTCTTCCAGGAAAACGTACTCAAGATGAGGAGGTAGGTCCTTAAGCTCGAGAGTCGGAGGATCCTCAATAGATGGTGAAACTAACGATGGGTCATCATTAGTCACCTCTTTAGGAGAAGGAGGAGACAACGGGTCCTCATTGAGAAGTCTCTCAATAGTACGAATGTCTTCATCCCAATTGGTGGACAAATTATCATACTTAATATCGAGAGGACCCAAGCTAGCTTCGAAATCATCCAAGTCACTTTCTCCGAAAGGAGTCAATGCTGGAGCAATTGAGGCAACGGTCTCAACATTGGGTAGAAAAGAAGGAGTACTTTTGCAAGCATCATGAAAATGTTCTTCACAAGCCTCATCGAGAACATCAATAGCATTAACACTCTCATATGAATAAGGTTGCTTAGAAATCTTACCCATGTTGAAGACAATTTTATCGTCACCAACTCTCATGATTATTTCGCCTGCGGCTACATCAATGAGAGTGCGACCGGTCCTCAGGAATGGACGTCCAACGATTAATGGAACACGAGGGTCCATCTCGTAATCAACGACAACAAAATCCGCCGGGAAGGTGAATTTGTCAACGCCAACAAAGACATCTTCGGCTATCCCCACTGGATAAGCAACCGTACGGTTGGCTAAATCCAAAGTCATTTTGGTGGGGACTAGCTCGGGGAGAGATAATTGCTTCCAAACACTTAAAGGCATTAAGTTTATACTGGCACCTAGATCGGCTAGGGCCATGCAATTCTCTACTCCCGGGAAGTTGCAAGGAATCAAGAAGCGACCTGGATCACCAAGTTTGGTGGGCAATTGCCTTAAGAGCACTGCAGAGCAATTCTCATTAAGGTGGGTCTGAGCAATGTCAAGGAGTTTTTCTTTATCACTTAGAAGATCTTTAAACATCTTAGCGTATTTGGGCATGTGAGCGAGAGCCTCGGCAAAGGAGATGTTAAAATTCAATTGTTTAAACATTTTTAGAAAGTTTGAAACCTGAATATCATCCTTGCTCTTTTGCTTCTCTTTCTTCAACCTTGAAGGATAAGGTATATTGGATGAAGAAGAAGGTTTTAAGGGAATAGGATCACTCACAACCACGGGTGGTGGGGAAATGGGGATAGAAGGTAAAGGAGATGAAGAAAGTTGCTCGTTTTCCTTGTTCACAATCACGGGTGGAGGTGTAGGAAGCTCGGGTTACATATAACCTTTTCCACTTCGGGTGGTGATTGCTTTCATCTCCCCTCTTGGATTCGCAACGGTATTACTCGGAAGAGTGCCCGAAGAAGAGGGTTGATTACTTTGGATGAGCGAACCAATCATATCACGAAGGTGAGCAGCTTGATTATTAAAAGAGTTTTGCATGTTTGCATTAATTGCATCGCTGTGTTTAGCCATGTCATTCCTTAGCTCGGCTCGAATATCGTTCCCTTGTTTTGCCATTTCTCCCTTCAAGTTGCGGACTTGACTCTGAAGATTCGTCACCAACTCCCGATTAGTCTTCATAAATGTCTCGACATCTGGATTCACTGCCATCGGTTGATTGAGAGGTGGAGCCTGGTAAGCTTGAGAATTTCCTTGATTTGGGTATGGGTTTCTTTGGGATTGATATTGATTATTTGCACGAGTTTGGGATTGGTTTGCAGGAGGGAAACCGGGAGGAGCAAGATAATTGTTAGAGCGATAACTTAGCAAGTTACGGTCTCCTTGAGGGCGAGCTTGATAGCCTCCCGTGGGATAAGTACCATATGTCGCGTTAACGTCTTCAGAATAATTGCCGTGAGTAGAAGGACACTCATTGTAGGAATGAGGACCACCACATGTGTCACAAGAAATAGCAACGGCTTTAGCTTGTTGAGTTTGGTTAGAAGTCAAAATTTGGAGACTTTTGTTAATATCAAGAATAGCACGTTCCAAAACAGACGAGTTGGTGGTGGAAGAAGTAGATGAAACATTGACTCTCTGATTAGATCTTGAGGATGCGGAAGAATCCCAATTCTTGTGGTGAGTAGTCATGTTTTCAATCAACTCTCGACACTCCTCCGGTCTCCTTTTCATAAAAGTACCACCGGCGGCGGCATTGATCGTGTCACGATCACGAAAAGTGAGACCATTTTAAAAGGTGCAATGAGAGTGACGGGGAGCATATTATGATTAGGACAGCGGTCGATCAAATCATTGTAGCGTTCCCAAGCATCAAAAAGCGATTCATCATTCTCTTGCATAAATCCACTGATTTGGTTACGAAGGCTAGTGACCATGGATGGGGGAAAGTAGCGCGATAAAAAGCGTTGAGTCATGTCATTCCACGTACGAATAGAATTCTTAGGAAGACGGTCAAACCATTTTTCGGCATGGTGAGAAAGCGAGTGTGGAAAAAGTTGGAGGCGAAGGTCATCCATAGAAACTGATGAGATGGCATTTATACATGATCTCATCGTTCTTTTCGGACTTTAAATGCATAAAAATGTCATAAAATACCATATATATGTTTGTGTTTGTTTACTTGTGTGTTTTAGGTATGGATATCGTGAAAAAGACAAAAGATCACAAGATACAAGGAAAAACGAACACGAGAAACGAAGCCGTACAAAGAACCAGGCCCTAATCATGGAATTTTCATCAAATACCCTTGAAGACTTGAAGACAAAACAAGATTGATCCTTATTCTATGAAGAAATGACACTTAAAACCCTTGTATATTAAAAATTACAAGTTTGGTCCCTTAAGTTTGTCAAAATTGCAAAAAGGTCCTTCAACTTTGAAGAAATGGCAAGATTGGTCCCTCAACAAATCAAATTTGTCAACTATGGTCCCTCATGAAGTTAAAGATGCAAAGAAGACCTTTGAAGATCAATATAGTCCAAGTTCAGCCCTTGAATTATCACAAAAGGTCAAAAACAACCCTTGATAAGCCTTTTACAAAGTCTTGTGCCAAAAATGTCAAGTGGGGAAAGTTATTTACAAAGTAAAACGGGTTTTAGGGCTTAAAAACTTAATATGCCAAAAGTTTCAAGTTACAAGGGCCAAAGTTGCCAACTGAAACTTTCAAATCCTAAAAAGGCGCCTAACAAGTTACTTTCCCCTAAAAACGGATTCAAGAACTTATTGTTCATCATTCTTACCACCCAGAACTTACCCTCACTTAACCTTGGGTAAAACCCAATTAAACTCACCCACGTGTGATTCACACACGCAGGAACTAATCCCACACACCCAATACCCAATCCCACGCATGTGTACCAAATCCCCAATTCCCCATCCACCAATAGGAGCATTCCTTTGGCTCCAAGTCTTGTGACGTGTCCCAAATCAAAGGCTAAGGATAAATGCTTACTCTCAAAGCAAATATGAACGGCCAAGATCAAGAAAGGACAAAATGCACTCAAAACCGTTCAAGGGCACATTTGGGATTTTCTATGTATTAGGGTTTTGTTATTTGCATTCTAGATAGTTCTAAGAGCTCTATAAAAGGAGACACCAGCCTGTGGTGATCCCTTTGTTCCAGTTTCAATTCTCTCACTTGTAATTCCTTTTTAAAGAAATAAAAAGTTTGGTTTTTGAATAATTCAAGTATAATTCCTTTTTTATTGTTTTTAAAAGATTGTGTGTTGTGAGGGAGATTGATTCTGAGTTCCATTGTTATTTTGGTGAAGTAAGTTTGAGTTTCAAAGTTGTTTCAAGGTTTTCTGAAAATTGAAAGAAATTTTGGGAAGCTTTTGATTCAAGGTTTGTGGTGTTAAGAGTTTAATTGTTAGGTGTTATAGAGTTTAAAAAACGTTTTTAGAAGGTAGAAAAGTTTTTGGAAGGTTTAAAAAAGGAAGAAAAGAAAACAGTTATATATCATATTACTTGTTTGTTCTTTCTTTTGTTTTGATTTTGAGCAGGTGTTGATATATTATTGATCCAAGGATCTGCACCAGCCCGGGCTGGTAGGGAGGTGGTTAAGCAACCACTAGGACCCTTGGATGTAAGGGTCCTAAGGTAAAACTACTTTACCTCCTTTAAATTTCAGAAAATATAAGTTTTATATGATCTTATTTGATTTTGTGCTATTGTGTGTTTAGGTCACTGGATTTGTGTTCTTTTTGACTTATATGCATGTTAGATGTCATAGGAGTTAGTTTGGAAGTGCTTTGTTAGGTTTTGATTCATAAAAGTTTGGTTTAAAAATATTAAAGGGTGTTTGGCATTAGGTTTTAGCAGGGTAGATTTCTTAGATATTGGATTTAAAAGGTGTTAGAAGTTTGGAAAAGGATTGAGACAGGTTTTTAGAGAGTAGTAAATTAATTTGGAACAATATTGAAGCTAGTTTGAGAAGTTTTAAAGAAAAAGTGAAGTCTAAATCTGCTATTGCTCTAATCTGCTAGAATTTTGTGATATTGTGTGCCTAGATCTTTGATATCTGTTGAGTACTAGGGTGATTTAAGGATTGTTGTTGCTTGAGTACCATATTGTGATTGTGAGTGCACAATTTGAGGCTTTTAAGTTGGCTAGAGTGCAAGTAATCTGCTCAACAGTCCCCAGTCCTGCTCATTTACATCAGAAAACATTGCTTGGGGTCTTGTGTGCTTTGGTGTTTGATTTTTTGTGTGCTAAGTGATTTGTGGTTGCTTATCTTGACTTCTTGTGATCAAAGGATCACAAGAGTGCCCCATTGTGCCAATAATAATCACCAAATAAGCCAAGGTCAAGTCCTCTTGGCCAAATTCATAAGCACAAAACACAAGTGCTAATAAGCTTGTGTTCATAGCTCAAGCTGTCACGTTTTTGTTTGAGTTTTTGGATCATAATCTTGGATAAAAAGGCAATTGGAGTGTGTTTATAAGCTAGCTAAGGTTACTGGTTGGTTGTGAAAAGTTAAAAAATAAAAATATAAAAAAGAGCAAAAAGTGGGTTATATAGACTCGAACCCCTGACGTCCCGTTCACAACACCAACAACCTAACCATCCTGCCCTTGGGTCTTTTACTGACCAAGGTTGGATGGGTTAATCATTTAACCCGTTTTTCATTTGAGTTAGTTTTAAAAAGCCGTGGCTTATTTTCTTTTTTTTAGCTTATTTAATAAGCTTACTTTGTTCAGCTTATTTTTCCTAGGGCTTATATAGTATTTAAGATTTTTAGAAACTAGTTTCATATTTTTCCATTTATTAGTTTATTTACTAGAATTTATTTAATACACGTATTTTGGAAAATCAATAAAAAATACCAAAAATAGTTTTTATTTTTAGGAAAAATAGTTTTTAGTTTTTAAAATATATTCTTGAGGTTTACATCTAATTTTGGTTTCAAAAACTTTTATTTTTAATTTTATAATATTTTAAGGTTTTTTATAAACTTTAAAGATTTTTATAAAATTATTAAAAAGGGTTTAGAAGCTCTAATTTGTGTTTTTCTCTTAGTTATATTATTTAGGATTTTTAGAAATTTTTTATTTCAAATTTTAGAAACTTTTATTTTTTAATAATATTTTAATAATATTTTATTATTAATTTTTCAAAATTTTATTTTTCTTTCTTTTTCATTTTTCCTAGGTTCTTTGTCATTAATTAGGACTATTTCCATTTTTAGAATATTTTTATAACTTTTAGATTTATTTTTATAATTATTTTAAGTTTAATTAGGTTTTAATCATTTTTAGAGTTTTAAAAATAGTTTTAATAGGTTTTAATTTTTAGAAAAATACTTTTTGGTCTCATAATAATATAAGTTAAGTGATTATTCAATAAAATCATATTTTAGACATTTGAATTAGTTAAATTTAATTTTAGGGCTTTAATTAGCATTTAAAATTAATTATTTAATTAATAAAAGGTTTTAAAATATCTTTGTTGGATTTTTATCTTTATTTATATTATTTTAGACTTCTTTTTAGCCTTTTTGATATTTGGTTTTTGGTTTTGATAAATTTTAATTTTTGTGGTTTTTCTACGGCTTTACGTTTTCGTCGTAATTTAATTTTAACGTAACCGTCTTTCATCTTCTCATCCCCATTCTTCTCAATATTAATCTCAAAGAAATACAAATTAGAACACACACATATACCTCCTTGGGAAACGAATCTTTCTCTCATTTTATTTGATTGTGGGTCATTTGTGCACGGTTTTCCTAAACCGTCGTACTTAATACTTTCCGCTATTTACGCTCTTTTCCTAAAGAGTAGTAAAACCACTACAATCATTTTGGCGCCGCTGCCGGGGAGGTGTGTCGTGTCTTAATTTGGAAAATTTTGTTTTTGATATTATCCATAATAGTATTTGTGTTAAGTGGAACTCCCTTAACACGTATTATCGGTTTTCTTGGTTTTTCTTTGTGAATATTATTAATATATTGTATTAAGTATCACAATAAAAATACAATATCTCCAAAAGTGTGAAAACACAACCTTAATTGGGATTTGATCTCCTAATTATTGTATTCGAATCTCAAACAAAAATAAAAGGCAAAAATAGATAAATACTTTCGTGAAGCTCGATTTTGAAAAATACGAACTATAAGGTGGGTATAAGGCGGGTATTATAAAATATACCCTAAGGAAAAAGGCTCTTAAGTGCTTCGCGCCGCCTCGTTTCCCCGCTTGCTTGTGAGTATTTTGACATTGAAGGCTAATCGAGGGTTTTGCCGCCCAAAGTATTAATACGTATACTATATTTGCTTGGTTTTCTTTGTGATTAAACCCTCGTGAACAATTTGGTTTTCACCAAAGTTCTAAAGTCATTAGAAGGCGTTCACTCCACGTGATCGTTTTCATTCCTTTGAGGCTTCTTTAATCAAGAGTTTGATTCGAGGAGAAATTTTGTAGATTGTTGTCTACGAAGATACACCAAAATCCAAAAAAAATTAAATATCATCAAAAACACAAAAAAATTGAAAATCCACAAAACAACCAAAAAGAATCTTCTTTGCTCACCTCCCATTCTTCGTGAAGTTTATGATCACTCGTAATCAAGCAAAACGAGCTCGTAAACGTCTTCAAAAGCAAGCAAATCAAGGATCGTTGATTGTTGAAGAACCTCCAATTGTTGAACCTATTATAGAACAAGAAGTCGTGATGGCTAATCGTACTATGATGGAGTTACTTCAAGCACCCACCGAGGGTTTTGGAGAGGCAATTGTTATTCCCGCCATCCTTGCGGAGAATTTCGAGATTAAGACGGGTTTAATGTCGATGCTACAAGCAAACAAGTTTCGAGGTCACGAGAAAGACAACCCGCATTACCACATTAGGAATTTCAACCGTCTCACCGCTACTAGCAAATTCAAAGATGTTCCGCATGACGCCATTAAGATGATGTTGTTTCCATATTCGTTGGATGGACCCGCAAAAATTTGGCTCGAGAAAGAACCACCAAATTCGATTTTGACATGGGCCGATCTCGTTTCTAAGTTTGTGAACAAGTTTTTTCCACCATCGAAAACAACACACTTAAAAAATGAGATTTCACGATTTGTGCAACGTAACAATGAAAGTTTTTCAATGGCATGGGAACGATTTAAGGAGATGTTACATGAATGTTCTCACCATGATTTTTCGGAATTGCATCAAATTGATACTTTTTACAATGGGCTTAATGATCATGAACGAGATTATTTGAATGCCGCCGCGGGTGGTAATTTTTTGTGCAAGACGACAAATGAGGCTTTACAAATCATTGAAAATCGATCTAAGGTTTATAGCCCTCGTAACACACCGAGTGTTGCCAATATGGGTTCGTCATCTTCGTCACAATCGTCTCGTGGCATTAATGCCTTACATGATGAAGCTAATGAGGAAAATCGGTTTTTTGATAGATTTGCTAATCTAATGTCCCATTGGAAGGCTCAAGAAGCTTCCAATTCCGCTTCGGTTAAAGCGGTTGCTAAGAGTTGTTTATCGTGTGGAGGAGCCCATGATCTTTCCGAGTGCATTACCGCGGATGGTAACACTTCGAGTGCTTATGTAGCAACGGGAACTTACAACCAAAACGGCCAAGGTTCCCGCCAAAATCAAGCTCCACCAAATCAAAATGTTAACAATTATCGAAACAACAACCAAGGTAATTACCAAGGCAACACACGCAACTACAACAAAGGGAACTATCAAAGTGGGAATGGACAAATCTCTAATCAAAACCAAAACCGTGATTTTCAAAATACTACACAAGGTTTTCAAAATGCTCACACGAAAAATTTGCAAGGAGAATTTTTAGATTATGCGAAAGCAAATGATGCTAAATTTGATAATATGCAACGTGAGATGATTAGCTTAAGATCCGAGTTGAAAAACGAGCTTAAAAATGAACTTGCTAATGAACTTAAAACTCATGCTAACAAAATGGAAGGAAATGTCCAACGTCTTCAACAAAACCAACAAAAGATGGAATTAGGACAACATGAGATTAAGCAAGAGTTATTGAAAGCGGATGCTAGGCAATCAAAATTTGAGGACCGAATGGCTAAGATGTTCGAAGCAATCATGTGTAAGCCCTCTTCTTCGGGTGGTCTTCCTAGTGATACCATTAACAACCCGAGGGGAGAATTGAAGGTTGTTGCTACACGAAGTGGTAAAACTTTCAAGGAACCAATCTCTCGTCCAAGTACTTCTACGGAGAAGGAAATCGAGAAAGAACCCGAGGTGATGGTCGAAAAGGAGCACATTACAATCCCACGAAGTACCGCTCAAACCACACCTACGGTTACACCAATACCAATTGTGGAACCCGAGATTCCAAGGCCGTTGCCTAATGACCAACCCACACCACCTTTACCCTACCCTTCGAGACGAAACAAAGAGAAAGCACAAGAACGGAACAATTACCAATTTGAGCTATTTATGAAAATGTTTCGTGATTTGCATTTTAACATAAGTTTTGCCGATGCTTTAATCATGATGCCTCGATTCGCCGCAAACTTCAAAAGTATGCTTAACAACAAAGAGAAGTTACAACAAACGTCTAGTTGTTCATCGGTTTTTCTAAGCCGCATACCACAAAAAGTCGGTGATCCCGGTAAATTTTTGATTCCGTGTGCTATTCAAGATATGGAGGAATGCTACGCCTTGGCCGATCTTGGCGCTAGTATTAATTTAATGCCTCTCGAGATTTTCAAATCGCTTTCGCTTCCGGCTCTTACTCCTTCGAACATGTCCATCGAGATGGCCGATCATTCTACGATTTTGGCATGTGGAGTAGCCGAGGACGTTTTCGTTAAAGTCGGAAAGTTTTACTATCCCGTTGACTTTATCGTTGTAGATATTCCCATCGATCGAAAAGTTCCTCTCATTTTGGGACGTTCATTTTTGGATACATCAAGAGCACTTATCGATGTTCATGCTCGTAAAATCACCCTTCGTTTCAATGAGGAAGAACTTGTCATCAATGCAACACAAAACTCCAATCTTTCTCATGTATATTCTATTGCAACTTTAAACCATGGTGACTCGACCAAAGTCGTTTGCAAAGAATTTTCACCAAGAGTTTTAGGGAATGTCTCCAAAAACAATTTACCATTTCCTCCGCCGGTGGAGGTTATGAGTGCTAAGCCTACAAAGAAGAAACCATCAATACTTGAATCGAAAAATTCTTCGCCTCATCTCGAACATTCATTCTTGAAAAGTGTTGATAAGTTGCCGGTTTCTACGGAAGATCTTTCGGATGATGAATATGTTGGCCCCGATGGGGAAGTTTTCTTCGTCGATAAACGTTTTGAGAACTTGCCACCACCTAAACCAAAACGCTTTCAAAATGTGAGAATTTTTAGTGTGACTAACATTGTTTTAGATACACCGAATATTTTCGACATAATCAAAAAGGGTTTTCATAAAGAGAGTTTAAAAGATAAAAAAGAAAAAGATCTTAAATGTGATTTAATTGATTTTTCTACAAATCTAACTCCGTCATCACCGCGTGATTTGAGTACTACAAACTCGTCTACTCCTTTTGACGATGTTTTGTGTGGTTCTAGTATGGGGGAAGCCCCTTATGTTCCCTCATCCTTGTCCACCGAGGACGAGATATTCGATCCCGGAATTTCATATAAAGGGAAATCTTGGTCTTCCACCGATGCAATAAATGGAAACTATATCTATTTGCTTGGTGCAAGTCTACCTCGAGTAGCTCAATGTTTTGTCTTACCAATTGTCTCACCCTTCTACTTCTCATCTATTTTCTTCAAACTCTTTGAGTTTATGGCACGTGATGAATTGGCGTTGATTTGTTTTTCCAATGGAAACGAGAACGCCATCTTCGACCCCGGTATTTTGCATCATCTAAGGACTTAGTCCTTTATACCGGTTGCTTTTTGGGCCTTGTTTATCATGTAAGCCCCATCAAAAATTGACCACACCATGATTTTCCCTAAATGTTCACATTTTAAGGGGATCGAGTCGAGCTCATGACTCGGTAATCAAAAAACGAGGTGCCTCGTGGGGAAGATCCCATGCTTATATTTATGCTTTTTATTCACTAATAAGGGGACTTGTACCCTTCCAACTCGTTGTCTCGTGGTTGTTTGTGATTGTGTTATCTAGATCATCATCATCGTCTACGATTGAAGACTCTCGTGTTCGTTTACGTGAGCCTCCATCGTTCGTTTGAAGAAGTTTTTCACGAATCCATGACATATCCTTTATTGTTCTAACAATTATCTTTTAGCATAATTAATAAACGGCTTTAGATATATTGTTGATCACCCTTTCCATGCTAGATCCTAAGCATTCGACTCTTCGTCTCTAGTATGGGGGTGCTCCACCTTTAGACTCGAAACATTGAGGACAATGTTTACTTTTAGTATGGGGGGGTGAATAGGTACTTGCTTTGCTACGCCCTCACGTTTCCAACTTTCAATGTTTTGTTTTGCTAATAAGGCTAAAAATGGCCAAATTTTAAAATTTTTCTTAGTTTTCATAAGTGCTTTTAAGACACGAATGTATATTTTCTGATGGATAGAATAAGAATTAATTTTTGACTTGATGGGCATTTGGAGCCATTTACATTCCTTAACCCGCTCAATTCAAGTTTTGCTAGACTTTTATATAGGGAGCTTTAAAACGCGAAAGTCTTAATTCATTCGGGTTAAGAACAAGAACTTTTCGCAAGTTCCTATAATTGATTCTAGAAAGTCACTTATCAAGGGAACTTTAAAACGCATTCTCTAAACTTGAAAAAGTCCAAGAAAGTGCAAGATCCTATAGGTGGCTTGAAAACCCAAAACTTTGATTTGATATAGTCTTAATGAAAGCTAATCCAAATTTGGCTTAATTTTGACTTGCATGGCTAAGTATTCACGAGTCTCTTTAATTAGAGGTCTTTAAATAGTGAAGAACGAGAAATGATAGAGTTAGACAAGTGATCATGCTAAACGTAGAACATGAAAGTGTTCTTTCAAAAACTCATATGTTTTTAATTGCGGCTTTTTCTTCCCATAAGATCAATGCATTAGGAATAAATCATAATTGCAATAAGTAAGGTCGTACGATTTGAAAGGTTACTTAGCCTCTAGCGCAAGATCGTTTAAAAGTTGCTCGGGGTTGAATAGAGTTCATAGCCAAGGCATAACTTATTGAAGCGGGACGCGAAGATTGGCGATTATCCAAAAAGGCCCTAACAAGGCATGAGGAGCTCTATTTTTGCTAAAGATCCAAAGATGATGTGAAGTATCATTGTTCCAAAATCAATATGAAGGATCGAGACACACGACGAGAAGCAATTACTCCCCTAAAGAATGGAGAAAGTCTATCCAAAAAGACCCTAACAAGGTATGAGGATAAATATATCCAAGTCCGAAAAGGAGGCGGATCGTTGTATATCAAAATCCAAAGTAAAGATTGAAGAAAAATGATGAAGTCGTGGTCCTATATGAAGAATCTCTCAAAAACGTCAAGTGAAGAAATTCCAAATATATGAAGAGAAGACCATAATTTCAAGAACGTCTTCCCAAGATTTGAAGTATGAAGTACATGCCAAATATCGGTCCGAGAAAGGTCTCAAATCGTGAAACGAGTTATGCCAAGATATGAACTTAAGGAGATACACGAGAAGCCGTTTTAAAAGATTTTGTCCTTCGGCTAACTATTAATCAAATCGTGCTACTTTGCTTTCGGACTAATAACTACTTAAATAAGTCAATATGAATCACTTGTGATCCATGACAAATAGATAAAAAATGCTAGTAACCCATTTCCTTTTATAATAACTAGGATTGCGGGGAGAAAAAGTATTACACAATTTGAACGTATGAGTAGTGTTAGCATTGTGACTTGTACCAACAATGATCTTGTTTTTGCACTTAGCATGGAATGTATGACAATCAAGGATGACAAAATTTACTCTAAGGGACATTAACTTGTTTCTATTCTTTGACCCTAAAAGTCACTTTTTGGTGATGAAAATCATACATTATGTCTTTACACATTCTCGTAGTATGTTGCAAGTCTTTTACTCTTCAATAAAGGTTAATAAAATTGAACTTTGGTGATGCTTAGATACTTTATTCTAGCATTGCGTGAGGGCACGGCAATGGCTTAGTATGGGGGAGTGATGAGATGGCATTTATACATGATCTCATCGTTCTTTTCGGACTTTAAATGCATAAAAATGTCATAAAATACCATATATATGCTTGTGTTTGTTTACTTGTGTGTTTTAGGTATGGATATCGTGAAAAAGACAAAAGATCACAAGATACAAGGAAAAACGAACACGAGAAACGAAGCCATACAAAGAACCAGGCCCTAATCATGGAATTTTCATCAAATACCCTTGAAGACTTGAAGACAAAACAAGATTGATCCTTATTCTATGAAGAAATGACACTTAAAACCCTTGTATATTAAAAATTACAAGTTTGGTCCCTTAAGTTTGTCAAAATTGCAAAAAGGTCCTTCAACTTTGAAGAAATGGCAAGATTGGTCCCTCAACAAATCAAATTTGTCAACTATGGTCCCTCATGAAGTTAAAGATGCAAAGAAGACCTTTGAAGATCAATATAGTCCAAGTTCAGCCCTTGAATTATCACAAAAGGTCAAAAACAACCCTTGATAAGCCTTTTACAAAGTCTTGTGCCAAAAATGTCAAGTGGGGAAAGTTATTTACAAAGTAAAACGGGTTTTAGGGCTTAAAAACTTAATATGCCAAAAGTTTCAAGTTACAAGGGCCAAAGTTGCCAACTGAAACTTTCAAATCCTAAAAAGGCGCCTAACAAGTTACTTTCCCCTAAAAACGGATTCAAGAACTTACTGTTCATCATTCTTACCACCCAGAACTTACCCTCACTTAACCTTGGGTAAAACCCAATTAAACTCACCCACGTGTGATTCACACACGCAGGAACTAATCCCACACACCCAATACCCAATCCCACGCATGTGTACCAAATCCCCAATTCCCCATCCACCAATAGGAGCATTCCTTTGGCTCCAAGTCTTGTGACGTGTCCCAAATCAAAGGCTAAGGATAAATGCTTACTCTCAAAGCAAATATGAACGGCCAAGATCAAGAAAGGACAAAATGCACTCAAAACCGTTCAAGGGCACATTTGGGATTTTCTATGTATTAGGGTTTTGTTATTTGCATTCTAGATAGTTCTAAGAGCTCTATAAAAGGAGACACCAGCCTGTGGTGATCCCTTTGTTCCAGTTTCAATTCTCTCACTTGTAATTCCTTTTTAAAGAAATAAAAAGTTTTGTTTTTGAATAATTCAAGTATAATTCCTTTTTTATTGTTTTTAAAAGATTGTGTGTTGTGAGGGAGATTGATTCTGAGTTCCATTGTTATTTTGGTGAAGTAAGTTTGAGTTTCAAAGTTGTTTCAAGGTTTTCTGAAAATTGAAAGAAATTTTGGGAAGCTTTTGATTCAAGGTTTGTGGTGTTAAGAGTTTAATTGTTAGGTGTTATAGAGTTTAAAAAACGTTTTTAGAAGGTAGAAAAGTTTTTGGAAGGTTTAAAAAAGGAAGAAAAGAAAACAGTTATATATCATATTACTTGTTTGTTCTTTCTTTTGTTTTGATTTTGAGCAGGTGTTGATATATTATTGATCCAAGGATCTGCACCAGCCCGGGCTGGTAGGGAGGTGGTTAAGCAACCACTAGGACCCTTGGATGTAAGGGTCCTAAGGTAAAACTACTTTACCTCCTTTAAATTTCAGAAAATATAAGTTTTATATGATCTTATTTGATTTTGTGCTATTGTGTGTTTAGGTCACTGGATTTGTGTTCTTTTTGACTTATATGCATGTTAGATGTCATAGGAGTTAGTTTGGAAGTGCTTTGTTAGGTTTTGATTCATAAAAGTTTGGTTTAAAAATATTAAAGGGTGTTTGGCATTAGGTTTTAGCAGGGTAGATTTCTTAGATATTGGATTTAAAAGGTGTTAGAAGTTTGGAAAAGGATTGAGACAGGTTTTTAGAGAGTAGTAAATTAATTTGGAACAATATTGAAGCTAGTTTGAGAAGTTTTAAAGAAAAAGTGAAGTCTAAATCTGCTATTGCTCTAATCTGCTAGAATTTTGTGATATTGTGTGCCTAGATCTTTGATATCTGTTGAGTACTAGGGTGATTTAAGGATTGTTGTTGCTTGAGTACCATATTGTGATTGTGAGTGCACAATTTGAGGCTTTTAAGTTGGCTAGAGTGCAAGTAATCTGCTCAACAGTCCCCAGTCCTGCTCATTTACATCAGAAACATTGCTTGGGGTCTTGTGTGCTTTGGTGTTTGATTTTTTGTGTGCTAAGTGATTTGTGGTTGCTTATCTTGACTTCTTGTGATCAAAGGATCACAAGAGTGCCCCATTGTGCCAATAATAATCACCAAATAAGCCAAGGTCAAGTCCTCTTGGCCAAATTCATAAGCACAAAACACAAGTGCTAATAAGCTTGTGTTCATAGCTCAAGCTGTCACGTTTTTGTTTGAGTTTTTGGATCATAATCTTGGATAAAAAGGCAATTGGAGTGTGTTTATAAGCTAGCTAAGGTTACTGGTTGGTTGTGAAAAGTTAAAAAATAAAAATATAAAAAAGAGCAAAAAGTGGGTTATATAGACTCGAACCCCTGACGTCCCGTTCACAACACCAACAACCTAACCATCCTGCCCTTGGGTCTTTTACTGACCAAGGTTGGATGGGTTAATCATTTAACCCGTTTTTCATTTGAGTTAGTTTTAAAAAGCCGTGGCTTATTTTCTTTTTTTTTAGCTTATTTAATAAGCTTACTTTGTTCAGCTTATTTTTCCTAGGGCTTATATAGTATTTAAGATTTTTAGAAACTAGTTTCATATTTTTCCATTTATTAGTTTATTTACTAGAATTTATTTAATACACGTATTTTGGAAAATCAATAAAAAATACCAAAAATAGTTTTTATTTTTAGGAAAAATAGTTTTTAGTTTTTAAAATATATTCTTGAGGTTTACATCTAATTTTGGTTTCAAAAACTTTTATTTTTAATTTTATAATATTTTAAGGTTTTTTATAAACTTTAAAGATTTTTATAAAATTATTAAAAAGGGTTTAGAAGCTCTAATTTGTGTTTTTCTCTTAGTTATATTATTTAGGATTTTTAGAAATTTTGTATTTCAAATTTTAGAAACTTTTATTTTTTAATAATATTTTAATAATATTTTATTATTAATTTTTCAAAATTTTATTTTTCTTTCTTTTTCATTTTTCCTAGGTTCTTTGTCATTAATTAGGACTATTTCCATTTTTAGAATAGTTTTATAACTTTTAGATTTATTTTTATAATTATTTTAAGTTTAATTAGGTTTTAATCATTTTTAGAGTTTTAAAAATAGTTTTAATAGGTTTTAATTTTTAGAAAAATACTTTTTGGTCTCATAATAATATAAGTTAAGTGATTATTCAATAAAATCATATTTTAGACATTTGAATTAGTTAAATTTAATTTTAGGGCTTTAATTAGCATTTAAAATTAATTATTTAATTAATAAAAGGTTTTAAAATATCTTTGTTGGATTTTTATCTTTATTTATATTATTTTAGACTTCTTTTTAGCCTTTTTGATATTTGGTTTTTGGTTTTGATAAATTTTAATTTTTGTGGTTTTTCTACGGCTTTACGTTTTCGTCGTAATTTAATTTTAACGTAACCGTCTTTCATCTTCTCATCCCCATTCTTCTCAATATTAATCTCAAAGAAATACAAATTAGAACACACACATATACCTCCTTGGGAAACGAATCTTTCTCTCATTTTATTTGATTGTGGGTCATTTGTGCACGGTTTTCCTAAACCGTCGTACTTAATACTTTCCGCTATTTACGCTCTTTTCCTAAAGAGTAGTAAAACCACTACAATCAGAAACATCGGAGCACTTCATGCTTTGGGTCATGGTAATGAATTTGTCGAGGTGTTTGTTGGCATCATCATCCGGAATTCCACGAAATGGGTTCGTTTGCACTTGCTGGATCATGTGATGCTTCAACGAAAACTCCTGAGCCGTGACGTGCATTGGCGCAATCGGGCCTCCGCGTCCGTTCATGGTGGGTTGGCACAATTCCTCCATGGTTCGTAAATCAGGTAGAAGGACATTGTTGTTGTTGTTGTTGTTATTATTCAAAGTGTGTTGAGGTGGGTGATTATTGTTGTTGTTAACACCAGCCATATCTAAATCTTCACGAGTCTCGGGCTCAGAATAGTTCGTAGATCTAGTACGCATGCACCTGCAGAAGAAAAAAAAATATACACAAAGAGAATACCTATATAATATTTTTGGTTTTTATTGGTTTTTTAATGTTTTTGTATTTTTGAAGATTCTTATATTTTTTGGATTTTTTGGAAATTTTTATAGCAAATGAAAATAACGTTCAAAGAACGGATCCCAAAATTCAATGCGTCTCTCACTAGAAACCGTTTATCGTAACGAAAAGAGCCGGCAGCGGCGCCATTTAATACTCGGTTTGACCCTTGTATAAAATAATTTCGTTGTTCCGATCTTTTCGAATTGAAAACCGGTCTTAAGTGCGACTCAATCGTCTTTTGGTGAATCAAGAGAATGGTTTGGTTTGTTTATATAATTTTAAACTATTAGCAAGTAATTAAAGTGTCGTTGAGTAAAATGGAAGAATAAAGATTAATATCAAAATGACGAATAAACATAAAAGCTTGAAAACTTAAAGGTAACAATGGGAAAGTACTAGCATACTAAATAAAACTAACACTTGGAAAATTCTCTAAAAATAAGAACTAAGTTAAAAAGTACTATAAGAAAGTAAGAACGGAAGAAACCACAAACTCACAATCGGAATAAGCTAAACTAGCCCCAGATCGGAATGTATTCCGATCTGGTGGTCGGAATGTTGTAAAGATTGGACTAATCGGAATATTGGACAAGGACCACCAATCGGAATGTTAGGAAAAACCCTTCAATCGGAATGTTATATAAATACATGAATCGGAATATGCAGAGGACCCCCAATCGGAATACACAAACTTATACCTATCGGAATAACCAACAAGAGCTAGATCGGAATGCTTGGGGTGCCAATCGGAAAGTGAAAACCCTTATCCGATTGGTTCAATCGGAAAAGGGGAAGAGGCTGCTCGGAATCACCAATCGGAAAGGGGAGTTGTACCCTTTCCGAAATTGGGGGAATTCGGTTAAAAGTAAGTGAATAAGCTATTAAATAAGCTTATCACAAAACTAACCCGAATCAATGACAAAACCAAATCAAATAAGCACTTTGATCAACATATTTGACTCGAAATTAATCAACTTTTTAGATCAAACAATAAAAACATAAACTTTTTAATAAAACTTTTTAATAAGAAAAATAAGCTAATCATCAAAATAAGCCCATAAGCACAAAAGTCTTAAAGCTTAATCAAATGAAAACTTATAAAATGATCAAAAGATTAACTTTTTAAGCACGAACTCATTAAGAACAACACGGATCTATTGAAAATCGCACCAAAAATCAATCTTAAATCAAAGAAAAGTAGAATGAGATTAAGGATAAAAAGCTTAAAATTAACTTGATTAATAAAAATAAGCAATACAAAGTGTTTAATCTTGAAAGATTAAGAAAAAGATGAAATATAGTGAGAGAAAGTTTAAGACTTTCTCTCTCTAAAACTAGAGAAAACTAAGAAAAAGTGAAAAACTAACTAAAAGTCTAACCACCCTCCTAATGACTATTAGGAGGGTATTTATAGGGAAGGTGGAAGGAGTGCATATGTTGCATCTTCTTTCTTGCTTTCTTCACGTTTTCTCGACTCGACTTTAATTCTTCGTCTTTGTCGTCTCGGGATTTGAACTTGTCTTTTAATTTTCTTCTTCTATTAGACTTAAGTTCTTCGACTTCGTTAAACTTCCGTCTTTTGACTTTTTCTTCGATAAATCTTCAGAATAGGCCTTGGACTTCCGTTCTTTTTGCACTCTTGATCTTTTGACTTCGTCTTTTCTCGTTTTCTTCGATAAAAGCCCGTGAAAGCCCGTGTTTTCTTCCTTTTTAATATTTTGGTCCTAAAACACAATAAAAACACAAACCACGCATAATTCCGACTTTTACGACATAAATCACACGTTTTGGTCTTGTTATTATTGGAAATAAGTGGTAAAAGGATAAGTGTTTTCACACTTATTAAATCCTCTACACTTGACCATTGTAATGCCCTCATGCAATGCATTAATTTTAAAGCACGGTTTACATTTTCCATCATAAATAACCCACCTTGGCCTTTATTAAATACTAAACATAAAAGATAGAAATAAGTAAAGAAATTAAAAACTTACATTGGGTTTTGGCGGCCATGAACGTTTATCATCCTCAAGTTTCACGTTCCCCATACCAAGCTTAAAAACGAGATCATTGTTATTATAAGTTAGCAAACTATCACGAACTCATGTGGGCCAATTATTCGCTTAGACTCCCTTACCTAGGTGTATCTCTTATATTTTATTTTTGTCTTGAATGATCACGAGGATGCATTTTTTGACTTATTTCGATAGTTATTTAGTCCGAAAATAAAGTGAACGATTTAATCAATAGTTAGCTAAAGGACCAAATCTTTTAAAACTGCTTCTCGGGACCTCATAAAGTTCATATCTTGGCATAACTCGCTTCGCGATTTGAGACCTTTCTCGGACCGATATTTGGCAGGGACTTCATACTTCGAATCTTGAGAGACGTTCTTGAAATAATGGTCTTCTCTTCATAATAGGAATTTCTTCACTTGAAGTTTTGAGAGATTCTTCATCTTTGGACCACGACTTCTTCATTTTTCTCCAATCTTTATTTTGGACTTTGATATACAACGATCCGCCTCCTTTTTAGGACTTGGATCTATTTATCCTCATACCTTGTTAGGGTCTTTTCGGATAGATTTCTCCATGACTTTTGGGGAGTTCTTGCTTTTCGTCGTGTGTCTCGATCCTTCATATTGATTTTCGATAAATGATTCTTCACATCACTTTTGGATCTTTAGCAACAAAATGTAGCCCTCATGCCTTGTTAGGGCCTTTTCGGACTCGCCAATCTTCGCATCTCGCTTCAATAAGTTATGCCTTGGCTATGAACTCTAATCCGTACCGAGCAACTTTTAAACGGTCTGGGGCTAGAAGCTAAGTAACCTTTTAAATCGTAAAACCTTATTTATTGCAGATAAATTTATTAACAAGCGGAGGGAGAATAGGCTTATAATTAACTCACATAAATTCACGAAAGAATACCGAACTTATAATTGACTATCATCTCTCGTTCTCCACAATTTAAAATCTCAAGGAATGAGACTCGTGGATGCTTAGCCTATTAAATCAAAGTTTTGGGTTTTCGAGTCGCCTATAGGATCTTGCAAATTCTTAGACTTTTTCAAGTTTAGAAATCGCATTTTAAAGTTCCCTTGATAAACAACTCACTAGGATCAATTATAGGAACTTGCGAAAAGTTCTTGTTCTTAACCCGTGAGAGTTAAGACTTTCGCGTTTTATAGCTCCCTATATAAAAGCCTAGCAAAACTTGACTTAAACACGTTAAGGATACTAGCTAGAGTAAACTTAGGTAAGTAAACTCGGGTTGAGTCAAAATGTTCACGACTAAGAAAAATCTAAAACCACTTTATTGAAAATTTATTCTATAAATGGCAAGAAACTAATCATGATAAAGGAAAATACAACTATACAACTTGGCCAAAATAGATTAAAATTTTTGAAAAATGTCGAAAAATCAAATTTTCCAGTTAAAATGAGGGCAAATTCATGGAAAAGACCACTTACTTCGATAGAAGTCCCCCCTACACTTGAGATAAACATTGTCCTCAATGTTTAAGCATGTGGGAGTAAACTCCCCTACACTTAGGACATTGTGCACTTTGTTTAAATCTTGCTAAGAAAAGGACAACTAAAGTGAATTCAATGTGAACATATAGAATATGAAATATTGAATCATAAGAGTTTAGGATAGAACCGGGAAGATGGAAACACGGTATCACGGTTCGTCAAAAGTCATCAAGGTGGATCTTTGAATCTTTAATCCCTGCATAGCACAAGAAACAAGACAACAAACATATGCGGGGGTCCCCCTTCACTTATTATGAAAGCAGTAAAGGATAGAACACGGGTTGCCTCCCGAGAAGCGCTTGTTTTTGTTCACCGAGTCATGAGCCTGACTCGACCCAATTTTAGTTCATGGGGAACGTGGTGAGGGATGGAATCATCTCCTGAGAGATGTCCTCACCAAAGTACAACTTCAGACGCTGGCCATTCACCTTGAAATTGGGCCCATTTGGCTGAGAAAGCTCAATGGTCCCATATGGAAAGACTTTGGCGACGGTGAATGGACCAGACCAGCGGCTCTTCAACTTGCCAGAGAAGATCTTCAACCGAGAGTTAAAGAGTAAGACTTGATCACCAATGTGGAACTCTCGGTTCTTGATTTTAGCATCGTGGATAATCTTCGTCTTCTCCTTGTAGATCAGCGAGTTCTCATAAGCTTCATTCCTCAGTTCATTTAGCTCGTTGAGTTGAACCTTGCGATGATCACCGGCTTTGTTAATGTCGAAGTTAGCCCACTTCAAGGCCCAGTGCGCCTTATGTTCCAGTTCGATGGGTAGGTGGCAGGCTTTCCCGTACACAAGACGATAAGGTGTACAACCGATCGGGGTCTTGTAAGCAGTACGGAAAGCCCACAGAGCATCATCTAACTTATCGGCCCATGCGGCGCTATGCTCTCCCACAGTACGCTCCAAAATTCTCTTCAAGCCACGGTTGGAAATCTCGGCTTGCCCATTGGTTTGGGGATGATAGGCGGTGGAAAGACGGTGATTGACACCATACTTAGCCATGACTCTTGCAAATTGATCGTTGCAAAAATGAGTCCCGCGGTCACTGATAATAGCACGAGGAACGCCAAATCGAGCGAAAAGCTGCTTCAAAAAGTTCACAACCACCCTCGCATCATTCGTAGGAAGAGCCTTAGCTTCAACCCATTTAGAGACGTAGTCGACGGCGACGAGGATGTACTTGTTCCCTTTGGATGATGGAAATGGCCCCATAAAGTCGATGCCCCATACGTCAAAGATTTCACATTCCTGTATGAAATTTTGAGGCATCTCATCTTATGTGTGATCTTGCCTTGACGTTGGCAAGCATCACAATGCTTAACCATTTCGTGAGCGTCACGATAAATGGTGGGCCAGTAGAATCCGGAATCAAACACTTTCTTAGCGGTGTAGTTGGGACCAAAGTGACCACCGGTGGGTCCTTTGTGGAAAGCTTGGAGGATGTCAAAAGTTTCCGGTCCGTCAACAAATCTATGAATAATCAGATCAGCACACTGTTTGAATAGATAAGGGTCATCCCAAAAGTAAGTCTTAACATCATTCACGAACTTCTTCTTTTGTTGGGATGTTAACCCTTGGATGAGAATACCACCCGCTAAGTAGTTTGAGATGTCTGCAAACCACGGGGTGTCATCCAGATTGAGATTTATAGACATTAAGGTCTCAAGGGGGAAAGAGTCATTGATCTATTTGTTCGGATGATCCCCTTGATATGGATCCTCAAGTCTGCTCAGATGATCCGCGGCCAGGTTTTCGGCTCCCTTCTTGTCACGAATTTCAATGTTGAATTCTTGAAGGAGCAAAACCCAACGAAGAAGTCTTGGCTTAGAATCATGCTTAGTCATCAAGTACTTCAAGGCGGAATGGTCCGTGTATACGATGGTGGGAGATAAAACAAGATAGGGGCGAAATTTCTCAAAAGCATAGACAACAACTAAAAGCTCTTTTTCGGTTGTCGTATAATGCAATTGAGACCCCGTCATTGTTTTGCTAGTGTAGTGGATTGGTTGGAAGTGTTTATTCACTCTTTGGCCCAGAACCGCACCAATAGCAAAGTTGCTAGCATCACACATCAATTCAAAATGCAACTCCCAATTAGGGGTAACCAATACCGGTGCCTTAGTTAGCTTATCCTTAAGAAGATTGAAGGCTTCGAGACATTCTTTAGAAAAGATAAAAGGAGTATCTTTTTCTAAGAGGTGGGTCATCGGGCGAGCGATTTTAGAGAAATCCTGAATGAATCGACGATAGAAACCCGCATGACCCAGAAAACTTCTCACACCCTTCACGGTTGAAGGTGGAGGTAATTTGGCTATGACATCTACTTTAGCACGGTCGACTTCAAGACCGGCGTTAGAGATTTTGTGTCCTAGCACAATGCCTTCTTTTACCATAAAATGGCATTTTTCCCAATTCAGAACAAGGCGAGTGTCTTCGCACCGCTTAAGCATGCGTTCCAAATTGGCAAGGAAAGCAGAGAAGGAATCCCCAAAGACCGAGAAATCATCCATGAAGACTTCCATGGTTTGCTCAACCATGTCATGGAAGATAGCCAACATGCACCTTTGGAAAGTCCCGGGGGCATTGCATAAGCCAAAAGGCATTCGTTTATAAGCAAATGTGCCATAGGGACAAGTGAATGTTGTCTTCTCTTGATCTTGGGGATCGATGGGTATTTGAAAATAACCCGAGAAACCATCCAGAAAGCAGTAATATTCATTACCCGCTAAACGTTCAAGCATTTGGTCCATAAAAGGTAGAGGAAAATGATCCTTTCTCGTGGCATCATTGAGTTTGCGGTAGTCTATACAAACTCTCCATCCAGTAACGAGACGGGTAGGAATCAACTCGTTGTTTGCATTGGGCACAACGGTGATTCCGCCTTTCTTAGGCACACAATGGACTGGACTAACCCATGGTGAATCCGAAATAGGGTAAATCATACCCGCATCAAGAAGTTTGATAACCTCTTTTTTGATGACTTCATGGATTTTAGGATTCACCCTTCGTTGACTTTGAATTGTGGGCTTAAAGTCGTCCTCCATGAGAATTTTATGTGTGCATAAGTGAGGATCAATTCCACGGATGTCGGAGATTTTCCAAGCGATAGCTCTTTTATGCTTCTTCAAAACAGCGACAAGTCGGGCTTTTTCGTCTTCTTTCAGATCCTTTGCGATGATGACCGGTAGCTTCTCGTCGTCTTCCAGGAAAACGTACTCAAGATGAGGAGGTAGGTCCTTAAGCTCGAGAGTCGGAGGATCCTCAATAGATGGTGAAACTAACGATGGGTCATCATTAGTCACCTCTTTAGGAGAAGGAGGAGACAACGGGTCCTCATTGAGAAGTCTCTCAATAGTACGAATGTCTTCATCCCAATTGGTGGACAAATTATCATACTTAATATCGAGAGGACCCAAGCTAGCTTCGAAATCATCCAAGTCACTTTCTCTGAAAGGAGTCAATGCTGGAGCAATTGAGGCAACGGTCTCAACATTGGGTAGAAAAGAAGGAGTACTTTTGCAAGCATCATGAAAATGTTCTTCACAAGCCTCATAGAGAACATCAATAGCATTAACACTCTCATATGAATAAGGTTGCTTAGAAATCTTACCCATGTTGAAGACAATTTTATCGTCACCAACTCTCATGATTATTTCGCCTGCGGCTACATCAATGAGAGTGCGACCGGTCCTCAGGAATGGACGTCCAACGATTAATGGAACACGAGGGTCCATCTCGTAATCAACGACAACAAAATCCGCCGGGAAGGTGAATTTGTCAACGCCAACAAAGACATCTTCGGCTATCCCCACTGGATAAGCAACCGTACGGTTGGCTAATTCCAAAGTCATTTTGGTGGGGACTAGCTCGGGGAGAGATAATTGCTTCCAAACACTTAAAGGCATTAAGTTTATACTGGCACCTAGATCGGCTAGGGCCATGCAATTCTCTACTCCCGGGAAGTTGCAAGGAATCAAGAAGCGACCTGGATCACCAAGTTTGGTGGGCAATTGCCTTAAGAGCACTGCGGAGCAATTCTCATTAAGGTGGGTCTGAGCAATGTCAAGGAGTTTTTCTTTATCACTTAGAAGATCTTTAAACATCTTAGCGTATTTGGGCATGTGAGCGAGAGCCTCGGCAAAGGAGATGTTAAAATTCAATTGTTTAAACATTTTTAGAAAGTTTGAAACCTGAATATCATCCTTGCTCTTTTGCTTCTCTTTCCTCAACCTTGAAGGATAAGGTATATTGGATGAAGAAGAAGGTTTTAAAGGAATAGGATCACTCACAACCACGGGTGGTGGGGAAATGGGGATAGAAGGTAAAGGAGATGAAGAAAGTTGCTCGTTTTCCTTGTTCACAATCACGGGTAGAGGTGTAGGAAGCTCGGGTTACATATAACCTTTTCCACTTCGGGTGGTGATTGCTTTCATCTCCCCTCTTGGATTCGCAACGGTATTACTCGGAAGAGTGCCCGAAGAAGAGGGTTGATTACTTTGGATGAGCGAAACAATCATATCACGAAGGTGAACAGCTTGATTATTAAAAGAGTTTTGCATGTTTGCATTAATTGCATCGCTGTGTTTAGCCATGTCATTCCTTAGCTCGGCTCGAATATCGTTCCCTTGTTTTGCCATTTCTCCCTTCAAGTTGCGGACTTGACTCTGAAGATTCGTCACCAACTCCCGATTAGTCTTCATAAATGTCTCGACATCTGGATTCACTGCCATCGGTTGATTGAGAGGTGGAGCCTGGTAAGCTTGAGAATTTCCTTGATTTGGGTATGGGTTTCTTTGGGATTGATATTGATTATTTGCACGAGGTTGGGATTGGTTTGCAGGAGGGAAACCGGGAGGAGCAAGATAATTGTTAGAGCGATAACTTAGCAAGTTTCGGTCTCCTTGAGGGCGAGCTTGATAGCCTCCCGTGGGATAAGTACCATATGCCGCGTTAACGTCTTCAGAATAATTGCCGTGAGTAGAAGGACACTCATTGTAGGAATGAGGACCACCACATGTGTCACAAGAAATAGCAACGGCTTTAGCTTGTTGAGTTTGGTTAGAAGTCAAAATTTGGAGACTTTTGTTAATATCAAGAATAGCACATTCCAAAACAGACGAGTTGGTGGTGGAAGAAGTAGATGAAACATTGACTCTCTGATTAGATCTTGAGGATGCGGAAGAATACCAATTCTTGTGGTGAGTAGTCATGTTTTCAATCAACTCTCGACACTCCTCCGGTCTCCTTTTCATAAAAGTACCACCGGCGGCGGCATTGATCGTGTCACGATCACGAAAAGTGAGACCATTTTAAAAGGTGCAATGAGAGTGACGGGGAGCATATTATGATTAGGACAGCGGTCGATCAAATCATTGTAGCGTTCCCAAGCATCGAAAAGCGATTCATCATTCTCTTGCATAAATCCACTGATTTGGTTACGAAGGCTAGTGACCATGGATGGGGGAAAGTAGCGCGATAAAAAGCGTTGAGTCATGTCATTCCACGTACGAATAGAATTCTTAGGAAGACGGTCAAACCATTTTTCGGCATGGTGAGAAAGCGAGTGTGGAAAAAGTTGGAGGCGAAGGTCATCCATAGAAACACCGGAGCACTTCATGCTTTGGGTCATGGTAATGAATTTGTCGAGGTGTTTGTTAGCATCATCATCCGGAATTCCACGAAATGGGTTCGTTTGCACTTGCTGGATCATGTGATGCTTCAACGAAAACTCCTGAGCCGTGACGTGCATTAGCGCAATCGGGCCTCCGCGTCCGTTCATGGTGGGTTGGCACAATTCCTCCATGGTTCGTAAATCAGGTAGAAGGACATTGTTGTTGTTGTTGTTGTTATTATTCAAAGTGTGTTGAGGTGGGTGATTATTGTTGTTGTTAACACTAGCCATATCTAAATCTTCACGAGTCTCGGGCTCAGAATAGTTCGTAGATCTAGTACGCATGCACCTGCAGAAGAAAAAAAAATATACACAAAGAGAATACCTATATAATATTTTTGGTTTTTATAGGTTTTTTAATGTTTTTGTATTTTTGAAGATTCTTATATTTTTTGGATTTTTTGGAAATTTTTATAGCAAATGAAAATAACGTTCAAAGAACGGATCCCAAAATTCAATGCGTCTCTCACTAGAAACCGTTTATCGTAACGAAAAGAGCCGGCAGCGGCGCCATTTAATACTTGGTTTGACCCTTGTATAAAATAATTTCGTTGTTCCGATCTTTTCGAATTGAAAACCGGTCTTAAGTGCGACTCAATCGTCTTTTGGTGAATCAAGAGAATGGTTTGGTTTGTTTATATAATTTTAAACTATTAGCAAGTAATTAAAGTGTCGTTGAGTAAAATGGAAGAATAAAGATTAATATCAAAATGACGAATAAACATAAAAGCTTGAAAACTTAAAGGTAACAATGGGAAAGTACTAGCATACTAAATAAAACTAACACTTGGAAAATTCTCTAAAAATAAGAACTAAGTTAAAAAGTACTATAAGAAAGTAAGAACGGAAGAAACCACAAACTCACAATCGGAATAAGCTAAACTAGCCCCAGATCGGAATGTATTCCGATCTGGTGGTCGGAATGTTGTAAAGATTGGACTAATCGGAATATTGGACAAGGACCACCAATCAGAATGTTAGGAAAAACCCTTCAATCGGAATGTTATATAAATACATGAATTGGAATATGCAGAGGACCCCCAATCGGAATACACAAACTTATACCTATCGGAATAACCAACAAGAGCTAGATCGGAATGCTTGGGGTGCCAATCGGAAAGTGAAAACCCTTATCCGATTGGTTCAATCGGAAAAGGGGAAGAGGCTGCTCGGAATCACCAATCGGAAAGGGGAGTTGTACCCTTTCCGAAATTGGGGGAATTCGGTTAAAAGCAAGTGAATAAGCTATTAAATAAGCTTATCACAAAACTAACCCGAATCAATGACAAAACCAAATCAAATAAGCACTTTGATCAACATATTTGACTCAAAATTAATCAACTTTTTAGATCAAACAATAAAAACATAAACTTTTTAATAAAACTTTTTAATAAGAAAAATAAGCTAATCATCAAAATAAGCCCATAAGCACAAAAGTCTTAAAGCTTAATCAAATGAAAACTTATAAAATGATCAAAAGATTAACTTTTTAAGCACGAACTCATTAAGAACAACACGGATCTATTGAAAATCGCACCAAAAATCAATCTTAAATCAAAGAAAAGTAGAATGAGATTAAGGATAAAAAGCTTAAAATTAACTTGATTAATAAAAATAAGCAATACAAAGTGTTTAATCTTGAAAGATTAAGAAAAAGATGAAATATAGTGAGAGAAAGTTTAAGACTTTCTCTCTCTAAAACTAGAGAAAACTAAGAAAAAGTGAAAAACTAACTAAAAGTCTAACCACCCTCCTAATGACTATTAGGAGGGTATTTATAGGGAAGGTGGAAGGAGTGCATATGTTGCATCTTCTTTCTTGATTTCTTCACGTTTTCTCGACTCGACTTTAATTCTTCGTCTTTGTCGTCTCGGGATTTGAACTTGTCTTTTAATTTTCTTCTTCTATTAGACTTAAGTTCTTCGACTTCGTTAAACTTCCGTCTTTTGACTTTTTCTTCGATAAATCTTCAGAATAGGCCTTGGACTTCCGTTCTTTTTGCACTCTTGATCTTTTGACTTCGTCTTTTCCCGTTTTCTTCGATAAAAGCCCGTGAAAGCCCGTGTTTTCTTCCTTTTTAATATTTTGGTCCTAAAACACAATAAAAACACAAACCACGCATAATTCCGACTTTTACGACATAAATCACACGTTTTGGTCTTGTTATTATTGGAAATAAGTGGTAAAAGAATAAGTGTTTTCACACTTATTAGTTCACAAGTTTGAGAAGAAAGCAGGTCGAAAATTTAATTACAACCCAAGAGAGCCATCAAGGTTTGACAGAAGCAAGGTTTGATGCTATAACTGCCAGCAGCAAGGTCACTTTGCAAGGGAATGCCCTAGCAAGAATGACCAAGAGAAGAGCAGATATTCGGCTTTTAAGGTTCAGGAGGTAAAGGATGACAAGAAGGCATTGGTGTCTGTTGACTCTATGGTCAACTGGAATGATCATCAGACTACTACACTGGAATCAGCTGAGCCCTCTACTGACGTATTTGCAATGATTGCTGGGAATCTATCTGATGCAGAGGAAGCAGACGAGTTTGCTCTTATGGGCATCTCACCTCAGGTACAACATTGTCCTCTTGGTTGTCATGATAAATATTCAGAATTGTTGTCCCAATATAATGACTTAAATGATCAGAATGATAAATATTTTTTAGAGGTTCAAGCCTATAAGGCTTCTTTAAACACATTGTAACAACAAAAGAGGTGGCTTCAAGATACGCAACGTGAGTATGAGGATAAAATTAGGATTCTGAACATTGATTTAGAAAACACAACTAATATGCTTAAATACACAGAAAAGGTAAAAGATGATATCTAAATTCGTAAAATTAAATTCGTGGTTTTTATATGCTTACATTGATTAACATTTATTGAGTTTGCGAATTTGTTGTCAATTAAATTCGTTTTGACTTTGTCTTCGTCTCTTTTTGGACTTTTCTTCGACATTTGACCGTGAAATCCCGTGTTTTCTCTTCTTTTGATCATTTGTACCTATTTTAACACAAAAACACAAAACCACGTGTAATTCCGACTTTTATGATATATAAGACATGATTAGGTCTTGTTTTTCCTTGGTTTTAGTGGTAAAAGGATAAGTGTTTACACACTTATTAAATCCCCTACACTTGACCATTGCAATGACCCCATGCAATGCATTATTTTAAAGCATAATGTTAAATTCTTCTCATAATTAATCCATCTCGGCCTTTATTAAGATATACTATTATTACTACGACGAAAAGATAAAAACTTAAAAGGAGACAAAAGTTTTAACAATTTATTTAACTTGGAAATTATTTGATGGAAGAAACTCGTAAAGAAATCTAAGACTTGAATTAGGGCTTTAGTGTCATGAATATTAATCACCCTCAAGTTTCACGTTCCCCATACCAAGCTTAAAAACGAGATCATTGTTATTACAAGTTAGCACAACTAACACTTACTCATGTGGTTTAATTAATCACTTAGACCCCCTTATTCCTACGGTGTATCTCTTGTATTTTATTTTTGTCTTGAATGATCACGAGGATGCATTTTTGACTTATTTCGATAATTTTTAAGGCCGAAAATAAAGTGGGACGATTTAATCAATAGTTAGCTAAAGGACAAAATCTTTTAAAACTGCTTCTCGAAACCTCATAAAGTTCATATCTTGGCATAACTCGTTTCACGATTTGAGACCTTTCTCGGACCGATATTTGGCTTGTACTTCAAACTTCAAATCTTGAGAGACGATCTTGAAATTATGGTCTTCTCTTCATTTTGGTATACATCTTCATTAGGAGTGAAAGATGCTTCAAACGTTGACCACGACTTCTTCATTTATCCTCTTCTTTATTTAGGATTTTGATATACAACGATCCGCCTCCTTTTCGGACTTGGATCTATTTATCCTCATACCTTGTTAGGGTCTTTTTGGATAGACTTCTCCATGATCTTTAGGGGAGTAAATGCTTCTCGTCGTGTGTCTTGATCCATCATATTGATTTAGATTAATGATCTTCACAATCTCTTAGGATCTTTAGCAAAAAAAGTGAACCCTCATGCCTTGTGAGGGCCTTTTTGGACTCGGGTATCCTCATGCCTTGTTAGGGCCTTTTTGGATAAGCCAATCTTCGCGTCCCGCTTCAATAAGTTATGCCTTGGCTATGAACTCTAATTAATACCGAGCAACATTAAACGATCTTGTGCTAGAAGCTAAGTAACTTTTCAAATCGTACAACCTTATTTAACGCAAATATATTTATTAACAAGCGATGGGAGAAAAAGCTCATAACTAACTCACATAAGTTAATGAAAGAATACCAAACTTATAATTAACTCTATCATCTCTCGTTCTCCACAATTTAAAATCTCAAGGAATGAGACTCGTGGATGCTTAGCCTAATAAACCAATTAAGGTCCATATGGTTAAGGATACTAGCTAGAGTAAACTTGGATAAGTAAACTCGGGTTGAGTCAAAATATTCACGACGGGCGTAATATATCAAAGATATCTAAATTTGTTAAAACCATTTTATTTATTTATTTATTTTTGACTTTATTCTTTAAATGGAAATTATTAAAACGATGTGATGACAAAAAGGAAACAAAATAAATGAAAAACTACTAGGCCAAAATAGATCAAAAATTTGAAAAACGTTGAAAATTTTTTATTTTTTTAAAATTTTCCGGTTAAATGGGGTCAAATTCATGGAAAAGGCCACGAAAACTTCGATAGAAATCCCCCCTACACTTAATATAAACATTGTCCTCAATGTTTAAGCATGTGGGAGAATAACTCCCCTACACTTAGGACATTGAGTACGTTGTTTAAAATCGAGCTAAGGAAAGGACAACTAAAGTGATTATATTTATTTGTCTTATTTATATACAAGATTGAATCACAATAGCAAAAACTTATCGAAGGAACCGGGTACACGGGAACACGGGTCGCGTCAAAAGTACCAAAAGTGGATCATTAAGCACATGTCCCTGCACAATCACAACACACAAAACAAACAACCTACACGGCTCCCCCTACACTTATTGGTGAAAATAGATAAAAGATAGATAATCGGGCTGCCTCCCGAGAAGCGCTTGTTTTTGTTAATCGAGTCACGAACCTGACTCGACCCCGAATTAAATGTTCCATGGGGAAGCCTCGAATGTAATACCGGGATCAAAAATCTTATCCTCGGTCCCGGAGGAACATAATAAATGAGAGGCAGGAGGATAAGTCATGAAAGGTAGAAAAGTCCTCTCAACATACGAAAAGTAGGTGAGGTCGTGAACCACGGGAGGTGGGGTGGGTAAAGGAGACAAATTGTCATCCCCCAAAGATAATGGATGGTCACTATTTGGCAAATCCGTAAAGGTATCAATCATAGAATGGTCATTGTCACCTCCCGTGTCAAAGCACTCATCCTCATTTCCCGGTATGAAACGAGGAGAGTAAAAGCAATACATCACCCGCTTGGGTGTGCACGTGGTAGGACGGGGTGGCAACATAATATGAGAAATATCAGAAGACATATCTACCACCCGCGTCACCTCACCAGACCGAATTAAACGGAAGGTAGGGTCAAATCTTTCCACCTCCTCTACGATGGGAGGTGGCATGGCTAACAAAGAATGCTCATCAATAGCAAGAGAGTCGGAGCTATCAATGTCCTCAATCCCCTCTTCAAAGAGAGGATTCACCTCACTAGAGATATAGGCGTCATCAAAATCAAATAAAGGGTTCGAATAAATCTTGAAATTTTCCTTCTGAATGTCTTCATCGGATAGTGACTCGTCATCACTAGAAGTAAAATCATCATCGAGATCAAAAAGAGGATTAGAGAAAGCAAAAGAATCGTCTCCCAAGATGTTGGTGGGAGGTAATGAATCATCACTAGAAAGAGATTCACACTCATCCTCACTATCGAAAGCAACCGTAGGCTCACTTTGGATTGGAATAAGAATCTCATCACAAGGAATAGTGATAAGACCCTCATCCCCCATGATTAGAGAGGCATCGGTCTTCGTAGTGGAAGAATCGAGAATAGGAGTGGTAGTCTCACATGATGGATTGAAATTGTAAATATTATCCTCGTCATCATCTTAATAAAAAGAACGCACAAGAGGCGGAGTATAATCACTAAGATTAGATACTTGCTCTTGTTGCTGTCGCTTTTCCTCCTCCCTTGCTTCTTTTAGAAGAACAACGGCTTCTTGAAGTTACAAAATAATGGCGTGTGTTTCGTTATTCAAATCATTAAGTTGTTGAATTCTATGAGAGGATCGATGATTGAGGGTGGGATGTGGGGGCTCACAGTTATGAAAACCAGAATTATAGCATGGATGTGGCTCATAGGAAGTCATCGGTTGAGAAGAATTAGAACACGGATTTGGTTCATAATAATCCATCGGTGAGGAAAAATGAGGACACGGATTTGGCTCATAATAATTCATTGGCTGACAATAAGAAGTATCGTGAGGGCCCCCACAATGATTGCAACACGGGTATTGAGAAAAATCTTGTGCATGTTGAGGATAGGGATTGTCATAGACGGGAGGGGGTGAGAAAGTATTGTAAGAGGAGAAGTACGAATTTGTTGAATTGCAAAATGGACAAAAGCCAAATTGTGTATTGTCGATATCAAAACCACACCGCTCACAAGTACACCATTGACATGTTTGAAAACCATGCCATGGTCTCCCACACCGTACGCAAGACGAATCCATGAAGAAGTATAAATAAGAGGGGTAGAGAAAAGAATTAAACACAACAGAGGATAAAGAAGAATATTTTTGGTGTAATACTTTAGGAAAAGTATTACTTTTGAATTTTTTTATTTTTTTTTGTGCAATTCTTAGGAAAGAAATTGCTTTTGTTGATTTTTTTAATTTTTTTGTATTTTTAAGTGTTTGATTTTTTATGTTTTAGATTTTTAACAAGAAAAATAACGTTCAAAATCGAACGGATCCCAAAATCCAAACGTCTTCACGAAAAATCGTCAATCGTACGAGCGAAGCGGCAGCGACGCCATTTGAAATTAGGGTTTTGCAATCATATTTTAACGATGAAAGTTCGTTTACCACCCTCAAGTGTTTGTATGTCAATTAAATTCGTTTTTCCTCGACTCGACTCGAATTGATATCGGACTTAACGTTTCGACTTACTTTGTTTTTGGTAAACGTAAAATTTTCGTATTTTAAAACTAATTTAAAAACTATTTAAAATTTAAAGCTATTTAATCTAATTTAAAAATTAAACTAAACAATTTTAAAAATCTATTTTAAACTAATTTTAATTAAAACTAATTTGAAATAAATCTAATTTAAATTTAATAAACTAATTTTAAACTAAAATAAACTTTTAAATGAAATCTATAAAAAACTATTTTTAAAACAAAACTTAATTTTATGAAAACTAATTTTTAAAACTAAATTTAAAAAAATAAAATAAAACTATTTTAAATAAAAGTAAATTTAAAACTAAATTAAAATTATAAAAATATTTTTTTTTATCTTTTTATATTTTTTTAACTGATTTAAAAGAAAATAATTAAGTAAAACTTTTAATTTAAATTTAATTAAAAACATAAAACTTGAATTTTTAGTAAAAACTGCCACTAATAAAATAAACCTATATTAAGTAATTAATGCCTAAAAGAACACAAAAGAGAGATAGAAGAGTTGGTTGGGGCGTAAGGCTGATGAGCGAGGGGTCCTGGGTTCGAATCCCACCCCAGACCAAATTTTTGTTAATATTTTATTTTTTATTTTTTTGGACAGATTTTAAACCAAACAATATAAGAGCAGATTTAAAAGAAGCAGTAGAAAAGCAATTCATAAAAAGCTGGAAAAAAAATAAATCCAAACGAAATTTAATTCAAATTAAACTAAACTAGCAATCTAAACAATTTAAATCCTATGGCTAATACTAACAGTAAATCCAAACAAAATGAAATAAAACAATTGCAGATCCAGAATACAGCTAAATAACCATAAGCAAATATCTAAGCAGTATACTCAAATATAACTAAATAAACTAAAACTGATGAAAATTAAAAATGGAAGGAGAACCCGATGTTGAATCCGTTGAGCCGAAGGGTGAAGCACTAAGCCCCCTTGATATCAATACCGAAACCAAACAAACTCTAACTTCGAATCATCATCATCCCCATCTCGATCCAAACAAGATCCATCAACAGCTTCGAACAAAAAAAACAATTCTTCGAACCAAAAAAACTTACTCGAACAGTAGCAGTAATCCAAACGAACCAAAACCAAAGAACAGTAACCGAACATTAATTTTAAAACTTCCCAGTGGGGAAATTATTAAACACTTTCCTTTATATATTTTTTTTATTTTTTTTTATTTTGTTTTTATATATTAATAACGACGGTAACAAAAACAGGATTTACAGATTAATAATTAAAATTTGTGAGAAATTAAATAGTGAACAGCAATATTAAAAAGAAGAAAGCAAATTTAAGATTAAATGAGACTTGACAGAAATATTAAACTGAGACAAATTTAAATAAAAATAAACTTTTCATTAATAAAATAAAATTATGTTTACTGAAATTTAAAATTACAATAACCTAATCTAATTTTGCAAAAATTAAATACTAAATTAACCTACTCCTAAATTAACTAAAAAAACTGAAAAATAAAGAAAAGGCTATCTCAAATTACAAGATGTGGGGGGTTTTATAGGCAAACCCTCAAACCATTTGGTGAACTTGGTGCCCAAGAAATAAGATCTTGGCCCTTCATCTTCTTTTTCTCTTTCTTCTCTTCAAATCAACGGTTCATATCATTCTTGCCCACGGATTGCCACGTTGGAGAGATATGAGGTGTTTTGGCCAATTAAAAAGGGAGGATGAGCCACGTTGGATGGAGTGAGGACCATCAGTGAGTGTTTGATCCGAAAATCAAGGGGATTTAATTCCCTTGGTGTGAATTAAATGATTAAGTGAAAACCCCTAATTTTCGTGGGTAATTTTGATAATGGTGACTTTAGGGTTTGATGGTAAAAGGGTGAAGATGGGAGGCTGTGTAAAAAATGGGAGAGGAAGAAAGAGAGATGGGTTTCTTGTTTTTGACGTAAAAATAATATGGGAGTGGGGTAGATATTATTTATTTCGTGTGTGGGGGAGATTGAGTGTGGGTAAGGTGCAAGGTAAAACCGTGTGTGGGTACACGTGGGGTAAAACAAAACGTTTTAAAAAGTGTGAGTTGCGTTTTGTGTTTTTGTTGACCTAAACCTTTGACCAAGCAAACTTAATAAACCGTCCCATAAATGGGCTTGTGGCCCAAATCAACAAGCCCATCCGTATATCTTAAAATAGTCAAATGGGCTTTTTAAAAGCCTAAGCTCCATTCGTATGTCATAGGATTTATGGGCCATTTTGGGCTTGAAACTTATTATCAAGCAAATTTAAGATTTCAAATGGGCTTTGGAGCCCATTGACCCGAATGTGGGACCCTCAAGCCCGTTAAAATCCATAAAAGATTAATTCCGCTAAAGACGAGCTCGAACTTGGCTTCCTTGATCATTTCTTCAAATTTAAGTTGACTTTGTCGGTTTTCGTGATCTTCGGCACACTTTTGATCTTTTGACTTTGTCTTCGTCTCTTTTTGGACTTTTCGTCGACATTTGACCGTGAAATCCCGTGTTTTCTCGTCTTTTGATCATTTGTACCTATTTTAACACAAAAACACAAAACCACGCGTAATTCCGACTTTTATGATATATAACACATGATTAGGTCTTGTTTTTCCTTGGTTTTAGTGGTAAAAGGATAAGTGTTTACACACTTATTAATGACAGTATCAAAGAAAAACAAGAGATGAAAGAAAGATTAGATGCTACACTTTTGAGATTTGAAAAATGGAAAAAGGCACCTAAAAATATTTCCAAATTAATCAATAGTAGTATGTCTGGTAGGACTAAAAGAGGGTTAGTATTTGATAAATATATTGATTCAGAAGATGTGTTTGATTTATCTTTTCAAGTGTCTTTGATCCCGACAAAGAAGAAGACGGAGAACCTAGTTACAATAGGTTTAAACCAGCAGCAGAAATGCATGCTGTCCCTCCACCTCTTACTGGAACTTTCATGCCCACTTCTAGGCATAATGACTTGGATGGATCACAGATGCATGAGTCCCCAAAAAGTTCTACTAATTCGAATGACTTTGTCTCGTGTACTTTCAGTGACAAAGCCAGTGACTCTGCATCAAGTGGTTCAAGTGAAGAGTCGAGACCTACAAGTTCCAAGTCGAATGATCATGCTGCTACTGGTGCTAGGAAGTTTGAAGACAGAGTTGCTTTTAATTCAATAGTGTCTAGTCCTGGTTTATTGAGTCCTAGGAAGATTGATTCTCCTAGAATTGTGTGTAATAAAGTTAGCAGTATGAAACAATGTCATTCTAATAAAAGGTCGTTTAAAACATATTTTCTTTGTGGGAGTGCATTTCATTTGATTAAAGATTGTGATTTTTTTGACAAACATTCTTCTGTTCATCAAGCATTTCCTGCTCCTGGTCCACCAGGAGTTGTTCCATATTCTTCTAGAAGACTTAACCCAAGTGCTCAATCGTTTTCTTCTTCTAGAAGGACCTCTTCATTAGCTTCTGATTATTGGAGAAACATTGGATTAACATCAAATAGACCAACCAGTAATTATTTTCAGAATTTTAATCCAAATTATGCAAATAATTTTGACCACATGTATTTTGGATTGGGAAATTTAGGAACTGCTGTTAAGCCCTCAGCAGGTTGTTCTTGGTCAAACAACAATACCAATATGATGACAACTAAAGAACAACGGTGGATCTCATCAATCTTCTTGGCTATCTACTAAAGATCCACAAGGCAGGCTCAAACCTGAAAAGGTTTGGGTCCCCTTAAGACACTAATTTTTGTTTTTCTCTTTTCTTGTTGTTGTAGGTTACTCCATACCAAGATCCTACTCTAGGAATTGTTGATAGTGGATGCTCTAGGAGCATGACAGGAAATAAAAGTCTTCTATCTAAATTTGTACCATTTCAAGGCAGAAAGGTCTATTTTGGAGGAGGCGAAGGTAGGATCACTGGCAAAGGAACGATTCAGACGCCCAATCTTAATTTTGAGCAGGTCTACTATGTGGAAGCACTTCAACACATCAACTTGATATCTGTCTCTCAGATTTGTGACAAGAAGCAGTTTGTCCTCTTTACGTATACTGATGCACTTGTATTATCCAAAGACTTTAAGCTTCCGGATGACTCACAGGTTCTACTCAGAATCCCTAGAAGACACAATCTCTATAGTATCAAGCTGAATGAAGTCAACCCTACTGGACAACTAGCATGTTTGGTTGCTAAAGCCTTAGCAGATGAAGCCACTCAATGTCACAGAAGGATGGGACATGTGAACTTCAAGACCATTCACAAACTAGCAAATATGAACCTGGTCTCTGGTTTACCTCCCAAGTCATCCAGAAATGATATTAATTGTCTTGCTTGCAGCAAAGGCAAACAACATAAAGCATCCTTCAAGGCCATTACTGCTCTCAGCCTTATAACTGAACCATTGCAGCTACTACACATGGATTTATTTGGTCCTACCTCTATTAGGAGCATTGACCACAAACAATTCTGTCTGGTGGTAACTGATGGATATAGCAGGTTTACGTGGGTTTTCTTCATGGCTGCCAAGAGTGAGACCTACTCAATTCTCAAAGATTTTATTACCTATATAGAGAATCAGTTGTCCAAGAAGGTTAAAGGTATTTGATGTGATAATGGAACCGAATTCAAAAATGCAGACCTCATAGCACTTTGCAATTCTAAAGGCATCAAGAGAGATTATAGTGCAGCAAGAACTCCTCAACAGAATGGAGTGGCAGAAAGAAAGAACAGGACTCTAATAGAAGCAGCGAGAACAATGCTTGCCGATTCCAAGCTTCCAACCATATTCTGGACAGAAGATGTTAATACTGCAAGCTATGTTTTGAACAGAGTTTCTATTACAAATCCTCACAAGAAGACTCCCTATGAGCTACTAACAGCCAAAGTACCAAATATTGCTCATTTGAAGCCATTTGGGTGTCCTGTCACCATTCTGAATACTAGTGACTATTTGGGGAAATTTGATGGCAAGGCAGATGAAGGATACATTGTAGGATATTTAGCTCACTCTCGGGCTTATCGTGTCTACAATATCCAAGCCAAGCGAGTAATTGAAACTATACATCTCAGGTATTTTGAGGAGAAGTCAAACATCCAAGGCAAGGGTCCTGAATGGTATTTTGATCTTGATTATCTTAGTGATTCATTAGGATATTTTCGTTTCAAAACTAACCATGATGCAGGTCCACAAGTGTTTGCAACTTCTAGTACAAGTGCTCATTCTAGTCTTTCTGACTCAGATGACGAGGATGATATTTTTGTTGTTCCATCCTATTCCACCATTGTCTCTCCTACTCCTCCTAGTGATGCAACTCCATTGGATGTATTGGAGTCACAAGTAGTTCTTGATACATTACTCAAACAACAACAAGAAGCTACTACAGCAGCTGCTCAAGGTGGCTTTGAGTTTCCCTTTCATACGCATGTTGACAATGCTGCTCCTAGTACTCCTACTGTTACTCCTGGTGCTAGTTTCACACCTATTGGTAGTCCGGCTAGTGATTCTACTTCTCATACTAGATTCTCAAGTCCTTCTGACCTGGGGAACCATCAAAATAAGTCCTCTAACAAGCTGGATGATATTCATAAGCAACCAATAGATGGCATCTTCAACTCTGCTTCATATGATACTGACTTTGCTGGGGATCTTACTAACTTGGCACCAGAATTGGAAGTAGCTTCCAATCCATTATTGCACTCACATAAAGATCATCCTACTACTCAAATCATTGGAGATCCTGGTTCTACTGTCAAGACACGCAGAATGCATAAGAAAGCCACGTCTGATCATCATGCTCTTGTGAGCTATATTGAAGATCAAAAGCGTAATAATCATACGGACTTTTAACATTGTTTGTTTGCTTGTTTTCTTTCATAGGTGGAACCTAGATCAGTCTCTCATGCTCTTGAGGATCAAAGTTGGGTGGAAGCTATGCAGGAGGAAATGCAGCAATTCTTGTTTCAGAATGTTTGGATCCTAGTTGACTTGCCGGATGGAAAGACAGCCGTTGGTACCAAATGGATTCTCAAAAACAAGAAAGATGCACGGGGTATTGTGGTGAGAAATATGGTAAGATTGATGACAAAGTTTATGTCACTCAACCTAAGGGCTTTGTAGATCCACTTCATCCCAAGAAAGTTTACAAGGTGGTCAAGGCTCTTTATGGACTTCATCAGGCTCCTAGAGCTTGGTATGAGCGTCTCTCAACTTTCTTGTTGAAACATGGCTATAGAAGAGGCACAATTGACAAAACAGTATTTCTTAAGCGGAACACCAAGGACATTCTCCTTGTTCAGGTGTATGTGGACGATATTATTTTTGGTTCTACTAAAAAGGAATGGTGTGATGAGTTTGAACAACTGATGAAGGGTGAATTTCAGATGAGTGCTATGGGAGAGCTTACATTTTTCCTTGGTCTTCAAGTCAAGCAACAGTCAGATGGAATCTTCATAAGTCAAGATAAGTATGTTCATGAGATCCTTCATAAGTTTTATATGGATCCTCTTAGACCAGCAGCAACACCTTATGAAGTTGCTAAAGTCAAACTCAAGAATGAGCCAGATCCTTCGGTAAATGTTCACATGTACAGGTCTATGATTGGCTCACTCATGTATTTGACTACATCACGTCCGGATATCATGTTTGCAGTAAGTGCTTGTTCTAGACATCAGGTGGCTCCAACGGTTTCTAACTTGAATGCAGTCAAGAAGATTTTCAAGTACATCAAGGCTCAACCCAAGCTCGGCTTTTGGTATCCTAAAGAATCACCTTTTGTTCTTGAAGCATATAGTGATAGTGACTATGCAGGTGCTAATAATGACTGAAAGTCTACTACTGGTGGTTGTCAATTTTTGGGTCGAAGACTTATTTCATGGCAATGCAAGAAACAGACGATCGTAGCTACTTCTTCAACAGAAGCTGAATACGTTGCTGCTGCTAGCTGTTGTGGACAAGTTTTGTGGATCCAAAATCAGATGCTGGATTATGGGTTCAATTTTATGAACACCAAAATTTTCATTGACAACCAAAGCACTATCTGCATTGTGAAGAATCCTGATTTTCATCAACGTACAAAGCATATTGAAATTCGGCACCATTTTATACGGAATGCCAATGAGAAGAAGTTGATACAGGTTCTTAAGGTTCATACGGATGATAATGTTGCTGATCTGTTGACTAAAGCCTTTGATGGTCATCGGTTCAACCACTTGGTGGTTCACATTGGGATGGTCAATCCTTGAGACCTAGGATTGAGGGGAGGCTAAGCCTAAGGGGAGGCTTAGTGTACATATTTACTTGCACAGACTAACATATTGGTATATTTTAACAACAGATTGAATGGGTTCTTGTGGTGTGTGTTACTCCTAGTGGAGGTTTTTGCTCACTTCTGATGGTTGTCTTCATTAATGACTGGCTTCTAGTCCTTAATGGTTAGCTTCTAGTCATTCATGGTTGGCTTCTAGTGGATAAAAATCCTTCTTTGTCAAGTGATGGTTGGCTTCTAGTCTTGGTTTGGGACACTATTCACTTTATTGACTTCTGTTGACCACATTATGCTTCTAGTGTTGACAATTGTGCGCTTTGACTTTTAGTCAACGCATGCAAATTCTGGTATATATCCTCTTATTTAACTTTGATAAATTGGGATTTGCAAATAATGTTACAAGGGGCAAGTGGTTACTATGCATTAACTGCCTAATTTGAAAGGGCAACCCCCCATTATTAGGGGTCAATGAACAGTTACTAGACCATTATTTATGGTCAATTAACCCCCCCCCTGACTCATTCATCACAATCATAACACACACACATCCGCTCCTACTCTCTCAAACCCTAACAACTCATCTTCCATTCCTTCTGATCACCATCAATGGCTGCTTTGGTCTACCAACCCGCTCACAACAAGGTCTCTTATCTAGGAGATGGTCGTAAACGTGATGACTTCACAGACATTCTGGAGTTTATTGAGGCGTCTAACCTCAGGTATGCTTTTACTGTGTGTCCCATTGTGTATGATAGTGTGATCCGTCAGTTTTGGGATTCTGCTACTCTTGTGGCTGTGGTTGGTCGTCCACGTGAACTCCATGCTACCATTGATGGACGTTCTTATGTGGTTACTGAAGCTTCTATTCGGAGTTCCCTTCATCTTCAAGATGAAGGTGGTGTTGTTTCCATCCCCAATGCTGAGGTTTTGGAGGGGATGGCTGCTATTGGGTATAACCATGGGGGAAGTTTAACTTCCAAAAGAAAAAATGAAAGCTTCTCGTGCACTTTTTGATTCATTGTTTAAGCCCCAAGTCTTGGAGTTGGGATGCTTTTCCTACTCCTTTGGCTACTGGTCTAATCTGCATAGCACAGGGTAGGGTGTTTAATTTCTCTCGCTATTTGTTTGATGGGATGGTTAGCAATCTGTCTAGTACTGGTTATAGGAAGAAATTTTTTATGTATCCTAGGTTTTTACAGCAGATACTTGTGTGTTTACCTTGGGATAGGGAGGAGTATGAGACTCCTAAGCTTACTGCTAAAGTGTACTATAATATGGCTCATGGGTTTAGAGGGGAGTGAAGGCCCCTTACTGATGCAATGCCGGGCCTTGCCCAAGGGCCTCCTGATGTTGTTCCTCCGGTTGATCAAGCCGAGGAGGAACCTCAATTAGGTGATGACCCAATGGAGGAGGAGCATCCTGCTGGTGGTGCACCTAATGTGGTTGTAGAGGAGCCGGTTGAGGAGGTGGTGGTTGAAAGGCCATCCACTTACAAGGCTGCCCCCTCTTCGATGCCACATTTGTCTCCATTTACAGATACTCCCCTTCCTACTCATGTTCCTCACTCTTCTGATAAGCCTTCTGGCTCTCGTGCTCATGATGATGACCCCTTTATTGCTTCTGGTTCCAATGAAGCCTTCCCAGACCCAAGTCCTCTTGGTGGGAAAGCGGAGGAGCCTACTACACTGACTTCTTTGCTTGATCTCATGCACAGGTAGCATGAAAGGATTCTTTCCTTGGAAGCGGATTTGAATCAACATCGTAAGCTTACCCGGGAATTTGTTCTTCCCTTGGCTGCCCGGATTAAAACTTTAGAGAAGCAACAGAGGCGAAGAACAAAGCATGTGGTTCAGTCTGATTCAGATGAGGAAGTTCCAGATCTTGTGGAGGATGGCTTGGATTTGCTGGCCAAGGTTGTGTTTGCTGATAAGTCATATGATGATCTGCCGATTCCTCCTACTTCCTCAAGCATTCCTTCTCCTGCTGCCATCTCTACACCAAAGGAAGATCTTGCTGGTACTACTGCTGGTTCCACTGCTGGACCATCTCATGATCCAAAGGGGAAAGCCCCAATGACTGATCTCCCTCACCCCCTCGCAAGCGAATACGCAGACAACTTGAGGAGGATAGGTTGGGTGAGGAGGCTGCACAAAGGATGCAAGTAGAGATTGACCAAGCTGCTCGGGCTGAGGAGGAAGCTCTTCAGCAGCAGAGACGTGAACAGTTGCAGCATGATGCTATGCATTGGGATGATAGCGATTGGATGTGGGTGCTTACTATTCTTACCTCGGATTATTCACAGTTTACTGATCTCTTGGGTTCTGATGTGAATGAGCATAATTGTATTCCTCGAGCTATGGTGTTAATGTGTAAGCAACAGTTAGCGCTTGTTGCTCAACTTCGTGAAAAACGTAAGAACAGGCCTTTGACGAAAACCAAGGAGAAAAAGTTGATGAAGCGGTATGTGAAGTATCAGTCGGCTGCTTATTTCACTGTTGGTTGGACATGAGAACGGGTTCGGGCATTGTCTTTTGATGAGCTTAAGGCGTTATATGAACGAATGATCAAGCATCAGAGCACACCTGTTCCGGAGCGTTTCATCTATCGTCCTCCTCCACGAGTGGTTCCTACTTCTCAACCTGCTGTTGCTCCTGGTTCTACATCTGATGCTCCTCTTGGTTCGGTTGTTGATGTTTCTACTGTTGGTACCACCCCTACACCTTCGGTTGCTCCTCCTGTTTCATCTCTGGGTCCTACTACCACCATCACCTATGCTACCATTACCACCACCACTGCTACTCCTGCTATGGAACCACCATCACCACCCGTGTCTGGTCCTCAACCTATTCCTTCTTCAGGTGCAGCTTCTGTTGATCCTTTGGTTGGGCAAGGTATTGATTCTACTTCTGCTGATCCCACTCCTGCTGCAAAGGTAGAGGTAAAGGTTGAACCCTCGCCTGGTGATCCCACTCCTCGCCGTTCCATCCACAAGCAGTTGGCTAGACGTGCTAGATGTGGCAAGTCTGTTCCCTATGAGAAGCGTGCTCCCGAAAATCTTATTGATGCAGCTTCCGATAGTGACTCAGAATTGCCAATGGGTAATGGATCTCTTACTGGTTGGACGGTTAAGCCTTCCACGACTCTACCTGGTACTGTCTCTTATAGGATTACCATTAGCGATGGTTATGTTCAGTATGCTTCGGGTTTGCAAGGTATTTTTTCCTGGGCGGATCGTAAAGATCTTATGGCATTGTATGGGTTTGTGGATGCTGGTATGCCTGTTCATCCTAGTGAAGTGCCCTCCTGGCCTGGTTTGAGAATGTGGGCTGATTTGAAAATGATGCTTGATTCCCCTCCACATGCTCCCCTTTCTGGTGTCTGGAAGGACCAGCCAACATGGGTTATCACGAGATGGACGTTATATGCTGGCTGTGGTGTGCATGTCTTGGATTTGGAATCTGGTGCTATGGTGTTCATGCTCACGGATTTGTATTATCCGTTGACTATTGCTTCGATGGAGGCCATGCTTGCTTGTCACTTGCAGATTTCTAATGCCCCTTCCGGGAATGAGTCTTCTATGGCAACTACACTGGTGGAAGGGATCCAAGCTCGATTGCAAGCTGATAAGGTGGCAGCTTCTGGTCTGTAATGTGGTTGGTTTGTAAGTTTTTATGTTTTGTGTTTTATGTTCATCTGTTAATACTGCAATTCTTTTCACCAATATGTAAAGTAATTGGTGACTTTCATTCATTATAGTTAAAAAAACATACTATTTATATAATATCTGCTTATACTTTAACCAAATCATGGATTTTACACTTGTAAATTATATACCATCTGCTTATATTGGTTCAAAAATTTGGGTTCCTGTTGCTGATTCACACTTGTGCTGGTTGGTTGTTTCATCTGGTGTTGGACTTGGTCCACACAACAAATGGTCCTCAACTCAAAATGTCTTACCGACAAGAAAGAGTTGATTCACCTTGAGGGTACGGCTCCTGGTGTGATTCTCAAATCCGTTGATGGTTGCCAGGTTACCCAAAACGGGATGGTTTTCACTTGCCATGGTTCTAGACTGAAAAGTGGCTAATCCAAGGGGTACGGCTCTTGGTAAAGATTTTATCAAATCCGTTGATAGCTGTAATAGCTTGCTTAAATCTATAGGGTTTTCAACTCACCGATGCTTCATTGCAAAGAGTTGGCGAGTCTAGAAGGGTACAGCTTCTGGTAAAGACATATCAAATCCGTTGACGGCTGTGATGGTTTGCCTAAAATCATCAGGGTACCCCCACTCACCATTGATTCACGTTCTAAGAGTTGGGCTGGGTTCTAGTCTCCCAGGGTGATGCTTATTCCACCAGAAAGACTGGCTAGCCCAAGAGTGAGCAGCTACTTGGTAAAGGCTCATCAAATCTGCTCATGTTGCTGTAAAGATTCAACACGATGCTGATTTGTTTCAAGATTTGGAGAAGCTTCTAGTGTTCCATGTTGCGGCGGTTCTTATGTTTCTTATCTTGCTGATGCTGCTGTTTCTTTTGTTGTTTCAATCCTCAAGCTTTATTGCACGTTTTCCGGGAAACTTGAACTCAACAGGTCAAATTCAAGTTTAGGGGAGGATTGTTAGGACCATTGGAATATTTATTTGTAATAGGTAGACTAGGGGGTATGTAGTTCCTCCTGGTCATAGTAGTAGTAGGAGCAAGTCGTGCTCCTGGTCTTAGTTAAAGTCAAACTTTATTATTTAGTTATTATTCTATTAGGATACACATGAGATATGTTAGGAAAAGATATGCATATCAGTTTTACACGTTTTGTTTAATGCTGCATTAGGGTTTCCTTGTAGTATAAAAGGAACCTTAGTCAGAAGGGTTAGACACACCTTCATCAAACGTAATTCTAGTCATTATCAATATTAGAAATCCTTAGAAAGGATCAAGTCATTATAGTTATTCTGTTCTTCTTTATAGTATTTGTATTCCGCACTTATATTGTGTATAGAGTCTCTCTGTGAATAGACTTGTGATTACAGAAGTCGTTCACCGTTTCTGACAGGCTGCAAGATCCACATCTAGTGGACCCAACATATATACATGCTCTAACAGAAAATTGGATAAAGTTTCATACCAAGCCCTTGGAGCTTGATGCAGACCATAAAGTGCTTTGATAACCTTGTAGACTCTGTTGGGGAACTTAGGATCTACAAAACCTGGAGGTTGTGAAACATATACCTCCTCTGAAATAGTACCATAAAGAAAGACACTTTTCACATCCATCTGATAGACCATAAAACCCATATATGAGGCAAAGGCCAAAAATAACCTAATGGCTTCTATCCTTTCAACTAGTGAAAAAACCTCATCATAGTCTATCCCTTCTTCCTTTCTATAGCCTTGAGCAACAAGCCTTGCCTTGTTTCTCACAACAACTCCTATTTCATCCTTCTTGTTCCTGAAAACCCATCTAGTACCAATTACTCTCTTACCTGAGGGAAGATACACAAGAATCCAAACCTTTTGTAGCTCAAATTGTGTTAATTCTTCTTGCATGGCATCTACCCAACTTTCTTCATCAAGAGCCTGGGAAATGTTTTTGGGCTCTACTTGAGATAAGAAACAAGCAAACAAACAATGCTAAGTATCCTTATGATTAGTTATCTGCTGTTGTTTGACATAACTCACAAGAAGCAGTTTGTCCTCTTTACGTATACTGATGCACTTGTATTATCCAAAGACTTTAAGCTTCCGGATGACTCACAGGTTCTACTCAGAATCCCTAGAAGACACAATCTCTATAGTATCAAGCTGAATGAAGTCAACCCTACTGGACAACTAGCATGTTTGGTTGCTAAAGCCTTAGCAGATGAAGCCACTCAATGTCACAGAAGGATGGGACATGTGAACTTCAAGACCATTCACAAACTAGCAAATATGAACCTGGTCTCTGGTTTACCTCCCAAGTCATTCAGAAATGATATTAATTGTCTTGCTTGCAGCAAAGGCAAACAACATAAAGCATCCTTCAAGGCCATTACTGCTCTCAGCCTTATAACTGAACCATTGCAGCTACTACACATGGATTTATTTGGTCCTACCTCTATTAGGAGCATTGACCACAAACAATTCTGTCTGGTGGTAACTGATGGATATAGCAGGTTTACGTGGGTTTTCTTCATGGCTGCCAAGAGTGAGACCTACTCAATTCTCAAAGATTTTATTACCTATATAGAGAATCAGTTGTCCAAGAAGGTTAAAGGTATTTGATGTGATAATGGAACCGAATTCAAAAATGCAGACCTCATAGCACTTTGCAAGTCTAAAGGCATCAAGAGAGATTATAGTGCAGCAAGAACTCCTCAACAGAATGGAGTGGCAGAAAGAAAGAACAGGACTCTAATAGAAGCAGCGAGAACAATGCTTGCCGATTCCAAGCTTCCAACCATATTCTGGACAGAAGCTGTTAATACTGCAAGCTATGTTTTGAATAGAGTTTCTATTACAAATCCTCACAAGAAGACTCCCTATGAGCTACTAACAGCCAAAGTACCAAATATTGCTCATTTGAAGCCATTTGGGTGTCCTGTCACCATTCTGAATACTAGTGACTATTTGGGGAAATTTGATGGCAAGGCAGATGAAGGATACATTGTAGGATATTTAGCTCACTCTCGGGCTTATCGTGTCTACAATATCCAAGCCAAGCGAGTAATTGAAACTATACATCTCAGGTATTTTGAGGAGAAGTCAAACATCCAAGGCAAGGGTCCTGAATGGTATTTTGATCTTGATTATCTTAGTGATTCATTAGGATATTTTCGTTTCAAAACTAACCATGATGCAGGTCCACAAGTGTTTGCAACTTCTAGTACAAGTGCTCATTCTAGTCTTTCTGACTCAGATGACGAGGATGATATTTTTGTTGTTCCATCCTATTCCACCATTGTCTCTCCTACTCCTCCTAGTAATGCAACTCCATTGGATGTATTGGAGTCACAAGTAGTTCTTGATACATTACTCAAACAACAACAAGAAGCTACTACAGCAGCTGCTCAAGGTGGCTTTGAGTTTCCCTTTCATACGCATGTTGACAATGCTGCTCCTAGTACTCCCACTGTTACTCCTGGTGCTAGTTTCACACCTATTGGTAGTCCGGCTAGTGATTCTACTTCTCATACTAGATTCTCAAGTCCTTCTGACCTGGGGAACCATCAAAATAAGTCCTCTAACAAGCTGGATGATATTCATAAGCAACCAATAGATGGCATCTTCAACTCTGCTTCATATGATACTGACTTTGCTGGGGATCTTACTAACTTGGCACCAGAATTGGAAGTAGCTTCCAATCCATTATTGCACTCACATAAAGATCATCCTACTACTCAAATCATTGGAGATTCTGGTTCTACTGTCAAGACACGCAGAATGCATAAGAAAGCCACGTCTGATCATCATGCTCTTGTGAGCTATATTGAAGATCAAAAGCGTAATAATCATACGGACTTTTAACATTGTTTGTTTGCTTGTTTTCTTTCATAGGTGGAACCTAGATCAGTCTCTCATGCTCTTGAGGATCAAAGTTGGGTGGAAGCTATGCAGGAGGAAATGCAGCAATTCTTGTTTCAGAATGTTTGGATCCTAGTTGACTTGCCGGATGGAAAGACAGCCGTTGGTACCAAATGGATTCTCAAAAACAAGAAAGATGCACGGGGTATTGTGGTGAGAAATATGGTAAGATTGATGACAAAGTTTATGTCACTCAACCTAAGGGCTTTGTAGATCCACTTCATCCCAAGAAAGTTTACAAGGTGGTCAAGGCTCTTTATGGACTTCATCAGGCTCCTAGAGCTTGGTATGAGCGTCTCTCAACTTTCTTGTTGAAACATGGCTATAGAAGAGGCACAATTGACAAAACAGTATTTCTTAAGCGGAACACCAAGGACATTCTCCTTGTTCAGGTGTATGTGGACGATATTATTTTTGGTTCTACTAAAAAGGAATGGTGTGATGAGTTTGAACAACTGATGAAGGGTGAATTTCAGATGAGTGCTATGGGAGAGCTTACATTTTTCCTTGGTCTTCAAGTCAAGCAACAGTCAGATGGAATCTTCATAAGTCAAGATAAGTATGTTCATGAGATCCTTCATAAGTTTTATATGGATCCTCTTAGACCAGCAGCAACACCTTATGAAGTTGCTAAAGTCAAACTCAAGAATGAGCCAGATCCTTCGGTAAATGTTCACATGTACAGGTCTATGATTGGCTCACTCATGTATTTGACTACATCACGTCCGGATATCATGTTTGCAGTAAGTGCTTGTTCTAGACATCAGGTGGCTCCAACGGTTTCTAACTTGAATGCAGTCAAGAAGATTTTCAAGTACATCAAGGCTCAACCCAAGCTCGGCTTTTGGTATCCTAAAGAATCACCTTTTGTTCTTGAAGCATATAGTGATAGTGACTATGCAGGTGCTAATAATGACTGAAAGTCTACTACTGGTGGTTGTCAATTTTTGGGTCGAAGACTTATTTCATGGCAATGCAAGAAACAGACGATCGTAGCTACTTCTTCAACAGAAGCTGAATACGTTGCTGCTGCTAGCTGTTGTGGACAAGTTTTGTGGATCCAAAATCAGATGCTGGATTATGGGTTCAATTTTATGAACACCAAAATTTTCATTGACAACCAAAGCACTATCTGCATTGTGAAGAATCCTGTTTTTCATCAACGTACAAAGCATATTGAAATTCGGCACCATTTTATACGGAATGCCAATGAGAAGAAGTTGATACAGGTTCTTAAGGTTCATACGGATGATAATGTTGCTGATCTGTTGACTAAAGCCTTTGATGGTCATCGGTTCAACCACTTGGTGGTTCACATTGGGATGGTCAATCCTTGAGACCTAGGATTGAGGGGAGGCTAAGCCTAAGGGGATGCTTAGTGTACATATTTACTTGCACAGACTAACATATTGGTATATTTTAACAACAAATTGAATGGGTTCTTGTGGTGTGTGTTACTCCTAGTGGAGGTTTTTGCTCACTTCTGATGGTTGTCTTCATTAATGACTGGCTTCTAGTCCTTAATGGTTAGCTTCTAGTCATTCATGGTTGGCTTCTAGTGGATAAAAATCCTTCTTTGTCAAGTGATGGTTGGCTTCTAGTCTTGGTTTGGGACACTATTCACTTTATTGACTTCTGTTGACCACATTATGCTTCTAGTGTTGACAATTGTGCGCTTTGACTTTTAGTCAACGCATGCAAATTCTGGTATATATCCTCTTATTTAACTTTGGTAAATTGGGATTTGCAAATAATGTTACAAGGGGCAAGTGGTTACTATGCATTAACTGCCTAATTTGAAAGGGCAACCCCCCATTATTAGGGGTCAATGAACAGTTACTAGACCATTATTTATGGTCAATTAACCCCCCCCCCCTGACTCATTCATCACAATCATAACACACACACATCCGCTCCTACTCTCTCAAACCCTAACAACTCATCTTCCATTCCTTCTGATCACCATCAATGGCTGCTTTGGTCTACCAACCCGCTCACAACAAGGTCGCTTATCTAGGAGATGGTCGTAAACGTGATGACTTCACAGACATTCTGGAGTTTATTGAGGCGTCTAACCTCAGGTATGCTTTTACTGTGTGTCCCATTGTGTATGATAGTGTGATCCGTCAGTTTTGGGATTCTGCTACTCTTGTGGCTGTGGTTGGTCGTCCACGTGAACTCCATGCTACCATTGATGGACGTTCTTATGTGGTTACTGAAGCTTCTATTCGGAGTTCCCTTCATCTTCAAGATGAAGGTGGTGTTGTTTCCATCCCCAATGCTGAGGTTTTGGAGGGGATGGCTGCTATTGGGTATAACCATGGGGGAAGTTTAACTTCCAAAAGAAAAAATGAAAGCTTCTCGTGCACTTTTTGATTCATTGTTTAAGCCCCAAGTCTTGGAGTTGGGATGCTTTTCCTACTCCTTTGGCTACTGGTCTAATCTGCATAGCACAGGGTAGGGTGTTTAATTTCTCTCGCTATTTGTTTGATGGGATGGTTAGCAATCTGTCTAGTACTGGTTATAGGAAGAAATTTTTGATGTATCCTAGGTTTTTACAGCAGATACTTGTGTGTTTACCTTGGGATAGGGAGGAGTATGAGACTCCTAAGCTTACTGCTAAAGTGTACTATAATATGGCTCATGGGTTTAGAGGGGAGTGAAGGCCCCTTACTGATGCAATGCCGGGCCTTGCCCAAGGGCCTCCTGATGTTGTTCCTCTGGTTGATCAAGCCGAGGAGGAACCTCAATTAGGTGATGACCCAATGGAGGAGGAGCATCCTGCTGGTGGTGCACCTAATGTGGTTGTAGAGGAGCCGGTTGAGGAGGTGGTGGTTGAAAGGCCATCCACTTACAAGGCTGCCCCCTCTTCGATGCCACATTTGTCTCCATTTACGGATACTCCCCTTCCTACTCATGTTCCTCACTCTTCTGATAAGCCTTCTGGCTCTCGTGCTCATGATGATGACCCCTTTATTGCTTCTGGTTCCAATGAAGCCTTCCCAGACCCAAGTCCTCTTGGTGGGAAAGCGGAGGAGCCTACTACACTGACTTCTTTGCTTGATCTCATGCACAGGTACCATGAAAGGATTCTTTCCTTGGAAGCGGATTTGAATCAACATCGTAAGCTTACCCGGTAATTTGTTCTTCCCTTGGCTGCCCGGATTAAAACTTTGGAGAAGCAGCAGAGGCGAAGAACAAAGCATGTGGTTCAGTCTGATTCAGATGAGGAAGTTCCAGATCTTGTGGAGGATGGCTTGGATTTGCTGGCCAAGGTTGTGTTTGCTGATAAGTCATATGATGATCTGCCGATTCCTCCTACTTCCTCAAGCATTCCTTCTCCTGCTGCCATCTCTACACCAAAGGAAGATGTTGCTGGTACTACTGCTGGTTCCACTGCTGGACCATCTCATGATCCAAAGGGGAAAGCCCCAATGACTGATCTCCCTCACCCCCTCGCAAGCGAACACGCAGACAACTTGAGGAGGATAGGTTGGGTGAGGAGGCTGCACAAAGGATGCAAGTAGAGATTGACCAAGCTGCTCGGGCTGAGGAGGAAGCTCTTCAGCAGCAGAGACGTGAACAGTTGCAGCATGATGCTATGCATTGGGATGATAGCGATTGGATGTGGGTGCTTACTATTCTTACCTCGGATTATTCACAGTTTACTGATCTCTTGGGTTCTGATGTGAATGAGCATAATTGTATTCCTCGAGCTATGGTGTTAATGTGTAAGCAACAGTTAGCGCTTGTTGCTCAACTTCGTGAAAAACGTAAGAACAGGCCTTTGACGAAAACCAAGGAGAAAAAGTTGATGAAGCGGTATGTGAAGTATCAGTCGGCTGCTTATTTCACTGTTGGTTGGACATGAGAACGGGTTCGGGCATTGTCTTTTGATGAGCTTAAGGCGTTATATGAACGAATGATCAAGCATCAGAGCACACCTGTTCCGGAGCGTTTCATCTATCGTCCTCCTCCACGAGTGGTTCCTACTTCTCAACCTGCTGTTGCTCCTGGTTCTACATCTGATGCTCCTCTTGGTTCGGTTGTTGATGTTTCTACTGTTGGTACCACCCCTACACCTTCGGTTGCTCCTCCTGTTTCATCTCTGGGTCCTACTACCACCATCACCTATGCTACCATTACCACCACCACTGCTACTCCTGCTATGGAACCACCATCACCACCCGTGTCTGGTCCTCAACCTATTCCTTCTTCAGGTGCAGCTTCTGTTGATCCTTTGGTTGGGCAAGGTATTGATTCTACTTCTGCTGATCCCACTCCTGCTGCAAAGGTAGAGGTAAAGGTTGAACCCTCGCCTGGTGATCCCACTCCTCGCCGTTCCATCCACAAGCAGTTGGCTAGACGTGCTAGACGTGGCAAGTCTGTTCCCTATGAGAAGCGTGCTCCCAAAAATCTTATTGATGCAGCTTCCGATAGTGACTCAGGATTGCCAATGGGTAATGGATCTCTTACTGGTTGGACGGTTAAGCCTTCCACGACTCTACCTGGTACTGTCTCTTATAGGATTACCATTAGCGATGGTTATGTTCAGTATGCTTCGGGTTTGCAAGGTATTTTTTCCTGGGCGGATCGTAAAGATCTTATGGCATTGTATGGGTTTGTGGATGCTGGTATGCCTGTTCATCCTAGTGAAGTGCCCTCCTGGCCTGGTTTGAGAATGTGGGCTGATTTGAAAATGATGCTTGATTCCCCTCCACATGCTCCCCTTTCTGGTGTCTGGAAGGACCAGCCAACATGGGTTATCACGAGATGGACGTTATATGCTGGTTGTGGTGTGCATGTCTTGGATTTGGAATCTGGTGCTATGGTGTTCATGCTCACGGATTTGTATTATCCGTTGACTATTGCTTCGATGGAGGCCATGCTTGCTTGTCACTTGCAGATTTCTAATGCCCCTTCCGGGAATGAGTCTTCTATGGCAACTACACTGGTGGAAGGGATCCAAGCTCGATTGCAAGCTGATAAGGTGGCAGCTTCTGGTCTGTAATGTGGTTGGTTTGTAAGTTTTTATGTTTTGTGTTTTATGTTCATCTGTTAATACTGCAATTCTTTTCACCAATATGTAAAGTAATTGGTGACTTTCATTCATTATAGTTAAAAAAACATACTATTTATATAATATCTGCTTATACTTTAACCAAATCATGGATTTTACACTTGTAAATTATATACCATCTGCTTATATTGGTTCAAAAATTTGGGTTCCTGTTGCTGATTCACACTTGTGCTGGTTGGTTGTTTCATCTGGTGTTGGACTTGGTCCACACAACAAATGGTCCTCAACTCAAAATGTCTTACCGACAAGAAAGAGTTGATTCACCTTGAGGGTACGGCTCCTGGTGTGATTCTCAAATCCGTTGATGGTTGCCAGGTTACCCAAAACGGGATGGTTTTCACTTGCCATGGTTCTAGACTGAAAAGTGGCTAATCCAAGGGGTACGGCTCTTGGTAAAGATTTTATCAAATCCGTTGATAGCTGTAATAGCTTGCTTAAAGCTATAGGGTTTTCAACTCACCGATGCTTCATTGCAAAGAGTTGGCGAGTCTAGAAGGGTACAGCTTCTGGTAAAGACATATCAAATCCGTTGACGGCTGTGATGGTTTGCCTAAAATCATCAGGGTACCCCCACTCACCATTGATTCACGTTCTAAGAGTTGGGCTGGGTTCTAGTCTCCCAGGGTGATGCTTATTCCACCAGAAAGACTGGCTAGCCCAAGAGTGAGCAGCTACTTGGTAAAGGCTCATCAAATCTGCTCATGTTGCTGTAAAGATTCAACACGATGCTGATTTGTTTCAAGATTTGGAGAAGCTTCTAGTGTTCCATGTTGCGGCGGTTCTTATGTTTCTTATCTTGCTGATGCTGCTGTTTCTTTTGTTGTTTCAATCCTCAAGCTTTATTGCACGTTTTCCGGGAAACTTGAACTCAACAGGTCAAATTCAAGTTTAGGGGAGGATTGTTAGGACCATTGGAATATTTATTTGTAATAGGTAGACTAGGGGGTATGTAGTTCCTCCTGGTCATAGTAGTAGTAGGAGCAAGTCGTGCTCCTGTTCTTAGTTAAAGTCAAACTTTATTATTTAGTTATTATTCTATTAGGATATACATGAGATATGTTAGGAAAAGATATGCATATTAGTTTTACACGTTTTGTTTAATGCTGCATTAGGGTTTCCTTGTAGTATAAAAGGAACCTTAGTCAGAAGGGTTAGACACACCTTCATCAAACGTAATTCTAGTCATTATCAATATTAGAAATCCTTAGAAAGGATCAAGTCATTATAGTTATTCTGTTCTTCTTTATAGTATTTGTATTCCGCACTTATATTGTGTATAGAGTCTCTCTGTGAATAGACTTGTGATTACAGAAGTCGTTCACCGTTTCTGACAGGCTGCAAGATCCACATCTAGTGGACCCAACATATATACATGCTCTAACAGAAAATTGGATAAAGTTTCATACCAAGCCCTTGGAGCTTGATGCAGACCATAAAGTGCTTTGATAACCTTGTAGACTCTGTTGGGGAACTTAGGATCTACAAAACCTGGAGGTTGTGAAACATATACCTCCTCTGAAATAGTACCATAAAGAAAGACACTTTTCACATCCATCTGATAGACCATAAAACCCATATATGAGGCAAAGGCCAAAAATAACCTAATGGCTTCTATCCTTTCAACTAGTGAAAAAACCTCATCATAGTCTATCCCTTCTTCCTTTCTATAGCCTTGAGCAACAAGCCTTGCCTTGTTTCTCACAACAACTCCTATTTCATCCTTCTTGTTCCTGAAAACCCATCTAGTACCAATTACTCTCTTACCTGAGGGAAGATACACAAGAATCCAAACCTTTTGTAGCTCAAATTGTGTTAATTCTTCTTGCATGGCATCTACCCAACTTTCTTCATCAAGAGCCTGGGAAATGTTTTTGGGCTCTACTTGAGATAAGAAACAAGCAAACAAACAATGCTAAGTATCCTTATGATTAGTTATCTGCTGTTGTTTGACATAACTCACAAGTGCATGAGTTTCAGTATTGGCTTGAAGTTGTCTTCTAGTTTGCACAGTAGACTTGGGATTTCCAATGATCTATGTAGTAGGATGGTTGTTGTTGACTTTATAAGTGGGAATAGAACTGACTGGAATTTCAGTTTCCAAATTGTTGAAATCAGTTACTACACCCTGCTCATCATAGGAAGCTTTAGAGAAGATCCCTTCAGCTGGACTAGCATACATGTCTTCATCGTAAATAGCTTGTAAAATATCTTCTAATGAATCAGCAGACTTTGTAGACTTTGACTTAGCAGTACTTGCAGATGAGGTACCGCTAGGTGTAGTATGTATTGTTGAGTGTTGTGACTCAAAAGATTCTTCTCTTGAATGCTTATTAGCAAATGTAGCATTCTTTTCTTGATCTTGAAGCCTCTGAAGCTCTTGGGAGGCTTGATCATCTGTTGATGGCATAGTTTGCTTCTTGGGAGTAGCAGACAATGGAGTAACAATAGGCATACTAGGTACATAGTTGTGAACATCATCATCTGATGAAGAAGTTTCTTCTTGAGTACCTGACTTAGTTGTACCAGACTCCTCACCTGCATTGTTAGTTTCACAATCCTTTTGCACATAATAGTAATCCATGGAATTAGTTAGATAATCTAAATCAAAAATCCAAGCATAACCTATTCCTGGGACATTGGGTTTATTTTCTAAGAAAGTAACATGGGCATTTTCTTCAACCTTTTTAGATGCCAAAATGTAAACACTATATGCTTTACTTTACAATGAATATCCTACAAGATATCCTGGATTAGATTTTCCATCAAACTTCCCCAAACGATCAAGAGTATTTAGTATATACACATGACACACAAAAGGTCTTAAATGACTTATGGTTGGCTTAATACCAGTCAAAAGTTCATAAGGTGTTTTGTTTTGAGGCTTGGTCACTAAGACTCTATTTAACACATAAAATGCAGTATTAAATGCTTCTGCCCAAAATGTATTTGGCAAAATAGAATCAGCCAGCATAGTTCTAGCAGCCTCAATTAGTGTCCTATTCTTCCTTTCAGCTACTCCATTTTTTTGTGGAGTCCTAGGATTATGTTGGGTCCACTAGATATGGATCTTGCAGCCTGTTAAGGATGGTGAACGACTTCTGTAATCACAAGTCTATTTACAGAGAGACTCTAGATGAAACACACAGTATAAGTGCGGAATACAAATACTATGAACAAGAAGAAACAGAATACCTATAATAACTTAATCCTTACTAAGGATTTCTACTATTGATATGAAAATGAATAATGTTTGATGAAGGTCTGTTTAACCCTTCTGCCAATGGTTCCTTTTATACTACAAGGAAACCCTAATACAACATTAAACCAAAACGTGTAACTTCTGATATGCATATCCTTTCCTAACATATCTCATGCATATCCTAACAAAATACTCAAAATAATAATGTTTGACTTTCTAAAGACCAGGAGAATGTGTTGCTCCTACTACGACTAGGACCAAAAGGAACTACATACCTCCTAGCATACCTATTACAAATGTCTATTACAGAGGTCCTAACAATCCTCCCCTAAACTTGAATTTGACTTCTTGAGTTCAAGTTTCCTGGTAGATCTTGCAAAATAGAATGAGGATTGAAACAACAACACAAACAGCAGCATCATAACCATTAGCATGAACAAAACAAAGACTGCTGCAACGAGTAACAACTAGAAGCTTCTTGAAAGCTTGAAACAAATCTGCACCTTGTTGAATCCTTATAGCAACATAAGCAGATTTGATGAGCCTTTACCAAGTAGCTGCTCGCTCTTGGGCTAGCTAGTTTTGTTGTGGAATAAGCATCACCCTGTGATACCAGAACCCAACCCAACTCTTAGAACGTGAATCAATGGTGAGTGGGGGTACCCTAATGATTTTGGGCAAATCATCACAGCCGTCAACGGATTTGATATGAGTCTTTACTAGAATCCATACCCTTCCTGACTAGCCAACTCTTAGCAATGAAGCATCGGTGAGCTGAAAACCCTATAGCTTTGAGCAAGCTATTACAGCTATCAACGGATTTGATATAGATCTTTACCAAGAGCCGTACCCCCTTGGACTAGCCACTTTTCAGTCTGGGACCAAGGCAAGTGAAAACCATCCAGTTTTTGGTAACCTGGCAACCATCAACGGATTTGATAATCACACCAGAGCCGTACCCTCATGGTGAATCAACTCTTTCTTGTTTTGAAACATGGTGAGTTGAGCACCATTTGTTGTGTGGACTAGGTCCAACACCAGAAGTACCTCTCAAAACAGCCCAAGTGTGAAAATGTCAAGTGAACACCAATGTCATGATGGAAAAGTATAAGCAGATATTATATTATGTATAAGTTTGAAATTCAATCACATGTCTAATGTATAAGTAGATATTATATAAAAAGTATCTTTTTTTAACTAACTAAATAAAATGTGAGTCACCAATCACTGTATACATTGGTGAAAAGAATGTTAGTATAACACAAGAATAGAAGAACCATACCAATCACTTACCAGAAGCTGCAACCTTGTCTGCATGCAGCCGGGCTTAAATACCTTCAACCAAGGTAGTGGCCATGGCAGACTCATTACCAGAAGGAGAATTAGATACCTGCAGATGACATTCCAGCATAGCTTCCATGGTAGCAATTGTCAATGGATACTCCATATCCGTAAGCATAAACACAAAGGCACCAGTCTCAAGCTCTAACACATGAACACCACAACCAGCATACAATTTCCACCTCCTTATCACCCATCGAGGTTGATCCTTCCATACACCAGCATGAGGATAATCAGGAGGGAAATCTAACATCAGCTTCAAATCACCCCAAATAGTCAACCCAGGCCAGTTGGGAAGCTCACTCGGAGACGTAGGAATTTCAGCATCCACCAAACCATACAACATCATAAGATCGCGACGCTCCATTCAGGTCAAAATGTTTTGCAGTCCAGATACATAGCGAGTGTAGCCATCACTAGTCGTAATCTTATGAGTAAAGGTACCACGAGCAATAGGGGATGGCCGAACTTCCCAAGCTACAATCCAACCCTTGACCATGTGCAACTCTGTCTTACTATCAGAAGCAGCATCAATGAGATTAGCAGGATCTCTCTTCTCAAACGGGACAGACTTACCACGACGAGCCTTCTTCTTTCTAATAGAGCGGCGAGGTGAAGGGACACCAGAAGAAGATTCATCCTTGACGTTTCCGGCAGCAGTAGCATCAGAAGTAATAGATACAAAGTCCTTACCAACCATAGGATCAGATTTAGCTGCACTAGCGGATGAGGTAGGAAGTGGTTCAGTCACCGGTGTTGATGTTGGCTTTACAGCAGGAGTAACATGAGTGGGATTAGTAGCAGGAGTGGTAGTAGCTTCATTGGCGGTGGTGAATATCAACATGAGAGTGAGTGGGATGAACAGTTGAAGTGGTGGTGGTAGGAACAGCAGTAGAAGGAGCACTAAAAGATGGAACCCCAGAAGTATCCTTGTGAACATTCGACAAAGAGGTGGGAGCAGCAGCAGGCTTAGAAGTGAGGACAACATGAGGAGGTGGGCGATAAATATAGTGTTCAGGGACCGGTGTATTTTACGCTTGATCATCTTTGTGTAAAGATCTTTAAGCTCATCAAAGGACAGCCTCCTTACCCTTTCCCATGTCCATCCAGTGTGAAAGTAAGCAGCCGATTGATTCTTAACATATTGCTGCATCAACTTTCTCTCCTCGGTACGCGACAAGGTATGTTACGGCGCTTTTCACGAAGCTGGGCAGCAAGACACAACTGTTGTTTACGCATCAAAGCCACTGCCCGTTGAACACAATTGCCTTGATTCACATCAGCACCCAACAAATCTATGAACTGCGAGTAGTCATAAGTAAGTATGGTAAGCACCCTCATCCAGTCATTGTCATCCCAATGCATGGCGTCATACCTCAACTGCTCACGTCTTTGCTGTTGAAGGGCTTCATCCTTAGCCCTGGCTTGTTGGTCAAGCTCCTCTTGCAATCGCTGAGCATCCTCTTCCCCCCAACTTTTCTTCCTCTAATTGTCTGCGAGTACGCTTCTTGGGAGGAGAGGGTGCATCAGTAATAGGGGCTTTGCCTTTGGGATCATGAGAAGGACCAGCAGAAGGACCAGCAGAATCATCCATTGGCTTGGGATCATCAGCAGCATTAGGGATGCATGAAGGACTAGGAGGAGCAGGAAAATCATCACTCGGCTTATCAGCAAAGGCAGCCCCGGCCAAAATAGTCAGCCCATCCTCCTCAACATCCTCATCAGAATCAGAAAGTACAACTTTCTTCTTTTGGCGCTTCAGCTATGATTCCAATTCTTTAATCCTGTTCGACAATGGAAGCACGAAGTCCCGTGTGAGCTTGCGATGCTGATTGAGGTCATCTTCCAAAGCAACAACCTTCGCATAATACATGTGCATAAGAGCTAGCAAAGAAGTTAGAGTAACAAGTTCCTCAGCTTCCCCACCAAGAGGACTTGGCTTGGGGGATGCATCATTGGGACCAGAAGCAACAGATGGGTCATCCATATGAGCATGAGAGCTAGATGGCTTCTCAGCAGAGTGCGGAGCTAGGCTAGGAGGGGGAGTATCAGCAAATGGGGACTCATGTGGCGAGAAGAGGGGGAAGCCTTTGAGGTGGATGGCATTTCCACCACCACCTCTCTAGCAGGCTCCTCGACCTCCACATGAGGCATACCAGTAGCAGGGCACACCTCCTCCATAGGATCATTCTCCAATGGAAGTTCCTCCTCGGCTTCATCAGTCGGAGGAATCACATTAGGATCCCCTTGGGCAAGGCCCAACATAGAATCAGTAAGAGGCCTCAAAGGACCCTTATAACCAAGTGCCATATTCGCATACACCTTGGAACTAAGCTTTGGGGTCTCATATTCCTCCCTATTCCTAGGTAGGCACATAAGAACCTGCTACAAAAACCTAGGGTACATCAAGAACTTCTTCCTAGAGCCAGTATCACTAAGTTTACAAATCATACCATCAAACAAGTAACAAGAAAAGTTAAAAGTACGACCCTGAGCAATACAAATCAAACCAGTAGCAAGGGGGATGGGAAACGCATCCCAACTCCCAGACTTTGGACTCAAACAATGAATCAAGAAATGAACCAGTAGCTTCCATTGAGGGGCAAATCTATTTTTCTAGAAGTTAAACTTCCTCCCATGATTATAGCCTAGAGCAGCCATACCATCTAATACCTCTGAATTGGGAATAGATACAATGCCACCTTCATCCTGGAGATGAAGGGCAGATCTAATAGATGCCTCATACACCACATATGAGCAACCATCTATGGTAGCATGGAGCTCTAGTGGGCGACCCAAAACATCAACGAGGTGGGCAGTTTCCCAAAACTGACGTATAACAGTATCATACACAGTGGGGAAAACAGTAAGAGCATACCTTAGATTGGAAGCTTCAGTGTATTCCAGGATGTCTGTGAACACTTCTCTTTTAGGACCTTCGCCAAGATAGGCCACCTTGTTATGATCGGGTTTGTACTAGAGTGTGGCCATTGTTGATGATGGAAGTAGTGGAAGATGATTGATTGAAGAGGGTGAAGAGTATGAGCGTATGTGTGTGTGTGTATGGTTGGGATGATTGAGTCAATTGAGGGATTTGACCATAAATAATGGTCATAAAACTATTCATTGACCCCTAATTATAGGGGTTGCCCTTTAAAAATTAAGTCATTAATGCAAGAGTAACCACTTGCCCGCCCACTAGGAGCAGAAGACTGCCAGTAGGAGTAACCAAAAACTTCCACTAGGAGTTGCACACACCACAAATACCCATGAAACCTGTTGTTAGAACCTACCATATGTAAGACTGTATAAGGAAATATGTACACTAAGCCTCCCCTTAGGATTAGCCTCCCCTCAATCCTAGGCCTCAAGGATTGACCATACCAATGTTAACCACCAAGTGGTTGAATCTCGGACCATCAAAGGCTTTAGTCCATAAATCAACAACATTATCATCCGTATGTACTTTAAGAACCTGTATCATCTTCTTCTCATTGGCATCCCTTATAAAATGGTGCCTGATCTCAATATGCTTGGTTCGTTGATGAAAAACAGGATTCTTCACAATGCAGATAGTGCTTTGATTGTCGATGAAAATTTTGGTGTTCATGAAGTTGAACCCATAATCCAGCATCTGATTGTGTATCCACAAGATTTGTCCACAACAACTAGCAGCAGCTACGTACTCAGCTTCTGTTGAATAGGTAGCTACTATTGTCTGTTTCTTACACTGCCATGAGATAAGTCTTCGACCAAAAAACTAACAACCACAAGTAGTAGACTTCCTGTCATTATTAGCACCTGCATAGTCACTATCACTATAGGCTTCAAGAAGAAAAGGTGATTCCCTTGGATACCACAAGCCTAGCTTTGGTTGTGCCTTGATATACTTGAAGATTTTCTTGACTGCATTCAAGTTAGATACGGTTGGAGCCACCTGATGTCTAGAACAAGCACTTACTGCAAACATGATGTCCAAACGTGATGCAGTCAAATACATGAGTGAGACAATCATTGACCTGTACATGTGAACATTTACCGGAGGATCTGGCTCATTCTTGAGTTTGACTTTAGTGACTTCATAAGGTTTGCTGTTGGTCTAAGAGGTTCCACATCAAACTTTTGAAGAATCTCATGAACATACTTGTCTTGACTTATGAAGATACCATTCGACTGCTGCTTGACTTGAAGACCAAGGAAAAATGTGAGTTCTCCCATGGCACTCATCTGAAATTTGCCTTTCATCAGCTGTTCAAACTCATCACACCATTCCTTCTTAGTAGAACCGAAGATAATATCATCCACATACACTTGAACTAGGATGATGTCCTTGGTATTCCTTTTAAGAAATAGTGTTTTGTCAATAGTGCCTCTTCTATAGTCGTGTTTTAACAAGAAAGTGGACAGACGCTCATACCAAGCTCTAGGAGCCTGATGAAGTCCATATAGAGCTTTGACCACCTTGTAAACTTTCTTGGGGTGAAGTGGATCCACAAAGCCCTTAGGTTGAGTGACATAAACTTCCTCATCAATCTTGCCATAGAGAAATGCACTCTTGACATCCATCTAAAAAACCGTAAAGCCAACATAAGAAGCAAAAGCCAAAAACAGACGAATGGCCTCAGTCCTAGCAACAGGAGAAAAGACTTCGGTATAGTCTATTCCTTCAAGTTGAGTGTGACCTTGTGAAACCAGCCTAGCCTTATTTCTCACCACAATACCCCTTGCATGTTTCTTGTTTTTGTGAATCAGTTTGGTACCAATTGCTGTCTTTCCATCCGACAAGTCAACTAGGATCCAAACATTCTGAAACAAGAACTGATGCATCTCCTCCTGTATAGCCTCCACCCAACTTTGATCTTCAAGTGCATGTGAGACCGACCTAGGTTCCACCTGTGAAAGAAAACAGCAAACAAACAGTGAAGAAAGTTTGTTTGATTATTACGCTTTTGGTCTTCAATGTAGCTCACAAGATCATGATGATCAGACGTTGCTTTCTTATGCATGTGGCGAGTCTTGATAGTAGAACCAGGATCTTCAATGATTTGAGTAGTAGGATGGTCTTTATTTATCTGTAGAACAGGAATAAGAGCTACATCCACTTCTGGTGCCATGTTATAAAGATCCCTAACAATGTCATCATCATATGAAGCAGAGTCAAAAATGCCATCTATTGGTTGCTTATGAATATCATCCAACTTAGTAGAAGTCTTCTTTTGATAGTTTCCCAAGTCAGAAGGACCAGAGAATCTAGTTGTGGAAGTAGGATCACTAATCGGACTACCAATAGGTGTTAAACTTGCACTAGAAGTAACATTAGGAGAACTAGGAGTAACTCGTACAACAGGAGTACTCAAGGGAAACTCAAAGCCTCCTTGTGCAGCTGCTGTAGTGGCATCTTGCTGTTGCTTGAGCAATGTCTAAATAACTCCTTGTGAGTCCACAATGTCTGATGGAGAGACATCTATAGGAGTAGCATTGGTGTTAGGAGAGACTATGGTGGAATAGGATGGAACAACAAAAATATCATCATCCTCATCTGAGTTCGAAAAGCTAGAATGAGCACCTGCACTAGAAGTTGCAAACAATTGTGGACCTGCATCTTGGTTATTTTTGAAACGAAAATATCCAAATGAGTCACTAATAAGTGTGAAAACACTTATCCTTTTACCACTTATTTCCAATAATAACAAGACCAAAACGTGTGATTTATGTCGTAAAAGTCGGAATTATGCGTGGTTTGTGTTTTTATTGTGTTTTAGGACCAAAATATGAAAAAAGGAAGAAAACACGGGCTTTCACGGGCTTTTATCGAAGAAAACGGGAAAAGACGAAGTCAAAAGATCAAGAGTGCAAAAATAACGGAAGTCCAAGGCCTATTCTGAAGATTTATCGAAGAAAAAGTCAAAAGACGGAAGTTTAACGAAGTCGAAGAACTTAAGTCTAATAGAAGAAGAAAATTAAAAGACAAGTTCAAATCCCGAGACGACAAAGACGAAGAATTAAAGTCGAGTCGAGAAGAAAGCAAGAAAGAAGATGCAACACATGCACTCCGTCCACCTCCCCTATAAATACCCTCCTAATAGTCATTAGGAGGGTAGTTAGATTTTTTAGTTAATTTTCACTTTTTCTTAGTTTTCTCTAGTTTTAGAGAGAGAAAGTCTTAAACTTTATCTCACTAAATTTCATCTTTTTCTTAATCTTTCAAGATTAAACACTTTGTATTGCTTATTTTTATTAATCAAGTTCATTTTAAGCTTTTTATCCTTAATATCATTCTACTTTTCTTTGATTTAAGGTTGATTTTGGTGCGATTATCATATGATCCGTGTTGTTCTAATTGATTTCGTGCTTAAAAAGTTAATCTTTTGATCATTTTATAAGTTTTCATTTGGTTAAACTTTAAGACTTTTGTGCTTATTGGCTTATTTTTATGATTAGCTTATTTACCTTACAAAAATATTCCTTAAAAAGTTTATGTTTTTATTGTTTAATCTAAAAAGTTGCTTAATTTCGGGTTGAATAAGTTGAGAAAGTGCTTATTTGATCCGTGAAGACTTTGTTTCGTGTTATTTTAGTGAAAAGCTTATCAATATAGCTTATTCATTAGCTTTAACCGAATTCCATAATTTTAGGAAAGGGTTTAAAACCCCTTTCCGATTGGTTTTTCTGACCGGACCCCATCTTCACATTCCGATTGATCCAATCGGATTAGGGCTTTGAGTATTCCGATTTGTGCCCCATTCATTCCGATCATAGTGATCGGATTAGGTCTTTATATTCCGACGGCAAGGCTTTTGCATATTCCGATTGGGGGTGTTATTGAGTATTCCGATTGGCTTCATTTCTCCATATTCCGATTGGGACTTTTCCCAATATTCCGATTAGTATGTTTTGCCAAGTATTCCGATTGTGTTGTTCCACCCATATTCCGATCAACTGACCGGAAAACATTCCGATCAGGGCCTCTTTTGGCTTGTTTTGGTGTACTCCGTTCTTACTTTCTTATAGTACTTTTTGACTAAGTTTTTATTCTTAGAAAGTTTTCCTAGTGTTAATTCTTATTAGGTGTGCTAGTACTTTTCCATTGTTACCTTTTAGTTTTCAATCATTTATGTTTACTCGTCATTTTAGATTTAACCTTTTAACTTCCGTTTTACTCAACGACACTTTAATTACTTGCTAATAGTTTAAAACAAATCAACCAAACCATTCTCTTGATTCACCAAAAGACGATTGAGTCGCACTTTAGACCGGTTTTCAATTCGAAAAGACTTGGGACTACAAAATTATTTTATACGAGGCCTAAAAGCCAAGTATTAAATGGCGCCGCTGCCGGCTCTTTTCGTTACGATAAACGGTTTCTAGTGAGAGACCCATTGAATTTTGGGATCCGTTCTTTGAACGTTATTTTCCTTGCTTCAAAAATTTTTAAAAATCCTAAAAAATATAAAAATCTTCAAAAATACAAAAACAATAAAAAATCATTAAAAAGCAATTCTTTTCAAAAGGTTTTGTACCAAAAAGATTATATAGATATTCTTTGTGTATATTTTTCTTTTGAAGGTGTATGCGTACTAGATCTTCGAACTATTCTGAGCCCGAGACTCGTGAAGATTTAGATATGGCTGGTGTTAACAACAACAATAATCACCCACCTCAACACAATTTGAATAACAATAACAACAACAACAACAATGTCCTCCTACCTGATTTACGAACCATGGAGGAATTGTGCCAACCCACCATGAACGGACGCGGAGGCCCGATTGCGCCAATGCACGTCACGGCTCAGGAGTTTTCGTTGAAGCATCACATGATCCAGCAAGTGCAAACGAACCCATTTCGTGGAATTCCGGATGATGATGCCAACAAACACCTCGACAAATTCATTACCATGACCCAAAGCATGAAGTGCTCCGGTGTTTCTATGGATGACCTTCGCCTTCAACTTTTTCCACACTCGCTTTCTCACCATGCCGAAAAATGGTTTGACCGTCTTCCTAAGAACTCTATTCATACGTGGAATGACATGACTCAACGCTTTTTATCGCGCTACTTTCCCCCATCCATGGTCACTAGCCTTCGTAACCAAATCAGTGGATTCATGCAAGAGAATGATGAATCACTTTTCGATGCTTGGGAACGATACAATGATTTGATCGACCGCTGTCCAAATCACAATATGCTCCCCGTCACTCTCATTGACACCTTCTACCATGGTCTCACTTTTCGTGATCGTGACACGATCAATTCCGCCGCCGGTGGTACTTTTATGAAAAGGAGACCAGAGGAGTGCCGAGAGTTGATCGAAAACATGACTACTCACCACAAGAATTGGGATTCATCCGCATCCTCAAGATCTAATCAGAGAGTCAATGTTTCTTCTACTACCTCCAATCCCAAGATATCCGAACTCACCCGACAAATCGCAATGATGCACAAAGATTTCATGTCCATAGCCACGAACAACTTTCAACAAGCTAAAGCCGTTGCTATTTCTTGTGACACATGTGGTGGTCCTCATTCTTACAATGATTGTCCTTCTACCCAAGGCAATTATTCTGAAAACGTTAACGCAGCTTACGGCACTTATCCCACGGGAGGCTATCAAGCCCGCCCTCAAGGAGACCGTGGCTTGCTAAGTTATCGTCCCAACAATTATCTTGCTCCTCCTGTTTTCCCTCCTGCAAACCAAAACCAACAACAAAGCTATAACCGAAACAACCAATCCCATCCTCGTGCTCAAAATCAATATCAATCCCAAAGAAACCCATACCCAACTCAAGGAAATTCTCAAGCTTACCAAACTCCACCTCTCAATCAACCGATGGCAGTGAATCAAGACGTCGAGACGTTCATGAAGACTAATCGGGAGTTGGTGACGAATCTTCAGAGTCAATTTGTCAACTTAAAGAATGACATGGTGAAACAAGGGAGCGATATTCGAGCTGAGCTAAGGAATGATATGGCCAAACACAGCAATGAAATTAACGCCAACATGCAAAACTCTTTTAATAATCAAGCTGTTCACCTTCGTGATATGATTGGTTCGCTCATCCAAAGTAATCAACCCTCTTCTTTGGGTACTCTTCCGAGTAATACCGTTGCGAATCCAAGAGGGGAGATGAAAGCAATCACCACTCGTAGTGGAAAAGGTTATATGGAACCCGAGCTTCCTACACCTCTACCCGTGATTGTGAACAAGGAAAAAGAGCAACTTTCCTCACCTCCTTCACCTTCTGTCCCCATTTCCCCAACACCCGTGGTTGTGAGTGATCCTATTCCATTAAAGCCTTCTTCTTCATCCAATATACCTTATCTTACAAGGTTGAGGAAAGAGAAGCAAAAGAGCAAGGATGATATTCAGGTTTCAAACTTTCTAAAAATGTTTAAACAATTGAATTTTAACATCTCCTTTGTCGAGGCTCTCGCTCACATGCCCAAATACGCTAAGATGTTTAAAGATCTTCTAAGTGATAAGGAAAAGCTTCTTGACATCGCTCAGACCTAACTTAATGAGAACTGCTCCGCAGTGCTCTTAAGGAAATTGCCCACCAAACTTGGTGATCCGGGTCGCTTCTTGATTCCTTGCAACTTCCCGGGAGTAGAGAATTGCATGGCCCTAGCCGATCTAGGTGCCAGTATAAACTTAATGCCTTTAATTATTTGGAAGAAATTATCTCTCCCCGAGCTAGTCCCCACCAAAATGACTTTGGAATTAGCCAACCGTACGGTTGCTTATCCAGTGGGGATAGCCGAAGATGTCTTTGTTGGCGTCGACAAATTCACCTTCCCGGCGGATTTTGTTGTCGTTGACTACGAGATGGATCCCCGTGTTCCATTAATCATTGGACGTCCCTTCCTGAGGACCGGTCGCACTCTTATTGATGTAGCCGCAGGCGAAATAATCATGAGAGTTGGTGACGATAAAATTGTCTTCAACATGGGTAATATTTCTAAGCAACCTTATTCGTATGAGAGTGTTAATGCTATTGATGTTCTCGATGAGGCTTATGAAGAACATTTTCATGATGCTTGCAAAAGTACTCTTTCTTCTCTACCCAATGTTGAGACCATTGCCTCAATTGCTCCAGCATTGACTCCTTTTGCAGAAAGTGACTTGGATGATTTCGAAGCTAGTTTGGGTCCTCTCGATATTAAGTATGATAATTTGTCCACCAATTGGGATGAAGACATTAGTACTATTGAGAGACTTCTCAATAAAGACCCGTTCTCTCCTCCTGCTCCTAAAGAGGTGACTAATGATGATCCATCGTTAGTTTCACCATCTATTGAGGATCCTCCGACTCTCGAGCTTAAGGACCTACCTCCTCATCTTGAGTACGTTTTCCTGGAAGACGACGAGAAGCTACCGGTCATCATCGCAAAGGATCTGAAAGAAGACGAAAAAGCCCGACTTGTTGCCGTGTTGAAGAAGCATAAACGCGCTATCGCTTGGAAAATCTCCGACATCCGTGGAATTGATTCTCATTTCTGCACACATAAAATTCTCATGGAGGACGACTTTAAGCCCACAATTCAAAGTCAACGAAGGGTGAATCCTAAAATACATGAAGTCATCAAAAACGAGGTTATCAAACTTCTTGATGCGGGTATGATTTACCCTATTTCGGATTCACCATGGGTTAGTCCAGTCCATTGTGTGCCTAAGAAAGGCGGAATCACCGTTGTGCCCAATGCAAACAACGAGTTAATTCCTACCCGTCTCGTTACTGGGTGGAGAGTTTGTATAGACTACCGCAAACTCAATGATGCCACGAGAAAGGATCATTTCCCTCTACCTTTTATGGACCAAATGCTTGAACGTTTAGCGGGTAATGAATATTACTGCTTTCTGGATGGTTTCTCGGGTTATTTTCAAATACCCATCGATCCCCAAGATCAAGAGAAAACAACATTCACTTGTCCCTATGGCACATTTGCTTATAAACGAATGCCTTTTGGCTTATGCAATGCCCCCGGGACTTTCCAAAGGTGCATGTTGGCTATCTTCCATGACATGGTTGAGCAAACCATGGAAGTCTTCATGGATGATTTCTCGGTCTTCGGGGATTCCTTCTCTTCTTGCCTTGCCAATTTGGAACGTATGCTTAAGCGGTGCGAAGAAACTCGCCTTGTTCTGAATTAGGAAAAATGCCATTTTATGGTAAAAGAAGGCATTATGATAGGACACAAAATCTCTAAAGCCGGTCTTGAAGTCGACCGTGCTAAAGTTGATGTCATAGCCAAATTACCTCCACCTTCAACCGTGAAGGGTGTGAGAAGTTTTCTGGGTCATGCGGGCTTCTATCGTCGATTCATTCAGGATTTCTCTAAAATCGCTCGCCCGATGACCCACCTCTTGGAAAAAGATACTCCTTTTATCTTTTCTAAAGAGTGTCTCCAAGCCTTCAATCTTCTTAAGGATAAGCTAACTAAGGCACCGGTCTTGGTTACCCCTAATTGGGAGCTGCCTTTTGAATTGATGTGCGATTCTAGCGACTTTGCTATTGGTGCGGTTTTGGGCCAACGAGTGAATAAACACTTCCAACCAATCCACTACGCTAGCAAAACAATGACGGGGGCTCAATTGCATTATACGACAACCGAAAAAGAGCTTTTAGCTGTTGTCTATGCTTTTGAGAAATTTCGCCCCTATCTTGTTTTATCCACCACCATCGTTTACACGGACCATTCCACGTTGAAGTACTTGATGACTAAGAACGACTCTAAGCCAATACTTCTTCGCTGGGTTTTACTCCTTCAAGAATCCAACATTGAAATTCGTGACAAGAAGGGAGCCGAAAACCTGGCCGCGGATCATCTGAGTCGACTTGAGGATCCATATCAAGGGGATCATCCGAACAAAGAGATCAATGACTCTTTTCCCCTTGAGATCTTAATGTCTATAACTCTCAATCTTGATGGCACCCCGTGGTTTGCGGACATTGCGAACTACTTAGCAGGTGGTATTCTCATCCAAGGGTTAACATCCCAACAAAAGAAGAAGTTCTTGAATGATGTTAAGACTTACTTTTGGGATGACCCTTATCTATTCAAACAGTGTGCTGATCTGATTATTCGTCGATGTGTTGACGGACCGGCAGCTTTTGACATCCTCCAAGCTTCCCACAAAGGACCCACCGGTGGTCACTTTGGTCCCAACTACACCGCTAAGAAAGTGTTTGATTCTGGATTCTACTGGCCCACCATTTATCGTGACGCTCACGAAATGGTTAAGCATTGTGATGTTTGCCAACGTCAAGGCAAGATCACACATAAGGATGAGATGCCTCAAAATTTCATACAAGAATGTGAAATATTTGATGTATGGGGCATCGACTTTATGGGGCCATTTCCATCCTTCAAAGGGAACAAGTACATCCTTGTCGCTGTCGACTACGTCTCTAAATGGGTTGAAGCCAAGGCTCTTCCTACGAATGATGCGAGGGTGGTTGTGAACTTTTTGAAGCAGCCACCTCCCAATCGAGCTGGAACATAAGGCGCACTGGGCCTTGAAGTGGGCTAACTTCGACATCAACAAAGCCGGTGATCATCGCAAGGTTCAACTCAACGAGCTCAATAAACTACGGAATGAAGCTTATGAGAACTCGCTGATCTACAAGGAGAAGACCAAGATCATTCATGACGCTAAAATCAAGAACCGAGAGTTCCACGTTGGTGATCACGTCTTACTCTTTAATTCTCGGTTGAAGATCTTCTCTGGCAAGTTGAAGAGCCGTTGGTCTGGTCCATTCACCGTCGCCAACGTCTTTCCATATGGGACCATTGAGCTTTCTCAGCCAAATGGGCCCAACTTCAAGGTGAATGGCCAGCGTCTGAAGCTGTACTTTGGTGAGGACATCTCCCAAGAGATGATTCCATCCCTCACCACGTTTCCCATGAACTAAAATTGGGTCGAGTCAGGCTCATGACTCGGTAATCAAAAACAAGCGCTTCTCGGGAGGCAACCCGTGTTCTATCCTTTACTGCTTTCATAATAAGTGTAGGGGGAGCCCCGCATATGTTTGTTGTCTTGTTTCTTGTGCTGTGCAGGGATTAAAGCTTCAAAGATCACCTTGATGACTTTTGACGAACCGTGATACCGTGTTCCCATCTTCCCGGTTCTATCCTAAACTCTTGTGATTCAATATTTCATATTTTATATGTTCACATTGAATTCACTTTAGTTGTCCTTTCCTTAGCAAGATTTAAACAAAGTGCACAATGTCATAAGTGTAGGGGAGTTTACTCCCACATGCTTAAACATTGAGGACAATGTTTATCTCAAGTGTAGGGGGACTTCTATCGAAGTAAGTGGTCTTTTCCATGAATTTGCCCTCATTTTAACCGGAAAATTTGATTTTTCGACATTTTTCAAAATTTTCTAATCTATTTTGGCCTAGTTGTATAGTTGCATTTTCCTTTATTATGTTTATTTCCTTCCCTTGCTAGAATAGATTTTCAATAAAGTGGTTTTAAATATTTCTTAGTCGTGAACATTTTGACTCAACCCGAGTTTACTTACCTAAGTCTACTCTAGCTAGTATCCTTAACGTGTTTAAGTCAAGTTTTGCTAGGCTTTTATATAGGGAGCTATAAAACGCGAAAGTCTTAACTCTCGCGGGTTAAGAACAAGAACTTTTCGCAAGTTCCTATAATTGATCCTAGAGAGTCGTTTATCAAGGGAACTTTAAAATGCGATTTCTAAACTTGAAAAAGTCTAAGAATTTGCAAGATCCTATAGGCGACTCGAAAACCCAAAACTTTGATTTAATAGGCTAAGCATCCACGAGTCTCATTCCTTGAGATTTTAAATTGTGGAGAACGAGAGATGATAGAGTCAATTATAAGTTCGGTATTCTTTCGTGAATTTATGTGAGTTAATTATGAGCCTATTATCCCTCCGCTTGTTAATAAATTTATCTGCTAATAAATAAGGTTGTACGATTTAAAAGGTTACTTAGCTTCTAGCCCCAAATCGTTTAAAAGTTGCTCGGTACGGATTAGAGTTCATAGCCAAGGCATAACTTATTGAAGCGGGATGCGAAGATTGGCGAGTCCGAAAAGGCCCTAACAAGGCATGAGGGCTACATTTTGTTGCTAAAGATCCAAAAGTGATGTGAAGAATCATTTATCGAAAATCAATATGAAGGATCGAGACACACGACGAAAAGCAAGAACTCCCCAAAAGTCATGGAGAAGTCTATCCAAAAAGACCCTAACAAGGTATGAGGATAAATAGATCCAAGTCCTAAAAGGAGGCGGATCGTTGTATATCAAAGTCCAAAATATAGATTGGAGAAAAATGAAGAAATCGTGGTCCAATGATGAAGAATCTCTCAAAACTTCAAGAGAAGAAATTCCTATTATGAAGAGAAGACCATAATTTCAAGAACGTCTCTCAAAGATTCGAAGTATGAAGTCGCTGCCAAATATGGATCCGAGAAAGGTCTCAAATCGTGAAGCGAGTTATGCCAAGATATGAACTTTATGAGGTCCCGAGAAGCAGTTTTAAAAGATTTGGTCCTTTAGCTAACTATTGATTAAATCGTTCACTTTATTTTCGGCCTAAATAACTATCGAAATAAGTCGAACAATGCATCCTCGTGATCATTCAAGACAAAAATAAAATATAAGAGATACACCTAGGAATAAGGGAGTCTAAGTGAATAATTGGCCCACATGAGTTCGTGATAGTTTGCTAAATTATAATAACAATGATCTCGTTTTTAAGCTTGGTTTGGGGAACGTGAAACTTGAGGATGATAAACGTTCATGGCTGCCAAAACCAATGTAAGTTTTTAATTTCTCTACTTATTCTATCTTTCCATATTTAGCATTTAATAAAGGCCAAGGTAGGTTATTTATGATGGAAAATGTAAACCGTGCTTTAAAATTAATGCATTGCATGAGGGCATTGCAATGGTCAAGTGTAGGGGATTTAATAAGTGTGAAAACACTTATCCTTTTACCACTTATTTCCAATAATAACAAGACCAAAACGTGTGATTTATGTCGTAAAAGTCAGAATTATGCGTGGTTTGTGTTTTTATTGTGTTTTAGGACCAAAATATGAAAAAGGAAGAAAACACGGGCTTTCACGGGCTTTTATCGAAGAAAACGGGAAAAGACGAAGTCAAAAGATCAAGAGTGCAAAAAGAACGGAAGTCCAAGGCCTATTCTGAAGATTTATCGAAGAAAAAGTCAAAAGACGGAAGTTTAACGAAGTCGAAGAACTTAAGTCTAATAGAAGAAGAAAATTAAAAGACAAGTTCAAATCCCGAGACGACAAAGACGAAGAATTAAAGTCGAGTCGAGAAGAAAGCAAGAAAGAAGATGCAACACATGCACTCCTTCCACCTCCCCTAAAAATACCCTCCTAATAGTCATTAGGAGGGTAGTTAGATTTTTTAGTTAATTTTCACTTTTTCTTAGTTTTCTCTTGTTTTAGAGAGATAAAGTCTTAAACTTTCTCTCACTAAATTTCATATTTTTCTTAATCTTTCAAGATTAAACACTTTGTATTGCTTATTTTTACTAATCAAGTTCATTTTAAGCTTTTTATCCTTAATCTCATTCTACTTTTCTTTGATTTAAGGTTGATTTTGGTGCGATTATCATATGATCCGTGTTGTTCTATTGATTTCGTGCTTAAAAAGTTAATCTTTTGATCATTTTATAAGTTTTCATTTGATTAAGCTTTAAGACTTTTGTGCTTATTGGCTTATTTTTATGATTAGCTTATTTACCTTATAAAAATATTCCTTAAAAAGTTTATGTTTTTATTGTTTAATCTAAAAAGTTGCTTAATTTTGGGTTGAATAAGTTGAGAAAGTGCTTATTTGATCCGTGAAGACTTTGTTTCATGTTAGTTTAGTGAAAAGCTTATCGATATAGCTTATTCATTAGCTTTAACCGAATTCCATAATTTTAGGAAAGGGTTTAAAACCCTTTTCCGATTGGTTTTTCCGACCGGACCCCATCTTCACATCCCGATTGATCCAATCGGATTAGGGCTTTGAGTATTCCGATTTGTGCCCCATTCATTCCGATCATAGTGATCGGATTAGGTCTTTATATTCCGACGGAAAGGCTTTTGCATATTCCGATTGGGGGTGTTATTGAGTATTCCGATTGGCTTCATTTCTCCATATTCCGATTGGGACTTTTCCCAATATTCCGATTAGTGTGTTTTGCCAAGTATTCCGATTGTGTTGTTCCACCCATATTCCGATCAACTGATCGGAAAACATTCCGATCAGGGCCTCTTTTGGCTTGTTTTGGTGTACTCCGTTCTTACTTTCTTATAGTACTTTTTGACTAAGTTTTTATTCTTAGAAAGTTTTCCTAGTGTTAATTCTTATTAAGTGTGCTAGTACTTTTCCATTGTTACCTTTTAGTTTTCAATCATTTATGTTTACACGTCATTTTAGATTTAATCTTTTAACTTCCGTTTTACTCAACGACACTTTAATTACTTGCTAATAGTTTAAAACAAATCAACCAAACCATTCTCTTGATTCACCAAAAGACGATTGAGTCGCACTTTAGACCGGTTTTCAATTCGAAAAGACTTGGGACTACAAAATTATTTTATACGAGGCCTAAAAGCCAAGTATTAGTCACTAAGATAATCAAGATCAAAATACCATTTAGGACCTTTGCCTTGATGTTTGTCTTCTCCTCAAAGTACCTGAGATTATGGTTTCAATGACACGTTTGGCATGGAGATTATAGACACGATAAGCTCGAGAGTGAGCTGAATATCCCACAATGTAGCCTTCATCTGCCTTGCCATCAAATTTACCCAAATAGTCACTAGTATTCAGAATGGTGACAGGACAACCAAATGGCTTCAAATGAGCAATGTTGGGTACTTTAGCTGTGAGTAGCTCATAGGGAGTCTTCTTGTGGGGATTGGTAATTGAAACTCTATTCAACACATAACTTGCAGTGTTGACGGCTTCTGTCCAAAACATAGTTGGAAGCTTAGAATCTGTAAGCATGGTTCTCACAACTTCTATTAGAGTCCTGTTCTTCCTTTCTGCAACACCTTTCTGTTGAGGAGTCCTTGCAACACTATAATCTCGTTTGATACCTTTGGAATTGCAAAGTGCTATGAGGTCTGCATTTTTGAATTCTGTTCCATTGTCACATCGGATACCTTTCACCTTCTTGGACAGCTGATTCTCAATGAGTGTAATGATGTCCTTGAGAATTGAGTAGGTCTTACTTTTGGCAGCCAGAAAGAAAACCCACGTGAACCTGCTATACCCATCAGTTACCACAAGACAGTATTGTTTATGGTCAATGCTCCTAATAGAGTTAGGACCAAATAAATCTATGTGTAGTAGCTGTAATGGTTCAGTTATGAGACTAAGAGCAGTAATGGCCTTGAAGGATGCTTTGTGTTGTTTTCCTTTGCTGCACGCAAGGCAATTGATGTCATTTCTGAAAGTTTTGGGAGGTAAACCAGAGACCAAGTTCATATTTTCCAATTTGTGAATGGTCTTGAAGTTTACATGTCCTATCCTTCTGTGCCATTTAGTGGCTTCATCTTCTGAGGCTTTAGCAACCAAACAAGCTAGTTGACCAGTAGGATTAACTTCATTCAGCTTGATACTATAGAGATTGTGTCTTCTATGGATTCTGAGTAGAACTTGAGAGTCATCTGGTAGCTTAAAGTCTTTGGATAACACCAGTGCTTCAGTATCCGTAAAGAGGACAAACTGCTTCTTGTCACAAATCTGAGAGACAGAGATCAAGTTGAAGTGTTGAAGTGCTTCGACATAGTAGACCTGCTCAAAATTAAGGTTAGGTGTCTGAATAGTTCCTTTTCCAGAGATCCTTCCTTCACCACCTCCGAAGTAGACCTTTCCGCCTTGAAATGGTACAAAGTTAGATAAAAGTCCTTTATTCCCTGTCATGCTCCTAGAGCATCCACTATCAACTATTCCTAGAGTAGGATCTTGGTATGGAGTAATCTACAACAACAGAAAAGATATATGCAAAAGTTAGTGTCTTAAGGGGACCCAGACCTTTTTAGGCTTAAGTCTGCCTTGTGGATCTTTAGTAGATAGCCAAGAAGATTGATGAGCTCTACTGTTATTCTTAGGTTGCCTATTCATCATATGGGTGTTATTGTTTGACCAAGAACAACATACTGAGGGCTTAACAGCAGTACCCAAATTTGCCAACCCAAAGCACATTTGGTCTGAATTAAAAGCATAATTCTGATTAAAGTTCTGAAAATAGTTGTTGGTTGGTCGATTGTAGGTGCAACCATTGCTTCTCCAAGGATTAGAAGCTGAAGGAGAGGTCCTTCTAGAAGAAGAATAGGATTGGGCACATGGATTTAGTCTTCTAGAAGAAAAAGGAGCAACTCCTGGTGGACCAGGAGCAGGATAAGCTTGATAAACAGAAGGAGTTTGATCATAAAAATCACAATCCTTAATCAGATGAAATTTACTTCCACAAACAAAACATGTTTTAAAAGACCTTTTATTCAAATGACATTGTTTCACACTACTAAATTTATTACAAACAACTCTAGGAGAATCAACATTCCTAGGACTCAATAAACTAGAACTAGAAACAGTTGAAGTAGAAGCAACTCTTTCATCCCTCATCCTAGCACTAGTAGCAGCAGGGTCATTTGTCTTGGAACTTGAAGGTCTTGACTCTTCACTTGAACCACAGGATGCATAGTCACTGGCCTTGTCACTGAAAGTACAAGAGACAAAGTCATTAGTATTAGTAGAGCTTTTTGGAGACTCGTGCATCTGTGATCCATCCAAGTCAGTATGCCTAAATATGGGCATAAAAGTTTCTGTATGAGGTGGAGGAACAGCATGCATTGCTGCAGCTGGTTGAAACCTATTGTAACTAGGTTTCCCCTCCTCCTCCTTGTTAGGATCAAAGACACTTGAAAAAGATAAATCAAACACATCTTCTGAGTCAATATATTTATCAAAGCCTAAACATCTCTTAGTTCTACCAGACATGCTACTATCAATTTACTTTGAAGGATTCTTGGGTGCTTTTTGCCATTTTTCAAATCGTAAAAGTGTAGCATCCAACTTTTCTCGCATGTCTTGCTTATCCTTAATACTGTCATTGTGTAGTTTTTTAGTATATTTAAGCATGTTAGTGGTGTTTTCTAAATCAAAGCTTAGAATTGTAATTCTATCCTCATTATCACGTTGAGTATCTTGAAGCCACCTCTTTTGTTGTTCTAATGTTCTTAAAGAACTCTTATATGCTTGAACATCTAAAAAATATTTGTCATTTTGTTCATTTAGTTCACTGTATTCAGTCAACAGTTCTGAATATTTATCATGACAGCCAAGAGGGCAATTTTGTACCTTAGGCGAGATTCCCATAAGAGCAAATTCTTCTGCTTCCTCGGCATCATATAGATTCCCAACAATCATAGCAAATACATTAGTAGAAGCTTCAGCTGATTCCAAGGTAGCAGTCTGATGATCATTCCAGTTAACCATAGAGTCAACAGACACCAAATCTTTCTTTTTATCCTTGAGCTCTTAAACCTTGAAGGTTGAATACCTGTTCTTCTCCTGGTCAGATTTGTTAGGGCATTCTCTAGCAAAATGGCCTTGCTGCTGGCAATTATAGCATCTAACCTTGCTTCTATCAAACCTGGCTGGCTCTCTCGGGTTGTAGTTAAATTTTTGACCGGCTTTCTTTTCAAACTTATGAACCCAGAGAGTGAGCATAGCTGCCGTTTTAGATCCATTTCATCCAAGTCAAGTTTATCAACCTGTTTGAAATCATCAAAAGCAAGCTGTTGTTGTGGATCAACATTAGCAACAAAAGAGTGAAGAACAGCTTCTACCATGCTACAATTCTTGGCTTTTGGTTCAGGAGTAGAAGTATGTTGAGATGACAAAGTATAGCTTGGGCTACTAGCATAAGACATTGGACTAGATCCCATGGAACTCACAAAAGCAGAGTTAGCAGGAGTAGGAAAGGAATCACTTAAGTATCCTCTCACATGAGGCTCAAAGGTTTTGAGTTTATAAAACAGGTCATCAAAATTGAGATAGTCAAGGCCACCTTTTGCTTTGAGAGAGATGACTACCTGATTCCATGAGTGAGGTAGGGCTCTAAGAAACCTGGCAATATCTCCATTGTCAGGTTTGGACCTGAGTTGATTCAACTGGCTAAGTATCTTTTAGAACCTATCATACCCTTGATGAATACCTCCAGTTTCAGAGATCTTGAATTCTGTGAATTCATATCTCAGCATGGATCTGCGCATTTTCTTTCATTCCTCATTCCCTCCAAACCTTGCCTTTACTCCATTCCAAATCTCTCTAGCATCATCCAAGTGATAAAAGTCACCCATGTGATCATCAGGAAGGGACTGAAGCAAAATAGTTTTTGCTTTGATTTCCTTCTGAACAGCTGTGATTTCATGAGTTTTAGGATCTAGAAGGATGGCATTACCATTCTTGTCTCTTCCAGTAAGCTTCTTACTGTTGCCATTCTGAACAATTTTCCAAAGGTATAGATCAGTATTGGTGATCCATCATTCCATCTTCATGGCCCAGCTATCATACTCATCCTTCTTTAAGATAGGGAATTTTCCATCTGTATTGGAAATAGTAGCAACGATTTTCTGAGGTTGCTGAGTTTTAGAGGTGCTTGCTTCTCCTATTTTAGTAGAACTATAGGCAGACATGATTAAACAAAAATGTTAGTAAAAAGAAAAATTGATTCTTCTTGAGTAGAGACTCTCCCATGCTCTGTTACCACTTGTTGGGTCCACTAGATATGGATCTTGCAGCCTGTTAAGGATGGTGAACGACTTTTGTAATCACAAGTCTATTCACAGAGAGACTCTAGATGAAACACACAGTATAAGTGCAGAATACAAATACTATGAACAAGAAGAAACAGAATAACTATAATAACTTGATCCTTACTAAGAATTTCTACTATTGATATGAAAATGAATAATTTTTGATGAAGGTCTGTTTAACCCTTCTGCCAATGGTTCCTTTTATACTACAAGGAAACCCTAATACAGCATTAAACCAAAACGTGTAACTTCTGATATGCATATCCTTTCCAAACATATCTCATGCATATCCTAACAAACTACTCAAAATAATAATGTTTGACTTTCTAAAGACCAGGAGCACGTGTTGCTCCTACTACTACTACTAGGACCAGGAGGAACTACATACCTCCTAGCATACCTATTACAAATGTCTATTATAGAGGTCCTAACAGATTACTAATTTGTCTCTTAATGCCTTTAGACCTACAAAATTCATCAAATTCAACATTCTTGAATTCTGCCCCATTATCTGTCCTAATGATTAAGACTTGTTTAGTGAACTGCTTTTCAACTAAAGTGATAAAATCCTTAAGTAATTCATTGGTTTCACTCTTAAGAGCTAAAAAGAAAACCCAACTGAATCTACTATAATCATCAGTTATGACTAGACAAAAGGTCTTATGACTAATGCTTCTTATAGAAACTGGACCAAACAAATCCATATGCAAAAGTTGCAAAGGCTTTGACACATTATTAACAGTCTTGGTTTTACAAGAGGCTCTATGTTGTTTACCTTTTTAACAAGCAGCACATGTGAAATCATTTTGAAAAGATTTGTTAGGTAACCCTCTAACCAAATTCCTACACTAACCTGTTAAGATTCTTGAAATTCACATGACCTAACCTCCTATGCCATAAATTAGACTCATCATAAGAAGCCTTAGCTAGAAAACATGTAATACCACCTGTTGGAGTAATAGTATGAAGATTAAAGGTGTACATATTTTCTTGCCTGGGTACTTTAAGCAGTACTTGAGATTATTTAGGCATCTTAAAGTCTTTGGAGAGCACCAAGAAGTCCGTGTCTGTGAACAACACCTTGTTCTTCTTATCACACATTTGTGATACAGAAAAGAGATTGAATTCATTCAATTCTTTCACAAAGAACACATCTTCAAATTCCAACTTCCTTGTATTAATTTTCCCTTTGCCAGTGATTCTACCTTTGCTACCTCCAAAGGCTACTGGTCCACCTCTGAATTCTTCAAATTCAGCAAGGAAATCTTTATTCCCTGTCATGTGTCTTGAGCATCCACTATCTACTATACCTTTAGCTTTCAATTCATCAATTAGATGCCCCTACACATCAACAAAACTAATTAGTTTTTAATAGGGACCGATACCACATTTGGCTCGGATCTTGTGGGACCTACATACTTAAGAGTCTGTTCAGAAGCATTTCCAGTAATGCTGCTTTTGCTCTTATACCTCATGGTTTCAGTTATGTAGTCAAAGACATAGGGTGACTATATGTACTCAGACTTCTTTGCCTTAAGTACTGCTTTAACAGTACTTGCTTTGACATATGGTTTTTCTCTTTTAGGAACCCACATTTGCACTGGTTTGTTGTTAGGCTTACTTCTAGATGTTTTGGCTTTCTCAATAACATTCTTAAAAGTCTTGGGGAACTTTGGTTTAACAAACTTTGAACCAACGGTACTTGAGTTTGGTCTAGCAGTACTTGCAGTTCTAGACTTGTCGGTACTTGGTATACCAGACTTCAAAGGTACTAGACCTTGTTTCATAAGTACTGCTCTAGGAACAAAATTTTTGGTAGAGTTATTTGTAACCTTTTTAGCTACCCCTTTTGAATGATCAAACTTAGGTTTATCATCTTTAAATCTCTGTTGCTTATTAACCTGTGCATTTTTCCCATTATTGTTTCTCATGACCTTTTGTGCAGCCTTTTGTTTCATAATTTTATCTTCATGCAAAGTACAATCTTTGATAAAATGACTTAGACTACCACAAACATAACACCCTTTTCTTCTCAAAGACCCAAAAGGTTGTTTTGACTTATCTTTCTCAAAACCTATCCCACCCCTCTTGGTTTTATTGTGTTTTACACCATTATCCAATGCCTTGCTAGGTATTTTTTACCTGCTTGGGAGCAGAACTAGTTTTAGACTCTTCAGATATAAAATTGTTCATTAGAGGTGGATAAACAATGTTTTTGGTCACAACAGTCTTATCTTGGGACAAAGTACTAGAGTTTGAAGTATTAACAATCTTTGGTTCTTCTAACTCTATACTTGTATCATTACAAGGGGGCATGAAAATTCCTGGTAATGGTGGTGGAACTGCCTTCATTCCTTTAGCATATCTATCATTTTTAGGTGTATTATCTGACTCACTAGAACTATCAAAAATCCCCTTTGATAAGTCCTTGTCAGTTAAAGTTATCCCAGGTTGGTCCTCAATATATCCTAGGCCTGATTTATCATTATACCCCATTTGTGAATTAATCAGTTTACCCAATCCTTTTGAGGACTTTTGCCAATGATTAATCACTTCCCTTTCATTATTAAGACTAGCTTTTGAAGCTTCATTTTCTGCTGATACTTTCAAAAGTTGTCTTTCAAAAGCTTTAATTTCCACATCTTTTTCCCTCGTTCGAAGAGTTAAAATTCTTATTTTCTCTTCATAGTTTTGTTGACCCTTTTTATACAAAACTATATTTTCTTCTAACTTAGCAACACCCTGTTTAAAAGCATTTAGTTCTATAGTGCATGTGTTGACTTTTTGATACTGTTCATCTAGTTCTACTTTTAAAGCTATTAAATTTAAGAACACAATCTTTAGAACAAGGATGTACCTCAGTATCGTCATGTGAGAGAGTCATAAAACCAAACTCTTATTGTTCTTCATCTTCAGTCCAGTTCACCACTCCATCTACAGTCACCAATGCTTTGGTTCCTTTGGGACTCCTGCTGTTTCCTTTTGGAAACCTTTCAGTAATTCTTGGACTGGTTCTATAGCTGTTCTTGGACTTTTGACTGCTACTCTCAGCCTTGTCTCTATTGCATTCCTTTGTAAAGTGTCCATTCCTTCCACAATTATAGCATTCAACTTTAGACTTGTCATATCCTAATGGCTCATTAGGATCAACAGTCATCTTCCTTCCAGTCTTCTTGAAGAACCTATTAGATCTTACTGACACCATAGCAGCTTGCCATTTGAGATCCATCTCTTCAACATCAGCATCATCCATTTGGAACAAGTCATTGAGTGTTAGTCTTGGCTTGTTGTCTTGTCCAGCAAAGAATGAGAAGGCATCATTGTCACTAAACAATGGTGAAGATCTTCCTTGTGTATTTTTAGAGACTATAGGTGTAACACTCTCATTTTTCGTATCGGTACAGTGGAAGGGTCTTTCAGAGTGTTACGGGATAGAACAATAACTCCAATCATAGACAACACATAAAAATGGTTGTACAAGGTTTAACAAACATTCATTCGATAAAAAGTTTCAAAAGTGTACAACAGGTCCCAAATTATACAGGTCATTAAGTTTACAAAACACAGATCGAATGAACATTTTTAATATTAAGTGTGGGCCATCAGAGTCTATCTCCATCCGGATTACCTTCAAGCACCTGAGATAGAAAACATGCAAAAATCATATCAGCGAATGCCGAGTGAATTCATAGAGTTTAATGAAAACCGTTATATAAAAACAATCATTTACAATCATTTAAAATCAGAACACAAGTATAATATCGGAAGTAAGTCCACATATTGCTAGTCAGGCAATATATAAATCAAGCATACATCTGAAACCGTCCATGAGACCGTAGTCTCTATATTACCATGATAGGTAATATATTCATCGTTAATAGCGTCGTATCATATCGTTTATTATTTATGTCTTATATTGTATTATAGGATTATTATTAGCCGCATGACATTGTTACCTTACTGTGAAAACAGCGGGCCGTGAACCCGACAAACAATTTGCCCATCTAAGTTAGCGTGTCGTCACAAAAATCACGCTATGGAATCTTCTCATACATAAATTCGCTTACCAATCAATGTGGTACGACGGGGATCAACCGTCAAGGCGCGAACTGGGGTGATCGTCCCCAAATAGTACTATCAAATGCATAAGCGTCTACCAAAACCCGGTAGTTCACAATTCATGCTAATGGGACTTTAAGTGACATAACCTAACTACTAATAATCCTTTTAGTCTCGAATATAGGGTCATAGCATCATTCGAGTCCATCTCATTAAGCATACAATCGGGACTACTTGTGTTCTATTTTTATAAAAATCTAGCATGTTATCTCCCTCGCGGGTTTACAAATCATTTTATAAAACATTTAAAAGAGTGCGAGGCTATGAACTCACGTTGTTAATGAAAGGCGGATTATCGGCTACGGGCGTGCTTCGGTCACGGAAACCTATATAAATAATAATCGGTCTTAGACTCGGTCCAATGACTTTTATCAAAATAACAATATACATATATATGATTATTGTACATATGATGATGATCAAGTGGGTTTATAAATCCTCATTTACTCATTTTAGTGTTTACGTTTTAGTATCGTCTTACTAGTTCACTAGTTTTACCGATTTTACCTATTTTAAGTTCATTAAGTCTTTTATAAGTTCTTTTACTTGTTTTTACCCATTATATACTTATATGATCAGTATATATACTTTTCATGTTGGGCCCTATTGGGTTAAGCCCAAATAATTCTTTTTACAAGTATTTATCTTGTTAATTCCAATTATTAGTCTAATAGGTTTAGTTAGCTCGTAAATGTCCGTAATTCTTATAGTTCGGGTTTTATCGGTTTTTACTTGTCTTAGTTACTTATACATCAGTATATAACTTTTATAAACTTTACATTAGACGGGTTTGGTCGTCTAAGTTTTATTTGATGAAAAACGTTAATTTCACGGCGATAGCCGAAAAAGTCGTAAAAATCAAGTTTATAGTTTTTATTACTTATAAATATTATTTTTACCACCATTTATATAATTTACCCATTTAATTAACCTTTTATACATTTATATAAATAAGTTTTATAAGTTAGTGGGTTTATACTTTACATTTTATAAATTATAAAGTGAGTGCTTATATAATAATAATAAACATTATTTCCAAAATCTAATTTTTAACTTCACATTCACCATTTTTATCATATCTAGAGTTCTACAATGACTTAGAAGCTAATTTTTGGATGACAACTTCTTCATAATATGTGCTAAATATAACTTAGCTATAGCTACTGCCCATTTTGAGTCTAAGTTGCCTTAACAGTCCCTACAAAACTGCTTATTCAGATTGTACCACCTAACTTGTTTTTATCATATCTCACTCATTATTTTGATTCCATTGCATGGCCAACTCTCACATGTGTATAACATCATCTACTTTACTGTAAATAGATCAAACCATGCATTTTTATCAGTTCTTCATTTAGTTATCTACTGTTTTTATACAGCCAACTAATTAGACATGATTTTAGCTTCATTTCTTATGGTTATCATCATTTTTAAGCATGTTTATCAACACTTGATCCCCACACAACATTTTTATCATCATATATACATCATATACATATACAAAATGAAAGAAAATACATTTGTTCTTTACAAAATAATAAGAGAAAAATGTAGAGGATGATCTTCTTTACCAATCCAAGTGGATTTCTTGTTTTAGGAAGGCAAGAACTTGATGAACACAACAAGTATCTCCAAGACCATCAAATATCAAGATCATATGTTGGAAAAATCAGCCCTAGGACACAAGCAAATCACCTCCAAAGTTGGTTATATGGCCACCAAATGATCAAGGCTTCAAGGAAACACCTTAATAGGACTAGTAAAGATGTGGTTTGTAGCTAGAAGAGATCAAAGATGGTGTTTGTTGTTTGAATTGGGACGGCACAAGGGTGGAAGTAGAGAGAGTTTTTGGGGTGGATTGCATGGATGAAATGGTTAAATGAAAACCATTTGTTGGTTTTGTTAAGTTGGTGGAAGGCTTAGCTTAAAGTGTAAGCATAAGCTTACACTTGTGCAAGCTTAGCTAGAATGTGTGCCACCTAAGTGTGGTGTGTCACATATGCCGTCCCATATAAGCTAGTGGGATGGGGCAAAGTGTTTTGTCCCATATCACTAGTTTACGGGTATTTCTCGATTCTAGTTTTCTCGATTTGCGTGCCCTCGGGCCGTTTTACGAAAAACGTTTTTATAAATTATGAATCACCGTTACAAAACGAATCCAATAAAAATTGTCTCATCAAATACGGAGTTCAAAAACGTAAATACGTAATCCTAAGGTTTCCGGTTTAGTCGTAAAAGACGCCAAATTATGCACGTAAGCCCAAATTTAAATCCGTAAATTGTGAGTTCGTCAACCAACACAAAAATAAGTTTCAAAATATTATATGAGAAAATATTTCACTACCTGAAAATTTTAGATTTGTCACAGCTTTTCCTCCTAAAAGGGATCAACGTCCTCGTGATCCATTTCATTTGGATGTCCGTTTCTTATTGAAATCGAAGAGGTGCGGATATTTCTTCCACATTTCATCCTCTCGTTCCCAAGTATACTCCGGTCCATGCTTTGAATTCCATCGGATCTTGACAATAGGTATCCGACTTTGTTTCAGTTGCTTTACCTCACGGTCCATAACTTCTACGGGCTCTTCGATAAAATGCAACTTCCCATCTATTCGAACCTCACCTAACGGAATTTTCTCATCACTCACTGCTAGACATTTCTTCATATTAGATACATGGAATGTGTTGTGAACACCATGAAGTTCTGGGGGTAACTCTAGTTTGTAAGCCACCGGACCTACTCTAGATAAAATCTTAAAGGGTCCAATATAACGGGGATTCAATTTTCCTCGTTTTCCAAATCTTATAACGCCTTTCCATGGCGATACTTTCAACATTACTCGGTCACCCACTTCAAACTCCATTGGCTTCCGCCGCACATCCGCGTAACTTTTCTGTCTACTACGGGCAGCCAACAACCTCTTCTTAATCTGAAATATCATCTCCGTAGTCTCCCGGATCAATTCCGGTCCCGTGAGCTGGGTATCCCCAACTTCACTCCAACATACAGGAGATCTACACTTCCTACCATACAAAGCTTCAAACGGTGCAGCCTTAATACTAGAATGGTAACTATTGTTATACGAAAACTCTGCTAACGACAAATGTTTATCCCAATTCTTACCAAAGTCTAACACACAAGCTCTCAACATATCTTCAAGTGTTTGTATCGTCCTTTCGCTCTTCCCATCAGTCTGGGGGTGATAAGCAGTGCTCATATCGAGATTCGTTCCCAAAGATCTTTGGAGATATTTCCAAAAATTCGATGCGAATCTAGGATCTCGATCTGAAATGATCGATACAGGCACTCCATGCTTGCATACAACATTATCAAGGTATATTCGAGTCAGCTTCTCCAGTGAGAACTGCTCCTTAACCGGAATGAAGTGTGCTGATTTGGTCAGTCTATCGACAATAACCCAAATCGAATTGTTTCCAGATGATGTTCTAGGAAGCTTGGTGATAAAGTCCATCGTAATTCGCTCCCACTTCCATTCAGGAATCTTTGGTTGTTGAAGTAGTCCTGATGGCTTTTGATGTTCTGCTTTAACTCTAGCACAAGTCAAGCATTGAAGAACATACATAGCTATGTCAGCTTTCATATTCGGCCACCAGTACAACTTCTTCAAATCATGGTACATCTTATCAGATCCTGGATGAATGGAATACTTAGATTTATGGGATTCTAACATAACCAAATCTCTTAAGCCTCCAAACTTAGGTATCCACATACGACCTCTTAAACATTTCACTCCATCAGCTCTAACCTCTAAAGGATCTCCTTCTCCTCGGAACCCTTCATTAACAAAATTCTCCTTCTTACAAGCTTCTATTTGCGCATTTCTAATTTGCTCAGGCAAATTATTGTGCACGGTCAAGACTAGAGAACGCACCCTGATAGGCTCTCTATCTTTCCTACTCAACGCATCAGCAACAACGTTGGCTTTTCCTGGGTGATATTTTATATCACAGTCATAATCACTTAACAACTCTATCCATCTTCGTTGCCTCATGTTCAATTCCTTCTGGTCGAGAATATACTATAGGCTTTTGTGATCGGTGAATACCGTACACTTGGTGCCATATATATAATGTCTCCACAACCTGAGAGCAAAGACCATAGCTTCTAACTCAAGATCATGAGTAGTATAATTCTCCTCATTCTTCCTTAATTGCCTAGAAGCATAAGCTATCACTTTCTCTCTCTGCATCAAAACAGCTCCATAACCTCTAAGAGATGCATCACAATACACTACAAAATCTTCACTCCCTTCGGGTAATGATAAGATTGGCGCACTACATAATTTTTGCTTCAATGTCTGAAATGCTCCATCTTCATCACTTCCCCAAACGAAAGGTTTATTCTTCTGAGTAAGCTTAGTCAAGGGTTTAGCTATCAAAGAAAATTCTTTAATGAATCGCCTATAATAGCCAGCCAATCCTAAGAACTGTCGCACTTCCGTTGGCGTTGTCGGTGCAGACCAATTCTTAATAGCTTCAACCTTTGCAGGATCAACATGAATTCCATCTTTGTTAATCACATGACCAAGAAATTGCACAGAATCCAACCAGAAATCACACTTCGAAAACTTAGCATACAACCTTTCATCCTTCAACAACTTCAAAACAATCCTCAAATGTTCTTTATGCTCCTCTTCATTCTTAGAATAGATTAGAATATCGTCAATAAACACAATCACAAATTTATCCAAGTAGGGCTTGCATACTCGATTCATTAAATCCATGAAAACCGCAGGTGCGTTAGTTAACCCAAATGGCATTACTTGAAATTCATAGTGTCCATAACGAGTTCTAAATGCAGTTATAGGAATATCTTCTTCACGGACGCGAAGTTGGTGATATCCTAACCGCAAATATATCTTAGAATACACACTAGATCCTTGCAGTTGATCAAACAAATCATCAATCCTAGGTAAAGGATATCGATTCTTAATTGTCAACTTATTCAGTTCCCTATAATCAATGCACATACGAAAAGATCCATCCTTCTTCTTAACGAACAAGACTGGAGCTCCCCAAGGCGACGAGCTCGGTCGAATAAAACCTTTATCAGACAACTCCTTAAGTTGCTCAGATAACTCCTTTAATTCAGAAGGGGCTAATCGGTAAGGCGCACGTGTCACCGGTGCAGCACCAGGAATTAAATCGATTCGAAACTCTACTTGCCTTATCGGTGGAAGTCCTGGTAAATCTTTAGGAAATACCTCAGGAAATTCACAAATAATAGGTACATCTTCCAATCGTTTCTCCCTAGACTCATTCCCGGTCACTTGAGCTAAGAATAACTCACAACCGTTCCTGATGTACTTTTGGACTTTAATACATGAAACGATTTTCAAACGGGATTCACCTCGACTACCATCAATTACTAACGTCCTATTCCTAAGAGGAATCTTAACCTTCTTCTCTCCACATAAAATAGTAGCATTATTCAACGACAACCAATCCATACCAATAATAACATCGAAACTACCTAATTCTATCAACATCAAATCAATCGGAAAGGAATGGTTCAAGAGATTTAGAGAGAATCCTTCTAATAGCTTATTAGTTTTCACCAATTTACCATCAGCCAATTCCACCTCGTAACTGGTACTTATCTCAACAGGTTCAATATCAATAAGGGCACTAAATTTAGTGGATACAAAGCTCCTATCGGCACCCGAATCGAATAAAGCAACAGCATAATGATTGTTGAGTAAAAACGTACCGGTAACGACAATCGGATCCTCTTTCTTCACCTCAATTGTTCCAAGTTGGTAGATACCACCCTGGGGGTTTCTTCCAGGTACAATCGCTTTCAACTTGGGGCATTCCGATTTCCTATGACCTTCTTCATTACAGTTGAAGCAAATCGTTCCCTTCTTACACCTTTCAACCTTGTGTCCAAGCATTCCGCAATTTCGGCACTTCCAGTAGTCGCCAGGATGCCTCTTGTTGCCACACTTAGGACATCTATCATCGTTGCGCGGTGCATTGTTGGTAATAGCATTTGCATTCCCCTTTCTCTGGTTCTGACGGCGATTGAAATTCTTCCTATTATCACCTCTATCTACACGATCACCGTCTCCCTTTCTTTTCTCACCTACACGGGCTTCATCTTCCTTATCCTGAATTATCTGTCCAATGAGTTGGTAAGCCATTCGAACAGCATCATCAATGGTCAGTGGTTTAGATGATGTTACGTCCCCCCGGATATTCCTGGTCAACCCTTTCACATATTGCTCAATTCGGATCTCTTCGGGTTCAACCAATCGAGGACATAGCAAGGCCAACTCATGGAATCGATTCGTGTAACTATCAATGTCCACACCTTTCATTCTCAGATGAATCAACTCTTGTTCTAACCTAATGATCACACTACGAGGACAAAACTCCAAAGTCATCCACTTCTTGATTTCAGCCCAAGGAGTAGCATTAGCAGCATCAAGACCCATGAAAGCAATTCTCCCGTTCCACCAAGTCAACGCACGACCTTTAAGAGTAGCCATAGCAAAAGTCACCTTATCTTCCTCCTTACACTTACTAATCCTAAACACCGATTCAGTCTTCTCGATCCACTGGCTTAATCCTACAGCACCTTCAGTTCCATTAAAAGGTAGAGGTTCACACTTCATGAACGTCACATAAGTACAGCCACCAACTTCAGGTGCATTCGTTCCAAGTCCTCCTACATTTCCTCCAGCATTAGCATTCACATTATTAGCATTCACATTCACATTAGTACCGCCAATTCCACTACCGCCAGCTCCACTACCGCCAGCTCCACTACCGCCAGCTCCACTACCGCCAGCTTCATTTCTAGCATTTGCCATAAATTCAGTCATAGATGCGGTAACTTGCTCCGTAATAATCCTACGTACATCATCCTCAGTCACAGCCTTCTTGGGCGGCATAGTTCTATAATTCCACAATTTCAAAGCATTAAGCATTCACCCAACAAAGGATTCATATAATATGGATCGAATTCATAATCAAGATACAAATAAGGCACAATATGGAATTCAAGACAAGATACATATTTCATTCGATCTGAAACAAAAGTATTGTCTTAGTACATCCATATCAATGTTCTAACACTATAAACACTCAAAATTCGTGCCAAGTCTACAACTAACAAGTCGGTTCAGTCAAAGCTACAAACACAAAAGATCTAAAGGTCACTACTAAACACAGACTGGTCTACTGAGAACCGCCAGATGGTCCATCATCCATCGTCTTCTGGATCTTCGTCGGACGATCACTAGACACATCTTCAGCTGGGCGCTTACGGATTACTCCTCTTTCAACCATGTCAGCATAAAATCTACTGTTCCAACCCACGGATACATTCAACTCCTTTTTAGCTTTCTCACGCATCGCACGAGCCACACTCAACTGAATTTCCATAGTGTTCACCTTTTTCTTCATCTCAGCAAACTCACGACTTTCCAACACCGATAACCTCCTAAAAGCCTCATTCAAACCACGTTCTACATCACTCAAATCCAAACTAAGCAATTCTCGCTCTTTCTCGCCAACCTTAGCCTTCGACTCCAAATAAGCAACCTGAGTCTGAACAACACCTAATCCAACCTCTGTCACACAACTCTTAACACGGGAAGCATCTAGATCACGTCTCAAGGCCCATGGTGCAAGACCATCAATATGAGTAGCCTCTCGAGTACTAGACGACTCTCCTATCTCGCGTCTACGAGTAGCAATACCATCAGTACCGTCAGGTGCATCGTCATCCTCATCCTCCCCTGATTCAGAATCAGATTCAGACGATTCAGACATTTCATCCCTAGGTAACTCATCCTCAGAATCAGACAAACAAACTGGTGGGGCAAAGGCTCGCCCTCTGGAACATCATACGGATAAATAAGCTCAGCTTCCTCATCGTCATCAATCTCAACATCTATACCTACGTCCTCCTTGACATCCTCGTCGTCTATCTCATCATCTAACTCATCTAACCCAATCTCATTCTCATTCTCATTCTCATTCTCAATATCAGCATTCTCAATATCCACGTCCTCATTACCCACATTCTCAATATCCACATTCTCATTACCCACATTCTCAATCTCATTCTCTACTAAGTCTTCCTGAGGGGCAATCTAATCTCCTAGTCCTAACTCGGGCTCGGGATCCTCAAATGGTTCCTCCTCATCATCAATATCAAAATCTACTAAGTCTAAATAAGGATCATCTTCTATATTAGGTTCGGGAATAGCATGGTTTTCTACAGGAATATTAGGGTCAGCCATGACAATCTGCATTTATATATATTTATCTCGTATTAGGATAACATACTAGTTAAACAATTACATAATGAAATCACGATATATACATATATATAAATTAAATTATATATATCAAAATATATATCTTCTCAATAGGGCTTGTTGGTAACGTCGGAGATCTCTGGCACCGTTATAGTCAAAAGATTTTTCAAATATTTTCTCAAATGTTCATTGTCAAAAGATTTTGAAAAGTTTTGTTCAAAACCTTGGTTTTTAAAATCTTTTGTTCTCTACAACGAGAGCTCTGGTACCAAACTGTAACACTCTCATTTTTCGTATCGGTACAACGGAAGGGTCTTTTAGAGTGTTACGGGATAGCACAATAACTCCAATCATAGACAACACATAAAAATGGTTGTACAAGGTTTAACAAACATTCATTCGATAAAAAGTTTCAAAAGTGTACAACAGGTCCCAAATTATATAGCTCATTAAGTTTACAAAACACAGATCGAATGAACATTTTTAATATTAAGTGTGGGCCATCAGAGTCGATCTCCATCCGGATTACCTTCAAGCACCTGAGATAGAAAACATGCAAAAATCATATCAGCGAATGCCGAGTGAATTCATAGAGTTTAATGAAAACCGTTATATAAAAACAATCATTTACAATCATTTAAAATCAGAACACAAGTATAATATCGGAAGTAAGTCCACATATTGCTAGTCAGGCAATATATAAATCAAGCATACATCTGAAACCGTCCATGAGACCGTAGTCTCTATATTACCATGATAGGTAATATATTCATCGTTAATAGCGTCGTATCATATCGTTTATTATTTATGTCTTATATTGTATTATAGGATTATTATTAGCCGCATGACATTGTTACCTTACTGTGAAAACAGCGGGCCGCGAACCCGACAAACAATTTGCCCATCTAAGTTAGCGTGTCGTCACAAAAATCACGCTATGGAATCTTCTCATACATAAATTCGCTTATCAATCAATATGGTACGACGGGGATCAACCGTCAAGGCGCGAACTGGGGTGATCGTTCCCAAATAGTACTATCAAATGCATAAGCGTCTACCAAAACCCGGTAGTTCACAATTCATGCTAATGGGACTTTAAGTGACATAACCTAACTACTAATAATCCTTTTAGTCTCGAATATAGGGTCATAGCATCATTCGGGTCCATCTCATTAAGCATACAATCAGGACTAATTGTGTTCTATTTTTATAAAAATATAGCATGTTATCTCCCTCGCGGGTTTACAAATCATTTTATAAAACATTTAAAACAGTGCGAGGCTATGAACTCACGTTGTTAATGAAAGGCGAATTATCGGCTACGGGCGTGCTTCGGTCACGGAAACCTATATAAATAATAATCGGTCTTAGACTCGGTCCAATGACTTTTATCAAAATAACAATATACATATATATGATTATTGTACATATGATGATGATCAAGTGGGTTTATAAATCCTCATTTACTCATTTTAGTGTTTACGTTTTAGTATCGTCTTACTAGTTCACTAGTTTTACCGATTTTACCTATTTTAAGTTCATTAAGTCTTTTTTAAGTTCTTTTACTTGTTTTTACCCATTATATACTTATATGATCAGTATATATACTTTTCATGTTGGGCCCTATTGGGTTAAGCCCAAATAATTCTTTTTACAAGTATTTATCTTGTTAAGTCCAATTATTAGTCTAATAGGTTTAGTTAGCTCGTAAATGTCCGTAATTCTTATAGTTCGGGTTTTATCGGTTTTTACTTGTCTTAGTTACTTATACATCATTATATAACTTTTATAAACTTTACATTAGACGGGTTTGGTCGTCTAAGTTTTATTTGATGAAAAACGTTAATTTCACGGCGATAGCCGAAAAAGTCGTAAAAATCAAGTTTATAGTTTTTATTACTTATAAATATTATTTTTACCACCATTTATATAATTTACCCATTTAATTAACCTTTTATACATTTATATAAATAAGTTTTATAATTTAGTGGGTTTATACTTTACATTTTATAAATTATAAAGTGAGTGCTTATATAATAATAATAAACATTATTTCCAAAATCTGATTTTTAACTTCACATTCACCATTTTTATCATATCTAGAGTTCTACAATGACTTAGAAGCTCATTTTTGGATGACAACTTCTTCATAATATGTGCTAAATATAACTTAGTTATAGCTACTGCCCATTTTGAGTCTAAGTTGCCTTAACAGTCCCTACAAAACTGCTTATTCAGATTGTACCACCTAACTTGTTTTTATCATATCTCACTCATTATTTTGATTCCATTGCATGGCCAACTCTCACATGTGTATAACATCATCTACTTTACTGTAAATAGATCAAACCATGCATTTTTATCAGTTCTTCATTTAGTTATCTACTGTTTTTATACAGCCAACTAATTAGACATGATTTTAGCTTCATTTCTTATGGTTATCATCATTTTTAAGCATGTTTATCAACACTTGATCCCCACACAACATTTTTATCATCATATATACATCATATACATATACAAAATGAAAGAAAATACATTTGTTCTTTACAAAATAATAAGAGAAAAATGTAGAGGATGATCTTCTTTACCAATCCAAGTGGATTTCTTGTTTTAGGAAGGCAAGAACTTGATGAACACAACAAGTATCTCCAAGACCATCAAATATCAAGATCATATGTTGGAAAAATCAGCCCTAGGACACAAGCAAATCACCTCCAAAGTTGGTTATATGGCCACCAAATGATCAAGGCTTCAAGGAAACACCTTAATAGGACTAGTAAACATGTGGTTTGTAGCTAGAAGAGATCAAAGATGGTGTTTGTTGTTTGAATTGGGACGGTACAAGGGTGGAAGTAGAGAGAGTTTTTGGGGTGGATTGCATGGATGAAATGGTTAAATGAAAACCATTTGTTGGTTTTGTTAAGTTGGTGGAAGGCTTAGCTTAAAGTGTAAGCATAAGCTTACACTTGTGCAAGCTTAGCTAGAATGTGTGCCACCTAAGTGTGGTGTGTCACATATGCCGTCCCATATAAGCTAGTGGGATGGGGCAAAGTGTTTTGTCCCATCTCACTAGTTTACGGGTATTTCTCGATTCTAGTTTTCTCGATTTGCGTGCCCTCGGGTCGTTTTACGAAAAACGTTTTTATAAATTATGAATCACCGTCACAAAACGAATCCAATAAAAATTGTCTCATCAAAAACGGAGTTCAAAAACGTAAATACGTAATCCTAAGGTTTCCGGTTTAGTCGTAAAAGACGCCAAATTATGCACGTAAGCCCAAATTTAAATCCGTAAATTGTGAGTTCGTCAACCAACACAAAAATAAGTTTCAAAATATTATACGAGAAAATATTTCACTACCTGAAAATGTTAGATTTGTCACAATAGGGCTTCCTTCAGTACTTTGTATGTAAGTACCGCTTGTAAGTCCCCCAACGGTGTTTGTGAAGTATGTACCGCTGCTTGATCCACTAGCGGTATTCTAAAAGTAAGTACCGCTATTACCTTCTGACATAAAAGCCAAGTTAGACTTTGTTGTTGATGCTGCCTTGGTCACCTCAATGCCTTTTACATCCATCTCGTATGCTCTAATATTGTTGTAGAGATGATCAAAAGGAATTGCATCCAGATCATCTCTTGTGATGAAGTGCATAGCCATTGCTTTCCACTCTTGTGGAACACTACTTAAGAATTTTAGATTAGATTCTTCATTGGGAATAATTTGTCCATAAACTGTCAATTGAATAAGCAGCTTACTAAACCTTACATAGCCACCATGGATCCCTTCTATACTGGATATTGAGAAGTTATCAAATTCTTGTTTCAGAACAATCTTCTTCATCTTCATAGATTTGTCATTACCTCCAAATCTAAGTTTGATGGCTTCCCACATAGCCTTTGCATCCTTATAGTGATGAAAGCTAGGTAAGATGTCTTCTGAAAGTGCCATAGCCAAAGCAGTTCTGGCCTTTCTTTCTCTGATCTCTGCTTTTCCTCCTCGGTAGGTAGAGCATAGCATGTACCATCAGGCAACCGGTATAGCTTCTTAGGTGTATTCCTATTCTTGATAACTTGCCATACAGTGTGATATGTGTGATTCAAGTAATGTTCCATCTGCATAGAACATGTCTCATAGTTGTCACCTTTGAGCACTGGGAGTTTGACAGAAGAAAGAGTATGAGAAGGTGTTGTAGTTGTAGAGGTAACTACAACATTTATGGCTTGAACACCTTGTGCTGGTGCAGGAGGCACAATTAGAGGCTGTCCATGTGGTATTAGATTAGGATCTGGAATATCTTCCAAGTGAGGGCCATCACCAGCATTGAGTTTTAGTGTGAGTGGAGTATTTGGGGTTGTGTTCTTCTTTTTCAGAGTTTCTCAACTGGCTCTGATACCACGTGTGTTTGATTGGATCTATATTCTGTTAAGAACTAGTATAGTAGTTTGTAATCAAACTAAAACACTTTGAGAACTCTTACTCAAGCTAAATAAGTTATGCGGAATCTAACTTATAAAGCACAGATGAACAGAATTACTTTTAACTATTCAATTCTCTTATTAATCGACTTGAATGAGGTACATGAATTACATTGTACCTATGTTCCTTTTATAGAGTAAGGAATCCTAGAAACCTTATAATATTCTATAAAGACAACTATATCACAGACGATATATTATCAATATTCTAACTATTTAAGTATATCACATAAGATATACTCTAACTATAACTATGACATATCTTATACAAAGATATATTTGTCCTAACCATCATAGCAGTACTTACTTTATAAGTAGCAGTACTTACTATGTACCGCGTTAACACTAACGGTACTTGAAAGATAACTAACAGTACTTCAATAACACTAACGGTACTTGACACTTAACAAATAAATCCCAACATTATTACTGGTGGAATTTACTAAGTATTCCTTTCATCGATTCAACAATAAACACATATGGTCCACCTTGAACCAAAGACCTTCTGGTTTAGCTGTATGGAGGTTTTACCTTCCTAGGCAAGGTCTCAAGTTCGAGTTTTGTCTAGGGCGATAAGGGTTTTTTCCACGTGTGTAAAAGTAAGGGTGACATTATGTTTTGGGCTAGACCCAACCTGGTGGTGTGGGCTCGTTATGCCTTCTAGGCTAGGGCCATGTAGCCTAGCCACAATTGTCGTTCTAAAAACATTTATGATGTACCTTGAGTTCGTCTAATTTTCAAGTTGTTGGAATACCAAATGACTCGTGGGATAATAAACACCCGATGATAAAGTTGTTGCATTTTTAAAAACTTCAAGTAATTCGATTAAGTTTCAATAACCCACCAAGTTTATCGAAATCCATAGATCGATTCAAACTTTTAAATACAATATATTTTAAAATTTTGAGTGACCCTAGATCTTGATACCAATTGTGGAAACTAGAAGGAGAGGTTGAATAATTTACTGGTTAATTATCGGTTTAAAAAATCCTTTTCAAAATTTGATGATTTTTTCTATGTGAAATCAACCAACACAATATGAACACTTACTATTCTAACTAATAATCACAATATACATAGTAATTAGATAAATAAAAGAAAAGAGTAAGAAAATAAGAGATGAAACAATCCAACCATTACAGGAATAGTTTATAATGGTTCGGCTACGAAGATCTTTTTCACACTACTCCACTCTTTGAGTATCACATGTTGATCCCAAAATTAGATTGATTAGTTTGTGTTAAACGAGATTGAATCAAGATTAACACTTAGAGAAACTTTGTGTATTTAATAATGTAAGTGTTATGCGGAATTAACACTTAGAACAAATAACAAACAAATGAAATAAACCAAACTTTCACTCTTGATTGATAATGAAACTTGCGTACAATGAAAGTTGTAAAACTTGTGAAAACTTATTAAAACTGATATCTAACTATGAACCCTACGACCTCCTTTTATAACACAAGGATTCGTGTACAAAGGTCTATCTATCAACTATTCTAGGTAAAGATAATTATAGAAAATACAATATTGATGATATCTTTACTTCAAATATAAAACGTGTAGACTAAGTATTCCTATCAGTGGTTGAACATCTTCTTGTCAACGCTTGAATATTTCTTGTAAGTGCTCATATGTCAGCGTCTCGTTTACTCTTGTCAGCGTCCAAGTTCCTCTTGTCAGCGTCCCAGTGACTTAGCTAATTTTATTCCCAACAATCCTCCCCTAAACTTGATATCTACTCTAGTAATCAAGTTTCTAAATAAAAACAAAGTACAAGGAGTATTCTTACAAATACAAACTATTTCTTAATTAGATAATAAAAAAATCTAATTAAATCATTCCTAACATCACTAGTATAGTCAACCTCTACCTGTATAGACATCATCTTCTTCAAAAGATCTTTAGACATAGGATATTCAGCATCAACCAAAAGATATTCTGAAAACTTTGAGGTGCTAAGATGGTATACACCAGCAGCTGAATGTAGACGCCACTTCACACCACTAATATCATCCCGATCCAACCATATTGGATCAGCTTCATCTGGAGCAATCATTCTCTTGAATGTTGTCCAAATCTTTATTCCATTTGTTGAAGATGGCTCTTCAGCATCATACTTGGTCTTCATCAACTTCCACAATTCTACCAGGTCTTCTCTATCCATACTTGCAAACAATGATATCAAAGAGGTAAAAGTATGTACCTTGTCACCATATCTGGTGATCACCCTGAAACCACTTGCATCTTCTTCATACTTGATTATTGGGTTTCTTAAATCCAAAGGTAACACTTCTGCAACATCTAAAGCCTTCATAGGTGAAAGCTTTATACTCTTTCTTATCACAGCTTCACTTGGATTCAATCTATCAAGTACTGGAAATTCAATTGGAATTCGCTTCTTCAGTGGCCTTGGCACAATGGAAGCCCTCTTGATCTGCATGTTTTCTTCAATTTCTTCTTTCCTTTCATCAGAAAGAAGTCTGATAGTCTTTGTCTCATAAACACATTCCCAAATAGGATATGCATGAAACTCCAACTCTTCAAAGGAAAGCTTCTTCACTCTCTCATAGTTCCATCCCCCTTGATGACACCTAAGAAGCATATAATAGAGCTCTCTTCTATCCCTTTTGAGCTTAGAAAGTACCTTACTAGCTTTATGCTTCAAGATCACCTTGCAATCCTCGTGAACTCCTAACAGAATCTCTAAACCCCAAATTTTTTTAGTAAGTGACATGTCTGGATTCTCTACAACTGAAGATTCCCATGCAAAATACATCTCCACTACTTTAGGCATATCAAAATCTATCTTCATCTTCAACTCTTTAAGCCTTTCCCTAGCTAACTCATCCTCTCCATACTCCAATCTTTCTGGTTCTTCAATTATCATTACACTAGAACTAGAACTCTCATCATCACTACTATTTTTAACCCTTTCCATGGTAGTCTCTATCCAATCATGTTCCTCAATGTGTGCAGTCAAAACAGAATCAAAATGTACCTGATCTGCATCCTTAGGTACTTGAACCTCTTCCATAATCCCTTTACCCTTATCCAAAGCTTTAATAGTTGGTAAAGTGATTGATGGTACCTGTGTAGAAATATCTTTGATGATAACTGGTGGTTGGGATACACCAGTCATACCTGTAAGTCTGTCAGCGTCTGATTTGTTCTTGTCAGCGTTCAAATTCTGAATGTCAACGGCTAACTCGGTGACTTGTTGCATCATCTCTACAAACGAAAGCTTCTTGGGAGTAACCAAAGAAACATCAATAGTTGGCTTCTCCTTCAAGCTTGTCAAAGCCTCAACTATCTCCACACTCATATAAGAACCACCTTCTTGTGAGCCCTTGTCACTCACATGTACCTGTTCATCATCCCCTTTGGAAGAATCCTCCTGTCTCATTCTAGTATTGGCAGCATCCAAGGTAACTATCCTCTCCCTCAATGAATTGAGTTCAAGGCCTTGACGTGTGACAACTTGTACAAGGTCTGCATTTTGCTTTTGCAAGTGCATGCAAACCATCGTTAATTCCATTGCTGATAAAGGTTCCAGTCTGCCCTCCTCTGTCATGGGGATTTGACCCCCCAAAAGAGATTCATCGGGCATGGATGTGGTCTTAATGATGTTCGGACTGTCTTGACCTGCTTCTAAGCCAGTATCAATATTCCCAACCCCACCCATGTCACCAACCACACCTGTGGTGGTGGTTCTCTCTGCTACAAAGCTAGGACCACTAGAGGAGAACACTCTAGTAGTCCTTTGGTGTTTCTCAAACCTATAGTCATGAGGTTCTAAAGTTGAAGTGGAATGGGGGTCTGTTTGGGTGTAAGGGTCTGTTTAGGTTTGGGGAATAATGGTGCTAGCGTTTGGGTTGGATGTATCAGCGCCCATATTGTGAGTGTCAGCGCCTGATGGTTGAGGGTCAAGATCCATGTGTTATGGTGATGGAGGTTGTTCTGGTAGTGGGTCTGGTTGTGGTTGAGGTTGTGCAGCTGCCTCAATGACAGCTAGCATGGCTGGGGTGAGGGGTAGGTCTCTAAATGGTGGGGTATTCATGTTGCTAAACACAATTTTCTTTTGAGTAGGGACCTCATAAAAATTTTCATGGTCCCTACTGCAATACCTTTGTGCATCAAAAACCATTTGTGAAAACCTTGGGTAAGCAAGAGTCATCTTGTTACCCTTTTTGTGACACATGCCATCAAAAATCATTTTAGAAAAATTAAACTTTTGCCCATTTGCAATGCAAACAAGAGCAAAACTGATGGTTCGATTGATTTCATTGAAAGAAGAGCATTTGGGAATCAAACATTAAAGAATGACATGTATCAGGTACTTCCAGGCTGGGGGAAATTGTTGTTTAGTATATTTGTTTATAACCCCAACTGGGGGCAAAGCATAACCCAAGCCTCGAAGCCCTTGCTCTAGCTCTATGAGGGGAAGGGTTGTTATACCATCAGCATCATCAAGGTGTAATGCCTGACGAATTAAAGATTAAGTAACAACCCATGGAACCCCATGAACAGTACCAACCAATGTAATCACTCCATCAATTGTTCTGGAACTAACGGTGTTCCAAAACTGCTTGATGTGTGTGATAGGGACAAGTGGAGTATGAGAAAGCGCATACCTTATAGGAGAAGCCTTCAAATACCCAATCATCTCAGTGTATTGGGGGTGCAAAGTATTATCCTCTTCGAGATACGCCAACATGTTGTGTTGGCTTCTGAACCCCAATTCTACACTAGCAGGTTTAAACTTTGGTGCCATTAAGAATGATTTGAGAAAACTGTGAGATGTTAACAATGGAGATATGAAGGTTTGAGAATTTTAGCAGACAAGAAATAGTAGTTACCCTGTTTGAAAGAAAGAGCCAAATTTATAGGAGAGGTATAAACACACGATTGTTTGAAATATAAGGCAGTTATATTCAAAAAGTAATCATCACAATCTGAAAAATATATAACTTATCTCATTCATTAATTAAAAGTTACCAACTCGCTAAAATTACGGCCCATATTTTCGTCAAAAATAACAACTGGGTGGACCCCAATGTCTTTCAACGGTCAAAAAGTAAACATCAGCGTGTAACGGCTATATTCTTTTCAGCGTTGAAATTTTGCCATGTCAACGTTTAAATTGGTCTTATCAGCGTTGGAAGTAAACTATGTCAGTGGCCAAAAATAAAAGTAATAAAAAATAAAAATACCTTAACAAAGAAGTTTACCCTAGTGAAGATAACTCTTATACTGAAATCACTATAGGGTGGCAAGCACTGTCCAATCGTGCACACTTGCATAAGCAAGATAGACATAATTGTCCTCAAGTGTCCCTTGCTAACCAAAGTTCTTAACAAAGAAGTAATCTCATTTAAACTCTTTGTAACTTCCCAGGTAATCACAATTAAAATGTTCACCAAGTCTCCCAACCGACCAATCCTAATTCTAGGCCAAAACGTCTTGGCAACGTGCACAATATATCAACTTTGCATGTTACAGTGCCTCAAGAACTAGAAATTCCAATTCTTACTCACTAGTGGACACAATCTAGAATTGCGATAAGAGTATTCTAAGAATACCCAAAATTCTAAAGGTTTCCTAAACCTCCTCTTAAACTAGGATATACAAAATTACAAAAGAAAAAGTATATGACAAAAAAATCAATTCAAGATAGGAATGTAAACATTCCAACCATCATAAATAAACTTTGACACATTCCTTGTAAGCTCCAAAGATCCATAAGCAACTTTGTATCCAATTTTATAATTCTCGTAATGCCTGCATGATTAGATCAAAAACCACAAAACTAACATGTTGTTGTTAGCGGCCATTTTAACACTTGTCAACGTTCAAATAACCTTTGTCGGTGTTAGAAAAATAAAGTGGAAAATCTAATAATTTACAAAGATAAGTAACAGTGCACCTCCTGTACATACTATACAATGATTTCAAAAACACATTTAGGTGAGATTGATCATTCCAATACTTGTTACCAAGTACTAGAACCTCCCAACATCAAAAGGTTTAGTTAAAAGACTAGCCACAATCTCTTCTGTGTCTACCCTATCTGGATGTATTAAACCTTTTTCAAAACAATCTCTTATAAAATCATGCCTAATTCCTATGTGTTTTGTTTTAGAATGATGTACAAGATTTTTAATAATGCATAATGTACTGTTATTATCTACAAATATCTTTGTATGCATAAAAAGATACCCATAATCCAACAGCTGGTTTTGTATCCATAGAACTTGTCCACAACAAGAAGCTGTAGCCACATATTCTACTTCATCTGTAGAGTTTGCCACCACTGTTTGTTTCTTGCATTGCCAAGATATGAGTCTCCTCCCAAGAAATTGGCATCCACCAGTCGTGGATTTCCTATCAAACTTATCACCTCCATAATCACTGTATAAATAGCCAATAAGATCCAATGAAGAATCTTTAGGATACCATAATTCCAAGGTGGGATAGCACCTAAGGTATCTAAAGATCCTTTTGATAGCATACAGATGACACTCTTTGGGAGTCACTTGATGACGTGCACATGCACACACAGCAAACATGATATCAAGTCTAGATGTTGTAAGATACATCAATGAACCAATCATTGATCTATAATGCTTGAAATCCACATCTTTTCCATCTCTAGTCTTTCCCCAAGGGTGTTCCATATCCATGGGTGTGCTAGCCCGTTTTTCATGAGGAGAAAAAACAAACTTCTTCAAGATCTCAGCCACATATTTGTCTTGAGAGATAATGATACCATCTTCTTTCTGTTGTACTTGTAAACCTAGAAAGAAGTTCATCTCTCCCATTGCACTCATCTTGAATTTGTCTGTCATGAGCTTGGAAAAGTCTTCACTCATCTTTGGATTTGATGATCTAAAGATAATATCATCCACATAGACCGGAACAAGAAGAAAATCCTTACCAATCTTCTTGGTAAATAGTGTCTGTCTATGTTGCCCCTCTTAAACCCATTTTCCACAAGGTAAGTGGATAATGTATCATACCATGCTCTAGGGGCTTGATCAAGTCCATACATTGCTTTCTTGACTCTATACACCTTATCTAGATGCTCTGAATCTTCAAAACCTGGAGGTTGCATAACATACACTTCCTCCTCAATTGTGCTATATAAACGGCACTTTTCATATCCATTTGATAAACTGTGAAACCCATGCAAGAAGCATAGGCTAGGAAAATCCTTATTGCTTCAATTCTTGCAACAAGTGCAAAAACCTCTACATAGTCTATCCCTTCTTCTTGTGTATAGCCCTGAGAAACTAAACATGCCTTATTTCTCACCATAATCCCTCTTTCATCCTTTTTATTCCTTAGAACCCAACGTGTCCCAATAGGTCTAACATACCTTGGACAATCCACTAGCTCCCACACATCTTGGATTGCAAACTAGTGAAGCTCATCCTGCATTGCTTCAACCTAGCTTGGTTCTTTAAGAGCTTCAAAAATCTTCTTGGGTTCCTTTTGTGACAGAAAACAGGCAAAAAAACATACTTGCACAAGATGGGTATCTACCTTCTTGTGAATATTAGCAATGAATCCACCTTGAGTCTGGTGAGTCATCCTTGTTTGAACAGGAGTCTGAATATCACCAATTATTTAGGAAGGAGGATTATCTTTGGCCACCTTTGTAAGTATTCCTCCCCAAAATAGTGAATTATCTTATATAACGGACTCCATATTGCCAATATCATCTTTATTTCCACTCCCATCCCCACTTGAATTGACATCTTGATTGGGTATGGGATCTTCAACATGTTCAAACATATTTTTGTTGGAGGAAGAGAATAAATTTCCAAACAGGCTGTCAGCGTCTGAATTCAACGTGGCAGTGTCTGAGTTAGCTTTGTCAGCGTCTGAAGATGCATGCATGAATTCATCAACTGGTTTTACTTGTGGCCCTTCTTCCTCCTTTCCAGCAGCAGCATATGCTTGCACAAACCCACCAGTCCATATAGGTATGGTGACATAATCAAATATGGGAGAGGGCTCAACTGCATGTGATACTTCTTCTTTAGCAACCTGGGTACCTGAAATTTCAACAATATATTCTTCCAAAACATTTGGATCCTTCTCCACAATGTCTAGATTAGTAACTGTCATATAATTCAATGACCTAGATAATGGTTCCAAATCAAATAACCAATCTGGTCCATTCTCAGGATCACTAGGCTTACTTTCTAAGAACTTAACATGCACCTTCTCAAGAATGCGTTTTTCCTTCTTGTTGTAAACTTTGTACCCTCTGCTGTTCATAGAATATCCCACAAAATATCCTTCATCACCTTATGCATGGCTTTCTTAAACCCTTTGGATGTCATGTAGTGATCTTAGATACTAGTGATGCCTTAGGAAAATTTTATACAAAATGTGATGAAGGATATTTTGTGGCATATTCTATGAATAATAGAGGGCATAGGGTTTACAAAAAGAAGGAAAAATGCATTCTTGAGAAAATGCATGTTAAGTTCTTAGAAAGTAAGCCTAGTGATCTTGAGAATGGACCAGATTGGTTATTTGATTTAGAACCATTATCTAGGACCTTGAATTATATGTCTGTTTCTAATTCAGACATTATGGAGAAGGATCCAAATGTTTGGAAGAATCTATTGTTGAAATTTCAGGTACCCAGGTTGCTAAAGAAGAAGGACCACATGCAGTTGAGCCCTCTCACATATTTGATTATGTGACCATACCTATATTGACTGATGGGTTTGTACAAGCATCTGCTGCTGCTGGAAAGGAGGAAGAAGGGCCTCAAGAAAAACCAGTTGATGAATTCATGCATCCATCTTCAGACGCTGACAAAGCTAATTCAGACACTTACAGGTTGAATTCAGACGCTGACAGCTTGTTTGGAAATTTATTCTCTTCCTCCAACAGAAATATGTTTGAACATGTTGAAGATCCCATACCCAATCAAGATGTTAATTCAAGTGGGGATGGGAGTGGCAATGAAGATGATATTGGCAATATGGAATCCGTTATACAAGATAATTCACTATTTGGGGGAGGGATACTTACAAAGGTGGCCAAAGATCATCCTCCTTCCCAAATAATTAGTCATATTCAGACTCCTGTTCAAACAAGGAGGACTCACCAGAATCAAGGTGGATTCATTGCTATTATTCAAAAGAAGGTAGATACCCCTCTTGTGCAAGCATGTTTGTTTGCCTGTTTTCTGTCACAAAAGGAACCCAAGAAGATTTTTGAAGCTCTTAAAGAACCAAGCTGGGTTGAAGCAATGCAGGATGAGCTTCATCAGTTTGCAATCCAAGATGTGTGGGAGCTAGTGAATTGTCCAAGGTATGTCAGACCTATTGGGACATGTTGGGTTCTAAGGAATAAAAATGATGAAAGAAGGATTGTGGTTAGAAACAAGGCATGTTTAGTTTCTCAGGGCTATACACAAGAATAAGGGATAAACTATGAAGAGGTTTTTGCACCTGTTGCAAGAATTGAAGAAATAAGGATTTTCCTAGCCTATGCTTCTTGCATGGGTTTCACAGTTTATCAAATGGGTGTGAAAAGTGGCTTCTTATATGGCACAATTGAGGAGGAAGTGTATGTTATGCAACCTCCAGGTTTTGAAGATTCAGAGCATCCAAACAAGGTGTATAGAGTCAAGAAAGCAATGTATGGACTTCATCAAGCCCCAAGAGCATGGTATGGTACATTATCCACTTACCTTGTGGAAAATGGGTTTAAGAGGGGCACCATAGACCAGACACTATTTACCAAGAAGATTGGTAAGGATTTTCTTCTTTTTCAGGTCTATGTGGATGATATTATCTTAGGATCATCAAATCCAAAGATGAGTGAAGACTTTTCCAAGCTCATGATAGACAAATTTAAGACGAGTGCAATGGGAGAGATGAACTTCTTTCTAGGTTTACAAGTACAACAGAAATAAGATGGTATCTTTATCTATCAAGATAAATATGTGGTTGAGATCTTGAAGAAGTTTGGTTTTTCTCCTCATGAAAAACGGGCTAGCACACCCATGGATAGGGAACACCCTTGGGGAAAGACTGGAGATGGAAAAGATGTGGATGTCAGGCACTATAGATCAATGATTGGTTCATTGATGTATCCCAACCACCAATTATCATCAAAGATATTTCTACACGGGTACCATCAATCACTTTACCAACTATTGAAGCTTTGGATAAGGGTAAAGGGATTATGGAAGAGGTTCAAGTACCTAAGGTTGCAGCTCAGGTACATTTTGATTCTATTTTGGCTACACACCTTGAGGAACAGGATAGGATAGAGACTATCATTGAAAGGGTTAAAATCGTAGTACTGAAGAGAGTTCTAGTTCTAGTGTAATGATAATTGAAGAACCAGAAAGATTGGAGTATGGAGAGGATGAGTTAGCTAGGGAAAGGCTTAGAGAGTTGAAGATGAAGGTATATTTTGATATGTCTGAAGTAGTGGAGATGTATTTTGCATGGGAATCTTTAGTTGCAGAAAATCCAGACATGTCACTTACTGAACAAATTTGGGGTTTGGAGATTATGTTAAGAGTTCGAGAGGATTGCAAGGTGATCTTGAAGCATAAAGCTAGTAAGGTACTTTCTGAGCTAAAAAGGGTTAGAAGAGAGCTCTATTATATGCTTCTTAGGTATCATCAAGGGGGATGGACCTATGAGAGATTAAAGAGGTTGTCCTTTGAAGAGTTGGAGTTTCATGCATATCCTATTTGGGAACGTGTTTGTGAGGTAAACACTATCAGACTTCTTTCTGATGAAAGGAAAGAAGAAATTGAAGAAAACATGTAGATCAAGAGGGATTTCATTGTGCTAAGGCCAGTGAAGAAGGGAATTCCAATTGAATTTCCAGTACTTGATAGATTGATCCAAGTGAAGCTGTGATCAGAAAGAGTATAAAGCTTTCACCTATGGAGGCTTCAGATGTTGTAGAAGTGTTACCTTTGGATTTTAGAAACCCAATAATCAAGTATGAAGAAGATGCAAGTGGTTTCTGGGTGATCACCATATATGGTGACAAGGTACATACTTTTACCTCTTTGATATCATTGTTTGCAAGTATGGATAGAGAAGACTTGGTAGATTTATAGAAGATGATGAAGACCAAGTATGATGCTGAAGAGCCTTCTTTAGCAAATGGAATAAAGATTTGGACAACATTCAAGAGAATGATTGCTCTAGATGAAGCTGATCCAATATGGTTGGATCTGGATAATATTAGTGGTTTGAAGTGGCGTCTACATTCAGTTGCTGGTGTATACCATCTTAGCACCTCAAGTTTTCAGAATATCTTTTGGTTGATGCTGAATATCCTATGTCTAAAGATGTTTTGAAGAAGATGATGTCTACACAGTTAGAGGTTGACTATACTAGTAATGTTAGCAAGTATTTAATTAGATTTGTTTATTATCTAATTAAGAAATAGTTTGTATTTGTAAGAATCCTCCTTGTACTTAGTTTTTATTCAGAAACTTGATTACTAGATTAGATATCAAGTTTAGCGGAGGATTGTTGGGAATAAAATTAGCTAATTCACTGGGACGCTAACAAGAGGAACTTGGACGCTGACAAGAGTAAACGAGACGCTGACAGATGAGCACTGACAAGAAATATTCAAGCGCTGACAAGAAGATGTTCAACCACTAATAAGAATACTTAGTCTACATGTTTTATATTTGAAGTAAAGATATGATCAATATTGTATTTTCTATAATTATCTTTACCTAGAATATTTGATAGATAGACATTTGTACACGACTCCTTGTGTTATAAAAGGAGGTCGTAGGGTTCATAGTTAGATATCAGTTTTAATAAGTTTTCACAAGTTTTACAACTTTCATTGTACGCAAGTTTCATTATCAATCAAGAGTGAAAGTTTAGTTTACTTTGTTTGTTTGTTCCTTGTTCTAAGTGTTAATTCCGCATAACACTTAGATTGTTAAATACACAAAGTTTTTGTAAGTGTTAATCTTGATTCAATCTCGTTTAACACAAAGCTAATCGATCTAAGTTTAGGATCAATAAGGCATTGATGAAACCAATAGATCGTTAGACTCATGGTTCTTAAGACCATAATCTAGGATTAATTAACATTCATAGCAGAATTAGAATATTAACAACAAGATGTTTAACAAGATGAATTTCCCCAATGATTACTTGCATTAAACATTAAAACAAATTATCTCTAGACGTGTATACATTAATCCCACGTCTAGAACACGAACTCAATTTTAGGTTTACATTGTGAATGAATAAAAATGTAAAACCTACGGTCTATGTTTTCCTTATATACTAGAAAACATAGCTTACAAATAAAGTTAAAACAATAAAAAGACTATAGCGGTTTGTTGTTTTGCAACTTGTACACTTTAGCCCTTGTCTTCTTATTTTGTCGTTTTTGACGCATCAACTCATACTTTCGACCCAACAATCTTCCCCTAGTTGATGATGTCAAAAACACTCCCTCTTAAGCGCGCATTCTTTGTAAAACATATAACACCAAGGATCAACAGATTGCATTGTGTAGACTTCTCCCCTTTTTGACATGATCCAAATAGGGGTCTTGTATGTAAGCAACCTTGATTTAGACCACTATTTAAATAATACCACACTACTAATACAAGTTTTCTATGTCTCAAATTACCCTCCATGAAGAATCGGTGGATTGCCTTTAAATGAATTTGAGCAATAGAAACTCACATAAGTTGTAGTAATACTAATGAGCAGTAGTAAACACCTTCACCTTAATGTCATATGTGAATGACCAACACTTCAACAATTTAGCTTCCCTTTATATTGTGTTAATCATTCTTGAATCTTCAAATTCTGTAGGCTTTATGTAATGATCAAATATGAAGAAATTTAATTACGACTTACTTGATGATGAAGTAGAATAACCCGAACTTGAGTTCCATGTCTTGTACTAAACATGTAACAAAGAATTTATACTCATGGCACAAAGTATAAGTAGACCTCGATCCCTTTGCCAAAATCCTCATCCTTAAAATGAGACAGTGAGCACAAATAACGTAACTCCTTCGAGTGATAGCATCTTCCACTGCTAGATTTGACAAGTCTTCATCACTAACCATTTAAGCACGAACAAGTTATCTTAAAAGTAATGGGTGATAGTCACAACTTTTAAGATATGATAGAACACATACTCGCGAAAATCTACTTCGTCTTCAAACAAATAATAAAAACTTTTCTTCGTAACCAATAGAAATAAAACGAGCCTTTATACCTTTAAGACCTAGTTGCTGTGAATAAACCAAACTTCAAACCAAAAATCTTCAAAACTTCCTGTCATTGGCTGCGAACAACACTGTCAGCGGCTAGACTACGAATGTCAGCGGATAGATTAAACGTGTCAGCGTCTAGATCAATCCATTGTCATCCTGTCAACGACTAAATAATATATGACAGTGGCTAGAATATTACACATTTTGTGTATCCAAACCACTTTTTAGACCAATAGCAAATAGATGTACACAACTTGATCTCTTAGTCTACATCTGATACAAGATATCACGTGATAATTACCAAAGTATTCAAACAACTCTTGGTCCACATAATACTCGTTCCTTTCTTGCATCTTTTTGCTTTCCTCGTGTGAACACACTAAACTTTGTAATCATGTACCCATCATACAGGTTGATGGTCCCATCTCTGTCCAAAGCACATGAACTTATAGCACCCTTGCAATATAAACCAACGAACAAAATAAGGTACAAATTCACTTAGCTTGTGTTGTCCACGTCATTGTCCATCTTTTGTTGCACAGTATGGGACACAACGATTTATTTGAACATGCTTAACCCTCACGTTCATTATTTGACCATATCCAAAACTCACGCAGCTATAATTCACTTCCGTAAAATCAGATCTACTTCCATAAATAACGTCAATAGTAATTCCTAAAAATATGCTAACCGAATTGCATTATTTCAAAAATTACGTGCAAAGCATCATCAGTGAATAACTTCTTTTTCTTTGATCAACTACTGCTCCATACGTGATACCACATATTCAAGTAATGTCAAAAGTTGGAACCTGCTCTATGTCACGCCCATATCAACAACATCAGTAATATACGCATGATTAAAGAGCACATCCCAATTAAGTAGGAGACTGTTTAGGGAACTTTGATAAACATTGCAATCCCTAAAAATTAGGAAGAACAAAACGTGTGTCTTCCCAACAATCACACAGACCCTAACTGTTTTCATTAAACCTCAACTTAAATCATGTCCAAAATAATACCAAAATAATAGTATACCTTGATACATATTCTTCTTATATAACAGACCACGATCAAACCACAATCATCACAACGGCCTGCTGCTATGTTTCAAAAGATGGATCTAGGGATGCAAACCCCTAAAAACGAGAATTAAGACAGCCGCTACCACTCTCGATTAAACTAGGGTTCATCGTCGATTCGAAAATCAACTCACCAAAGCTAGTATAATCATTATAACAATCGAATCCTGCTGCCATCTTAATAGATCTAGGATTTCAAGTAAACCCTAAAAACGAATTTCAAATCATTCACCTTTAGCAACAGTTTATTCGTCACTAAACTGTCGTAAATCTGATTACTCCTTCCTCCCATTCTTTTTGTGACACCAGATCTGCCACAAAAACGTCGCAAATCTGTCACAGATCTGACAGTCCGTCGCTAAATCGTCACTAAAGCTGTCACGAATTCTGGGCTAACACGAACACGAACAAAAACATCTTGTAGATCCCAGATCGAGAGCCACCCGCTCTGATACCAATTGATGAAACCAATAGATCGTTAGACTCATGGTTGTTAAGACCATAATCTAGGATTAACATTCATAGCGGAATTAGAATATTAACAACAAGATGTTTAACAAGATGAATTTCCCCAGTGATTACTTGCATTAAACATTAAAACAAATAATCTCTAGATGTGTATACATTAATCCCATGTCTAGAACACGAACTCAACTTTAGGTTTACATTGTGAACGAATAAAAATGTAAAATCTTCATTCTATGTTTTCTTTATATACTAGAAAAGATAGCTTACAAAGAAAGCTAAAACAATAAAAAGACTCTAGCGGCTTGTTGTTTTGCAACCTGTACAATTTAACCCTTGTCTTCTTATTTTGTTGTTTTTGATGCATGAACTCATAATTTCGACCCAACATAAGACTCGAGAGTTCACTATTTCAATAAGCTCCCTTATATGTGGAGAAAACCATACACGTCGCTTATACTTTTGACACTAAACTAGATGTCGAGTTATAATATTAGCTAGAACTAATATGCCACTCTATATTACTTTGAGGCCTAAAGTACTAATCATCACACAATCATGGGTCTAAATAAGATCACGATGGCACACTAATAACTACAACACTTTGTTTTTTGGTGAAATACAAGTGTTCTTCTCTTTGTACTAGAGGAATGAGGAAGGAATAAAGAATTGGATCACACTTGCTAAACAAGATTAAACATGTATATGATCAAAGATATATAAAGATGTAGAAAGAGGCTAGAGATAATTTAGACATAAATCTAGAGTGTGTAAAAAGGTTGATGGAGGTTTGAGAATAATTTATAGCCAATAGGGGAAAACGTCTTTCGTGAGGACGATCCTAATTACATGTGACAGTCTCTTATATATTTGGAACTGCCAGGCCTATATAGTGACAATCCTAGATAGACGCTCCCGTTTTTGTCCTGTAACAAGGAAACATTATCTAGTGAAAAAACAACTCGTTTTATGGTGGTGGAGGGGGGGAAGATTTTGAATATTTAGTATATTAGAATATCTCTTTTAAAGATGTGTGGGATATCATTTTTCATGAGGTCATTAATGCGGTTCAGGAGTTTTTTGTTAATGGGAATTTACTTAAAGAGCTTAATCACACTATTATTGCTTTAATTCCTAAGGTAACTTCTCCTTCTAAGGTTAATGATTACCGTCCTATATTGTGTTGTAATGTTCTATTCAAGTGCATTAGCAAGATTATTTCCAACCGTATAAAGCATTGTTTGAAAGAGTTGGTTAGCCTTAATGATACATGATTTTTCAATGGGTTCAATTTTAATCTCACAATCCTCTCGAATTGATCTTGGCTTTAAGTGGAATGATTGTTCTTGGTATTAAATAAAAGGTTTGGTTTTCTAATCTACTTAATGTTAAAATGTAATAAATTGGAAATTTAAATCAAAGATAATTAATTTAATGACGATTAATAAAAACTTGAATTAAAATTAAAATCAAAATTAAAGTTGAAATATAAAATACAAATTGTGAAATAAAAGCAAAGAAACAATTAGACAGTAAAACAGTAATACTAGCAGAAAATTGATTTGGAAGTTTTAACCTTCATTCGGAACTTTGGTTCATCCGGAAGTTTGGAAACTCATTCGGAACTTTTGACAAAGAGGTTGATTCGGAACTTAAGTACTCATCCGGAACTTAGCCTTCATTCGGAACTTTCTAATGATTCGGAAGTTTTTTGGTTCATCCGGAACTTTTCACTCGGAAGTCTTTGATTCGGAACTTAGGTTCATTCGGAAGATACTGTTCATTCGGAACTTACTGTTCATTCGGAACTTACTGTTCATTCGGAAGTTTCTTCTGATTCGGAACTTTTTAAAGACAAACTCATTCGGAACTTTTCAAATAAAAACTCATTCGGAACTATTTTATTCGTTCGGAACTTTTGCTTCGTTCGGAAGTTTTGCTTCGTTCGGAAGTCTGGGAAACCCAGATACAGAAACAATACCCGAAGAACAAGGAAACTAATTTTAATCCAAAAATCACCAAGTTTTTCACCAAAAACTTAAATAAATCAATCACAAAGCATCTACTAACCATAAACTACAAATCCCATTAACAAAAACGCAAATCCCAACAACTTTTGAAGATCAAATCAAGAAAATAAAAACTTAAGAACTTGAGGATAAAGATGATGATGAACAAGATGAAATGGAAAGATTAAACAAAGAACTTGTATTGAATGATTAATGTTTAAACAAGATCAAACAAAGATTAAAATAACAAGATTGGAAAAACAAAGATTAAGATCACCAATCACCCTAGTGGTGATGGTGATGCTACGAAAACAGGAAGGAGAAAAAGTGAGGAAGAAGAAAACTAAAAACTAAACTGACTAAAATGTGTGAGGGGTGAGCTTTATATAGGCTTGTCTTTTGGTTGGTGAGTGGGCTTTCTCCCGTTCTTCTTGTCTTCTCGTCTTTTCAGAAAAGTTGACGTTTTCGATTCTGATTCGGGATTTGTTGTCGATTAAATTCAACTCGTCTTTTAATTTCTTCGTTTAATAGACTTGAGTTTCTTCGACTTATGAAAATCTTCCATCTTTGGTCCTTTTCTTCGATAAATCTTCGAATAGGCCTAGTGACTTCAAATCTTTTGCATCTCTTGGACAATAGACTTTATCTTGAGTCCTTTTTTTCGGTAAAACCCGTGGAATTCCCATGTTTTCTTCAATATTCATCCGGTTGGCTCTGAAAACACAATAAACACAAAAACCACGCATAATTCCAAACAAATGATATTAAATACGTGTTTTGGTCTCGTTTTAGCCAGAATTAAGTGGTAAAAGGATGGGTGTTTACACACCCATCAAATCCCCTACACTTAACCATTGCCATGCCCTCATGCAATGCTTAGTGATAAAGCAATTTTACACTTTTCTCATAATTAATCAACCTTGGCCTTATTAAAATACTACTAAACAAAAATTAAAGTACTAAAAGAAATTAAAACTTAAAAGGATAGAAAACCATTTTCACTTGAAAATAGCTACATGGAAATAACTTGCAAAGAGATCAATGACTTAAATTAGGGCTTTTGTGCTGCGAAGATTTATCACCCTCAAGTTTCACGTTCCCCAAACTAAGCTTAAAAAACGAGATCATTGTTATTATAAGTTAGCAATTCAAACACTTACACACATGGCTTAATTAAATGCTTAAACTCCCTTATTCCTAGGTGTATCTCTTATATTTTATTTTTGTCTTAGAATGATCATGAAGATGCATTTTTGGACTTATTTCGATAGTTTATTTAGGCTGAAAGCAAAGTAGGACGATTTGATCAATAGTTAGCTAAAGGACAAAATCTCTTAAAACTGCTTCTCGGGATATCAAAAAGTTCATATCTTGGCATAACTTGGTTCACGATTTGAGACCTTTCTCGGGCTGATATTTGGCATGTACTTCATACTTCATATCTTCGAGAGACGTTCTTGAGATAATGGTCTTCTCATCATAATAGAGTTTCTTCACTTGGAGACTTTTGAGGGGTACTCCAACTTTGTTGACCACGACTTCATGATTATTTCTTCAATCTCTAATTGGGATTTTGAGATACAACGATCCGCCTCCTTTTCGGACTTGGATCTATTTATCCTCATACCTTGTTAGGGTCTTTTCGGATAGACTTCTCCATGATCTTTATGGGAGTTGATTGCTTTTCGTCGTGAGTCTTGATCCTTCATATTGATTTTAGGAATAATGCTTTTCACATCACCTTGGATCTTCAGCAATAAAATTGAATCCTCATGCCTTGTTAGGGCCTTTTCGGACTCGCCAATCTTCGCGCCCCGTTTCATAAGTTATGCCTTGGCTATGAACTCTTATCATTACCGAGCAACTTTTAAACGATCTTGGGCTAGAAGCTAAGTAACTTTTCAAATCGTACGACCTTACTTATTGCAGATAAATTATTAGCAAGTGATGGGAGAATAGGCAAATAATTACACCAAGTGAGCTTGTGCAAGAATACCGCCTTATAATTGACTCTATCATTTCTCGTCCTCCACAATTTAAAATCTCAAGTAATGAGACTCGTGGACACTTAGCCTAATAAACCAATTAAGGTCTACATGGTTAAGGATACTAGCTAGAATAAACTTGGATAAGTCTATTCGGGTTGAGTCAAAATAAACGCAACGGGCCTAATATGTCAAAGACTTCTAAACTAGCTACACCACTTTATTAAAATTTGACTTTATTGAGGGATATATACATATGAAAGCAACGATAAAAATTTAAAAATTACGACTAAATGGCCAAAGTATATAAAAAATTTGAAAAATGTAGAAAAATATGATTTTCCGGTTAATTGAAGGCATTTTCATGGAAAAGTCCACTTAAAACTTTGATAGAAGTCCCCCCTACACTTAAGATAAACATTGTCCTCAATGTTTAAGCATGTGGGAAAAGTTTCCCCTACACTTATGACATTGTGCACGTTGGTTAACTCGAGTTAAGGAAGAGACGACTAAAGTGATCAATTTCAAATGTGAGTATGAAGAAAATTGAATCACGATATTTGAGAGATAGAACCAGATTTCGGATAACACGGGAGCACGGTTCTTCAAAGTTTCCAAGAGTGCACTAATCCCTGTAATCACATCACCACACAAATACAACACGTATACAGGTCCCCCTACACTTAGGAGGTTAAAACATAAAAGGGTAGATACTCGGGCTGCCTCCCGAGGAGCGCTTGTTTTTTATAACCGAGTCACGAGCCTGACTCGACCCAAAATTATTTCATGGGGAACGTGGTGAGGGATGGAATCACCTCCTGAGAGGTGTCCTCACCAAAGTACAACTTCACTCGTTGGCCATTCACCTTAAAATTAGGTCCATTAGGTTGAGCGAGCTCGAGAGTACCATATGGAAAAATTTGGGCAATGGTGAATGGGCCGGACCAACGAGATTTGAGCTTTCCCGAGAAGATTTTCAACCGAGAGTTAAAAAGTAAGACTTTGTCTCCAACATGGAACTCTCGGTTTTTAATCTTAGAGTCGTGAATGAGCTTAGTCCTTTCCTTATAGATTAAAGAATTTTCATAAGCCTCATTACGGAGTTCATTCAGCTCATTGAGTTGGATCTTGCGTAGGTCACCGGCTTTGTTTATATCAAAATTATCCCACTTCAAGGCCCAATAAGCCTTGTGCTCCAAATCAATGGGGAGGTGGCACGCTTTCCCGTACAGAAGACGATAAGGCGTACAGCCGATCGGGGTCTTGTAAGCAGTACGGAAAGCCCACAAAGCATCATCAAGTTTATCAGCCCATGAGGCACGATGCTCTCCCACGGTTCTTTCCAGAATTCGCTTAAGTCCTCGGTTGGATATTTCAGCCTGGCCATTAGTTTGTGGGTGGTAGGCTGTGGAAAGACGATGATTTACACCGTACTTAGCCATGACTCTTGCGAATTGGTCATTGCAAAAATGAGTCCCACGATCACTAATAATGGCACGAGGCACACCGAATCTAGCGAATAGAGCTTTCAAAAAGTTACAAACTACCCGTGCGTCATTAGTGGGTAAAGCTTTGGCTTCAACCCATTTGGAGACGTAGTCAACGGCTACAAGGATGTATTTGTTTCCTTTAGAAGAAGGGAATGGCCCCATAAAGTCGATACCCCAAACATCAAAGATTTCACACTCTTGAATGAAATTCTGAGACATCTCGTCTTTATGTGTGATCGTGCCTTGTTTTTGGCAAACATCACATCTTTTAACCATATCGTGAGCGTCACGATATATGGAGGGCCAATAAAATCCCGAATCAAACACTTTTTTGGCGGTGTAGTTGGGACCAAAGTGACCATCGGTGGGTCCTTTGTGGCAAGCATCAAGGATTTCAGACGCTGCCGGTCCGTCAACACATCGGCGAATAATCAGGTCGGAACATTGTTTGAATAGGTAAGGGTCGTCCCAAAAGTAAGTCTTGATGTCGGTGAAGAACTTTTTCTTTTGTTGAGACGTCAACCCTTCCTTGAGAATTCCACCCGCCAAGTAGTTTGCAAAGTCCGCAAACCACGGGGTTTCATTCGACTTCGAGTTTATAGACATTAAGGTCTCCAAGGGAAAAGAATCATTGATTTCTTTGGTCGGATGATCCCCTTGGTGAGGATCCTCAAGTCTGCTAAGATGGTCCGCGGCTAGGTTTTCTGCTCCTTTTTTATCGCGAATTTCGATTTTAAATTCCTGGAGCAGCAAAACCCAGCGAAGAAGTCTTGGTTTGGAATCTTGCTTTGTCAACAAGTACTTCAGCACGGAATGATCGGTGTACACAATTGTGGTAGAGAGGACAAGATAGGGGCGAAATTTTTCAAAGGCATAGACAACAGCTAAAAGCTCTTTTTCGGTTGTTGTATAATGCAATTGTGCCCCTGTCATTGTCTTGCTAGCGTAATGGATCGGTTGGAAGTGTTTGTTCACTCTTTGTCCAAGAATCGCTCCAATAGCAAAATCACTAGCATCGCACATCAACTCAAAGGGTAGCTCCCAATTAGGGGTAACCAAGACGGGTGTCTTAGTTAGCTTATCCTTAAGCGAGTTGAAGGCTTCAAGACACTCTTTGGAGAAGATAAAAGGAGTATCTTTTTCCAAGAGGTGGGTCATCGGGCGAGCGATTTGAGAAAAATCTTTGATGAATCGACGGTAGAAGCCCGCATGACCCAGGAAACTTCTCACACCCTTCACGGTTGAAGGTAGAGGCAACTTTGCGATAACATCGACTTTAGCACGGTCTACTTCAAGACCGGCTTTCGAGATCTTATGTCCAAGCACGATGCCTTCTTTTACCATAAAATGGCATTTTTCCCAATTCAGAACTAGGCGAGTGTCTTCGCACCGCTTGAGCATACGTTCCAAATTGGCAAGGCAAGAAGAGAAAGAATCCCCGAAGACCGAGAAGTCATCCATGAAGACTTCCATGGTTTGTTCAACCATGTCATGGAAGATAGCTAACATGCACCTTTGGAAAGTCCCGGGCGCATTACATAGGCCAAAAGGCATTCTTTTGTAAGCAAATGTGTCGTAGGGACAAGTGAATGTTGTCTTCTCTTGAACTTAGGGATCGATGGGTATTTGGAAATAACCCGAGAAACCATCAAGAAAGCAGTAATATTCATTACCCGCTAAACGTTCAAGCATTTGGTCCATAAAAGGTAGAGGGAAATGATCCTTTCTCGTGGCATCATTGAGTTTGCGGTTGTCTATACAAACTCTCCACCCAGTGACGAGACGAGTGGAAATCAACTCGTTGTGTTCATTGGGAACAACGGTTATTCCGCCCTTCTTGGGTACACAATGGATTGGACTAACCCATGGTTAATCCGAAATAGGGTAAATCATACCCGCATCAAGAAGTTTAATAACCTCTGTTTTGATGACTTCATGGATTTTTGGATTCACCCTTCGTTGGCTTTGAATTGTGGGCTTAAAGTCGTCCTCCATGAGAATTTTGTGTGTGCAGAAGTGAGGATCAATTCCACGAATATCAGAAATCTTCCAAGCAATAGTTGTTTTATGCTTTTTCAACACGGCGACAAGTCGAGTTTTCTCGTCATCCTTCAAATCCTTAGCAATGATGACTGGTGACTTCTTCTCTTCTTCAAGGAATACATACTCGAGATGGGGCGGCAACTCCTTAAGTTCTAAATCCGGAGGATTTTCGACGGGAGGCGTATTCGAAGTCGGAGTATCGATAGTAATGACCGTGGGAGATGGAGGAGAAGGATTGTCTTCTTTGAGAAGGTTTGCAGTGAAGCTGAGATCTTCATCCCAATTGGTAGTAGAATCGTCATTGTCTGAATGCACATCTCCCATGGTGGCTTCCAAATCTTTCCAAAGGAAATCACTTTCTCCAAATAGAGATAGTGATGAGTCGATAGAGGAAACGGTCTCAACATTGGGAAGAGAGGTAGGAATACTTTTACAAGCATCTTTGAAGTGTTCTTCACAAGCCTCATCAATAACGTCAATACAATTAACACTCTCGTAAGAATAAGGCTGTTTAGAAAGCTTTCCCATGTTGAAGACTACTTTATCGTCACCCACTCTCATGATAAGCTCACCGGCTTCAACATCGATGAGAGTGCGACCGGTCCTCAAGAATGGACGACCAATAATTAGTGGCACACGGAGGTCCATCTCATAGTCGACGACAACGAAATCAGCAGGAAAGGTGAATTTGTCGACTCCTACAATGACGTCTTCGGCTATCCCCACTGGATAAGCAACCGTGCGGTTAGCTAATTCCAAAGTCATTTTGGTGGGGACTAGCTCTGGGAGAGATAATTGCTTCCAAATACTTAGAGGCATGAGATTAATACTGGCACCTAGATCGGCTAGGGCAATGCAATTCTCTACTCCCGGGAATTTGCAAGGGATAAGAAAACGACCCGGATCACCAAGCTTGGTTGGCAATATCCTTAAGAGCACTGCAGAGCAATTCTCATTAAGTTGGGTGTTGGCAATATCGAGGAGCTTTTCCTTGTCGCTCAGAAGATCTTTAAACATTTTTGCATATTTAGGCATGTGAGCGAGAGCCTCAGCGAGGAAGATGTTAAAATTCAATTGTTTGAACATTTTAAGGAAGTTCGAAACCTGGATATCATCCTTGCTCTTTTGCTTCTCTTTCCTCAACCTAGATGGATAAGGTATATTAGAAGAAGAGGAAGGCTTTGGGAGAATAGGATCACTCACAACCACGGGTGGAGGAGGGGTAGAAGGAAGAGGTGGAGAATTTGGGGAAGGAGAAGGATGAGGAATAGGAGCAGGTGACTCGTTCTCCTTAGTCACAATCACCGGTGGAGGTATAGGAAGCTCGGGTTCCTTGGTACCTTTGCCACTTCGAGTGGTGATTTCTTTCATCTCCCCTCTTGGATTCGCAACGGTGTTACTCGGAAGAGTACCCGAAGAAGAGGGTTGATTACCTTGGAAGAAACCAGCCATCATGTTCCTCAGATCATTAGTTTGGCTATCCAACGTGTTTCTCATGTCGGCTCTCAAATCGTTTCCTTGCTTGACCAAGTCTGCTTTCAAGTTTCGCACTTCCTGTTGGAGATTTTCCACAATCACATCATTGGTCCTCATGTAGGTTGCAACCTCTTGGTGTAATGCAGTGGTGGTTTGGTTAGGATGAGCATTGTATGCGGGTGGTTGATAAGCAGGTTGTTGGTAAACTTGGTTGTTACGTTGAGGCGGTTGTTGCTGCTTGTGAGGAGGGATGTATGGTGTACGAGGTTGTTGTTGTTGTTGAGGAGAGCGGTTGATGTTTTGTTGTTGGTGTGGGTTGTTTGGGGGGAAACCAGGTGGAGAAAGATAGTTGTTGGAGCGGTAGCTAAGCAAATTACGGTCACCTTGAGGTCTAGCTTGATAAGCAGGTTGAGGATAGGTGCCATATGCCGCATTCACATTCTCAGCAGGGTAGTCTTGGGTAGCGGTACAAGTGGTGTAAGAGTGAGGACCACCGCATATCTCACAAGGTTGGCTGACAGCGTTAACTTGAGCGTTTTTAGCGTTGCTGTTGTTGTTGTTGTTAACGGTGTGGGTGACAAGCGATTCAAGAAGCGTAGTGATTTTGTCCAGTCGCTTGTCGCTGTCATTAGTGCTAGCACTAGCGACATTGTTCCGAACACTCTTGGTTTGCACACGAGATTTATTCTCAATGATGTCCCAAGCAGCATTGGAAGTCTTAGCCAAAAGATTACCCCCCGAGGCACTGTTCAGTGAATCCTGGTCACTCATGCTTAAACCATTGTAAAAAGTATTAATTTGATGTACTTTGGTAAAACCATGTTGTGGGCATTTTCTTAAAAGATCTTTAAAACGATCCCAAGATTCACTGAACGACTCATCGTACTTTTGTTCAAAATTTATGATTTCATTCCGCAAAGCGGTAGTACGAGAGGGTGGGAAAAAGTAATTGATGAACTTTGTTTCCAAATCCGTCCACGAGAGAATACTCTGTGGCGGTTCCTTAGCAAGCTAATGTCGGGCTTGTCCCTCTAAAGAAAAGGGAAAAAGTTGTAACCTTATAACCTCTTGTGGAACACCATTGAATTTGACCGTGTTGGTTAGTTGCAAGAATCTCTTGATGTGGTCGTGTGGATCATCAATGGTTCGTCCCAAGAATGGTTGAGCGGAGACCATCTGGATAAAGCCTGATTTTAGCTCAAAGTTGTTGGTGGCAATTGGAGGTATGAGAATTGGATCCGTGTTGCCATCGACATGAGCTTGCAGCAGTTCAATCATCGGGCGATTATCCGGAAGGTGCTCATTGTTGTTGTTATTGTTCATGTTGTTGAAAGGCGGGTTGTTGTTGTTATTATTGTTGTTCGGAGGTGGTATGTTATTGTTGTTTTGTACACCAGCCATGTCTAAGTTATCGAGAGGCTCGAGCTCTTGATAAGACGTGGATCGAGTGCGCATACACCTGCAAAAGTTTTGATGAAAAAGTAACGTTCACGGGGAACGGATCCCAAAATCCAAGTTCTCACAAAAAACTTTTGATCTTAACGAGAAGAGCCGGCAGCGGCGCCATTTGATACATGATTTTTCAATGGGTTCAATTTTAATCTCATAGTCCTCTCGAATTGATCTTGGCTTTAAGTGGAATGATTGTTCTTGGTATTAAATAAAAGGTTTGGTTTTCTAATCTACTTAATGTTAAAATGTAATAAATTGGAAATTTAAATCAAAGATAATTAATTTAATGACGATTAATAAAAACTTGAATGAAAATTAAAATCAAAATTAAAGTTGAAATATAAAATACAAATTGTGAAATAAAAGCAAAGAAACAGTTAGACAGTAAAACAGTAATACTAGCAGAAAATTGATTCGGAAGTTTTAACCTTCATTCGGAACTTTGGTTCATCCGGAAGTTTGGAAACTCATTCGGAACTTTTGACAAAGAGGTTGATTCGGAACTTAAGTACTCATCCGGAACTTAGCCTTCATTCGGAACTTTCTACTGATTCGGAAGTTTTTTGGTTCATCCGGAACTTTTCACTCGGAAGTCTTTGATTCGGAACTTAGGTTCATTCGGAAGATACTGTTCATTCGGAACTTACTGTTCATTCGGAACTTACTGTTCATTCGGAAGTTTCTTCTGATTCGGAACTTTTTAAAGACAAACTCATTCGGAACTTTTCAAATAAAAACTCATTCGGAACTATTTTATTCGTTCGGAACTTTTGCTTCGTTCGGAAGTTTTGCTTCGTTCGGAAGTCTGGGAAACCCAAATACAGAAACAATACCCGAAGAACAAGGAAACTAATTTTAATCCAAAAATCACCAAGTTTTTCACCAAAAACTTAAATAAATCAATCACAAAGCATCTACTAACCATAAACTACAAATCCCATTAACAAAAACGCAAATCCCAACAACTTTTGAAGATCAAATCAAGAAAATAAAAACTTAAGAACTTGAGGATAAAGATGATGATGAACAAGATGAAATGGAAAGATTAAACAAAGAACTTGTATTGAATGATTAATGTTTAAACAAGATCAAACAAAGATTAAAATAACAAGATTGGAAAAACAAAGATTAAGATCACCAATCACCCTAGTGGTGATGGTGATGCTACGAAAACAGGAAGGAGAAAAAGTGGGGAAGAAGAAAACTAAAAACTAAACTGACTAAAATGTGTGAGGGGTGAGCTTTATATAGGCTTGTCTTTTGGCTGGTGAGTGGGCTTTCTCCCGTTCTTCTTGTCTTCTCGTCTTTTCAGAAAAGTTGACGTTTTCGATTCTGATTCGGGATTTGTTGTCGATTAAATTCAACTCGTCTTTTAATTTCTTCGTTTAATAGACTTGAGTTTCTTCGACTTATGAAAATCTTCCATCTTTGGTCCTTTTCTTCGATAAATCTTCGAATAGGCCCAATGACTTCAAATCTTTTACATCTCTTGGACAATAGACTTTATCTTGAGTCCTTTTCTTCGGTAAAACCCGTGCAATTCCCATGTTTTCTTCAATATTCATCCGGTTGGCTCTGAAAACACAATAAACACAAAAACCACGCATAATTCCAAACAAATGATATTAAATACGTGTTTTGGTCTCGTTTTAGCCAGAATTAAGTGGTAAAAGGATGGGTGTTTACACACCCATCACTTAACGAATCTGCTTTTATTCCGGGTAGGAAGATTTCGAATAACATTCATCTTACTCAAGAGATTATGCATAATTATCATCTGGATAGGGGCCCTCCTAGATGTACTTTCGAATTTGATATTCAAAAGGCGTATGATAAGGTTGATTGGAATTTTCTTAGAAAGTTCCTTGTTTGATTTGTGTTGTCTCTAATAATATTATGATAGATTAAAGAAATGAGATGGAAAATATATGAATTTTAGAGAGAGAAAGTAGTGAGAGAAAGTAGAGAGAAGATGGTGATTAACTTGGGAAATTAGATTAAGAAAAATGAGAAAATCTACCCTCCTAACATGCTAGGAGGGTACTTATATAGTCCACCCACATGCGGGCTCTCTAATGGACTATATATGTTTTGAGTCGGGCTTGAATAAATGCTTAGTACCTTGAAAGAGGCCTTTTAAGCTAACCATCAAGCCCGTAATGTCATGACTATTTTAACTACCTATTACAACGTTCTAATAAATATTACAATACAAACCTATGACCGAACATTCTTGTTTGACTCAATATTTTAAGGCTAACAATTTGGATTTCATCCTCGTATGAGCGGATGGATTATGGAGTGTGTCACTACTACTTCATTTTCTATAATTATTAATGGCTCGCTTCATGGGTACTTCAAAGTGCAACGTGGTTTAAGGCAAAGTGATCCTATGTCTCTATATCTTTTTAAGCTTGTCATGGAGATTCTCACTCTTATGTTACATAGAAGAGCTCGTGGGTCAGAGTTCAAGTATCATCGGTATTTCTCCAAGCTTGATATTATTAATTTGTGTTTTGTGGATGATTTGTTCCTTTTTGCGCATGGTGATGCTAATTCATCTAAGGTGATTAAAGATGCCTAGGATGAGTTCAAGGAAGTGTCAGGTTTAGTGCCTAGCTTGCCGAAGAGCACAACCTATTTTTGTAACGTTCTAAATTATGTTAAGCTCAATATCCTTAGCATTCTCCCGTTTGAAGAAGATTCGTTGCCGGTTAAGTACTTGGGAGTCCCTTTGGTTCCTTCAAGACTTGTGTATCGGGACTGTATGGGGCTGATTGAAAAAATTAAGAAGTGTATTGGAGATTGGAAAAACAAATAGTTGTCTGTGGCTGGACGTGCTCAACTTATTTGGTATGTTTTATCATCTATGCATGTTTTTGGGGAGTCCGTGTTTATTCTCCCTTCTCGTTTGATATTGGAGTTGGAGCAATCCATGCGTGTTTTTTGTGGTGTCAAGGAGATATGCGTCGTGGCAAGGCTAAGGTTGCTTGGGAAAATGTATGTCTTCCTAAGTGCGAGGGTGGTCTTGGCATTCGTCGATTAGAGCCTTTTAATCAAGCCCTCATTTCTACCCATATTTGGAGCGTTTTATGTAATAAAGAGTCGTTATGGGTGAAGTGGATACACGTTTACAAGCTTAAGGGTAGGTCCATTTAGGATATTCCTAAGCGTGGTCATATGACTTATGGTTGGCGGAAACTTCTCAAAGTTAGAGGGTTAATTAGGCATTTTATTTGGGTCCGTTTGGGAGCTGGGTCGCAAGCTTTTACATGGTTTGATAATTGGTTCGAGTTAAGCCCTCTTGTTACTCACGTGCCTAATCGAGATATATATGCAGCAGGTATTCAATTATCGGTTAAGGTATGTAATGTTGTTCATAATCATAGTTGGGTTTAGCCGGACGAATGGAGTGTAAAGTTCCCTCATGTTTATCAGTTGCCGGTTCCAAATCTAAAATGGTCATGTAAAGGATGTTTTTTATTGGAAAGATGTTAATGGGAGGGATCAGGTGTTTTCGGTTGTTGCTGTTTGGGACGTCATTCGACCTCGTCGTGCGACTGTTCCATGGCATAACCTGATTTGGTTCCTTGTTAACATTCCTCGTCATGCGTTTAATGTTTGGCTGGTGGTTCAACGAAAGCTTAAGACGCAAGACTGCTTGAAACAGTGGGATGTCAGACCTCACGTTGATTTGAGTCTTCTTCGTTGTCCTCTTTGTGAAGTGCGTCCCGACTCGCACAATCACTTATTTTTCGCTTGCCCTTTTTCGAGCCAGGTATGGTCTAGTTTGAAGCCGTATATAATGGTGACTAATATGCCGAGTTCGTTGGATCTGATTTTGGAATTTCTTGAGCCATTATTCAATAAGAAGTCATCAAGGAGTGTTGTTATTAAGTTCGTTTTTGTAGCTGTGTGTTACTTCATATGGAGAGAACGTAATGAACCACTTTTCTCCAACAAAGAACGGACACATACTCAGGTGCTAGATTCTATCGTTTCCACGGTTCGGCTGAAACTTCTTTCATGTAGTTTTAAACAGACGGAGGCGGTTCGGAAGATTTTTCAGCACTAGAAGATTCCTATTTCCCTTATTCATAATGAGTTGTAATCTTTTTATGTTCTTCAGTTGTATTGGGTGCGTTTGGGGTGTTTGGTGTGGTTTGAAGTAGTTTTTTCCCATAGGAGTTCTTGGGTTTGTAAGGTTGTTTTTCGTTTTTGTGGCGTGTCACAAACGAATTAGCTAGGGTAGTTCAAGCATTTCTTGAGGTTAATATGGTACTTCAGCCGTATTCCATTGTACTTAAACTGGATTGTTGTTATTAATATATTTTACCGGGGTAGAACCCTTTACCCAAAAAAATTATTTGCATTAATCTCAAGGATAGATATGTAAGCGTTTTAATTTGTTGAGTAAGTATTTCCATATTATGTATGTTCATCCCTGTATTTATAAAAAAAACTAATAATATTGGTTGTTATTAATTTGTTATTGTAGAGAGTACTACTTGAACAAAGAATAACATCTAACCGTAAATATTTTGAACAACTGTAAGCCTAATCTTGTAAATATTCTGCTATCTGGGCTCAATGTAACTAAAGATACTATGGAGCAATAAGTTCAAGAATATCACAAGCTAGATCTTCAAACAAAAAGAATGAACCAAAATGCTTCAGAATCAAAGAATTACATAGCACCTAAGCAATTACTTGCAGAGCGAAAAACTTACAGACCAAAAACTGTGAAGCAATCGCAAGCTTAAAAGACCAAAAACAACCAAAAATAAACTGCATACTCCCTAGCCACTTGCAGTCAAACACTCACTTAGCAGCCTAGCAGAAGACATCAGACACCAAACCTTGCAGCTGCAAAGCACAATCACAGAAACTCATTCCCGAATAATAAACTCACTGTATACGAATGTGTAGAACAATGATAATCTTATGAATCAAGAGGGTTGATGTTTTTCTAGAGAGAGAAAGTTAGAGAGAGAAGTGAAAGAAAACTTGTATATTGAAATGAGAGAAATGAACAACCAACACCTCTTTCCATGGTGGAAAGAGGTTTAAATACCCCAAGTCCTTAAAGGACTTGGGCTTCCGGCCCATGAACATGCTCATGGGTCGGGCTATTGTAATAAATGATACTTAACTTAACTACGAGTCTATAACTACATGGTTGGAGTGACCGAGACTTTCTAAATGCGTAAAACGTATTTCTAACAATCTCCCCTAAAGGGAGGTCACTCCAAATTTACAAAGTCCTAATCTAGCATGTTAGATTTTGTTCTTGAGCTCGTAGTCTTCTTTTCTTTCTTTTTCTTTTCTTTTGTGAATATGTGTTGAATGATATCAGCCTTTTTTGCTTGGAACATGTTCTTTTGGCCTTTCACGTGCGATCTTTGCCTACTTGTGAATTTTGCCTCCTCGTGACTCCATGTTCCACACACTTATGTCTTTTTGTTGAATTCTCAAAAGTTTCAGAGTTTGTTACAGCGGAAGACTTCATCTTGTACTTTCTTGAATTTTTGCTGAACTTTGATGCAGAAAGACATAAGCATGTGGGATGACTTCTACAGGTACACTGCAACACCACCGTCTTTAACTGGTACACAGCAACGCCACCGTCTTCAACAGGTACACAGCAACGCCACCGTCTTTAACAGGTACACAGCAACGACACGAATAAAATGGCTTTGAACATTTTATTCTAATTCGGTAGCATTTTACCTCCGGTCGGTGAAGACCGTTGGACGATATTAGATATCGTACCCGTGACGGATAATTTCAATTAAGTAACTTCCTGACAGGATTTCGCGGGTAAACTCGTTCTCTTTATTCGACCGTCCAAAGCTGACTGCGAACATAAAGAGTGAATCACTTGGATAATTTATCCTTGTGATTTGAAGCCGTCAATTCATGAAACCTGGAACAAGTGAATTTCAATTAAGATTTTCACCATCGTTGCTTTCCAGTTGTCACGAACTCAATTCATAAAGAATCTTGCACGTCACCTACCAAGTGCTGTTTGATGTTAACACTAGAAGGATTTCCACTCGTCACTGTGATCAATAAAGAGTCACTCTGAGTGTTCTGGCAAGATCATACGATAATGCGTAGAGGCCTGGAACGAGTTTAAGTTCAATTAAGAATTAAACCACTGTTTCTTTCCAGTTTTTCACAAGATTGGTTCTAAAAGAACCGCACGTGTAACCTACCATGAGCTTGTTTGATGTTGGCTCAAGCAGGATTTCCATCTTCATTGTAATACTTGCGTATTACTCGGATGTTCTGGCAATATTACAGGAATACTGCGTAGGACTCATGAAAATCTCTTACTTTTCACAGTGTGTGAGAAAGCAAGGAATAAATGGAAAGTGTCCTAATGAGACTTTTGATGATCTCTTGGCTCTAGACTCGATTGTGCGTTTTGATTTAGTGAGCGATGGCTGGAGAGGAGTGCCACCTTTTCAATACCAGTCTATTCGGAGTGAATAAACCAATAGATCACGTGTTGATCTCCGTGTGATTAAAACAAATACCTTTTGAGAGATATTTGAGTTAGCTGGGAAGGATTGTGCATTGCATCACTGGGTCCATGATGTCTTTCTTCAATACCGAGAATCATTAGCAAAAATGACCTCAATAGCATATGTATTGACCCGGTTTCTGCCTACAGTTGTAAGGAGGGCTTCTTTCTTTACACCCTTTATCTTTACAATTCTTTTTCATTCTTCAACCCCTTCAATGCTTACCAATACGTCATCACTAGCACCTTGTTGTGATTGTTCCAGTGCTAGCTTAAGTACTTGGTCGGCATTCAGCTACGTTCACATTCTTTCTCCATCTTTCCTAGGACTTCTAATTCTATCTAGGGAATTGTCCTTGGGAAGATTCCATCGGCTCTGATGAATCATTGGACTAAACCTATTCCTACCACCCTTTTGTCACCACATTCGTCGTGAATTAAGCGTGTTTTGGGAAGGAATTGCCATCATGAAAAATCATTGAAAATCACATAAGGTACTTGTGATATTAAAATCAAAAGTTTTGTACCTTAGGTGTTTTGTTCATCAAAAACGCTCCCCCTTAACACGTGCTTAACACATATTAAGTTGGATTATCGTTAAGTCTTTTTCATCTTTTAGCCAAGTATCACTTAAGTCTCCTTAATCCCATTTTCTCCCCTTATCCAAAATGTTAACCATTAATATTTGGGATATTGAATGGATTAACCGGTCTTTGGGTAAAAATGAAATCGATGTTTGGCCATAGAACATGTTAATGCTCCCCCTTAAATTAATAAGGGATAGTTGTAGTGCTTTAGTATGATATATTTTGAAAGATTTAGAATCTCGTGAGAAATTCGTGAAAAATTATCATACTTTAACACTACATCAAGCCACAAAAGCTGATAAAGTAAAAAGGTAACATATTCACAATAATATACATATAGAGTTGACCTGTAATGAGACGACCCAAAATTACTTGGTTCGTTCCGTAAAGCGATGGTGAGCTCCATATGGTCGTCCACCGACGAATCGTTCTATGCTTCGAAGCAACCGGCGCTTCCTGAGAAGTTGTTCAATCTTCTTGATTGCGTACTTTGATCCCCTGATACACTGGCTTGTCCAAGTGTAGGTGACTGCTGGAAGCGGTTGTTTGGCATTGAGAACCGTCAGATCATCCCGAACTTGCTTAAGCGTGCCATCGCTGAATTTGTGCATTTCAGAGAATCGCATATACTGCATGGTGCCAGTCTCATTTGGGTAGAAGATGCCTCCTTCCGGTGTGGTTGTCCCCATGTATACCTTCTTGTTCTTATGGAAATTGCTGAGTGGAGTCGTGTGGGGACGTTCCAGGTTTAGTTTCTTCTGATAGCTTTCTACACCAAGTTGAAAATCTTCCACCCGGTTCTGAATGACGATTTTCCTAGCATATTGGCGAAAGTTGGAACTCAAGGCAATGACAATATCAGGTGATAAGTGGTCAACTTTTTCTTGAGCCAATAGCAGCAGAAGATCTTCGATGTCTTCAAGTTGAAGATACTGAAGATCACTTTCATCAATTTGGTACTCTTTCTCATCAGTACGTTTGAAGATGATTACGTTCAAGTAATCATAGCCGAAGACCGTCTGAGTTGTTGCTCCTTGAATACTTTTGATCTTGTGTGTTGATACAATGGGAGAACCTCTCTTAGGACGGTGGAAATGGTTGTAGGCAAGTTTTTTCTTTGCATTCCAGTGAGAAATACCAAGTGCTGCATAAGTGTCATAGGATGGGAGCACTTTCTTTCTCCATATGGTTCCAGGTACTTTATCCTCTATCCATGGAATATTCTCCAAGTTAATCGCCTTAACCATGGTGAGTGACGTGGCATATTTCGTTGCACCATTCTCCAGGTATTCAAGATCGTGAGACACAAAGTGTTCTATTGGGATTGTTGCAGATTCGGCAATGATCGTTGGTGTAAGAGGTCGCAATACGGGAGTTTGAATTCCTATAGTTGTCGCTCTCATTGCTTTGGTAAGCTCGTTAAAATGATATTCTGCTTCATTATGGCTGATCTTCAAGGTATCGAAGAAGTCCACGTTTGCAGCTGCCATTTTGATCAAATCTGGATTCATTGTCGATTTCCCATGAGAATACCGTAGAAAGGCCGAAAAATCGACAGGGTTATTGAGGAATTGAGTCATCTCCATTTCAGTTGTCGTGGCAAAAGGATGTTGTGGTGCTGCATTGGTTAGCCAAAGTTGCTCCTGTACCGTGTCATCAATGATTAAAGATTCAGCAAACGTTGGTTCTGGTAAATTTAGATCTTCAACTTCCATGTCACTGTTGTGTGGATCTTCAACTGTTGTGGAAGGTGGATCTTGCATTTCCGGTACATCACCGTGAGGTTCTTCTTCAATCATTGGCTGTATCGGTTCTTCTGCTTACATATATTCTACGGATTCATTGTGAGAATCAGTAGTAAGAGCTGGTGCAGTAGATATACCTGTATCGATTTGCTGAGTTTCTGGTACAGTAGACTCGATTGTCTTTTCAGCGGTTTCAGCAATGTTTGCTACAGCTTCCTCTAAACCCTTCTCAGTAGCTTGGTCACCGTCATCTTTATTTGGCTCTTCGGCATTAGTACCGGTTTCGTCATTCTGATTACCCTTGGTGATTCCATGACCGTCGTCATTATCATCATCGTCATCCTCATCATCGCCTGTATCTTTGTCCTTATCCTCATCGTCATCCTTATCTTCTTCGTCTTCATCCTTTTATTCCTCCTCATCTCCTTCCTTTTCTTGCTCATTTTGTTCATTGTCACCATCATCTTCTTCCTCCTCTAGTACGTCTTCATCGTCAGACTCAGAGTCGGTAGTGTCTGCAGGATTCTCTTCAAGAATTGCTTTGTTGAGATATTGCAGAACTTTGCGTTTGTATATCGATTTATGAGCGCCCATATCAAGTAGACGTGTCTGTAGCAATGTCATTAGCTGAAGAGTAGATAGACCATTACCGACAAGATGTGGTAGTTGTTGATCAACATAAGACTCGACTTCACGTCGAATGATCGCGGTCATCTGCTCGTCAATTGACCCTAGAAAAGCAGCATTTTCTTTATCCCGAGTTTTCTTCTCTTTAAGAAATGATTTATGTTTTTCTTTAAGTCTAGACACTCTTTCTATTAATTTCTGGATTGTAGGCTCATCATGTTGTGGTTTCTTGGGAGGATTGGTGATCCTTTCAGTCAATGTAGCTATTTGTGTAGCTTGAGCCTCTAGCTGTTGTTGAAGAGACTTGATCAGTGGGTCATTGACTATGAGGGAGGGAATGGATGTGGATGATACTTGTTGTGCTTCTGGTGAAGGTGTAACCATAACTGTTAACGTGGTGGTGGATGATACTGGTTGTTGTAGGATAGGTATTGATGTAGATACAGTGATTGGGGCGGTGGTTGATACTTGTTGTTCCGCTGCGGATGACGGTGTAGATTCAGTGGTGATGATGGTGGTTGATACTGGTTGTACATCGGGTGCCGGGGTGATAGCTGGGGTAATGACCTCACTGATGACCGGGGTAGATAATGGTGGAGTGGTGGTGGATGTAATAGTAGTTATGGGAACATCCACCATGGTTTCATTTGTTGACGGGTCAGTGTTTGTGACCTCAACGCCTTCCCCTTCCAGATTAAGATATTTTAACACGTCATCAGAACCAGAAGTAGACTTACTTTGAAGTTGAGTTTCTGGTATGAGAGTTGCATGAGCATCTTCGTTTAACACCATGTGAGTTGATTCTGGTAAAGAGGTGGTAATATTTGCGTCTCGATACATCATACTTGTATATGTGTCTGCACTACTCTCACGTTCTTCACTTGGCTCACGACTTTCAACGATGTAGTTACCAGCATCTTCATAAGTATCTTCATCAAGAGGATCGTCATAAAATGCCAAGTCATCATCAGGATTGCCGAATTCTGCTAAGTCCTCAAACATTCTAGAACCTGAGCCTGTGGAAAAAGCTTCTTGTCTGCTTTGTTGAAGAACAATACGCAGTTGTTTGGCTTCAGAGCTCTGTTGGTGAGCAGGTTCTTCGGAAGCAACACTTTTACCCTTGGTCTGCTTTGCTTTCTTTGTCTTTCGAAGTGGTATTTCTTCCTGTTCTTCCTCTGTTTGGGTCATCTCAGCATCTTCACCCTCTTCATCAACTAAATGCTCTTTAGTGGTGCCTTTGTCTTTTGATGAAACGGGCGATACGCGCTTGGAAATTCTTTTCTTTTGTTTTCCTTTTTGCGTCTCTGCTTGTTTTTCGGAAGGATCTGCATTTGCTCGTATGAATTGTGCATCAATATCTTTAAGCATCTCTCTGTAATGATCACTTTCCCTTATACCGTCATTCATCATGATTTCAGGCACTTGAGCTGGTCTGAGTTTATATTTTGTAAATTGATTATCCGCAGTCATAGTGTCTAACACATCGTCATCATCTTGAGTATGATAGAAGAAGTTCCCGCGATGATCAATATCTGGGTCACTCTTCATGAAGTGATTAATGATGAGTTTTGTGAACCTTGGAAATGGAAGATGCACTGCTTTTCTCTTGGAACTTGTGAATTGATGACAAAATTCTTCCCAAAGTTGTAAAGCATAATCCACTTTAGATCCGGTATAAAGACCCCAAAAGATGATTGCCTGAGCGGGTCGCATTGCATCTGATCCACGAATCTTGGAAGTAAGGCACTTCACTAAAGTGATGACAATTGCTTTCCAAGGTTGTCCAATATGTGATGTGTTAAACTGAGAAAGAAAACCAATTTCACCCTCATAGTTCAACTCTCGGATTACTCTCAGTAGTTCTTCTGCATCTGGATCAGGCACAAAGTGTTCCCCTTTTGCCAGCTTTGGAAGCTTAAATAATTGTCTAAACTGACGCAGATCAAATGTCAAGGCTTTGTTGTTCAGAGTAAAGGAGATGATCTTCTTTGACAGTTGCTTTGCTTGTGTGATTGAGGCAGTTGCCCAAAATTCATGCATGTATACTTCAGGAACCGATGCAGTGACACGTAATGCATCCTTTATTGGTGAACAATCTAGGATATCTGTTGCGATTTTGAATGCCGCCAAAGAAGGATCAAAGTCGTCTCTTAGACGAAAATTGTTTGGTGCATGTTGCATTCGAGCATTGAGTGGAACAAGTGTAAGGTCTAATTGTTTTTGTTCTTCTTCGGTGATCGACATTTTCCTGCTTATAGAGAAATACAAGCACAGTAGATATATAAACATATAAATCTCATAAACATGTAAATTCTAAGCAATGGATATAAATCACAAGAAATTATCACCACATAAGTAAGAGTAGCAAAGACAAGTATAGAGCATATGGACCTAAGTCATACATTCAGATTCACATGACGAGATATAAAAGGCAAAGATATGGTGAAACTAAATATAGTGCAACACATATCTTAACACTTAGCAAATGTGGTCTATCGTAGTGAATTCATAGTATTAAGTCCATCTAACTCTATCCATCGTACCCAGCCATCGCACCCTACTTATTGCATTCAATCCCATCGCATCATATCCATCGTATTGTATCCATCGTATGCTATCCATCGTGCCCTATCCATCGTATCCTATGCATCGTATTCTATCCATCGTGCTCTATCCATCGTATCCTATGCATCGCATTCTATCCCATCGCGCCCTACCATCGCAACCACGCCATCGCATGGGAGTCATCGTAACAGACCCATCGCAACGATCCATCTTGACAGACCATCGCAACAATCCATCTTGACAGACCATCGCAACGATCCATCGTGGCAGACCATCGCAACGATCCGTCTTGATGAACCATCGCAACTATCCATCTTGACAGACCATCGCAACTATCTATCTTGATGAACCATCGCAGCGAATGGATAAGGATAAGGCCATCGCACTCAATGCGATGAGAATGGATCGCAGCCAGTGATCGGATTCTTGGTGATAGAACCGAGGTGAATCTAAACTGAGCAATTTCAGGACAAATATGATGATATAGGCAAACCTGTTAAAATCCAATGTTTATCTAGTCGAGAAGAACACATCCCAACAATAACAACTAGGTTTTATCAAGAATCAATAAAACCTAATTTGAAAACAAATGTGATTTGTTGTTCCTGTTTAGATGAATAGATATGAGATGGATTAGATGATAGCAGTTGTAACATAATACCTAGATATAAATCAGCACGAAATCAGTTACAAATCACGGATCAAAAAGAAGCTTGAGGTCTTGATAATGGCGGAATAATAGTGTGTTTGTGTGTTTTTCCAGTGACGAGGGGAAGGAGGGGGTGATATAGTTTTGACTTGGTCAAAATTGATGAAAAACACCCACCACTTTTTGCAAAAAATGCAAAACTGGTCCCCCTATTTAAATTGGTAGTTAAAGTTAACTTAACATACAATAAACTCGTTCCCAAACACTAACACCACTACTTGACACCAACATGTTAATAACCTATGCAAGAGATATCTAAAGCACCCAAGGCACACATAGTGTAACTGAAGATGACGGGTAGCTAATGTTTTCTGACAATCCTTTTTAATGGCTATATTTGTTACCACGAATAATTAATATTTACTCCCCCTTAATCCCTGACCCGTTTTCTATTTAAAGAGCAGTAGTCAAAGATATTTAGGAAACAAGTATTAATAAGGACATTTGCCGGTTCAGTGATTATATTGAACGATTCTGGTGGAAATAAGATTTCTCTTATTTTAAACAAGATAAGTGCACTGAAAGGTACACTTATTTGTGTTAGACCAAGTTATAAAGTAAACTTAGCCCCTTACAAGGTTTTCAAGTAAACCTTGCCCGAGAAAATTAATTCCTGTTGTGAGCCAACGTTTTCAGAGGAAATACGTGACTTTAATGCAAAAGGCGGGTTGCAGTCTGAAATAACTACAAGCCATAATGGGCATGTTTTAAAACTTGTACAACTTTTATACGGACTCTATTTATGGCGCCGTGTCAATAGTAATCGACATTTCTAAAGCCGTAAATATTACCGTACTAAAAGACATGCCCGAGTTAAAAAGAAAAGAAAAAAATATTTTTGGGTTTTCTTGGTTTTATATTTTTTTATGGATTTTCTTGGTTTTATATTTTTTATGGGTTTTTCTTGATTTTATATTTTTGTATTTTGCTTTTGATGTTTTAAGTATGTACTGTAATATACAAGATCACGATCAAGAGGATACTCGAGAATAGTTTACCAGTACTATTCTTCAGACTCTTCTGCCAACTCCTTAAGTGTCGCTGGTGAAAATGATTTCATGCCTAGCTTTTCGATCAAAAACTCGATGCGTCCTCGATCTAAGGCCTTTGTGAATATATCTGCCAGCTGATACTCAGTGTTGACGATGTATAGTTCGATCACTCCATTTTCTACTTGCTCCTTGATGAAGTGGTAGCGGATGTCAATGTGCTTTGCTCGAGAGTGTTGAACGTAGTTGCAGCATAGAGCGATTGCACTTTTGTTATCACAGTACATCGGGATTTTGTTGAATCCAAGACCGTAGTCAGTCAATTGTGATCTCATCCAAAGAACTTGAGCACAACAACCGGACATAGCTATGTATTCAGCCTCAGTACTTGATATCGCAGCGCTTTTCTGTCTTTTTGATGCCCAACTGATAAGTCTATCTCCAAGGAGTTGCACACTGCCAGAAGTGCTACGTCTGGTATCTTGACACCCGGCATAATCTGCATCTGCATATGAAAATAGTGCAATAGAGGAATCCTTCGGATACCACAGACCACGATTAAGTGTTCCTTTTAGATACCGAAAGATCCTTTTCACAACATGTAAGTGCTTTTCGGTAGGCCGAGCCTGATACCGGGCACACATGCCTATAGCAAATTGCAAATCAGGCCTGCTAGCAGTCAGATAGAGAAGGGTGCCGATCATTCCACGGTAAAGTTTAGGATCGACAGCTATCCCTTCCTTATCTTCATCTAACTTGGATCTCTCCACCATTGGAGTATCCACGGGGTCACAGTTTTCAAAGTGATATTTCTTTAAGGATTCAAGAGCAAATTTGGATTGATTAATAAAGATGCCTCTGGGATTCTGAGAAATTTGCAACCCTAAGAAAAATGAAATTTTTCCCATCATCGACATCTTAAAGCGTGTGGACATAATTTTCTCAAAACGGTCAGACAAACGTTGATTAGTAGCAGCAAATATTATATCATCAACATAAATTTGTACCAGTATCATGTCGTTGTCCTCCTTGAGAATGAATAATGTTGGGTCCACTTTGCCTTTGGAGAAGCCTTTGGGGATGAGATACGTTGATAAGAGATCATACCACGCGCGTGGAGCCTGTTTCAACCCAAGAGCCTTCTTGAGCTTGTACACATGATTAGGATACTCTGAATTGACGAATCCATTCGGCTGGCTTACATAGACATCTTCCCTTAATTCACCATTAAGAAATGTCGTCTTAACATCCATTTGGTAGACGATCATATTCATGTGAGCAGCATAAGCAAGGAATAGTCTAATTGCCTCCAATCGTGCAACAGGAGCAAAGGATTCTTCAAAATCGATACCCAAAGCTTGTTTGTAACCTCTAGCGACCAATCTAGCTTTGTTTTTCAGCACACTACCTAACTCATCGAGCTTAACCTTGTATACCCACAACAGTGTCAAGATTTCAACGTTGCTGGGTAATGGAACTAATTCCCACACTTCAAGACGTTGGAATTCATTGAGTTCCTCTTGCATGGCTTCAATCCATGAAGATTTGGTCATGGCTTGTTGCCAGTTTTTAGGTTCAGTGTCTGACAGAAATGCATCAAAATAGCAATATAATGCATGTTCTTGGAGTTGATGGCGTGTTAAGACTGGTCGATCGATGTCACCAATAATATTACGGATTGGGTGATCCTTTGTCCATTTAGTGTTGTGAGTTTCAATCCGTGGTGGTCGGGAGTGAACGATTGCAGGAGCTTCCTCTGAGGTAGACGCACCCGTAGGGTCATCAGGTATATGTGAACCAAAGAAAGGAAGCTCTTGTAAGTGAGCATATTCCAGATCGTGATCATATAGTTCCTCTTCAACATCATTAGGAACGAGTGGGGGTGAAGATTCAGGTGTTGTTTGAGAATTGGTGGGGGATGGGACATCTTGTTCAAGAGTAACAGTAGATGCCTCGGATAGATTTCCATTATCTTGAGCAACAACTACGGGAATCGGAGCTACTGCTGCAGTTGCTGGAGAATCATTACTCTGTGGATCGAAAAATTCATCAAACATAGGTTGAAATAATTTATCCCACTCGGACCTTGTTGGTGGTAAAAATGATGGAGAAGTAGGATTGTTGGGGAGTAATCCGGAACTGATTGTACCGGTTCCCATCTCATGTAAAGCAGGTTCAGAGTTGTGTTGCTCAGAAGCCATCGCTGTCAGCTCATCAAAATCGACATCCAAAGTTTCTACAATCTTGCCAAGACGACGGTTATAAATCCGATAAGCTTTCTTTGCGGGTGAATAGCCAATGAAAATTCCAATATCAGCCTTCGGTTGAAGTTTTCCCAGATTTTCACTATTTGTATTTGGATAGCAAAGTGCACCAAACACATGAAGATATGAAATATCGGGTTTGTGTCCATGAAGTAGCTCATATGGAGTTTTACCATGACGTTTGCGAATGATTGAGCGGTTTTGGGTATAACATGCGGTTGCCACTGCTTCAGCCCATAAGAATAAAGGAGCATTCGCATAAATCAACATAGTTCGAGCAGCTTCCATAAGTGTACGGTTACGTCTTTCAACGACACCATTTTGTTGTGGAGTGCGAGCCACAGATGTTTCATGAGAAATACCAACCTTTTCATAATAAGTTCGAAGAGTCTGATTAACGAACTCAGTGCCGTTATCAGTCCGAATGCGGCGAACAGTAGCATTACGACGTACTTGGATCATCTTTAAGAAGGTAATGATATACTCTGGTGCTTGATCCTTAGATGCTAAAAACTTTACCCATGTAAACCTTGAGAAATCATCCACTATGACGAGGATGTATTTTCTACCACTCACACTAGCTGTACGCATTGGCCCACAAAGATCCATGTGCAAAAGATACAGTGGTTCTTGGTTGGTGTCTTCTGCTTTAGGTTTGTAAGATTTCTTGGTGCTTTTCCCCAATGAACATGCGGAACATAAATGATCCTTGTCGAACTTAAGTTTCGGAAGACCACGAACAAGTTCGTTTCTAGCCAAATGGTTAATAGCATCAAAGTTAAGATGAGATAACCGACGATGCCACAACCATGACTTGGTCTTAGATGCTTTGGAGAGTAAGCAAACAGGAGAGGCGGCCATCATGTTTTGAATAGACAAAGTATAGATATTATCCCCTCGAGAACCCTTTAACAAATCATTTCCTGCAAGATCGCGAATGAAGCAAGTATGTTGTCGAAAGGCCACTTCAAGGTTAGAATCGCAGAATTGTCCTACGGAGAATAGATTGTGACCAAGTCCCTCAACATAGTAAACCCTTGAAATCGTGACATTCCCAATTTGATATTCACCATAACCCATAATCTTTGCAATATGGTCGTTGCCGAATTTTACCATTCCTAGAAACTTGCTGACGAAATTTTTGAGCATCGAGCGGTCTCCAGTCATATGTTTGGAGCACCCCGAGTCCAAATACCAAAGAATAATTTGGACGACCTGAAAATTTTACCAAACACAGACGATGTATCGGATTCTACTTGTTCTTCTGAGTTAGCAGGTACAGATATAGTTATCTTAGATTTGCTATCAGACAAAACTTTAGGTTTCCAGATTTTCTTACTAGTGGTTGGCTTAGATTCTAGTTGTCTAGTATTCTGAGGTACTTTTTGACTGGGGACATCACCACTGGTAGGCACATTAGTGGGGGCAGACCTAGTTAAAGGGCGCTTTTTCCATTTCTTAGTGCTAGTGTTCCTATTTAAAGGACGCTTAGACCTAACTTCCGTGGATGTGATCCTAGTTAAAGGGCACGTAGTTCCATTTGCAGTAAAGGTCCTACCAGTGGGTTTCCATTGCCATCCAACCTGGGTAAATTTCTTCCCTGTTGGAGTCCATTCAAGATTGTTCTTAATAGCATGCATTTCATTCACGTGATCAATAAGGCATAAATCATGATGCTTAGAAAACATACATTCGTTACAATTCCAACATTTCGCATTAGAATTCACACTTTGCTTAGGTTTCCACTCATAAAGAGGACCTTTTGTCTTAGCTACATGATTCTTTTTATTTAAAACTAAAATAACATTCCTAGGGTGCACTTCTACTTTCTTCTTCTCAGTCCTATTAGTGGAAGGCTTGATCCTATCTTTCTTTCCTCGAGATCCTTTAGCCTTAGTGGACACATTTACTCCTGTAGAAGCCAAGGGAACATTAGTTACAGACTTTAAAGGTGCCTTACTTGATAGTGTCAATGACGGTTTTGCTCCTGGAGTCTTATTGAATGGAGTGACAGCAATGGGTCGAGTTGTTAGTAGTGCAGAACCCGGTTTGCCTATATATTGCAAATATGCTAAGCAATATTGAACACGCTTAATATATTCATGAGTTGTGTAGTAGTAACTGCTTGAGGGATCTAGCGCATATAAATCGTCTAAAATATCCCTAACCAGATCTACGTGCTTAGTTGCATTCCTCATATAGTCATCGTAGGTAACCGGGTTTTTCTTATGTAGCGGGTTCTTATAAAGCACTACTGACTTGGTTGTAGGAGCACTAGAGGACGGTGCAGAATGGCTAGCTAAGTTATTAACAACTTCTTGTCGGGTGAGAAGAAGTGTCTCCTTTAACTCGGCCAAAACCATGTTTTTGTCTATGAGCTGAATTTTTAGGTCAGAGGTTTCCTCACATTTCTTGTTCAGTCTGTCAATTAAAGACTTTCGCTCTGTCGCATTAAACGCGAGGTGTTCTTCTATTGAACCAGAAATTTGTGAGTCTCCCTGCCTTACTTGTTCACGCTCGCCTAGTATAGAATTAATTCTAGTTTCTAGGACATGATTGTGAGCCTCTGCAGCCTCTAGTTCCGTTTTTGTTTCTACTAATTCTCTCTTAAGTCTCATCATTTCTTCTTCTAAATTTTGAACCATCTGAATCATCTTGTCACTTGTCTCAACGGAGTTTCCACCATCATTTAGTTTTGAAAGAGTTTCATTTTTAGATTGATTCTCAATTTCAAGAGATATAGAATGTTGTTGAAGCTCGTTAAAACTTTTTGAAAGTGTATTATATGAATCCTGAAGCTTTAAAAATTCAGCGTTGGATTCATGACAAGAATGATTTTCTACAGTATTCACATGTTCATTAATATTCACAGATTTATGCACATCATCACAAATATTCACAGTAGATGAAATTTCATGAGTATATTGAACAGTAACAACTTGCATCACCTCAAGAGAGACCATATGTTCTAAAAAGCGGTCATATTCTGATAAGATTTTTTCCTTTTCAATTAAGTGTTGTTCATAAGCATCATCCATGTTATTGAAAACTTTTTGAACTTCACCAATTTCAAATTGTAAATTACACACTAGATCATAGACTCCTTGTTTAATATGGTTCACAAACGGAACGATCGCTTCTTCAAACACCGATTTCATGTGTTCGAATGCCCATTCTCCAGCAGTTTGAGCCGTTGAAGTCGTACATTCCAAGATGACCTTGTCAAAATCGGTAAGGTATTGCCCAATCTCTTCAATGCTGAGCTTTACCGTACTAACCGGGGGAAGATTCTTAGGAATTTCCTTTGGTTTGTCCAAATTGACAAGTGTAGGAATTATACTAAGGCATTCTCTAGTTGGCATGAAAGTGGATGTTTGGAGAATTTTCTTTTTCATATTAAAACGAGTTCTAAGATCTATTGTGGCATTTTTTGCATTCATTGAAGCATAATCATATTCAGGATATGTCAAAAGTAATTTTAACTGCTTTTCATCGTATGGTGTCATAGAATCACTTGAGAACACTATCGGATCTAATGCCAAACCTAACTTTGTTGCATCATACAGTCGGGGGTTGTGGTTAAGTGCTTGCTTTGCATAACCCGGGTTAGGTGGTAAGTCTATGAGACGCGATAAGTTGAACTCTTTAAATGAAGCATGAAACAAGTGTACTAGATGTGAAGCAGCATATTGTTTTAAAAGCTTAAGTTCCGTTTCTTTTATTCTGTTAGACGTCTTAATTTCCATTTCAAGCTGTTTGGATTCCAGAATTTCAAAATCTGTTTGAAGTTGTTGAAAATTAGTGACGACTGACTCTTTTTCTTTAAGCTCATTCGAAAGGTTTGCTCTTAAACTTTCAATTTCAAGCAGATTGTCCATTTGAACTTTCCTAAACCTATCAAATTCAGGATTGGTTAAGGTAGTGGACATAGAAGTCATTTCCAAGGTTTTAACCTTGTCCTTATGCAAAGCAAGCTCAGCAGATAAAGTCTGATTAGCATTAAGGGTTTCAAGGACTGCATTATTCATTTGACTAAGCAAAGATGCAGGCACCATAACCAAATCAGGTTGATCAGACGAATTAATAGTCATAGGAGCTTCCGGTTGTGGTTCACTCAAAATCTGAGGACTTGCAATGTTATTGCTATCATTGTTTGTCTCATCGATTGAATTACTAACCACCGAAGGCTCTTCCGAATACTCAGACATTTGCTCAACTTGATAAGGTACAATGCTAGTATCTGTAGCAGTATTTGGTACCTCAGCAATGGTGTCAGTCCCATAGAGTGAAAGATTTGCCATAAGAGTTGCTTTGGCGGTGTTAAAATCATCACAATCCGAGTCATATGCATCCAAATCATCACATTGATAAGAAGCATTGTTGGTGATGACTGTTGTGAGACGATCAGTTTCCGCTACTCCTGGATCTGCAAGGAATGCCAATTCTTCTTCATCAAGCTCACGACCTTGGGCTTGAGCATTCACCAGGTAAATCTTCTCCTTAAACCATGTGTCGTCCCTTCTTCTCTTAGGCTGCTTGCATTCTCGGGCCATGTGCCCTTCCCCTTTGCAGTTGTAGCAAATCACCACCTTCATTTTACCAGTGCTGTTAGCCCTTGTAGCAGTAGTATTGGATGAACGTGCACCAGCAGTATACAAATTTGATCTCCCTTGAAGTGGTTGCACCATGACCCTGCCGTCCTGAATTGTTGCCTGTTGTCAAGAGTTAGACGAGTTCCTTAACTGATTGTTAGTTGGTGCTGAGCTTCGGTAACCTCTTTTGTTCAAAGTTTGACTTAAAAAAGCAGACAACAGAGCTAGGACTTCAGTAGGGCTATCTCCTTGTTTAAATTCAGGGACAGGGATGTCATCTTCACAGTATAATGCTGATGCTGGTTGAGCAACAAACTGATTGGTTGGAACACTTTCTTGATGTGAGTAATGATGTTGAGGAGCCTCGAGTTGTGGATATGTACTAACAGGATTGGTGGGAGGTTGATACGGTGAATACTGATGTGAAGCATAAGGTGATGGGTGTGAATCTCCTTGTGATGATGATGTTGCTGGTTGGTGATAAGATGTTGGTGGCGGTGGCAGAATCGAGTACTGTGGAAAGCTTGGTGTTTGATACACAGGTTGATATGAAGATTTTTGTCCTAAAGCAAGCTGAGAGTTGTGATATGACAGTGTAGGATGATTTGCCAATAATGTCATTGGTTCATGATATGGTCCTTGAGAGATTCGGTTTTGGATCACATGCTTCTCATGTTGTTGTAAGAAAGCATATAGTTGATCTAAATTGGACTTGTGTAGATCACGAATCATTTTGACATCCGTCACATATTGACTCCATTCAGGGGGTAGTGTGTTCAAAAACTTGGTGTTTAACTGAAATTGTTCAGTCCTTAGATTATAGACATTCATGTCATTCATCAGAGTAGTAAAACGCCAGTAAAAATCATGAAGAGTCTCCCCTGGAATGTATTGGAATCTATCAAACAAATCATATAATTGACATTCTCGTTCTTGCTTAGTGAGAGATGTCCCTTGTAGCAAAACCGCAAGTCGATCCCAAAGATTCTTGGCCACTTTATGTTCACTCACCATTCTGAAGATATCAGGTGGAAGGGCTTGAAGAATTGTCTGAACAGCCCTTTCATCGGCATCTGCAATGAGTTTGTTAGCATCGGTTAACTCATGATACTGCCTTGGCCTTGTTACATTGTTGACTGTAACCTCTCCCCAATCTAATGGACCCTTGTCAATTGATTCTAGCATAAGTCGACCACTTTGTTTGCCCATGATGTACGTTCTCATGCGACTTTGCCATGATTCAAATAAATCTTTGATGAGCAAAGGCGGGCGAGTATCGGTACCCGAAATGATCGATATATCGGTGAGTGAAGTCATAGTTGGCATAAATGAATGTGAGTTCATTTTGTTATCTCTTGACAAAAGATTATCAATTATGATCGAGCAATGAAATAAGATTATGTATTTTAATGTTGTGTAACTAAAAATATGAATATCTTGTGATTGTGTGTTTTTTATAATGTTTCCAAATAAAAATCAAGATTGAAAATCCTCTAAGTGGTGACAAAACTCTGACTGATCGTATTCTGATCGTATCCTGATCGTATCCTGTTGTGATCGAACCCTGATCGTGGTGATGATCGTAGACGGATCGTGGTGATATGATCGTAGCCTGATCGTGGTTAATGATCGAACCTTGATGGTAGCGTGATGATCGTAGTTTGATCGTGATGTAATGATCGAACCCTGATCGCAGTATGCTGATCGTGATGAGACGAGTAACCTGATCGCAGTATGATGATCGTGATGAAATGATCGTAACTTGATCGCAGTATGATGATCGTATCCTGATCGTGATACTAGATCGCACTGATGGATCGCACTAGGAAATGAACAACAGATCGGACCTCTAGATCGTAGCTGGATCGCAAGTATGGATCGTAACTCGGGATCGCAAGTAGAAACCCCAATGGTTTATGCAAACACAGAGTTAGATCGTATCCCTAAAAACACTCCGAGAGTTAAAATCACCAAGAAAGAAAGGATTTTTACCTTGAAAAACGTGATTCTAACCAAACGAATATCACCAAATCGTTACTAGAACTATTTAGAAGATATGTAAATCACTTGGAATCAAAGAACACGGAAAAATTTTGTAGCTTTTGGAAAAAAATCAATCAAAAACACATGAACACACTTAAAAAAGTATGAACAACACAAAACCAATCTTTATTTCATCCCATGGCTCTTGATACCAATTGTAGAACAATGATAATCTTATGAATCAAGAGGGTTGATGTTTTTCTAGAGAGAGAAAGTTAGAGAGAGAAGTGAAAGAAAACTTGTATATTGAAATGAGAGAAATGAACAACCAACACCTCTTTCCATGGTGGAAAGAGGTTTAAATACCCCAAGTCCTTAAAGGACTTGGGCTTCCGGCCCATGAACATGCTCATGGGTCGGGCTATTGTAATAAATGATACTTAACTTAACTACGAGTCTATAACTACATGGTTGGAGTGACCGAGACTTTCTAAATGCGTAAAACGTATTTCCAACAGAATGTTTATAGGGTCCCTTAACCATTGTTGCCAATCAATCTCTTTATATTTATTTGATCTTCGAGTAATCCACTCGTAGCTTTTTAATTGAATATCTTAAAAAATCTTGTTAGTACTCGAAATTTTATTGTCGAACACAAGTCCATTTCTCTCATTCCAAATAAAATGGCTGGTAACCCATATGACCGATTGCCAAACACGAGCTAAGAATATAGGTACATTAACGTTTCTGTTTGATGTAAAGAATTCATCGATCGAGAAAGCATTAACTGTACCCATCTTCCACCAAAGAAGTTCTTTTTCCCAAACACTTTTAGCTAAATCACACTTGATTAAGATATGAGCGCAAGATTCCACCATATTATTACAACACGGACAAAGAACCGAGTCCAAGTCAATACCTCTCTTGTCTAGCTCCACGCGAACCAGAAGCCTACCTCTTAACGCCCTCTACACGAAGATATTTACTTTCTTAGGCACCAACTTGTTAACTCTTTAACCAGAAGCCTACCACCATTATCCGAAAGTATAGTATTTTCCTCGATCATACTTGATAACTCTTTAACCGTAAACTCACCGTGTTCAACAAGCGACCATCTCCATTGACCCCTACAATAATAAAAAATAACGACATGTTGCAAAACGCCTTAAAGCTCATCGAACTCCTTAGTCACTCTTCCCCTAACACATCTAACCCAATCCCATTTTCAAATCCAACTATTATTCCCCCCCCCCCCCCCCCCCCCCCGCCTCTCTTTCTTTCACACTAGCTTCTTTCCTTTTTTCACAAAGATTAAAAGATATGATATACAACATAAACAAATAAACTAACGGTAACGAACATGTAATCGGACGTTCGCGAACATGAGTTTTGTTCACGTTCGTTCATTAACTCAACGAACGCAAAATAATGTTCATGTTTGTTCATTTAGTAAATAAACAGACATAAATGAACTTTTTACCGACTATTTCATAAAATGTTTAGGGAACGTTTTATTCATTTACATCCCTAGCTATTTTTTCAAGAGAAACAAACAATAATAATGGAAATATTATTTTGAAAAGTTGGTACAATTAAACCAAACACGAATTACCTGAGTCAATTTTGAGTTTCGTTTGTGTATAAATTTGTTATAATTTGAGATGTACAACTACTGTAAATTATAATTATCATAAGGCTTTTCGTGTTTAAATATATAAAATAAATATTTTGATGTATATAACAATTTTTATGTAAGAATGATATATACATAATTTTAAGTTTATAGTACTAAAGGCGAGAGTGAAGTATCCTGAAAGAAATCGACACACCTAAAACACTATATGATGTTATTAATAGAGTTTTTACTTGGTAGTTATCTCTACTACATATAAAGAGAATACCCCCAAAACTTGAATGTTGAAAATTCGCTAAATAAGGAATTGTTGAAAAAATGAATAATAAAGGAAATGTTGAAAAAACTGAATACTACGCCAGCCGCTCATATGAAAAGTTGAAAAAATTGAATTTTCAACAATTCCTTATTTAGAATTGTTAAAACCTGTGTATTTGAGATTTACAATCAAATTATGGAAACAATATACTATGAGGATGCCAACCGTGTATTTGATTTGTAAAATAAGGCAACAACACAAATTTAGAAACAACTATAGAATTTTGGAATGTCACATTACGTTTCAATTCTTTCATTCTAATTTCCAGCCCATAATACGTAGCAATTCACGCGGCCTCCTAAAAATTTGAGGAGAAAACCCTAATTGCATTCCTATATAAACCAGCAGCTTCTCTTTGCATTCCTAGAGTTTGTATATCTATTGCTTTCATTTTTTCATCTTGCTCCTTCTCTAATTCCCGACTTTCATGTCTCTCTCTCACTCTCTAACAACAGACCCACTTCCGCCGCCATTTTTACTGCCGTCTACCAAGCCAATGAGCATGGTTTTGGTAGACTAGGTGGTTTTAGTGTGCTAGGTGGTTTTGGTGTGTTTGTGGTAGTTTTGAGTTGTTTTTGTACTTTTTGATTGATCTAATGAATGAATATTGGGTGTTTAATGTTTGAGATCTGTTAAAGGACCAATAACCCGATGTGGCGGCCATTTTACTTGTTAATTGAAACAAAACAGGTATTTTTGTTCTTTTTGTTGTTTAGATGTACTGAAAATCAAGGGAAATCATATCTTCTTTTGGTTCTTTTTGTTGGTTAGATGTTAAATCTATTAAAAAATTGTGCCAGTTTAATATGATTATTTCTTTGGTTCAAATAAGATTGTGCTTGAATGTGTGATTCTGTTGATGGTTTGCATTCATAAAGTGGTGGTATGTCATAGGCAAAATGTGTATTCTATCGCTAGGAAAATATGACGGGGTGGATTGGATGAATCCATAACCTATTCTAACCATTTGACTATTGTTTCTTTTGTTCCTGATAATTGGTTGTTAATACTTTTTGTTCCTGGTAAGTTAATTAGTTGGCACATATTTTCCATATAGTTACTATATTGGAATTTTTGAATAGTTATTTAGCTCAAGCCAAATGCAATAAATTGACTATGCAAAGGTAAAAAGGCATCCTAACTGAATCATACATTTAAACAACTACGATTAATTTATTATTACAAGAAATGAAAAGCCAAATACTAACTAATTGAATCATATCATATTATCCCACAATGCATTACACTTTAAACTTGTATCTTAAGTTGTTAACACCCTTTATTTCCGTTTTGAGAAATACGAATAGTCTAGACATGTATATAGTCCATGGCTTTGGTTCCACCTTTTTTGGTTGATTGGTATAATACTCGGCGAAGATAGTAATTATGTTAGATGTTGAGTTTTCTGTGTGTTTATTCCGTGATTCATTGTCTTATTATATGATTTCTCAGCCACCAGAATGGTACAGATCGTCAAGAAGTTTATGTAACACCAATTTATCCTGTTCAAGGAAAGTGGGTACTTGGATTCAAGGTAATTATTATCTTTTGTGTTCTTTTACTTTCAACTGCTTCATATTTTAGAGCACTGATCTTGTATATATACATTGTTACATTATTGCAGTGTTTGGCATCGCCATTTGAAACTATCAGAGATGTTTTAATTGTCCTCAACATATTTAATATATGGTGGAAGAAGATCGGGGCCTACAACATAAAATGTATGTGGAAACCAAAAGTTAAATGTTGCAATATGCCTATTACTCTAAGAGAAGACACTGACTGCCGAAACTTACCAATCCAAAGCTTAAGCAAGGAAGTATCTAGCCCTTGTGATGCTGTCAAGTTAGGTGTTTATTGGGTGGTCGATTTGGGGGGGGTGCTACACATTAATCCATCTGATATGTGAAGAGTTTGGTTAACCAAATAACAAATAATTGATACAGTTGAACTTGTTCAACTTGTTATTACCAGTAGTAAAGTTTTAACATATTTTTATTGTTTGTTTCTGGGATTAGCTTTATAGAAATGCTTCTAACAAAGTACTGTACTACGCACTATTTATGGAAGTTGAAACTATATTATAGTTAATGTTATAAACCTTGTGCGGATATGCCTGAAACTTATCGACTGGCACAGTTTAAATCGGATCAAATGGCACAATTTGACCCTTAGCGAATGGAATGTAGTCAATGTAGTAACATGGCTGGAAATTAGAATTATAATGGCAGCACATAAAAACTTTAATACATCTTAAGCCTCTTTATAAAATTAATTATGATCAATTTTGAAGATGAAATATACTTGTGATTCAAACCTTGTCTTTTCATGAGCATGAAAAGAAACCAACTCATATTAATATCTAATTATTATTTGATTCTTTATTATACACTATCACAAAGGTTACCAAAGGAACATGAGAATTGAAGTATCTAATTATTATTTCATTCTCTGCTACTCACTGTTACAAATGAACATGGACATATTTAACAAGAATTGAAGCGGTTTTAATGAAGACTAAAAATGAATCATAAACGAACTTATGTAATGTTTCACCTTTTACGCTTTATTTTTAAAATGTTTCACTTTCATTTACATTCACTTTTTAATATGTTGTTTCATGACACATGTTAAAAAATCATGATGTGTTACGAGCGGATTTTGATTTTTTCACGTTTTATTTTAAATGTTACACGAGACACCTATCACGATATCTCTTATGGCTAATTATCAGCCTCTAGGCATTTTCGTCGATACGCATTTCCGCCGCTATGCGCGGGTACTCGCCTATTAGCTTAAAACTAAGAGAGGAGGATGTCATGGTGAGGCTTCCAATTTCTAATTTTTATTTTTTTCTCAATTTCTAATTTCTAATTTCCATCTTTTTCTTAATTTTTATTTTTTTCTCAATTTCTATCCGGCTCTTGATTTTCGTACCCTCCTTTTACTCAAAAACTATTTTCCCAAATGACAACTGAACAAATTTACCAACAACAACAAATCTTATTTCAAAACGCACAATTTAACAACCAATTTACAAAATTACTCAAGTCAACAACAAGTGCCAGAAACCCAATTCAAAGTTCCGACGTCACGACCACCAGCCGAAAAAGGCAACCGCAAAAAATCAAAAGCCAAAAAAAAACAAATAATGTTGATTTGGATACAGATGATGATGACATAGTGAAAGCTCCGAGTCAGGCACCGGTACGTTGGTCTCGTGATGAAGAAGAACTATTAGCCAAATGTTGGGTAGGTGTTTCTAAAAACATCGACATCGGAAACGACCGAAACCTTGATTGTTTTCGGGCATATTGTTCGAGACTTCAACGAGCAAACAACCGGGATGCAGCGTATAAAGAACATGTTTATGGGAAAATAGAGTCGGATGCATCCCGATTCTCAAAAGTTTCAAGCTATTTACGAAGGAGTAAATCGTAGGAGTGGGATGCATTTAGAAGCTGCGATGGATGAATTTTGTGCCGCGTTTAAAGGAAGAAATTTTGCTTACGTTCACGGGTGGAAGATCCTCAGAACCCACCCAAAATTGCCGGGGAAAAAGGTGTTCCTGTAGATGATCACACGAAAGTATTCAGTGTTGATGAACGTCCTCGACCCACGGGAAAATCTACCGGAGGATCGACAGGGTCATCGACGGAAATACTGGAAAATGCAATGTATCAAAAAATGATCTCGGCTAAATCCGCGTATAATGCCCAAAACGCACTCGCGGAGAGGCAGATGAATTTAGCCGACTTCGCGTTTCTCGCGGTTGATGCCTACGTAATGCCGAAAACAAAGAGATCGTTCGTGCGTCGACAACAAGAATAAATCATGGCCTGATATGCCCCACAAAATTAGTAGTTCGTTTTTATTGTTGGGTTTTTAAATTTTCGTAATTTTTTTCGCATTGTATTTCTAATTTCCGTATTTGTAATTTTTATTTAAGTATTTGTAATTTTAATCTAAATGAAATGAATTTTAATTTGTGTGGAAAAAAAAGATAGTGACGAGGACAAAGTGGAGAAAAGTCGGCTCTTCATGAGTGAAGGAGTATTTTGATTAGTTGTTTCGTACTAATATGACGCTGATGTGACATATATGAATACAAAATGAAAAGGTTTTGCCTCTCCATCACAACTTTCTCTCTAAGAATAGACGTGGTTGATGGATCGAAAGATTTTAGTGTTAAAAAATAAGAATGGATTCAAAATCTATTCAAGGTGTGACGACATTGCATGAAATGGGTGAACCATTAAAATGTTTAGGGCAAGGTTATCAAGACCCCCCATTTTTACAAGCTATACCCCCCCTACTTTTTCTATTTTTTTTATTTTTTTTATTTTTTTTTTAATTTTTATAATTTAGTATTTGTTATAAAACTGTGAAACTGAAAGTGCGGAAAAAAATAATAAGTTTCTGTGACTCAAAAAAATTAAACAGACAAAAAACGCGGAACAGGAACTGATAAAAACTGTGTCTGACTGAAACAGGGAGGGGACAAAAGGAATATTTTGTACTTTTTAGGTACTATTTAGTGGGGTAGGGGGTATGTATAGTAGCACCCAAATGTTTATTGAATAAAGAACAGACTACAGACTACAGAGTTACAGAGGAAGTCAACAATCCTGAGAAGTTATTAAGATTGCATGGTCTACAAATCTTGAACTCGCATTTTAATAAAGAAGCTTATAATACGTTTATTGAAGCCGTTAAAGGAACTTGACCATTTGCAAAAGAAAACCTATCTAAATAAGTCATCTAAATTATGAGGGGTATGCGAGATTGTTAATTGAAATTTAGTGTACGAGTCAAGTATAGGGAAGAAGAGATCCATATAGCACAACTTTAGGAGATCATGGCTTGTTTGTAACTTTAGGAGATCATGGTTTGTATACAGACAAAGAAGTTTCATATCACAAAACATGAAATACTCAATTTAAAAAGAAGTTACATATTACATATTACAAGACAACATCAGCAATTCAGCATATACTAGAACTGCTTATTGCAACATCAACTTTAACAAATCATAGATGACTAAATATTGAAACATAGATGGATGTTATACGTAATAGTTTCCATCTTCACAAGCTGACACATAAACAGGTATCACGTACATTATCTATGCCTTACCATACCTCTTCTTGAAAAATGCAACTAGGAGATCTCTTGGAGGTAAGATTTCCTTGACAACTTGACAGTTGACGAAGTTATCAGCCCATTCAGTTAGTTTCGGAAACTTATCTTCAGTGAAAAACTTAATTTCAGTTGCTTCTTCAATTGCTCCAAGCATATAGGCTACAAAATCGCCAGCAAGATCAACCAGGTTAATGTTGTCACCACCGAAAAACTTTGTACCCTTGGCTTTGAGTTCATTTTCTAGCATCTGCAGTGACTCACAAGCTTCTGCGATAGCTTGCTCATCTCCGTTGCTACCAAAAACTTTGAATACTAGAGGCACCAACTGCACAAACGTGTAATGAAAATCAGTTCGGTTATGTTATAGGAGAAAGATATTGGGGCATATCAACTAATTAACTAAGGATCTTACAAAACAGAACATAATAATTACCTTATCATCGATAAATTTGGCCCAAAATCTTGCAACAGATTTATCATAAGGATCCTGAGGCAAGAGTGGAACACCTTTCCAAACTTCATCAATGTACTCAACAATCACAAGAGACTCCAATAACGGATTTCCATTGTGCACGAGCACAGGTACCTTCTTATGAACAGGATTATACTTGATAACATCGGCACTCAGGTTGCCGAACTCTTCTTCGATGTTTTCATACTTTACTCCCTTCATAATCAATGCAACTTTAACCCTGACAGTGTATGGACTTCCTGCCAGGCCATACAACTTCACTTCATTAGCCATTTTTTCGCTATCGATTGTAGTCGGTAAATGTGATTTCAGGTTTTTTGTTTTTGGATGGTTTGGTTGATCACTGGGTGATTAATTACTATATATAGTAGTGATGGTGTTCAACATGGAATAATTGATGTACTGACTTAATGCCTAAGTTTTAGTCAGAAATGGCTCATGTTATAAAGACCCCCCTAAAATACAATTGGTACCCCTGTTTTTTGAATTTTTTTTTTTTTTTTTATTTTTTTTTAATTTTTATAATTTTATTTATGTTATAAAACTGGGATCCTGAAAATACGGAATAAAAATTATAAAGTTTAATAGGTCTAAAGTAACAAACAGACAAAAATACGGAACCGAAACTGATAAAAAAAACTGTGCAGAACTGTAAACTGGGGGAAAAGGGGACAAAAAGTACAACTTTTTTGTACTTTTTTGAATATAGGGGGGTATTAATAGTAGTACCCGTCAGAAATAGTTCAATGACTCATTGACTACGCATGCACATACGCATTGTAGAATTAAAGAAACATGTGAGCTGTTGAGCAACCCCTGTCATCTTTTATGTTTTAATAATTGGACAAGTTGTGCCAATTTGCCTGGGGAAGGGAAAATGTCTACGTATGCACATACGCATATTTTCTCATGAGGCAAATTTGCAAAATTCATAAACTCAAACATATTCTCAAGTTTTTTCTTATTGTGCAAAAGAGTTCCATCAAAAAATTTCCTTGAGTGTACTAATGAGAAGTTCAGAACTTGATTATTGTTGTTATTAGAATGATAAACCCATATTCAGTGACGAAGCACCAGTCGATCACTTTGCCTTTGCCATCGTAGATAGATCATATTAACGTAATTCATTGGATTTCTAATGCTAAACACGAGAAAAACTATATCCAAAAAGTTCAATTGCAACGATGATGAGGCGGTAATAATTCGTTTTTAGTACATTCGTTTCTCTTGATATCTAATCGAATTGAAATAAGGTTTTATCAAGTTGACTTAATTGTTTTTGGTTAAAAGATATTGATATGGCATTTTATACTCCTTGCACACAAAAACGTAAATTTATCTACTATTTTTAATACTACGTATACGTAACGGAAATAAAATGAGAATACAAAATATAAAAGCACGTAAAAGGAGAAAATTAAACTAATATATATTTCTAAAATGCCTACGGGCCTAACTGACTTAGATTGCTAAAAGATCTATCTAAACTAATGAGGTAATTCCACTCATTTGTATAATGCTAAATGTCCAAAGTTAATACTTATAACTAATCTATCTAAACTAATGAGGTAATTCCACTCATTTTTATAATGCTACATGTCCAAAGTTAATAACTAATATTAAGTAAAAGCAAATCTATTCTAATGCAATGATAGAAACAGACCCACTAGTGAAATGGTCCAACAGTAGTCCACGACCCAATTACACTAATATGAAAATGCTCATTTTATCAACTTTGTAAAACGCGTGACCTAAGAAAATACTATCCAATTAGTAAGCTCTAAATGACGTCAAATCTAGCAAGCTTATTTGAGCTAAATCACTTTCATAAGGAAAACTTGACGTGAATATCTATTACAGCTTATTTGAGCAAAAGTGATAAAAGGAACTTGATTAAAGACAATCACAAGCAAATGGAGCTGGTCTAGTGGAAAAAAACTGTATGATTGCAAAAGACAGGTCTTTGGTTCAAATCCTGCTCAACATATTTTTGCTACTTTTATTTCTGAATGAAAAGTTCTTTTACAGTATCTATCCTACTTTTAAAAGCTGGTCTTTATCAAAGAAACAATGTCAGGTCCCAAGGAGTATACAGACCCATTTTGGGAAACAAGACAAGGTATGAATTGTCACATCATAAGGTATCAACAGTACCCTATATATAGCCCTCATTTATATCTGTGTACACATTGAATATTCTGACAACACACACTTAACACCACATACCATATTTCGTACCATTACTCATTCTCACACCGGAGCTTGGTCCTGGGATAACACCCGGGGCGAGTTAACGTGTGTTGCTTCTTGTGTGTAGGTGCTTCATCCATTTGTAGCTTACGTGGAAGGTTTCTAGTCCCGTAGGCCCTACCGGAGGATTTTAGCATCAACATTTTGGCGCCATCCGTGGAACCCAAACTTCAAACTACCATGAGTATTTGATGGCGGGTCCTCAACAATCACCAGTCACCCCTACCGAGGCTTCGGGCTCGGGGCGCAATAATGAAAACCGTGAAACACTTAACAATGATACCGAAGCCAACTTGGCTAGCCTTCAAGCCCTCATCTCCGAGTACAACTCACGGTTGGTCGGACACAATATCACTCCCATCCGGCTATCATTCGAGGAGACCGAGCCAAGAAGGAACGTGGCCAAACCTGTGACAGCGGAAGAGCCGGAAGAAGACCTGTCGAAGCCCTATAAGGAGGTGTCCCGTTCACCCTTCACGAGGCGAATCATCTAGTACTCATCTCCGAAGCACATCTTACCTCCTCGCCTCAAGTTGTATGACGGAAGTACGGATCCGGACAACCATGTTACGCGGTTCTCCGGTGCTGCAACACAAGGAGATTGGCCCATGCCGGTATGGTGCCGCATGTTCTAGCAGACGCTGGACGATGCCGCTCGAGGATGGTTCGACCGCTTACCGAATGGGAGTATAGATAATTAGGTGGACTTGAGAGATCAGTTTGTAAGAAGGTTTGCATTAAGGAGAAAATGCACCAAGGAGGCCATTGACGTGACCAAAATAGTGAGAAAGGCTCATGAAAGCCTTCCGGACTTTAAGGAAAGATGGACGGATGAGACCAGCTACATTGAGGGTGCTCCCGATGTAATGTTGATCTCATCATTTATGAGCAATTGCAAATGCCCCGAGTTGGCTCGAAGGTTCGCAGATAAAACACCCCAGACCATTGACGAGATGATGAAGAGAGTCGACGACTATGTCAAGTCGGAAGAGGCATTCCGGACCACTGAGCTCCCTAGAGGGGAATATGCCGAGAGAGGAACCAAGCCTTTCAATAAGTCCGAAAGGCACGGAGGAGGAGAGTACAAGGGGCAAAGCCGTTACAGACGAAGGTCCGACAAAGGGAAGGAGCTATACCAGCCATACCCACAATACCCACCTCCCCGTCCATACGAAGTGAAGAAACCTCTCCCCATATCTGCCATAGACTCTCTGTCCCGGACTCCAAAGGAAATACTAGCCTTCGAGACTCATCTCCGACTACCTCGTCCGGAACCCACCAAAGGAATGGTCAGAAGGGAAAACATGAATAAGCACTGCGACTACCACGGTCAAAAGGGACACCTGACCAATGACTGCTTCCAGCTGAGGAGGCGAGGCAGTTAGAGGCAGCATTGGAGGCAGGGAAGCTCAATCATCTGGTCCGTGACCACGAGCCTAAAGCTGGATACAGAGACAATTCCTCTAAGCCTAAGGATGACTATAGGGGCGGAAGGAAGACAATCAATATGGTGAGGTCATATAGGACTGGGGAAAAAGGAAAGAACCTACTCTGGAAGACTGGGATTGGATGCAAGCCCCCATCAGCTTTCCCCCTCTAAACGGGAACGACGCCTCCGATGAACCGCTAATCATCGAAGTAGAAGCAGAAGGACACCTGATAAGACGTATGCTCGTAGACAACAGCGCATCAGTCCAAATCATGTTCGAGCATTGTTTTAACCACTTATTCCCCTCGATCAAGAAGAGACTGGAGCCGTCACAGTCAAACTTGGTTGGTTTCTCAGGGGAAGAGTTGACGCCGCTAGGAAAAGTGGAACTAGTTGTCTCGTTCGAAACGGGGAAGTTAAGATGCACGGTCAACTTGAAGTTCACCATTGTGAAAGCTATGTCCCCCTACAATGTCATCCTAGGGCGCACCGCCATTAGGGCATTAAGGGCAGTCCCATCAACCGCCCATGCCATGTTCAAGTTTCCAACCCCGAAAGGGATTGCCACGCTGGTCCCCAGAGCATCCATTATAGCCGAATGTCGAATGCTGGAGGAAAAACAAAAAACCAACCAAGGTAAGCAGCTGAGGCAGTCGTAAAACATAAGGTCGAAGAAGAAAAGCCTCAGGGAAATGAAGCAGATCTCCCGCTCACAGAGGAAGTGTTAGTGAATCCGGCTCATCCGGATCAACTAGTGGTAATCGGGAAAAATTTCTCCAAGGAACGGAGAGCGCGGTTAATTGATTTGCTCAGGCGAAGTCAGGATGTGTTTGCATGGACCCCGGCCGACATGACCGGGGTACCCAAAAGACTGATCAAGCACTCGTTGAATGTCAACCACTCGATGACTCCGGTCGCACAGAAACGACGAGTCCTCGTTGAAGAAAAGAGCGGGGTGGTGGCCAAAGAGGTGGAGGAATGGGTCAAAGCAGGGACTGTCCGTCCGGTGAGATACCCCACCTGGATATCTAATCCGGTCCCAGTCAAGAAGGCGGACAGCAGCTGGCGAATGTGTATTGACTTCAAAAACCTTAACTCTGCCTGTCCGAAAGACTACTATCCCCTCCCGGAGATAGATTTGAAGATAGAATCGGTGATGGGCTATAAGTATAAGTGCTTCCTAGACACTTATAAAGGCTACCACCAGGTTCAGATGGACGAGGAAGACGAAGAAAAGACAGCCTTTTATACAGACCAGGGAACCTATTGTTATACCAAGATGCCCTTTGGGCTAAAAAATGATGGGGCCACCTATCAAAGGCTGGTGGATGCGACCTTTAAGGAACAAATTGGTCGGAACTTGGAATCTTACATGGACGACATGGTCATCAAGAGTTCCTCTGAAACCCTCCTGGCTGACATTGTCGAAACCTTCAACAACCTTCGGAAAATTAACATGAAGCTCAATCCCAAGAAGTGTTCCTTCGGGGTAGAAGAATGGAAGTTCTTAGGCTACATGGTCACCTCGGAAGGAATAAGAGCAAACCCCAAGAAAACGAAGGCCATAATGGACATGAGGTCCCCCAGGACCCTGAAGGAGATGAAATCGCTAAGTGGCAAGCTAGTAGCGTTAAACCGCTTTGTCTCCAAATCCGCTGAACGTTCCCTTCCTTTCTTCGAAACGTTGAACAACATCACCAAGGAGAACCGGGATGAGTATAAATGGACCACCGAAGCGGAAGCCGCCTTCCAAGAGATGAAGAAGGTAGTCATGGATTTACCACTCCTAACCACACTCGTCAAGGGAGAAACGCTGTACATCTACTTGGCTATGGCCAAAGACGCTGTCAGCGGGGTACTCATGGCGGAAAGAAAGCAAGGGCAGGCTCCGATCCGCTACGTTAGCCGAGTGCTACATGACGCGGAGCGAAGGTATGCCCCATTGGAAAAGCTAGTCCTATGCCTTATCCACTTGTTAAGAAGACTGAGGAGATACTTCGAAGCCCACCCAATCAAGGTTATCACTGACCAGCCGATCATACAAGTGTTGTCAAGGGCCGAAGCATCGGGAAAGTTGGCCAAATACGCGATTGAATTGGGAGCATATGTAATCAACTATGTACCCCGGAACGCGATAAAAGGTCAAGTGTTAGCAGATTTCTTGGCCGAGACACCATCTGGGGAGAAACTAATTTGTACCATGGAGGTATCCGGCCCCAAGGAAGTAGAATGGACGTTGTTCACAGACGGGGCTGCAAGCTCGAAGGGGCCGGAGTGGGCCTAGTGCTAATAGATCCCTCCGGCACAGAATATACTTATGCTCTCCGTTTGGAATTTGAAACTTCGAACAATGAAGCTGAATACGGGGCCTTGCTGGCTGGGTTAAAGTTGGCCGAAAAGATGGGAGCCCAAACCCTTCAATCAAAAGTAGACTCGAAGCTATTCGCATGCCAGATAAATGGTAAATTAGTCGCTTGTAATGAACGGATGAAGAAGTACCTCGCCAAGGCGATGGAGCGGGTAGCCAAGTTTAACATGTTTGCAATCTAGCACATCCCGAGGAATAAAAACCAGAAAGCGGATATTCTAAGCAAGCTAGCTTCGGTCGCCTTCAACCATCTTACCAAAGAAGTCCTAGTGGAAGTATTGGCGTCCCCGTAAATTGAAAGGGAAGAGGTAAATGATGTGGTGGAGGAAGAAGAGGACAACTGGATGACCCCGATTCTCAAATGTTTGCAAGAGGGTGTATGGCCCACCAACCCGGATGAGGCCAGGAAGCTTCGAATGAAAATACCGTAGTTCGTCATCGAAGGCGGATAGTTGTTTAAGAAGTCATATCTCTCGCCCATGTTGCGGTGTGTAGGGCCCCTACAGGCAAATTACATCATCCGAGAGGTTCCCGAAGGAGGATGCGGAATGCATCCCGGATATAGGTCGGTAGTGGCGAAAATAATGAGGCAAGGGTATTATTGGCCAACTATGTATCAAGACACATACGAGGTGGTAGTAAAGTGTGATTCTTGTCAAATCCATGCCTCGGTACCTAAGCTTCCAAAGACCCTCATGACCTCGATCATGTCTCTGTGGCCCTTCTACCAATGGGGCGTAGACATCCTGGGTCTGCTTCCTGAAGCGCCGGGCAAGGTCAAATTCATCATAGTGGCCATAGACTACTTCACCAAGTGGATGGAAGCCAAACCACTAGCAAAGGTCCGGGGAAAGGACGTAAAGAAATTTGTTTGGCAAAACATAGTATGTAGGTTCGGCGTACCGGGCATCATTGTTACGAACAACAGAACGCAGCTTGTGAATGATCCATTCAAAGGATGGTGCGTTAGATCAAACAAATCAACACCGCTGTAGCACACCCACAGGCCAACGGGCTCGTCGAAAGAGCGAACAAGTCCCTCATGCACAGACTTAAAGCCCGCTTGGGAAGGGAGATGACTGGATGGGTGGACGAATTACCCAACGTCCTATGGGCTCACCGAACCATGATGAAAACCAGCAATGGGGAAACCCCGTTTAGTCTAACTTACGGAAGTGAAGCAGTCATCCCGGGCGAATTAGGAATGAGGACCTTCCGAACCCTCATGTTCAATGAAGAGACAAATGAGGAAGAGCTTCGGCTAAACCTAGACCTCATGCAGAAGCGAAGGGAAATGGCAGCCATCAGTGAAGCCAAGTATAAGAAGAAGATGGAACAATATTACAACAAAAGGGTTAGGCACATGGCATTCAAAGTCGGAGATTTTGTCTACCGAAAAAACGAAGCAAGCCTAGTGATAAAACCGGGCAAGCTAACTCCGAACTCGGAAGGCCCACACCGGGTCACTGAATCGTTTCAGAATGGATCCTACAAGCTAGAAACTATGGAGGGAAAAGAAATCCCAAGGAAGTGGCATGCTATGAATATAAGAAATTGTTTTATGTAACCAAAAATGATTATTTATGATATAATATATCCTCCCCGGCAAGGGGAAGGAAATTTTCCGAAGCAAGTACCTAACAAGCGTAACAATAACAGAACAACCGTGAGAACAAACACCAAATCCCCCCGACGAGTCTGATCAACTCGAAGGAAGAGGACCGCTTGTAAAGGTCGAAGAAACTCATCGAGTGGCCCTATTGGTTGTAAAGGTTAAGAGCCTCATCAACCGTGGTAAAGGTTAAGAGCCTCATCCACCGAAGCGTAAGACCGATTGTAAAGGTTAAGAGCCTCATCGAGTGGCGGCCCTATTGGTTGTAAAGGTTAAGAGCCTCATCAGCCGTGGTAAAGGTTAAGAGCCTCATCCACCGAAGCGTAAGACCGTTTGTAAAGGTTAAGAGCCTCATCGAGTGGCGGCCCTATTGGTTGTAAAGGTTAAGAGCCTCATCAACCGTGGTAAAGGTTAATAGCCTCATCCACCGAAGCGTAAGACCACTTGTAAAGGTTAAGAGCCTCGTCGAGCGGCAGCCCTATTGGTTGTAAAGGCTAAGAGCCTCATCAACCGTGGTAAAGGCTAAAAGCCTCGTCCACCGAAGCGCAGTACCGCTCGTAAAGGTTAGAAACCTTATTGAGCGGCTGTCCACTCCTTATTGAGCGGTTGGTCGAAGCGTATGCAGGGGAACTCTTCCCCGTCCTACCGAATGTAAGGACGTATGCAAGTCATGTATAAATAAAAGGAATCATCAATTATCATAAAAAAGCATCGTTGAAAAATCGTAGAAAAAGCAAGTCAATTATAAACAACTAAGCAGGTCGAATAGATCAAATAGCAAAATCAAACAGAGTTGGTTACATAGAAAGTCATAACCGGAACAGGCTCCGGGCAAATAAAGTGTTCAACATTTAATACATCGCAAAAGTAAATCGGAACAGGCTCCGGTACAAAGATAGCAAAGCAAAGAAACGGTATATCACTTGGGTCCGTTTCTTCTATCCACTTGGGAGGTTGAGGAATGAGTAGGCACGGCTGAGGGAATTGTGACACCCTCTGGTACATCGGGAGTCAAGCTCATCAAATTGCCAATTGAGCACTTAAAGGATTGGCTTACCTTCTTGATGAACGGGTAGAACGGAGCAAAGAGCTCGTCACACTTAGCAATCCAGGCCTTAGCCGCTTCCTCGTCGAAAAACTCTGCTTCGGATTGGGTCTTAGCAAAGGACTCCTTAGACCGGTTCACCTTGATACCCTCATACCACCCACCGGAGTAACAAACAGCCGCAACCTCAGCAACGTGTTTCCGATACTCAGCACTACAATGTAGACGCTTAACGACCAGGGGAACAAAGTCCTTCACAATCCTTTGGCGATCCGAAGCAGCCTTACCCAAATTCGCTGAAAGTTTAATATTGGCCGCTTCGGCATCCAAAGCCCGTTTTGTAGCACGAGCAAGATCTTCCTCTTTGAGTCCTAGAGTACACTCCAGGTCACGGTTCTTTTAGTCCCGTTGAAGAGCTGCGGCTTCGAGGGCCTCAACACAAGCCTTCAGCTCAGCCTCCCGGGACGAGCATCCGACATGCTCAACGTCTAATTGCTTGTGCTTACCAGAGATCTGTTCCAATAGAAGCTTACCCTCTTGGAAGTCAGCAGCGTTGCGGTTGGTAGAGTTTATAAGCTCCCGAAGATCATGATTAAGCAACTCAAACCGCTGGATTATCTCAGTTTGGTTTAGGGCAGTACGAGCTAAGGCATGGTATCCTTGACGAATAAGCTCATGGTCGGAGAGTGCAGCTAAAGCTCTCTGTTCGGCCGGAGTGCTTATGTGCACCAGCAACTCCTTAGCAGCAAAGTGGTTGTCAATCAAAACACTGTTTTGGAGCCTCCAAGGCGGAACAAAGGCTGTCAAACCTTCATCATTGTCATCCTCCTCTCCTTCTTCCTCGACAATCATATCCTGGTCTGCATTTGGAAGGAGGATTAGGATAAAGTCAACGGGAAAGAAAGATGTGCAAAAGGAAAGCAAAAGAAAGAGAGGCTTACCAGGTGCAGGCTTTTTATCGCGGTTGTTCCTCGGAGAAGGGGGAGGTTGCTCCGACTGCTGGTCCCCTCCATTGGCCTCTTGGTGTGTGTCAAAAGAAATACTCTGAGCTACCACAGAGGGATTGCCTTGGGTTGGCGGCTTGGCAATGCTAACCGGATCCGGAAAAAGGGTCTTACTCGAAGATCCCAGTCCAGAGGTCCCGTCTTGCAAGGATGCTTCCTTTTTGTCCAGGTGGAGGTCCCCTCACCCTTCCTCTTCTTGCCTGTCGGTTCCTCCGGAACATCTAAATTTTGTTCAGCAAGGTTCTTCTCAAGAGTAGCGGCCTCTCGGTGCTCACGAGCAGCTTTAATCCGGGGATCCGCATGTTGAACCGCTTCTTGTGACGCGGTAAGAGCTGGGATAGCATCTCCGGTGTTCAAAGGCTGCGCAGTCCGGTCGACCGTTCGTTGGTTTTCCAGAAGCTCTTCTTCAACAGTCACTTTGGTTCCGGTCCACCGAGGCAAGCGTAGGAACAGTTCCATCGTGTACTCTGTGAAAACAAGAAAGGAGGAAGAGGGGAGAACAATTAAGGAAATCCGGTAAGCGAAACGTAAAAGGACTTAAAGAAGAAAATATTACCATCTCCTTTTGCATCTCGAAGGGCACGTCGAAAGTCAAGACGAGACAGCGGTCTAAACAAACCACACAAATATAGTAAGCCTTTGTGCGGCGGCCTCAATGGAATCAAAGTTTCAGCCAGCAAATCCGCATCAGCCTGGTTATATGTACGAGGAAACGGATCTGAAACACACGTATCCCGATCCCTCCAAGGCATGGCATCCGGTATTACTCTGCGGTCAATCAAGAATAATTTCTTCTTCCATTCCTTCAAGCTGGATGTAGTCTCTATACAAAACTTCAATGACTTTTTGTGCACCTTGCTGATGAAAGAAAACCAATGACCCTGCTTACCCAGCTTGTAGAAAACCCGAAACAAATCAACTGTACAATCTATGTTCAGACTCCTACACCGGATCTCAAACATAACAACCCGGTTCACACCGATGGGAACCAGTTGGGAAATATGCACCCGAAAGTGCTTGATCACAGCCAGGAAGAAGGAAGAAAATGGAATCCAGAGCCCACCATGTTCCAAAAAATCCAAGTATATACCTATGTGCCTATCTCCTCGTAATGAATCCATGGTCATGTTCAGATCTGGGAGTTGAGGCCGATACTCCTTTGGTATCCGATACTCATCAATCGCAAGATCTAACTCCTCGTTAGTCATCTCAGAATACCGGATGTGCATGTCGCACTTCGGATCCATCAAGCCGAGCTGGATGCAACACCGTCTGACTCGTCGTCGGACATGTCGAGATGCAAGAAGGACGGAAACAAAAGATCAACCGGGAAAGAAAAACTACTTGAGAGAAAGGAAGGAGGAAGACCGCAGGAAAAGCACACAGTATATATAGAGGAATCCTTGAAAAGTGTGAGGGGGCATTAATGGGGAACACACGTGGCAAGCGCAGGAACGTTTTGGGCTAGTGAGTGCGCTCCACGTGGCTGACCATAAAGTCGCCCCCTACAAAACGACAAGCCCATCTTAGGCCCAAGCCCATGACATCCCAAAGCCTACCAAAACCCAAGAAAGTATAACGTCACCCTGCGGATAACATTATACTAGGGGGACATGTTCGTGTGTGGTCCCGGAAAGTGCCCGGAGACCACGAAACGTGTCACTCGCCGGAACTAGCACCGGGAAAGCATGCCGAAACAGGAATCCACGTGGCGTGAACAGTACCATGACGTCAGCAATGATGTCATAATGTCCTAGGCCCCACCTAGGATACTGGCATATGCTCAAAGGAGAAAGAAACAGTGTCAGGTCCCAAGGAGTACACAGACCCATTTTGGGAAACAAGACAAGGTATGAACTGTCACATCATAAGGTATCAACAGTACCCTATATATAGCCCTCATCTATATCTTTGTACACATTGAATATTCTGACAACACACACTTAACACCACATACCATATTTCGTACCATTACTCATTCTCACATCGGAGCTTGATACTGGGATAACACCGGGGCGAGTTAACGTGTGTTGCTTCTTGTGTGTAGGTGCCTCATCCATTCATAGCTTACGTGGAAGGTTTCTAGTCCCGTAGGCCCTACCGGAGGATTTTAGCATCAACATCTAACTATATTGAAACACCTCAGTGACTCAACGCTTTTAAAACAATATTACAACTAACTCAACAGATTTAAACACCTAGATTACTCCAAATCACTAAGATCTAATCTATTCCAAACACACTATAGCAGAAGTATTATCAAATTCACAAAAACCAAATCATGCATCAAGGTATATAACTAACATTCAAATACTAAACGATTCAAGCAGTTACAAAAGGTTCTACACTACCATTACATCTACTAGTTTTGCAAAATGAAAAATGAGCTTAACCGTACTCTTTCAGGCCAGACCTTTGGTGACGATACTAGCTAACGACTGCACTTAAATCGAATCCACTCTATATCAGGACTATGAACCTCCTGAAGCACTCCCGAGTTTGCCACTAGCTACGAGGATCCTTAAGCATATTCACCATGATGGGTTTGCATCGATCTGTAATCAGTTGCTACAAAAATCAAACAACACAAGCTTGTTAAAGCTCATAAGCTGTGAACTTATGAGCTGATGAGCATATTAAAGAAAAGTAAATGAAAGCTAATGGAATCAAGAACATATAACGGCTCTAACTACTTAACTACTGTTATTCTAATATTGACTGAAGAGTGAATTTTGAAGCTCACTGAGGCCTATGAACAAGTCGAAGCTTAATAGAACAGTAGTATAAACGAGAGATGAAAAGTTTAGGAAAATAGTAATCGAGAGTTCTACTGTTAAAACGAAAAGTTTCAGAGCTTATCAAATGATTTCACAACTTGAAAACTGAAATTTTAACTACATAACTAGCTGTCTAACCGAATTTTGAAAACAGAGAAAATAAGTTTGAGAGAAGTGAGCTTCCATTAATGGCATATTCAGTTATAAAAGCTAACTGAAAATGTAACCGAATTCATTAACTATTTTAACAGATTTGACTAGTAAAAAAACAGTGTGATGAAAACAGAGGAAGAAGAAAAAGAGATCAAAGATGAGAAACTTGAATTAAAAATTTTCATTAATGGTGAAATAAGAATTGGTTATAACAAAAAAACTGAATTTGATTACAAGCTTTAACAAGGAAGGTAACATAAATTTAGTAACTAACTATCGCTGTGTGAAAACTAATCCTATTCCACTGCTAATTCTAAAAACTATCTAACTCTAACTGAATACAAAGTTGGGAATTTTTGGAGTATTTATAGACAAAGATTAGAGGATGAGGGTGAATTAACAAGTGTCACGACCAATCAGCTGAAGCCACGTGGACCCTATGGTTATTGGTGAATACCCAGAATTGGGGTTTTTTATACAATCATTTTGAGTTCAATTAAAGGACTCAGGAATGATGAGGAGAGGCCACTAATTATTTTCGCTTCTTTCACTTTCTTCTGAAAATGACTCGAATTGCCATAAATCTTTCATGACATAAAAGTGTGAAATGTCCTTCTTCTATTGGTTTGAACGTGAGCCTTGGGATTAATAGCCAAATGTACTGTTGAGATATTGTATATTACAGTAATGCTGAATATCCTGATCCGTAGGATGCCATGTTCGCTCATCTGATTGGACCAGCTCATCTATACTTTGGAAAATTGACAAATCAGACCCTTGTAACTTTAGACTTTTGGCAGATTTTTCATCCTTGTTTTTCAACTTTGGAGAATGAAACAAATAATCCTTTTATCTTCAATTTAGGGCAAGTCAAGTCCTTGAATCATCATGTATCTTGCATCTTTGGCACTTGTACCATGGTTTTGACTTTTCCTTCGTCTTTTCTTCGAATAAAACCCGCGAAAGCTCGTGTTTGCTTGAAAATATATCCGCTTTACCTGAAAACACATAAACACTAAATACACGCGTAATACTGATATTTTAAAGTATAAACTGATATAATTGGTCGTGTTTTAAGTGTTTTTGGGTTATTAAAGATAAGTGTTTACACACTTATCAGGTGGCTATAGATTTTTACCCATTTTGGAGACACTTTTGCATACATAGAAAAATGTTTGATAACATGAAACTTGCATGACTATGTTTGGCAGAACTGATAAAGCTTTTTTGAACTGTGAGTATGATAATTTTGGTTTTTTGTGTATGTTTGACAAAATAGAAATGAGCGTTTTGATTTTTTTTAGATGTTTGGCCAAAAATAGTAAATGGAGCTAGTTTTTAGGAATGCTACATTTCCCAGTGCTTGTTTTCGAAATTGTAGCAAATGTGTGACGCGCTTTGACCACTACTACTCACTGCTACGCCCACAACTACTACTCACTTTAACCTTTCTCGCTAATACTGCTCATATTAACAAACACACCTGTAATCAATGTTAGAAATAATTGTCAAAATAAACAAACCTTAGTGTAATTACTATTATGTATATATTATAGTTTTATTTAATTTAATTCTCGAATTATAATGGTTAGAATGAAAGGTTGTGATGGTTAGAAAGAACAACCACCATCAACTCTCACCATTGAACCACCGTGATGGTTAGTTGACACCCTTTCAATTGGTATAACTAAAACCCTTGTGAAACAGATTTCCATTAAATAGATTACTTAGATCCTTATAAAAATTCATTATTGTTACAAAATTAGTTAATTGTTTCAACGATTAGCATCAGAGCAATCTCTAATCAAATCACTCTTGGGAGGATGAACATACATGTGAATAGAAGCCCAAATCCGAGGCTAATTCAAGAGATCCCCAAATCTGCGAAACCCTAATTTCGCACAACAAATCAAGAGAATCCAGTGGTTCAAGGAAAACACAATTATAGAGGATCAAGGAAGGTTAATCAGACCATATTAATAGGCGGTTAACCACCACAAGGAAGGAAGAAATAGATCAACAAGAAGAGACGTGTTTTTCTCTCCAAAGAAAAAGAAAAGACACGACTTATCAAAAAAGGAGGCGCATTTTTTTTATTAAAGGGACACATGGTTATATTAAACCCATCAGGTTTCAAAAAGTAAGCTTAACACCCCTCCACTTTTTTTTATATAATCTCAGTTTTTTAAAGTTATGGTTTTTTAAAATCATTTAAGTTATACACGGTCTAGGAAAACCCAAACCGATTATATTATTAGATTTTGCGTGGGAATTAAGAGTCCAAAGAACTGCAAGAAATAGTTGGCTCTAATTCGTCCCGCAAAAGTAACAGAAGTTTGTTCATGTTTTCTTGGGAATTAGGAAACTAAAAAATTGCTAGAATTTGGTTTAATTCTCCCCGCAAACAGGAGAACATTTTGCATAGACTTGCCCGGGAATCCAAAAAGGCCAAAGGACTGTTAGAGGCAGTTGGTTGATTCGCCCCACAAACAAAAGAAGAAAGAAAGAAATTCATGATTCACCCAAGAAAAAAGGAGATTCGGATGCGGAGACATCTAAGGAAAACGAAGGAGGGATGTTAATGACATCCAGTGACCGATTCCAAATTCTACAAATTATACTATTGGGTCGTGAGGATTTAAGCACTAGTGTATATGGAATATGGGGAGCATTCGAATTAGAAGAAGTGATTGGAAAAAAAAGCACAACGGCTATTGTATATCTATTTCAAGCTTTGCCCGAACAACTTATTTTACAATTTTTTTTTCATCATACAAAAGCCGTAGATATATGGGAACACTTGAAAGTACGATCCGTGGGTATAGATAGAGTCAAGGATGCTAGACTACAAGCACTTAAATCAAAATTTGGATCCTTAAAAATGAAAGACACTGAATCACTTGATGAATTCACCGGGAGAATTAGTCAACTTGTGTCACAAGCAAACAGTCTTGGTTTAATGATCGATAATAAAAGATTGGTTCAAAAACTTCTAGGACCCTGTCCTAGCAAAAATTCATTCAAATTGTTGCTGCAATTGAACAATTCACCGACCTTAAAACCATGTCATTTCAAGAAGCTAATGGAAGATTAAAAACTTATGAAGAACGCAATAAGAAGCCAATTAAAGAAGAAGATACATATGATAGACTTCTATTCGCTAAAACACGAGACAAGGAAGATGGAAAAGTGCATAGTTGTGAACGTTGCGGTCATAGGAAGTCAAATCAAAATAAAGAAAAAAGCCAAAGTAGAAATTGGAAATCATAGAAGAATAAAGATGGTGACCAACCAACAAGACAAGAGTCACATTAAAGGTTTCAAGTCTAACAACTTTGGACACTTCAAACATAAATGCACAACGAAATGGGATGAGCTTAATTTAATGTTATATGAAGATGATGAACCGATGGTAGGTGCACCACTGCTATAAACAAATTTAAAGATTGAAGATATTTGTCAATTAAAGGTGAGAATGTTAGAAATAATTGTCAAACTAAATAAACTATAGTATAATTACTATTATGTATATAGTATAGTTTTATGTAATTTAATTCTAGAATTATGACGGTTAGGAGAAAAGGTTGTGATGGTTAGAAAGAACAGTCACCACCGAACCATCGTGATGGTTAGTTGACACCATTTCAATTAGTATAGTTTTATTACCTCACTTTTACGAGGTAGACATGTTTTTATCAAGCGGTTCAAGTTATTCGATTGTTCATGTTCATCGGGAAGGTAATTTAGATGCTAATAAGTTGGCTAAAGATGGGTTTTATCGAACATCTCCTCTGGCTGTATGGAAGGAAGAGTTAGTCAGTTAAGGTGATTTAAAAGTGTTGCATGTTTTGAGCTGGTGGGTTTCGTCATCAATCGATGCATCTCCCTTTGTTCATTAATGTTTTCTAGATGTAGTTTTTTGCACATGTTTTTTTTGTTATTTATTGTAGGATGGTTGATAGAGGTTGTGTTTAGTGTTGTACTGTGATCGATTGGTGTACTGGCTTATGGCCTATGTTTTTCTTATAATATATCCATCTTTCAAAAAAAAAATAGGACTTTTGTGAAACAAGTTTTATTGTACAAATTACTTAGATCATTATATAAATTTATTATTGTTAATTAAAAAGTTAGATCATTATATAAATTTGAGTTAACTGCTTTTTTGTTCCTCGTGGTTTAGTCTAGTTTTCACTTTTGGTCAAAAAAATCAAATAGTTTCGATTTTGACAAAAAAATACACTATTTCTTCAATTTTGGTCCATTTCCGTTAAAACCGTCAATTTGACTCGTTTGACTGTTAAATATAAGGGCATTTATGTCATTTTACATAATCACTCCATCCATACCAGCTATCTCTTTCTTCCCTCTTTAACATAAAAAACACATTATTCTATCTTTGTCTCTCTCTTCACTTTCTCTTCACACAAACAACAACACAAAATCACCTCCACCATTTAACCGTCGGAATCTCGCATGCCTTCTCAGTTAACTCCCGCCAAACACCATACCAACAAGAATAATACCCGTGCGTTGCACGGGTAGACGCTAATTTATAAGTTAAGAAATGTTTTACTTCTTTTATACAAATTTTTAAAAATGAAACCAAGTTTGTTCTACTTGCTTGCAACTATTATAACTTATGAGAATGACAATGCCACAGTCAAATCCATAAATTGTCAAAAATATCAAAATGAAAAACATATGTTAGTGATAAAATAGTGCTTAAAAGCTAAAAATGGATGTTTGGTTGTGATGCATAGTATCTAGATAGGCAAGAATATGATATTAAAACAATAAGTTACTGATAATAGTTCTTAAAAGCTAAAAAGAGTGTTTAGTTGTGATGCATAGTGTTCAAACAATCTACATTTTTAATTTGAGAATTGTTATCTGCATTTTTCAAAGTGGTTTTGTTAAGCTACTTTGAGACCTCCATTATTTCTTGACTTCACTTTAACTTTACAATATATAATGTAGGCCTTTATCTTCTATACATTAGACTAAACATATAATGTTACTGTCTAACACAATCACATCTTAATTATAATATTACTGAATTCATGGACTCAGAAAATCATGAAGTACTATGCATTATTTTAACAATATGTACATGATGAGACTACTCATAAAACTTGCAAACTCAAGTAAGAATCTTACTTGAATATAAAATTAAATCATTTGTCACAATAACATTCTGATGAACCATACATAAACATCATTTTAAAGATGGTATCATATCTGAGCTTGATAAGTGGTTACCGTGACAAAGAAACTAACGGGCCAAGAGATGAATAACATATCAAGTTGTTGGTATCATATTCTGAGATTGATAATTGCTAACATAAACACAAACACAAACACAAATAAGGAACTTTAAAGAAACTACAATACTTGTAAAAAGAAGATTATTTAGACTGATAAACTATTAATCTTTTAATAAAGAAGCTTAGAAACAGAAACAAAAACAAAGTAAGAAATCCTAAATGAAAACAATGCATGAACAATACTAAAATAAATCCTAAATGTCTTCATCATTTTCATACAGGTCACCAACTAACATTTCCTTCAATGGACAAATTCATCATCATCTGAATCTTCAATAACAATGACATATTTCCAGTTCATCAAGTTCTTTTCACGTTTGAGCTGTTTCATATCCATATGTGAATATGCGAATAAAATTAAACAGGGAGTTCTTGATTGTTTGCCATGTTTGATGATTGTGTTAACAACAATGATGTTAAAAGAATGAAAGGGTTACATAGGATTACATGTGGATGAACACTCTCTGTATATAAGTCACTTTATATCATGGTTTTGCTGAGCACAATAGCGCCAAAAGTAGAAAATTTCAAAGTACCCGTATGAAAAGGAAAGTTAGTTACTTTGTGGATAGAGTCATGTTCCTATCCTATTTTGTACTTATCCAAAGTGAATGTTTTATAGAACGTGGGGAAATAAAGCTGGACATTGTACTTCAAGATAAATATAATAAATTTATACGGTTTAGATTTGTTTAAACACATATCCTACGGTATGTACAACATGACAGGTCATCATTTTTTCTCTGTGTAGCGCCATCAATAAATAAGGGTAATCACTAAACACTAAACCCGACAACAACTACCGGAACCACCAAAGTTAAAGATTCCAGATCCAGCTAAACAACAATTAAAATCGTTAGATGCGTTTTTATAAATCGTTTATGACAAGGATGTTGTTTTGGTGTTCAACATTCGTCACCACCCAACACCCAGATCTTGTATATTGTGGTAGATTCGGCGAGCTCACCACATGTCAAAACTTAGAGTGGTGGAAAGGATTGGTGGTAAATCTTAAAGGAATAGTGTTTAGGTTGTTTATGGTTTTGAATTTAGTTAGGCTTTTTGTTTATGATTTTCAGGAGGGTTGTAGATATACAAGACACAGGTGTTTGGATTTGATGTAAAACTTATTTTCTTTTTTAGTTACAAATATTTATGAATGAATATTTAGATTTTGGATATATGTGATTTGTTGAGATTTGGCATGGAAAAAATTTCTTTAGATCTGTACTGGTGTGTATGGCTTTTTCTAGTATTGGTTATAAACCTTATTTTTGTTTGTGACAATATTTTTCTAAGCAATGTTTTAATGGTGATGATTATACGTTTTTTTGAAAATTATTTTAGAATGTTTAATTTATAATAATAATAATAACAATAATAATAATAATAATGTTCGGACATTGGATATGGTTTTCTATCCTTTTCATTTTCCTCGTTTGGGGAATTAGAGAAGGATGCGGCTGCCTTATTGAAGCGGATCCGAAAGTTCTCTATGACTCAAGACATTGGAGCACGTGTTGCTTTACATATCTTTAATAGGATTGGTTTTGTTATAGCTAAAGGAGTGGGGGCCCAGTTAGTATCTCGGCTTTCCACTAACTTTTTGTAAATCCTATTATTCTAATAAAGTGTTGATTTATTCAAAAAAAAAAAAGAAATAATAATAATAATAATAATAATAATAATAAGAGAGCAATTTTGTTTTTTTTGTAACCGCAATTTCCGACTCATTGGCTGACTAATCAACGAGGTTTGAGCCTACCGTCACACAAACTCAAACCAGGTAAAGCCCTCCCTTTTTACGAGGTTGGCGTGGCCACTTCAAGGTTGTTTGCACCTAGTGGGAATTGAACTTGAGATCTCACACACTTTGGAGTGATAGCCACAAATCTTTTGTCACTAGACCACCCTTGAGTGGTTAATGAGAGATCAACTTAGTAACGTTACAATATGAAAATAGGGTATTTTAGTCATTTTGTACGGTCAAACAGGTCTAACAGACGAAAATAAGAAAAATAGACCGAAAGTGAAGAAAAGTTTACATTTTTTGTCAAAATCGAAACTATTTGACTTTTTGGACCAAAAGTGAAAACAAGACCAAACCACGAAGACAAAAAATGCAGTTAAATATATAAATTTATTATTGTCTAATTAAAAAATCAGTGATTTGTTCCAGCAATCAAAGGACCATTTGACAGCATTGAATGGTTCGGATTGGGATTCGCAAATCATATTAGATGTGATACACCAATTTTCAAATTTGGTATTTTTAAAGACTGATTGTGGACATAGATAGAAGATTGTCATTATAGATTCATGTGTCATCTCTATTGAGGTCTTAGGCAAGTCTAGGAGGTCTTAGTTTTTTCCCCCATCATGTTTTGAAAATAGTATAATTGCCATATTATTTCACACAGTTTTGTGGCAAGTAGTTGTGCGCCTAGCTATTAATTAAGTCGATGGAACATCTTTGATGTTTTTTCATGTCTGTTGAATATACGAAAGATATGGTTATTTCATCACCTACGTACCCTAGTGGTGGATGCTGCAGAGATACCCGATATACAAGCAAAGGTAGATTCATAAGCAATCCCCCAAATTTTCAGTGAATAGGGGTGACAATATATCGGGAATAAGGATAGTAACCAAAAGTCCAAAACAATAATCCATCACAGATTACAAATTACTCAAAACTAAACAAGATCGATTTCATAATAATATTGTTACAGGATAACATCTCGACACACTAGTGCTGCTTAATTATTGCCATCAGCTTCAATAAAGATAACAAGCTACTTATTGTTGCATCAAGGGATGCTATACACAGAAACATCAACCACATAAGTACTCACATATATAACCATCGTAATTAATTATGCCTTACCAAACCGCTTCCTAAAAAATGCGAGTAGGTGTTCTCTTGGAGGCAAGATTTCCTTGACAACTTGAGTGTTGACGAAGTTGTCAGCCCATTCGTGTATTTTTGGAAACTTTTCTTTCGTCACAAACTTTATTTCTGTAGCTTCTTCGATAATACCATTCCAATAAGCAATGAAGCCAGCAGCAATGTCAATGATGTTGATCTTTTCACCACCAAAGAACTTCGTACCCTTGACTTTGAGTTCATTTTCTAGTACATGCAAGTTCTCACAAGCTTCTGCGACAGCTTGCTCATCTCCATTGCTACCAAAAACCTTGAACAACGCAGGAAAGCACTGAACAAAACGTATAATGCAAAGTTAGTTCTGGTCATATTATTAACGAAATTTAATTCGTTATATAGTACAGTAGTACAGTACCTATTTATTACTGATGGACAATAAAGAAAAAGGATTATATGGTTACCTTATCATCGATAAATTTGGCCAAAAAACGAGCAACAGCCTTTTCATAAGGATCTTGAGGCAAAAGTGAAACACCTTTCCAAACATCATCAAGGTACTCAATGATCATAAGTGATTCATTAATCGGATTTCCATTATGAACCAAAACTGGCACCTTCTTATGAACAGGATTATACTTCAAAAGATCAGCACTCTTGTTTTGCAAATTTTCTTCAATGTTTTCATATTTTATACCTTTAATACTCAAAGCAATTTTCACTCGGCATGCAAATGGACTTCCACCAACAGCGTACAACTTCACTTCATCAGTCATTTTGCTCTTTTGGGTTTTGTGTTTTGGAATGATTTGGGTTTGTTTTGTTGATGGTTTTCTATATATGCTAGTAGAAAGTTATGGGTGTTTAATAAGGAACATTAAATTCAAGAGTACTATGTGCATGGAGGGTTATACGTTGAGTTGAACTGGGCCAACGTTAAAATAATGAGAACGTGACATGGTTGGTGTATGATACTACTAGAAAGTTGTTAAAGATTGTGGTGGCAAATGCATATACTATCTGTTATGAGATTGTGGTGTGGACAGTGACCATGAAAAATGTTTTAAGAGATTATCATTTACCCTGTATAGCTTCTATTGTATTTTACTAGCAGGTACTCCTCATTTACTCTGTATAGCTTTTATTGTATTTTACTAGCATGTATTCGCGTGTTGCAGGTAAGTAAGTACTATAAAAATAAATTTAACGAATAATGACTTTTAATTTATTCATTTTCTTTGAAAATATGCTAATAATTTAGTGTCGTGTATGTTAACTCTTTAACTAATCTTAATATTTTTCATTAATATTATTGTGATACAAAATATTAAGGGCGTGCACTGTTCAGTTTGGGTTAAATTTTGACAAAAACCAGAACCGAACTGTAATATTCAATTTTTATAAAATCAAAAACTAAAACCGTTCGATTTTAAGCGGTTCGGTTTTTCTCTTTTAGTCGGTTTCGGTTCGATTTTTTATTTTAAAACCGTTTATTTTTGTGCATAGTTAATGTATACTAACAAACTTGTCTTACGTGAAAAAATGATTGTTTTTTTCTTCCGAAGCCTAATAACATTTATCCTAAAACATTTAGAATCAAACATACATCAATAAAATATATACACATAAAAGTGAACATACAAATTATATATAAACGATTGTTGTCACATACGTAATTATATATTGGGATGTAAACACACACACATATAAATACGTATATAAATATTAAGATGAATATATTATATTTCACCCATCAAAAGAATATTTAATTTTTAAAATTATATTTTACTTTTTATATTAATATTAAATATATATTGTTATGTAATTAAATGGTTCATTTCGGTTTTTACAGTTCGGTTTCTTGATAAAAACCGTAAGCGAACCGTATATTTTTTGTTTTAAAAAAAGTTAAACTGAACTATCTGTTTTGTGTTTCGTCGTTTTTTTGTTTGGTTTTATTTTTTCGGTTTTGTTACTCACCTCTACAAAATATTTTACCAAGCAATATTTTTCACTGTTCATATTTATAAAAAAATAGCAGGTGTTTTTAAAAGTTTTAAAGATCGATGTTTTATTATTTTTTAAGTTTATCATATTTAATTCATATTTATGTATTAGTCATTTGAATACTTGGTTTGAATAATGTGTGTCATTAATTATATTTTTTATGTTGAATATACGTTTTAAATATACCATTAAATATGTTGTATTATGTGCTATATTATTTGTATATTTGAATCATATGGTATTTTTAATATTATCATTAATTATATGTGTTGAATTAATGTATTATTGCATTAATAGTTGTAATAAAACTTTTAAAACTTGTAATTTTTAAAATTATGTTTATTTGTGAATTGTAAGTATTGTCCAATGTACTACATAACTTGAATTACAAAAATTTAAGGTAATTAATGAAAGAAGAAATATTAAAATGCTTAATAAATAGTATAGATTAGTGTATCAATTTATACTAGTCTATACTATTTATAAATGGTGTATATATAAACATCCTAACTCCAAACCTAACTCCAAGCCAAAAGTTACGATAAACATATTAATAACTTAAATATTATATTATTTTGTAACAAAATTTTGTAACAATTTTTTAACAATTTATTAAAAACTAATTTTTATTTTTAAATTGAAATATCTTTTAACTCATTTATTTTTTTCATATTCTAATTTCACCATATTTTTTCAAATTTTATTCTCTTGAATTCAACATCTATTTTGATATATTTATAAATCTTTTGTTTTTTTTTTTTCATTTTTAGTGATTTTATTTATTTTAATTCAACTTTTTTATATTTTAACGTTAATTCGATTGCTAAAAATCGTCACTTATTACCCGTCGGTGCATTGCGCGGGTACAATGTTAGTACTATATAAAAGGTGTATATACACATCCTAACTCAAAACCAAAAATTAAGATAAACATATTAATAATTCAACCATTAGATAATTTTTAATCCAAAAATAACTTCAACTTTTGACCATCCATTTTTTTGCAACAAACTTTTGTAACAACTTATTAAAAAATCACTTTTATTTTAAATTGAAATATCTTTTAACTTATTTTTTCTTCATAATCTAATTTTATCATATTTTTTATAATTTTGTTCTCCTTAATTTAACATTCATTTTGATATATTTACATTTTTTCTATTTTTAATAATTTTATTTATTTTAATTCAAATTTTTACACTTAAATATTAGACTGATAATAAAAAATTATTATTAAATACCCGTCGCAAATATCATGCTAATACAGATTAAGAGTCCGGTTATTAAAGAACCTTGTATTTTGGTAGAATCCAAGGGACAGATCTTGACCATCCATTGATAAGGACCAGATCAAATGATAATAAACACGGAAGGACTAAAGTTATCAATATGTAAAAGATGATCCAAGGACTAGAAATGATAATATGCCGAAACTCTCGACCAATCTCCCGATTCATTTCTCTCTCTCTCTCTCTCTCTGAAATTTCACACAGTAGAAGTGTTCTCTCTCACCAACCATTAAACCCTAAGCAAAAAATCCAAAAACCTACACAAATTAACCGTGCTAATCACGAAATAAACACAAAAAAATGCAATAAGAGACTATTAAATCATCTGATCCCGCAAAAAAAGGGTTCAAAACGAACCGATTCATGAAGCTGATGATACCCAGATCTGTTATTTAAATACTTTTGTGATATTGAATGTGTTGTTAGGAGGGTTGAAGATTGAAAGGAGAATTTGTTGTCCCTTATATTTAGATGATTAAAGATAGAAAATAGATGAAAAGAGATGGATTCCTAGAGAGAGAAAGTAGTGAGAGAAAGTAGAGAGAAGGAGAGGATTAACTTGTTGAATATTAGATTAAGGAAGTGAGAAAAAAGAACAACCTACCCTCCTAACATGCTAGGAGGGTATTATATATAGTCCACCCACATGCAGGCTTTAATGGGCTATATATTGGGCCGGGCTTGTCTTTTGGACTTTAACTAGTTTAAATCCAAGCCCATAAACCACAACTAATTAACTACCTATTACAACATTCTAATTAATGTTACAATAATAACCTATGACCGATCATTCTTGTTTGACTCAATATTTTGAGGCTAACGATCTCCCCCAATGTGAGGTCATACCCTTTTGATATTTGGAGATCAATGGAGATTACGAATCTCGTCATAAATGAGTCTTGAACGTGTAACAGTAGTCTTGTTCCTTCATGCTGTGATCTTTGAGCCTTTGTCATTGTCTTTCGACTTAGTCTTTTATCTTGAGATCTTCAAATCATTCTTGACTTGTCTTTGCCATCTTGCGATCTTGTGTCTTTATCCACATGATCACACTATTAATTCTTGAATAAGTCTTTGGGCATGAATATGTGGTTTTGAATCTTTGACTTTGCTGAGTACACCAGGACGCCACCTTCTCGTGACAAAACATAGACACGGACTGAATGGCTTTGACATTCGTCCTGAATCGGTAGCGTTTTACCTCCGGTCGGTGAAGACCGCTATACGATATTAAATACAGTACATGTGATTAGGTAGATTCAATTAAGAATCTCCTTGAAAGGGTTTCGCGGCTGTACTAGCCGTTCTCTTTACTCGACCGTCTCAAAGCAAGACTGCGAACATAAAGAGTGAATCAATTGGATAAATATCCGCTTGATTAAAGTAGTCAATTCAAATTCCTTGATTCATTAAGAATCTTACCATTTTTGCTTTCCAGTTGACACAAGTTTGATTCATAAGAATCTCACAAGTCATCTACCGTAGCGCTGTTTGATGTTGACGCTATAAGGATTTCCATTCGTCACTGTGAATATTAATGAATATCACTCTGAATGTTCTGGCAAGACCATAAAGATATTGCGTAGAAACCTGAAACGATTTTGAATCAATTCAGAATCAAACCACTGTTGCTTTTCAGTTTTACATATGTTCAATTCATAAAGAATCTTGCATATGACCTACCGCAGTGCTGTTTGATGTTAACACTGGAAGGATTTCCACTCATCATTGTGAATACTAAGTAGTATTACTCTGAGTGTTCTAGTAATATCACAAAGATATAGCGTAGGACTCTCTTGATCTTCATCCGTGTGTCCTAACGAGATTTGATTGATCTCTTGGCTCTAGACCCGATTTGTGCACTTTTAGTGGTCGGAGGCTGGAGCAGATGCGACCTATTCAATATCAACTATCTCGGAGTGAGAAAGTCAATAGAAGTCGTGTTGATCTCCGTGACAATAAAACAAACTTCTTTTGAGAGAAGCCTGAGTAGCTAGGAAAGGGTTGTGCTTCACATCACTGGGTCCATGATGAGTTGTCTTCATGATGTGTTGACCCGGTTTCTGTCTAAGTTATATGGAGGGCTTCTTTCTTTACACCCTTTATCCTTACATTTCATTTTCATTCTTCAACCCCTTCAATGCTTACCAAGACATCATTACTAACACCTTGTTGTGATTGTTCCAGTGCTAGCATCAGTACTTAGTCGGCATTATGCTACGTTCACATTCTAATCCATCTTTCCTAAGGACTTCTAATAATCTATTGGATTGTCTCTGGGAAGATCCCTCCGGTTCTGGTTGGATCATAGACCTTAAACCTAACCACCCTTTTTACACCAATAACGCCGTGAATTAAAGATGTTGTGGGTATTTGATCGTAACCATGAAAACCACTTTAAATTCTAACAAAGTGTTTGAAAAACATTTAACACCTTGCTAGTTTTGTCTTTTCAGAGATGCCCCCCCTTCACATGTGCATCGATAATCGAAAGTGTTTCGCACATGTAGGTAAGAGTTAAAGTGCTTGAGTCTTATATAAGATCACATTTTAATCACATTTTCTCCCCTATCTCTAATATATAAAATCTTTTGATATTAGAGATACCAAATTTGATTAAAATATATTTTGAAAAATAGTCTTGAAAATCTCCGGGAGAAAAATGTGTTAATCTTTTGCATGAAGTTAAAATGCTCCCCCTCAAAAATTGATCCAATGGAATTGTCATTACGAGGATTTGATCCACATTAAACTTTTGAGGATAGGAGTTGTTGAACACACAATTTTTGAAAGATTTTGAATATCATTGAAAAATTCTTGAAAAAATTGTGTTCAACGCTTTTTGAAAAATCAATTCTTTTTGTCGAAAAGGTTTTTCTAAAGCATAAACTTGAGTTCATAGACTTTGAATGTCTTGACAAATCCACTCAAGTGTAAGAAGATTTAACTTCTTTTGCTAAGGGTAAGAGCACGAAAACATACACTCCCCCGTGAATATAGTTCCGGGTTGCAATCTGAAAGTGATTACAAGTCATTGTGTTGAGCTTAAAACGTTGAATGTTTTGTGACAAGCTCAACCCGTGATAGATTGCTCTACCCGTTGTTTGGAAATATTGTCCAAAATAGACAGTTTCCTTTATTAAAAAAAGAAATGACATGTTTTGAAAAATATTTACAACTTTCATTCGAGCTTTATGTACACACCCGTGTCATTATTGAGTGACATTTCTAGGCATGTCCATATTATCGATACTGAAATACATGTCGAGAAGAATATTTTTGGATTTTCAAAGATTTTGTAATTTTTTATTTGGCTTTTTCATTAATATTTACAAGGAGATGTTTGATAGATGAATCAAGCAGACTTCTTTGCCAGAACCTCCAGTTCTGTTGGAGTCAAACATCTCATACCAATTTGCCTAACTAGATACGCAAACCTCTCTTTCGAAAGAGATTTTGTAAACAAGTCAGCTAATTGGTAATCAGTTCTAACAAAGTATAATTCAACAATACCCTTTTCAATTTGTTCCTTAATGAAGTGATATCTGACATCAACGTGCTTCGTGCGGGAATGCTGTACCGGATTGCAGGAGATGGCTATGGCCGACTTTGAGTCACAGTACATAGGTACTTTATAAAAGTGGAAGCCATAATCCGTGAGTTGTGTTCTCATCCAAAGAACTTGAGCACAACACGCAGATAGAGACACATACTCCGCTTCGGCTGATGAAAGTGACGTGCAATCCTGCTTCTTGGAAGACCATCCCACAACCTTATCTTGACCTAGAAATTGTGCACCACCAGAAGTACTTTTACGTGTATCAAGAAACCCTGCATGATCAGAATCTGAATAGGCCGTTAGAAAGAAACTGGTTTCCCTCGGATACCAGAGTCCTATATGAATGGTATTCTTAAGGTACCGAAAGATCCGTTTAACCTCCTTGAGGTGCTTTTTAGTGGGTCGTGCTTGATATCGTACACAATAGCATGTAGCATGATGTATATCAGGTCTGCTTGCTGTCAAGTACATGAGGGACCCGATCATGGAACGATATCTCGTTTGATCTATGGGTAATCCCTCCAAATCAGCATCTAGGGATGTGGTTGATAATGGTGTCCCAACGGGGTCACATGATGTCATACAATGCTTTGTGATTATCTCTTGACAATACTTAGCTTGGTTAATGAAGATACCACTTGGGGATTGGTGAACTTGAATTCCTAGAAAGAATTTTAGTTCGCCCATCATAGACATTTCAAATCTGTTGTGCATTACTTTTTCAAACCATTTTGAAAGTTTTGGTTTTGTGGACCCGAAAATAATGTCATCAACATAAATCTACACAAGCAAAATGTCATCCCCATATTTATAAGTGAACAAAGTTAGATCAATGGAACCTTTTGAGAAACCTTTGGAGACCAGAAATTTCGAGAGCTCGTCGTACCACGCCCTTGGAGCTTGCTTGAGTCCATAAAGTTCTTTGTGGAGAAGACACACCTTGTTAGGATAATGAGGATTGACGAATCCTTCCGGCTGCGTGGCATAAACTTCTTCCTTCAAATGACCGTTAAGAAACGCCGTCTTTACGTCCATTTGATAAACGATGAATCTCTTATGTGCAGCATAAGCAAGGAAAATCCTGACCGCTTCCATTCGAGCTACTGGTGCAAATAATTCTTCGAAATCAATACCCTCTTTCTGTCCATACCCTTTAGCCACAAGCCTAGATTTATTCTTGATGATCGTGTTCTCTTCATCCATATTGTTTTTCCAGATCCATCGAAGATTTAATGGTGTTACATCGTATGGTCTGTCAACAAGTTCCCAGACTTTAAGTCTTTCAAATTGTTGAAGTTCATCCGTCATTGATTCAATCCAAGCATGATCAGCCATGGCTTCTTTGATGTTTTTTGGTTCAGCTGTACTCACGGCGAGTGCGAACACACAAACATCACCATCGGTGTGAAGCTGTCGTCTTGTGTGAACGGGCTATGAAGGGTTTCCAATTACATGAACCAAAGGATGATCTCGGGTCCAATGATGTGTTGAAGGATGTCGTTGGTAGAATGTATGCATATTTGACGGATCTACATGGCGAGTAGAAGACTCTCCAGTTTCGTGTACCGGTGTACCGAATGGGTTGATAAATTCGTCTTCGTCAGATAATGCATTGTCTGCTTGATTTGTGTTCTCTGGAGCAATGACAGTAGTTGTGGGTGTTGTAGGATCGATTGTTGAAGTGATATTCTGAGGAGGTAAATCTGCAGCAACCCGTGTTGAAGTAGATGAAGTTGTATCCGGTTGTTGACGATGATCGGTATCATCATTCTTATCATGAGTGTCAGCGGAAGAATTCGATACAACTTGTTTTTCCACCGTGAAATATTCATCATACATTGGTCCATATAACATTTCCAACTCTTCAATTGTCGTGTCGACTGTCATATCAGCTCTAGAAACATTTTCTGGAACCAGCGTTGAACTTGACGGTCCATTGCTGTGGTCTTGAGTTCCGAGTTCCGTGCGGTTGTGAACGAAAGTCGTTTGTCGTTGTGGATCGGGACTTAAACTGTTTTGTTCAAGTGCCATTTCTTGCAATTCATCAAATCGAATGTGAATGGTCTCGACAATCAATTTTGTTCTCTTGTTGTATACTCTATATCCCTTAGACTGAGTTGCATATCCCACAAGAATACATGCATCACCTTTCTCTTTCATTTTATCCAAATTTTCACCATCTCGAATAATGTAACAAGTACATCCAAAAACATAAAGGTGTTTGAGTGAAGGTTTTTGATCATGAATTATTTGATATGGTGTCTTTTCGTGTCTTGGGATAATTAAGGAACGGTTTTGTGTGTAGCATGCGGTTGACACGGCTTCGGCCCAAAAGTACAGTGGAAGTTTTGAAGCGGATAGTAATGTTCGAGTAGCCTCAACTAAAGTACGGTTTCGTCTTTCAACAACGCCATTTTGTTCGGGTGTTCGAGTAATAGATGTTTCATGTTTAATCCATTCGGCTTCAAAATACTTTCTCATATTTGAATTCAAAAATTATGTACCTCTGTCAGTACGAACCACTTTAACTTGAGCTTGAAGACCACGTTGTATCAGTTTAAGGAAGCTGATGAGAACATCAGGTGTTTCATCGACCTCAAGAAGTGAGTCCATGTGTACCTTGAGTAATCATCGACAATTACCAGAATATATTTCTTTCCATTGATACTCTGAACATGCATGGGACCACACAGATCCATATGGAGAAGATCTAATCGTCCTTTTGAGCTTGGTGTGGTCTTTATTTTGAAGCTACTTCGTTTAGCTTTACAAAGCTCACAAGAAGAAAAAAGATGGTCTTTGATGAATTTCAAACTTGGAAGGCCTCTCACAATATCTTTCTTGGAAAGCAAGTTGATGGTATCAAAGTTGAGATGAGAAAGACGTTGATGCCATAACCATGCCTGAGTCGATGAAGCATTAGCCATGAAGCAAATTGGAGTTGATGAAGTTGTGTCTTGAAGTGAAATTTGTAAAGATCAGTACCCCGTGTACCGGTAAGTAAGTCATTCCCATCATAATCACGAACAAAACATGTCTTCTTTCTGAAATCAACCTCCAAATCCGCATCACAGAATTGACCAACCAAGAAAAGATTGTGAATGATCCCTTCGACGTAGTATACCCTTTTGATTGTAATATTCCCCTGAACCAAATCTCTATATCCTAGGATCGGTGCAAATTGATCATTTCTGAATCGGACCGTACCCAGGAACTTCTCCACGAAGTTAATTAGAAGCTTGAGATTCCCCGTCATGTGCTCCGTGCATCCGGAGTCCAGTATGAAGAGAATTATTTGTATCACCTGCAGAAGAGTTAGAACGCGATGGAGCATTTGCTAAATTGGATACCACAGTAGTTGTGATTATAGAATCATTAGTCTCCTTAGCAACATTTAAAGGCATACTAACACTCGTTTTCACATTTTCTGTCCTAGCTTTAGGCATCCATTTATATCCTGGAGGACATTGATTAGCAAACCACCATTTCCAAGACTTGCTAGCAGACTCATATAATTCCTTAATTTTCTTCTAGGGTTCTTAGTGGTGGAGTCTGATGCATTACTTGTCTTAGTGGGGGTTGCACCAAAATGGTTCACTTTTCGTTTGGGTTTACTAGCACTAATAGGCATCGCAACTTGCTTCTTAGTTCTAGTATCTACGCCTTTCACAAGTTTCATAGCACACATTGAATGATTAGCATTAGCACACTTTCCACATTTGACACAAACAAATTTCACATTCATAGCATTCAAATCATTAACAGCATTCAAATCGTCATTACATGCGATAACAGGCTTTTTATTCTTAAAAACATTCAAATTCCTAGGGTGTTCTTCTACTTGCTTCATCTACCCTTGATTCTTGTGTTTCTAGACCTTATCATTCACTTGAGTGCTCTTAAGCTGAGGCCGGCTAACACTAGTAGTGGAGACTATTCCTGTAGTAGAAGACACACGAATATTAGTGTTTCTAGAAGTCTGAGGCGAGTGAGTATCTTTGTTTGTGGGCTTAGTGGAAATTCTATACATCCCTGGTTTAATCACATTATTGTGCTTAATGCTTGGTGCTATACGATTCCTTATGGGTTGTTTCTGTGGTAACCTTTCCTTTCCGTCCATCTTGGGGGCAAACACAGGTTTTGCAAACGAGGAATTTGATAAAGCAGATGGTTTTCCCAAGATAGAGGATCTATTTACTTTAGAGGTATTGGGTTGTCTAACAACAGGTTTCTTAATGCTAGGTTCCACGATTTTCCCACCCATTTTAGCAATAAGTTTCTGCAACTCTGCTATCGCTCTGTCCCTGTCTTGTAGATGAGCTTTCAACCATTTAATTTACAAATTCTGTTCATTCATTTCACGAAACGTTTGGGAAAGTTTTTCTTGCAATTTATTATCATGTGGAAAACTACCAACGTCTTTTTGCAAAGCAAGTTCAAGAGAATGACAATGTTTTTTAAGGAAATCAGTTTTGTGTTGAAGTAACTCAAAAGCCTTTTTATCAATATTTTCTTTACGTTTCGAAAGCTCAATTTCAAGACGTTCACATTCTTTGATCTTATCAAGATATTTGCATGCAACATCAGAATATTCATCAATATCAGCACAAGATGTAAAATAAGCACACATAACATCTTTAGAAACGCATTCTTGCAAGAGTAAATCATATTCATCTGAAAAATCAGACTTCTCCATTTGAAGATCATCAATTTGTTTCTCAAGAGATTCAACATATTTTAAATCATCATACATTTCAGTTCGAATGAACTCCTCAAGTTGAAGGACAATTTCTTTAATCAACGCCGTGTTTGAATTAAGAGTTCTTTCACAAGCAAGGTAATATCTTGAGGAATCGGACATGTCCACTCAACATTTTCACGTTTTGCCTAGTCTCTTTCAACAATAGATTTAACATTATCTATGTGGTGTTTAAGAATACCTAATGTTTTCCTACTCTTGCTTTTAGATTCATCTAAAGGGAGGTAGTTTATGTATTTGTAAACATTAGATTTCTTAGGGGCAAATGCTTTCTTCCATTGAATTATCTTTTGTTTGCATTCTAGAAACACTTCCTCACGAGTTTTCTGAGTTTGTTTGTTGAAAAGACCATAAAGACTATTCTCATAAGCATAATTATATGGTTTTACAAACTCCTTATTGACAAGAGGTTGACTATCATCATCCCAAAGGGCAGTCTCTTCACTATCGGCACTAACAGGCATGCAATCAAGATCGGTTCTTTCAGTCTCATCAAGATAAAGACACGGGTTTGCAGCTTGAGCTTTGGCAAGGTACTCAGGACTTGCAAAGCTAGCTTGACCCTTAAACATCAAAGGAGGTACCAACATTCTTACAGATTGAATAGCATCATGCGTTTTATAAACAACTTTCTTCAAAAATTCGACTTGTTCTTCTAGTTTCGTTATTTTTTCAGTTTCTTTATCATATCTACTTTTGAAGTCTTGGTTTAACGCATCTACCTCTTGTTTCTTATCCTCAAGAATTTTAGCAGAATCAGTATTGGTCATAGAGACCTTTTGTTCAAGTTCATTAACTTTGGTGTTGGCAAGGTACGTTTTTTGGCGTTCATCCATTAAGAAAACATTATATTGACGCTTCTCTTTTGCTAATAACTCAAGAGTTGGATTATATTTGTTTTCAAAATCGTCCTTTTGACTTTTTAATGCACTTCCCTTGTACCCCTCAAGCTCTTTGGTTTTCTGAAGGAGTTCATCTTTATAGATTTCAGTCATCTCAGTAGATTTGATGAGAGCAGCTATGAATTCTTCAAAACTTTGAGTGAGCGTAGCGTTTGCCTTCTTTAATTGCTTTTGACTCTTTTTATTTTTAGTGACATCTTTTTGTAAAGTAGCAATTAAATTAGCAAGCGCAATACGTTCCTCTTCGTCATAGTCATTTGCATGTTGATCATCCTCAGACTCATTATTGCACATGTCTGATGAATCGGGTGTGGTATTGCTATCAACCGTTTCCATCATACATGTGTCATTAATGGCATTGGGTAGATCACTATGCTCAGGAATATCACCAAACACATTATATTCATCAGTAGTATGTACCTTATCGATTGGCTCAGTGTCAAAGATAGGGCCATTGTCATCTTCAGTGACTTTGAGAACTTCTTCAACCTTTTCCATGTACGAGTAATGTGCATCGAGCTCTTGATCAGAATCTTCATCATCAGTATCATCAAGCATTGCTCATTCCTCAGCTGACAATTTAACCCCTGCTTCCATTTTCTTGCATAGCAGCATCTTTTCCTTGTGATAGCTGGAGTCTCTAACCCTTTTCGGCTTCCTGCATTCCTTTTCTATATGCCCATAACCTTGGCAATTAAAACATTGAATCCCACTTTGCTGAACCACTTGACTTCCAACCGTTTCCCTATTCCCAGTAGCAGCAGCAATCCTCTGAGTATCATACTTGGCAGTTTGTCTATCATACCTTGCAGAACCCTCAACATGTGTTGGATTATGTCGATCATACCTAGAAGGACTTTCACCACGTCGACGTGTGTCATACCTTGGAGGACTCTCAACATATCGGTTCTTTGTGTTAGATGAAGTACGAAGATTGTTGTTGGTGGGTTTGTAGATTTTCTTGTAAGTCTTCATTATGAAAGCAATTTGTTGTTTCATCTCTCGGTTCTTTTGAGCTTGGTCTTCATCACTATCTTCTTCAGATGATGACTCAGATGGTGGTGATGGTGCTCTTGGCACTTTACCTCGAGATTTTTTGGATGACGAAGACTTAGATGATGTGGAATATCGTGGTGAAGATGATGTAGTGGAGTATGGCTTAGGATCACGAGAGTGATGATCTTGAACATGTTGTGTGGTAGTCACTAAAGCAAGTGGATTAGCCGTCTTGGCAACACGTTCAGCTCGAATCTCATTTGCTTCATTCTGAAATTGCTTCAAGATATCAAAGAGTCGATGATATGAGACCTCGTCTAACTTTTCTTGTTGTTTCACTAAAGTGACGAACCGTGTCCACCCTGGTTGAAGTTGTTGAAGAAATTGAACATTGAATTGCATGGTGGAGACTTGTAGATTATTTCTTGTCATGTCATTCATCATTTTATAGAACCTAGAGTAGTATGAATCAATTGATTCTCCATCCCTTGAAGTAAACTTGCCAAAATTCCAAAACAAGTTTGTTTTGACATCTTGTTTGTTGAGTGATTCTCCTTGTTGCAAGCGTTCAATCGCAGTCCACATTTCATGTGTTGTCGGGCATGCATCAACCGTGGAGTAAATATCATCTCCAATCCCACTTAAAACCATATAGATGGCTTCCTTCTCCGCATCATGCCAAACACAATTTTCAGGTGTGAGATCGGCTCTTGTTTCATCATGTTCACTTGCGGGTATTGGATCAGTGGTATCTGTGGCTGCTCTTGGAGGAATTGATATTTTCTTGAATACATATGGTCCATGAGTAATACATTTCCTCAAGGCATCACCATTGGGTCTTGTATCAAGATATCATATGAAACGTGATTGCCATTGAGCATACCGACCAGACACAAGCATTGGTGGTCTCTCTTTATTACCCGCCACCATGATATTGTTGTTTGTGACACGATACTCTTGAGTAGAATCCATATCTAGAAATTTGTAATCGATGAAGTGAAAATGGATCTTAAGTAGATGTGTTGTGATTGATATTGACGAGAAAAGATGTTGAAATCCCTTAAAAATAGTCTTCTCAAGAAACCAACAATTCTGAGGCGAAAAATCACTCGATGTTAAAAATTTTCAAAAATACAAATTTTCGAAAATAAGAGAAGATTTCGCAATGAGGTGTGTAATTACGCAATAGTAGATTAATTTCACAATCCCCAAAAATTTAAGATTCCGCAATTGCAAGATTCTGCAATGCACTAGAATACAATTTCACAATTCTTGAGTGAAGTACAATTTCGCAATCACTGAGTGAATAAATCCGCAATTCTTGAATAATTTCGCAATTGAGTGCAAAATCCGCAATTGAGTGCAAAATCCGCAATTCTTGAACAATTTCGCAATTGAATGCTAAATTCGCAATTGAGAGCAAAATCCGCAATTCTTGAACAAAAATCCGCAATGATGACCAAAATCCGCAATATGCACAAAATCAAGATTCCGCAATTAGTTAAAAATCACAAGATTTCGCAATTCCAAGTACAATTTCCGCAATTATCCAACAAATTTCGCAATATTTTTCGGATTCAATTTCGCAATTCAGGTGAAAGTTGCGAATTTAGAACAGATGATGCGAATTTGAAACAGAAGTTCCTAAAAAATAGGAACAAGGAAGAACTCTTTTGAAAAACGTGATTTCGCACCAAAAATCAAGCCAAACACCACCAAATTTCGTGTTTTTAACCGATCAAAGTAACCCAAATCACTACCACGCCTATGTAGATGATTTGTTTACTTACTAACACCACAAAACACAAAAAAACTTGATGATTCGAGCTATACAATCAAGAAAAACACACGAACACAATATGATAATTAAAACCAATCACGTATCTACCCGATGGCAATTGATACCAAATGTTGTCCCATCAATTTAGATGATTATAGATAGAAAATAGATGAAAAGAGATGGATTCCTAGAGAGAGAAAGTAGTGAGAGAAAGTAGAGAGAATAGATGATTAACTTTTAGAATATTAGATTAGGAAGTGAGAAAAATGAACAACATACCCTCCTAACATGCTAGGAGGGTATTATATATAGTCCACCCACATGCGGGCTTTAATGGGCTATATATTGGGCCGAGCTTGTCTTTTGGACTTTAATTAGTTTAAATCCAAGCCCGTAAACCACGACTAATTAACTACCTATTACAACGTTCTAATTAATGTTACAATAATAACCTATGACCGAGCATTCTTGTTTGACTCAATATTTTGAGGCTAAAAATTAATTGTATATTCCTCAAATGATTCAAGTAAAGAAATCACCGTTGCCTTTAGTTATGCCTTCAGTTATGCCAGTGTATGGATGATAACAAGGTACCATCACTAGTGATAATGCATGTTTTAATTTAAATTGTTCATATGATGTAAATTATGGTTTAATGTATAGATGTTGATTCATCTTCTGGTTTAATGTACAGACTTCAAGTATTAATGTGCAAGCCCACTGGTATTCAAGATATGTCATGTTGAAAGAAATGAATATTCATCTTCATCAGAAGAGTTAATTTCGTTGTGCTTATACTTATATTTTCCAATTGTACGATGGTTTGTCAGATCTGTAAATCGATGTTATTGCTTGTAATATGTTGTTATTTATTGTGTCATATCATGTATTTGTATTTAGATTGCTACAAGAGTTTTATGGAACTTAGTTTATTAGTGGAAAAAATGAGTTTTCACTAAGTTTGGGCATAGATAACATTTATCATCGGTGATAAATATAACGTTTATCACCGGTGATAGATGTAATGTTTATGACCGGTGATTTATGTAACGTTTATCACTGGTGATAAACGTACTGTTTATAAATGTAACGTTTATCACAAGTGATAGATGTAGCGTTCATCATCGGTGATAAATTTATTGGCATATATAAATTTAACATTTATCATCGGTATAAAACTGTTGATAAATGTAACATTTATCACTGGTGATAAATTTATCACCGGTGATAAATTTATCACCGGTGATAAATGTAACGTTCTTCACCGGTGATAAATTTATTGGCATATATAAATTTAACGTTTATCATCGGTGTAAAACCGTTGATAAATGTAACATTTATCACTCGTGATAAATTTATCACCGGTGATAAATGTAACGTTCATCACCGGTGATAAACCTATAAATGAAACGTGTATGACTGGTAGGGATAAATAAACGTTTATCACCGGTGATTTATGTTAACGTTTATCACCGGTGATAAATGTATAACCGATCATAAATGTAACGGTGATAAATTTATCACCGATGATAAACTTATCACCGGTGATAAATTTAACGTTCATCATCGATGATAAACTTAACGTTCAGCACCGTTGATAAACTTAACGTTCCATCACCAGTGATAAATTCATAAATGAAATATGTATCACTGGTAGTGATAAACCTTACATTTATCACCGGTGATAAATGTAACGTTTATCACCGGTGATAAATGTAACGTTTATCACCGGTGATAAATGTAACGTTTATCAACGGTGATAAATGTAACGTTTATCACCAGTGATAAATGTAACATTTATCAACCTGTAGTCACTTGTGTTTTAACACTGATCATCCTAATTGTAATATCACATGTGATAAATATAACATCAAGTTAAACTTTATGGATGATAAAAGATGTTAAAACACGGATGAATCTTAAAATATCACACAATTGATACAACTTTATTATAAAGCAATCACATCAAGAAAACGCATCAAAACAATTGAAGTTCAAGTAAAATTAAGGCTAAATAGTGTAACTAATAAGTAAAATTACATTATCATAAACTTAAAACATCATAGATACATAAGATACCATGTTAATAATTACAAAAAGAACAAAAAAGCTTGTTTGTTAAATTTTCTTAAGCTATTGAACCAATAGTCAAAGTTTTATGAGCTTGTCTATTGCGATAAAAAGGCACAAAACTCCTTGTACCTGAAAAGATAAAAATACTTTTAGAAACACATAGTGATAATGTATAAAGAAATATAAAGCAATGAAATATCCAAGTGATAAGGTTAAAAGGCATACGTTCAGTTGTAAACTCTACATAACCCGCAATCACCTCCTAATATGAGATAGATCATAGAAGCACTTACTCGTGGTATGTGAGCGACGATCCTTCATCTTAGTTCATTCGGATTGCACCTAAGGTGCATTTCTCTATCCCATAGCAGTACCACTACCACAACCACCACAAATCTTGCCACCACCCCAAGCACCTCCACTACTAGTTTTGCATACGCTTCCAGTAGCACAAACATGTTCGCTACTTCTAACAAAGATAGCTTGTACATACCTGCTAAACAATAACATGGAGATAGAAGTGAATGCCTCATTCTTCAAGGTGCTGCCAATTAAACCCAATTTCACTAGATGCACCTTAGGTCACATACCAAAAACTCATCTTATGGATTTCCTTGAGCACTCTTAACATAAATAATCGCCTGTTTGAAACCAAGAACCATAATAACACCCTACATTATACCTACAAAAACAAAATCCTAATCAATATCATATAAACCGAATAATACATTAGGTTTACAGCTCATTTGGGTATTTTAACAAACATGTTATGCGCAACAAATACTTGCAAGGACAATAACAGTTTACTCTCTCATAAGAAACCACCAAAATTACAATTATCTTCCACTCTATAATAACAAAGTTCAATTCTAGTTCCCAACACTCTAATTAGATCAAAACGTCTGTTAGATCATATTTATAAATTTTTATAAAAATAAGATTACTTACTTTTAAGGTGTTTGGGACGGATCTGGCGGTGGTGATGAGTTTAGAGGCGCCAGGTGGTGGTGTAGGTGACGTAGTCTGGTGCGATGGTAGCTAGTTAGTGGTAATGAGGATGAAGAGAAAAATGGTGATTAAGTATTTGGGGAAAGAGTAGGGAGGCACTCTAAACACACTTTAACTGTGTGAAAAAAAACCGAAAGCAAAATGAAAGAACTAAAGAAAAATCTGTGTATATTCGGACAAGTAAATAAGATTAATTAATTAAATCTTAGATTAATCCCCACCATCAGATCAAAGTTAAATGGAAGGTGGGGATTTGTCCCTTGAATTCCACCAAAAAACAAGGATGCAAAATAACTTTTCTCTATAGATTAATTTATCAAAACCTGCAGGGGAAAGGGAAACCAAATTTGTGACTCATTGACTTCGTTTACGTAGGCGCATAAGCAACGCTGAAAAATGGAAACTTTATGCAACACCTTGATTGTTCCAACTTTCCATTAAACTGTAGTGTTTTATTTCTTTTTGAAAATGGCAAGTTTTATCAAAAACATGCAAGTAGAGTTTCACTTAAAATGGTATTTTTAAATAAAGGATAAAAGATATAAAATACCATCTGTTGTGAATAGATAAAGAATAAGTGGTATTCTTATATTGATATATTAGAGAGGTTAGATACATGAGTATTTATAACATAAATATTAGGGTAAACCTTAGTTACTACATGGGCCATGGGCCTTATTCTAGACATCCACATATTATTCATAACACTCCCTCTTGGATGTCTCTATAGATAATACACTTTGAGAATGTTGCCTCGTTAAAAACCTTGTCAGGAAAACCCAGTGGGACAAAACCATGACTAAGGAAAAGAGTGCAACACGTATTATCTCCCTCTGATTACTACATCACTTAAGATCTTTAACTCGCCGCATTCCAATATTGTGAATAAGCTTCTTGAATGTTTAAGTAGGAAGTGCCTTGGTAAATAGATCCGCCAAATTGTAACTTGAACAAACTTGTTGAACTAGAATATGACCGCTCTTTTGTAAGTCACAAGTGAAACGAGCTTTGGTATCGCTTTTCATGTAACCTCCTTTGAGTTGAGCAATGCATGTTGCGTTATCTTCATACAAATTAAATCTGTTGGTGCCTCTTTATCTGAAGAAATACTACATGACCTGCGTATGTGCTGTATTACATTTCTTAAACAAACACATTCTCGACTTGCCTCATGGATTGCTACAATTTATGCCTGATTGAATGAAGTTGCTACAATTGTTTGCTTTACCGAACACCATGAAATCGCTATTCCTCTACTTGTAAAAACATATCTAGTTTGCGGCCGACCATTTTAAGGGTCAGACATATATCATGCATCTGCAAAATCAACTAAACTTGTATTTGATGGGTTAGAGTATAAACCCATATCTCTTGTTAAAAACCTTACTAGATAAACCCTAGTGGGACAAAAATCTAGTGAAGGAAAATAGTACATTAAATCCTTTATACGCTTAGGGATGTCGCCTCGTTAAAAACCTTGCCGAAAAACCCTGCGGGGACAAAACCATGGTCAAGGGAAAAAGAGTACAACACATATATTCTCCCCCTGATGATCACATTACTTAAGCTCACCGAGTCACTAAAATACACACTAAGGTGTATTAATAAAAGCATATGTATGAACACTATTTACACATATTCTTTGCATAATAAAACGTCATACATCTCGTTCAAATTTATCATCAAACTTTGCAAGTTATTTATTTCCAACAAGTATGACCCTTAGCAAAAATTGAATAGTTCATTTTCAAATGACATATCTCAATCGATATTGTGATCATCAACTCTATAAATAAAGAGAGTCTTTCTAACATCACGTGACTTCATAAATATGAGTGTTGTTTATCCACATAAAGATACAACTTTATCTTTAGTTTTCATAATGCATACATATTTCATCATTAAGATGTTCAATTTTGGAACTAAGACAAACTTTGTCGTTTGTTTAAAATTCAATTTCTATGCACTTAGTAGCCTTTATAACCATAACTTTTTATTTGGCACAATACTACACACTAAGGCGATTATAACATATATGCTCAAATCATTATTAGTTCAATACAATCAATATTGTTCTCGAGAACGTTTCTTATATGCCTTAAGCATTAATTATCTCTAGCATACTCCATGCATATTATATGCAATAATGAAATACCAATATTAGCTCTATTCATATATATCTTTTAGACGCATATCACTTATTATCACATTGCCAGACTTATACAATATTTATTGGATCCACCACATGTGAACATGTATCTACATGATATTTTCAAGTCTTTGAGAAATATACGTGTGCCATCATTTGCAACTTATGCATATTTTAATTTCGCTCTCATAAAGACTATTACGTATCCAATAAGTTTTATAAATAGATTGTAAGCTTCAACCAAATGTCTCATCACAAGAGACCTCCATTATTCATTATATTCTTGCGTCATTATTATTTTGGATATTCATCTATCCATGATCCTCACATTCACTTTGGCGCTATATTCTTTATTATCATTATCATTCACATTATAACTATATCTCTATCAACGTCGATTTATTTCTTTTCGATTCCACACTCTACTAGACATTGCATTTTATCATTTATTGAGATCTCATAGTATTTCATGTACCCAGGGTTTTCTCAGTTACCTTCATGTCTAGTTTCTCTTTAGGAGATTATCATGGGGTCTTTTATTACCTCGATTCGATCATCTTAATTTTCTTGCTCCATATTATCTCTTTAATCGAGGATTTTTATTTGGAATCGAATAGTCTATCATGTTGTAGACGTGCCATAGACTTACTACCAATCATTGGTTTTATTGTTGGGACACACATTTTAATTGGAGCACTAGCAGCGTTTGTGATCTAGTCACTTTATTTAGGTCACTAACCTTGTCTGGCAATTACTAGATATGGAATATAAATTGTCCCATGCACTTTATGTTCATATTCATTACTTGTGAGGATAAACTTTTCATTATCATAATTTATTCCAAATTTCTCGCTGCTCATTCTCTCCCTGAATGAGTTATCATTCTTAACATCCCATTTTGTTCGTTATGGTGGACTTACTATGATATATATCACAGATTTCAGTATCTATTATGGGAACTATATGGTTTGTGAACATAACCATTATAACGGGAGGATTCATTATTGTTGGCAAGATGCGAATTCATGTGTTCATATGTAATAAATTGCCCCATAAACCATAACTCTTGTTCTCATAATTATAAGCTTTACAATCAACTGAAGACATTTTATAAACGTTTCAACAAAAGAAATTCGTGTTCGAATATGGGCTATATAAATTTCAACACGTATTTCAATAATCGCCCAAAAGTTTTAAGCATTCACCACTGTTCTCAATAATCATATTTGGAAAATGACGCTCACATCGAGCCACTAATCACGCCAACTTGAAGTTGCGTATTTGATGATCATTTTGACGATGCATCGATTTATAACTCAAAATGATCCACATTAGACATGTATAGGCTTACATACATGCTTTTTTTTATGTTTTACAAAACTTCAAGGAATGAGTCCTTATTTATATATAGTGGTGATAACTAATAAGTAATGAACTTTCTTTGAGAATAATAAAATAATCAAAATCATCTTTGAAGAAACTCATGGTCCTTCTGTAACTTTCGCATCACATTGACCCGGGATGGTACAACCGGTCATGCCAATTACCATAACAATTTTGGCTCATAAACTTACATGTTATGGCCACATGTGCTTCAATTGCACCTTACATATAAATACCGAATTATATGAAGTATTTAACTTCTAATTGATTTACATGAGCTATGCGTAGCTTCTCATAATCATGTTAATATTCAAATTAGCGATGAAATTATGAAGCATATACTATACTAAAAATTTGCACTATTTGTTAAACGCGTATATGTCATTGATCAATTAGTCATTTCTCATAATGTTAGCGATAAAAAAAATGAGCGCACACATAACTAATTGAACATTTAGAATTGTTTTTTAGAGCTACAAAAGCATGTACACATTAATATTATTACGGCACATATAACAAAAAAAAAATCACTTTTGTCATCCTTTTCATCATACTCTAATTATCTTAAATACTTACTAATAAAAATTCTTCTAGAGCTAGTCATTAAACTTGAGGTTAGATTATTTCAAGATTTTATATGTATATATGTTTCTTTTAAATCTGAAACATTTTCCACTGATAGTTAAGTTAATATTTTTTTGACAAATTAATGTACTAGTATAATTCAGTTTGAGAACACAAAGGATACTAGAAAAAAAACGATGTAAAGTATATTTTTTTAGAAGAGATTTCCTCTTACAAATCTAATGTCAACAAACAAAGTAAATTATCACGTCAATAAGATACTAAATTATATGTAACCAGTACCTTAATAGATGTACCATATATTTAACGGGTCTTTCACCGTTAGATATTCTCGGTTATGATCCCCGTTGAGACAATGATCATGAATACCGTTGTTTTACTCTTGCAAAAATGAACACTTGAGGTTGTTACCATGTTATTTGATGGCTAAATTAATTAACCATGTTCACAATAAACTAGATACCATCATAGACATATATGCTAAATGGATATTTATAAAAATCCAACATCGCTCGATTATTTTGTGATTCTTGTAAAGCCTTCGAAAATAATTAAGTAGAGAACATGTAGTTCGTCATGAACATATGTTCTAATAACACTTTAGCAAAGTTCGAAAGTTATTCTATTGGATTCTTTTATAAGAATCATGATTGTATATTAAAACAATAACATGAGGTTATTGTATTTGATTCTATTTACTGTTGTTTAACTTGAAGTTTTATAATAGAATCATAACATGAGGTTATGCTAACTTTTTATTCGATTCTCTTGAGGAGATCACAATAGATCTTGAGGATCTGAGTGTAATATAAAAAAATATATTGATGTCAGTTTATTCAACTCTTTTGAATGCATCACAATAAACATAAGATTTTATTTTTCTTCATATAACATTTTAAGTGATCAAGTAAGGGGGTGTTTGGGATTGATTATTAAAAATAGATTATGCGTTTTAAAAACGGATAATCAAATAATCAGTGTTTACAAAACGTAGATATAAAATTTAGTATTTGAATTTGATTATGTTGTATAATATCGAAATAATAAGATAGTTTATGTTAAGGGAATGTCAAATGACTAAAACAAAATTTGTTATTATGAACTTGTGGATGACAAAAGGTGCACACTATCATCTACAATGAGCAATACAGTAATTTTAAGAAAACAAAAACTACGTTCTTGAAAAAGCATGTCCCCACATGCAGTTCCAAAACCACGTTTTCAAGGCCATAAAACGTGAATAATTGATTATTAGTTATTATTTGCCAAACACCTAAAAGTAATTATTCATGTCTCCCAACCGCATTAATCAAATAATCCACATCCAAACGCATACCCAAACACCCTCTAAGTCGATGTAAATCGTAGAATAAAACAACAAATTTATGGTGATGTGTATAGTAGTAGCCAAATTAAAACAAATAAATAACTATGCATGGCCATTAGCCTTGGAATTTATGCCCCATGATACGCGAAGAACCATAATGTTTTAATGGAGATAATTTTGTCCATTAATTTTAGTGCAAGGATACTAAGATTTTCAAGATAATTATATAGATGCAGTTAAAAAAAATGTTTCTTAACAAAGAAATTTATAGTCAAATCCATACGGCATGGGAAAACAATTATCTTTTTTTTATGTAGGAACTATTATCCAAAACACTAAAATCTAATTTTTTAATACTGTTGCTATATATTTAGATAAAAGATTTGTATTTTAATAAGGATGCCATATCTCCCATATATACATGCAAACAAAACTAGTAAAATATATTTTAAAATATTTTGTTTTCATATAGGTTGTAAGTTACTAGTTTACTTTTGGAGATTTCGACCAAAAGTTAAATTTTTTTGCCAAAGAGAATATTTTATCACAAAACAAAAAAATGGTAAATGTAACTTCGAATAAAAATCTTTTTATAATATGAAACATTAAAAAAATGTACGAAAAGCAAATCAACAAAAGCATTGAAGATTAGCAGAAAAAAATAGTTATTCAACATAGCAATAAGGAAAATTGACATATCACACAAGGGCGGACCCACATGGGAGCCGTGTGTGTCACGAGGTATACCTTAGTTTAAGTCACGAAGAGTAAATTCTTTATAAAATAGATATATTCTCGACACATGTAACATCCATTTTTACCTAATGTGAGACATATTTAATACTAATAATCATACAAAATATTTATGCAATACTCGATTATAAATCCGGATCCGCCTATAATATCGCATACTATAATAACAGATCTAATAACAACAAGTCATACTACAACAGATCTGGTGATTATAAATCAAACAAAAACAAGACACGGAAATAAACCAATCGAAGCAGACATATGGAAAATATCATCTTAATATAGCACATATTAACACATATATTGAATAACAATAGTACTCAAATCAAGTGTTAAAATCATTATTAAAAAAACATGTACGTCAAAATTATTGTTAAAAATCATAGACATCAAAGTCATTGTTAAATTCATATACGTCAAATCATGCATGTATATTAGAAATCATGCATGCACATAGATAAATCAAGTGCATATTGTAGATGTACATAAAAAATTAATTAACATAGGATGCATATATTTAATAGATCATATTAAACTAAAAGCTATTAAATGTAAAATTGATATATTAAACGTAAAGCAGTTGAATATTAATTCATAGATCAAAGACTGAAAAACACACCAGTAGTGTTAGACAGAAGAGAAAAATAAAGCCAAAACTCAACTTTTAGAGCGTGCTGATAACGTGTAGTGAATAGATAAAGAATAAGTGGTATTCTTCTATTGCTATATTAGAGAGGTTAGATACAAGGAGTATTTATAAGATAAATATTAGGGTAAACCTTAGTTACTACATGGTCCATGGGCCTTATTCTAGACATCCACATATTATTCATAACAGCATCTCAATTATTGATTTGTGCCCACATTGAACACTTACTATTTTATCTCGTGACTTTACCATGGAACTTTCAAATATGTTTCGATTATACCAATATTAGCATGAAATGACTATATTACCCTTGTGAATGACTAATATACCCTTTGTGTTGAGCCTAGTTCATCGACATACTATCAAACCTGGGCATAAAATACAAAGAATTCATGAACATAGGCATAATAAAGACTCCATAAATCAAATTCAAATGCTTAAAATTATATATCTGCAATAACTTTTGCATTTGGCTAGCGCAAACGTAAAAGATAGTATTTTAATTATGGTCTAAAACTCCAAAAATCAGATTTGCAGAAACATATGTTCAGTTACTATTGTGTCGCCCACTCTCTCCACTTATCCATATGAAGAGTCCTCCGATCTGTTCATTCCATAATTCATTCCATAATTTTTTATAATTCCCGTATATACAATATAATTAAAATCGACTGGTTTCATATGGGTTAAAATTGTTACCCCTAGTTACCTTTTTGTTTTGTTTCTTGATGTTGATGCATTTCTGATCTAGTGGTGTTTCTAGATTGTTTCAGATCGGGTGGCAGATCTAGCAACAGAATCGTCACCACTGTTTGACAAAAGCTTTAATCATGATCAAGATCTTATCTGGTCACTAACACCTCCCGATCCAAATAGCTAACCAGGCACACCACCAAACATCAAAAATCAGTTTAAACAAGAACACATAATAACTCCGGTGACATGGTTGTTGTGGTCTGATGAGACGGTGGTGGTTCCCGAAAGGTTTTCCGGTGGCATAACATATCAGAAAACAACTGTTGCTTTCCGGCGACATGTAAGACGGGGTTTGCATCAAGGATTGGTCGTTAAGATCCGTCGGAGGAGGTTCATCGATGGTTGCTATGGTGGTTAACAAGAAATGATAGTAAAGTTTTTTTAATATATGTGTGAGATAAATTGTCACAGTAGGTCAAATTGAAAGTGACACACTCTTGTTGTTACTTCATTATTTTGCGAGTTTCTGTTACTTTCAATTATTGGTGGTATCAAATGTGTGTAACCCTTAATAGTATCAATAATTATTTGCAACCACATATTCGTATTTTTGGATAATTAGTTAAAAAAATTTGTTAATTCGTATTTTCAATGAAAGAACTGTAATGGAGGAGAGTGAGATGCGATGGCAATAAATGTAATATGTTAAAGAAGATAGGGGTAATATAGTCATTTCAAGCTAATAATGGTATATTATGAACAAATTTGAAAGTACAATGGTAAAGTCACGAGATAAAATAGTAAGTGTTTAATGTCGGCACAAATCAATAAGTAAGATGGTATTTTACAGCTTTTACCCTTAAATAAATATGACAAGTATTTGAGAAGAGTTATTTTGGATATCATACTCTTTTTTGGATATAAGAGGACTCATCCCCACCATCTATCTCATTTTCGTTTAATGGATAAATTAAATATTTTTTATTTTTCACCTATTTTTTATAATTTAATTATCTCTTTAACCGTTAAGTATTAAACGAAAATAATTATACCATCGCGAAGAGTGTTTAGTTATCTTTCTACCAATATGCATTATGATATACTTTCGAAGAAAAAAATCGTTTTTTTTCTTCTTGTTAAAATTTACGTGAAATATCATATATGATAATACTGTTTCATCATATATGATAACAATGTTAAATCATATATGATATGGGTTTCTATCATATATGATAGTTTATATCATATATGATACTGGTCATACATCATATATGATATTAGTATCATATATGATAATTTTCGAAAACGTGAAAAAAATGAAGAAATTTTTTTATCGAAAGTGTATCATATATCACATCTATAGAAAGATAATTCAATGCTCTTCGTAACGATTTGTTTTTTTTTTTTCGTATAACGATTAACGGTTTAAGAGATATTAAAAAAGAGGTTGAAAATATATTTTGTGTTTAATTTTATTCATTGGATTAAAATAAGATAGATGGTGGAGATGAGTCCCCTCATATCCAAAGAAAAGTATGGTATCCAAATGAACTTAAATCAAAGTATTTGAGTTTGTATATGATTAAAGTTGGAGTCAGGTTATTTTGGATCTCTTGTATCTTTTGGATACAAGGGGACTCATCCAAGTCGTCCATCACATTTCATCCAACAGTCCAGATTAAAAAAAACGGAGGGGTATTTCAGTTATTTTACCCCTCCCACCTAACACCACCTCCCTCATTAGATAGAACTATCTTACGTCTTTTTTTTTCTCTCAAAAACACACAAACACATACTTGATCAAATCCTTGATCCAAAACACGAATTAATCCATCTTCGATCTATTATATCATGATCTATTTCGTATTAAATCATCCCCGTCTACAATTTATTAAAATTAGGTAATATCATCAATATCTATATATTTTTTAGCTTATTTGATGTAAATAAGCTTATTTTTTAAGCTTATTCGACATGAATTTATATAGTAGTTTAGATTTGATGTGAATAAGATGATAGCTTTTTTAGCCTATGAATTTATTTATTTTCAATTTATTTTGATGTGATTATGGATGTGTTAACTTATTTGATGTGTTATAATTAAGCTTATTTGATGTGTTATAATTAAGCTTATTGTGAATAAGCTTATTAGAAGAATTGTATGAATATTAGAATATAGTTATGTGTATAAGCTTGTAAATTGAGTTTCTTGAAGCTGTATGATAAGCATAAGACGAGGTATGTGAACAAGCTTATTATGAGAGTTGTAATGAAGTTGTAAGCTATATTGAACATATGTATCAAATATGATACCTCAGTACATCATATATGATAAAGTACATCATATATGATATATGGAATAAGTATCATATATGATAATATGATAATGTGCTTGAAAATAAAATACGAGCAACTCTGTGATCTCCTGGTGTATTGAACAGATGTATCAAATATGATACCTCAATACATCATATAATAAAATTTATCATATATGATATATGAAGGTATCATTTATGATAATATAATAATATTTGATAATTTGGTTGAAATTTAGCTTCTGTAATATATCTTATTTGATAATCTGGTTGAAACTAAAACTAATTTTTTTATTTGTGTAGTGAATATTATTTTCGATGCACTTTGAAGAAGTCAGATCATCTGAAGGCCAAAGAAATGAACATAAAAAGCAACAATCATCAAACCAAAAAGTGAGTTACAAAAGACATTGTTTTAGTCATTTGACTTGTTTATATTTTAGTAATTTGTGTATGATGTTGTAATGCTTTAACTTTGTAATGCTACTAAATTATTGACTTTTTTTGTTGAATATGAAAATGGCGAAATATTTGCGGATGTAACCTTCGGATAATATGCCTATTTTGTTGATGTTTTTATCAATTGAAGCATAGTTTTTTTTACATTTTTGTTAATATCATATATGATACTGAAATATCATATATGATAATCCATGTAACTCCTAAATTATGCCATATATGATACTACATTATCATATATGATCATGCATTATCATATATGATACTCAATTTTTTTTATAGATTAAACAATGGCTCTGCTGAATTCATGATTAGAACAAAGAGTATGTTGGATTCTTGATTAAGCACATGTTCAGTAAATAAAAAGAGTACTTTTGAAAGTAACATATATGATAATTCAAACATAACGTATTTACATATGTTAAACACTTAGTTATGATCAAAAGATAAAAAAACAAAATAATCTATTAAATTCATGATTAACACAAAATATATTCTTATTATTGAAACTATTATTCTTCTTCTTTAATCGGTAATTCTTCAATTTCAACGAAATCTATTTTTTTCTTGAATAACTTCCTCCAGGCTCACCCCGAATTAATGATGATAATTTAACATATTTGTGCACGTGTTCGCACATTCTAGTATCTCTCTCTTCTCGTTGTTGTGTTCGCACATTCTGCATTTATACAAGACAAGAAAAGAGTTTTACGGTCAAGCTATATACAATACGTTAAAAGTGAAAAAGTCATGTACAATATCAGATATGATAGAATATAGGTTTGAAGAGCTTAAAAAGATTTCTGGAAATTGGTCATGCAACTCTTGTTTTTTCTTCTGGTTTGTTAGATATATCATATATGATACATCATATATCATATATGATATACCGATCATATATCCTATATCATATATCTATCATATATGATAATATAAGGTATCATATATGATAACCAAGGTTAATTCATCTTACATCAGCAACATTATAAAACATAATAATACAACTTATTGACATGGTCATAAGCTTACTCATAACTCTCTTATTTAAAGAATCTGATAATTCATTAAAGGGAAAATCACTAAAAAATGTAGTAAACTTACCACTTTTAATGGTTGAATGTACTAAACTAATTTTTTTCTCATCGTGTGTAATAAACTTTTTAATTTCGATCATTGTGTGTATTTTGAGACGATTTTGCATTGTAAATTACTATTTTATCCTTCAAAATTTAACAAAAGCAGGGGTAAAATGGTCACAAAATATACACAATGATAAGAATTTAAAAGTTTAATACACACAATGAGAAAAAATAAGTTTAGTACACATAATAATAAAAAGTGGTAAGTTTATTATATTTTTATGTGATTTTCCCTTCATTAAAATAAGCTAGCTTATAATCTAACAAAATAAATTCAAATCATCTAATTAACAACCTTATTCATAACTCTCATCTAATTCAAAATCTTATTCATAAGCTTATTTAAACAAATCAACTTATTCATATAAATAACATAATAAGCTAGCTTATAATCAACTTATTCAAATCTATATCAAATAATTCATTCAATATAAGCTAACTGAATGCTTATATATTCGAATGATGATAATAAGTGAAATAAGAAAAGATTTTAACCTGATGATGGATGGATTCATAATGAATCCGTGATTGATTTATGTTGATAGATTCGTGATGAATCTGTGATGGGTTCATAATCATCGATCCAGATTGGTGATGGATTAGTCATGATGGATCGGTGATGTTAGAGAGTTTGTAGAGAGAGAAATTAGATCGGGGGTAGAGAGAGACCGTATGTGTTTTTTATGAGAAAAAAAGAAAAAGAAAAATGGCTTATATAGTGGTCGTGCGAAATGACATAAAAACTCCTGCAATGTAAAATGAGGATTTAATCTCAGCAATTAGATGGTAGGGAGATGGAGGGTGGGGATGAGTCCCGCTATATCTTAGATAACTTTAGTATCCAATGAACTTAAATCTTAAAGTTGAATAAAGTTTAGTTACATAAATCATACATCCGTGTGAATAAATTTTAAATCGTATATATAATAGTTGCAAATAAAAATTTATATTTTTTGTGTGAAATATTTCAAAACTTCTCTAAGTATGAACTTTTTGTACTTAACTGATATTTGTAAAAATTTTCTTAGAAAAATGTTACATAGACCTAATCCGTATGCCTAAAAAGAGGCTTAATCATAAGATTGAGACAAGTGTCGCAATAAAAAGCTGAGAGTAAGAAAGAGAAAATATGAAATAGTGGGCCCCTGCATTTCACCAATCACAACCCGACACTATATGAGTAGTGATTTGTACACTCTTCAAATTAATTGACACACTTTAAATTAGTGTGTCTTGACACATATACCCTTATAAATGAAACATGACAAGAAGTGAACCGATGGTATCTACGTCAAAACACACTAATTTTGAGTGTCTCAATAAATATGAGTGTGCAAATCATATTGTTGCGAATTAATAATATACCATATTGTTGAGAACGAAAACCTAGTTTTTTTTACGTTTTATTAGCGTTACAATTACAGTTTATCGAAAAAAATTATTGATAGTTGAGATTTTATCGAAACTAAAAACTTGTTGTTATGCGGTTGGTGTGTAATGAAAGCTTTAAAATTTATTATATTTCAGTGTTACTAATTATTAAACACACGGGTAAAATATTACCCTCGTATATAGTATAGCTTTTTTTTTACGATAATACCATGTCATTCGCAGAGACTTTGTTTTTTTATCAACTAGTTTTTCAAATATGAGTAAGCAAATAAATAAACTTGTAAGATGAAATTAATATTAAAAAAATATGACTATTTGAATAGTTTCTATATCACTTAGTTCTAATGTCGATGATATGATGATGATCTTAAATATAAAAAAGTTTGTTAATTACAAAAAGTTGTATCCGTCAAAGAATCGTTTCACATTTTAACTTGGTAACTCAAGACTTATGTTTGATGATTAAGCAAAAGGCGTTTTTACGACTTGAACTGAATCATTATAAAACCTAACCTTATTAGTTTTTCCCTTGTAATTAGTGTTATACTTAATAATGAAAAGTATAAATCTAACTGATGGTAAAGTAATGTATTAAAATACAATTATATAACGAATAAAAAATAAAAGATTTTTCAACGTTTAACTCTTATTATTCAAAGAATTATACCTATTGCATGCGAAACTACAATATGGATTGAATAGACAATGTGTGTTTTGGTGATCTCCTTACTAACGAACTATATAAATCCTAACGATTAATATGTTCGACGATTAAGTCAACATGAGTTTATAACTTAAGTGCTTTCTATCGTATTTGAATGAGAGAATTCGTTTGTGAATGTCTAAGCATTAAGCGCACAAACTTAATTTTCTCTTTTATAAGGCATCCAATTTATAGACGTAAGTGATAGGTGTGTAAACACCCATCTTTTCTACCACTTAATTACAATAATAACCGGACCAAAACGTGTATTTTATGTCTTTTATGTCGGAATTATGCGTGGTTTGTGTTTTTGTTGTGATTTAGGATGAAAAGGTGAAAAGTGGAGAAAACACGGACATTCACGGGCATTTACCGACTTTTATTGAAGAAAAGAATGAAAGACGGAGTCGAGAAATCAAGAGTGGAAAAAGAACGGAAGTCCAAGACCAATTCTGAAGATTTATCGAAGAAAAAGTCAAAAGACGGAAGTTTATCAAAAGTCGAGAAACTCAAGTCTATTTTATTGAAGAAATTAAAGACGAGTTCAAAAGATATCCCGAGCCACAAGTCCTTAAAGTCCAAATTTAAAAGAAAGATTAGAAGAAAAGGACTAATGATGCAATTAATGAAGATTAAATGAAGGAGGGACTTAATCCCGCAATTAACAAGAAATGAAGGAGGGAAGGAAGCTTCCTTAATCCTCCCCTATAAATAGTTTAGATTGTTAAGCATTTGTTTTTGTTGGCTAACTTGACAAATTAGCTCTTCCACATTTATTTTATGCACATTTAAATACTTGTCATTTAATTACCTTGTCTTGCACCTTAATTACCATTTAATTCAAGTAAGTTTTTCTTTTTAATTCTTGTCAAGCTTTATCTTTATCTTGTTAATCTCATTCTTCCTTTCTTTACCTTGTGTTGATTTGTTTATGTTCATGTTCTTAATTTTGGTTGATTAATTTAAGTGGGTTTTGATTATTTTGATCTTTATTGTTTGATTTGTTGTTTTGGATTGATTGTTTATGTTTATTAGATGTTTTGTTACTAGTTTGGTTTAATCTTTTTGTTGATTTGGTTGAGTTTTTGTTGGATTCGTATCTTTTTAGCTTTCCTTGTTCTTCGGATCTCTCTTACTGTTCTTGCCCAGAATCGTGCCAGCCAACATTCCGAATAGGAGTTTACCAGATTTATTCCGAGTAAAGACTTTCGTTGGGAGACTATTCGGAATATTCATTATTCCGAATAGAGGTTGTTTTCCGAATAGACCTGTTATTCCGAATAGGGGGATATTCCGTGTAGGACAAACTTTCCGAATAGAAGCTATATTCCGAATAGGCCTGAGCATTCCGAATAACACGTTTTTCCGCATAGGGAAGTATATTCCGAATAGGAGGGATTTTCCGCATAAAGCACTTTTCCGAATAGACCAAACATTCCGAATAGAACTTTATTCCGAATAGGGACAGATATTCCGAGTAGAGAAATATTCCGAATAGGAGGATTATTCCGAATAGGGTTTTGTTTTCCGCATAAGGAATTATTCCGAATAGGGCACCTTTTTCCGAATAGTGACAGTATTCCGCATAGGGGTTTTATTCCGGATAGGGACTATTTATTTTCATTTTAGCATTTAATTTCGAGCTTTACTTTTCCTACCTTTTTAGTTTTAGTTGTGTTTTAAGTTTGCCTTAGTTAGATTTAAGTTTGCGTTATTTACTTAATTGCCCTTTAGTTTTAGTCTTGCTTTTAAATACTTGCACTTATTTTAATTAGACTTAGATTTATTTTAATTGCACCTTTACTTTAATTGTTTTGCACCTTTTATTTTCAAAACTACAACGACACATCTTTGTTCCACCAAAGTTCAACTGAGTCACACATTAAACATCAAGTTTTTCAATTCGAAGAGACATACTTAAACGAATCTTTTTAACTGAGTAAAATCTCAGTTATCAAATGGCGCCGCTGCCGGCTCTTTTCGTAAAGATCAACTGTTTTCTGTGAGAGACACGTTGCTTTTTGGGATCCGTTCACTTGTGAACGTTATTTTTCTTGCATAAAAAAAATTCAAAAAATCATAAAAAATTAAAAATTGATAAAAATCCATAAAAATTTAAAATTTCAAAAATCCAAAAAGATTTTATCTTTCTTGTGTATATATATTGTCTTTGTGTTTGGTTTTGTTTTCCTTTGCATTTTAAGGTGTATGCGTACTAGATCTTCTAATTATCAAGAGCCCGAGCCTCAAGAAGATTTAGATATGGCAGGTGTTAACAACAACAACATTCCACCGAACCTGAATAATAATAACAACAATGCTCTTCCACAGCCCGATCTTCGGACCATGGAGGAACTTTGTCAACCAACAATGTTTGGACGAGGAGGACCGATTGCGCCGATGCAAATCAACGCTCCTGAGTTTTCGTTGAAGCACCACATGATTCAGCAAGTACAAACAAACCCATTTAGAGGATTGCCTGATGATGATGCCAACAAACACCTCGACAAGTTCATTACAATCACCCAAAGCATGAAGTTGCCTGGTGCCACAATGGATGTTCTCCGCTTACAACTTTTCCCACATACTCTATCACATCATGCCGAGAAATGGTTTGATCGTCTCCCGAAGAATTCTATTCACACTTGGGATGACATGACTCAACGCTTTTTGTCGCGCTACTTTCCACCATCCATGGTCACAAGCCTTCGCAACCAGATCAGCGGTTTCATGCAAGATCCCGATGAATCTCTTTTTGATGCATGGGAGAGATATAATGTCTTGATCGACCGTTGTCCAAACCACAACATGCTTCCGGTCACCTTGATCGATACTTTCTACAACGGATTGACTTTTCGAGATCGTGATACGATCAATGCAGCCGCCGGTGGCACATTCATGAAACGGAGACCCGAGGAGTGTAGAGAGTTAATTGAAAACATGACTACTCATCATAAGAACTAGGATTCCTCTGCTTCTTCTAGAAACAACACGAGAGTCAATGTTTCTTCTACCTCAGCAAACCCTGAGATGACCGAACTCACCCGCATGATGGCCGAAATGAGCAAAAGCATTACGCTTCTCGCTTCAAACCAACAACAACAACAAGTTAAAGCGGTTGCTAATCCTTGTGAAACATGTGGCGGTCCTCACTCATACACCGATTGTCCTTCGACACAAGGAAATCCGAAAAATGTGTATGCAGCTTACGGTAATTATTCACCGGAAAATTACCAAGCTAGACAACAAGGGGATAGAAATCTGCTGAGCTACCGTTCCAACAACTACCTTTCACCTGGTTTTTCTCCTCAAAACCAAAACCCCGCAAACAACTACAATAGAAGCAACCAAATCCCACCTCGTGCTTCTAACCCTTATCAACCACCCACCCAACAACACCCACCCATTAATCCCGATGTTGACACAATCATGAGAACTCAAGGTGAGCAAATCAAGAATCTACAGAGCCAAATAATTAATTTGAAAGGAGATATCTTGAAGCAAGGTAATGACATCAGAACTGAGGTTCGTGATAATCTTCAATCCTCTTTCATCACTCAAACAACTAAATTGAAGAATCTGTTGGCTAGTTTCTTGCCCGAAGCTCAACCTTCTTCTTCTTCGGGTTCTCTACCTTCAAACACCGTCACCAATCCGCGAGCTAATGTGAGTGCTATAACTACGCGTAGTGGAATTACCATTGTCAATCCACCTGATTCACCACCATCATCTACACCTCCTCCACCATCATATATCCCTACTCCTCTTACACTTAGTGATAGTACACCATTACCGTCTCCGCCTCGTCATGACGATGTATCTCGGAAGGACCCTTCAACATCACAACCTTCACCACCTACACCTTCACCTAACCCTTATCAACCCAGAATCCCATACCCTTCTCGCATAGGCAAGACCAATGATCTAACCAAAAATGATTGTCAAGTATCGAAATATGTGGATATGCTATCTAAAATGACCATCAACATTAGCCTTGTTGAAGCACTTTGCCACATGCCGAAATTTGTCAAAGCATTCAAGGAATTGCTTAGCAAGAAGGAGAAGCTGATTGAACTCGCCAACACACGATTAAATGAAAACTGTTCTGCAGTCCTTCTTAGAGAACTTCCAGAAAAGCTTGGAGATCCCGGTCGTTTTGTGTTGCCTTGCGTGTTCAACAAAACTGAAGAATTTACTGCCCTTGCTGATCTCGGGGCTAGTATTAATTTGATGCCACTCAGTGTTTGGAAAACACTATCATTGCCCGACCTCATTCCAACAAAGATGACTCTCGAACTTGCAAACCGCACTCTCGCTTACCCCGTTGGTATAGCCGAAGATGTGTTTCTTAAAGTTGGCACATTTACCTTCCCGGTCGATTTCGTCGTAGTTGATTATGAAATGGACCCTCGTATTCCTTTAATACTTGGTCGGCCATTCTTGAGAACCGGACGTGCTTTAATAGATGTGGCCGAAGGTGAGTTAATCTTACGAGTCGGGGATGATTCTAAAGTTTTTAAAATGGGGAAGCTTACCGGCAAATCCTTTGGAGGCCGAGAATCAGTGAATATGATCAATGTGCTCGATGACTTTACCGTCTATGACAATCCTCTATTCGAGTCTTCCAATGATAATCCACTCTTTGAAGATAATGTGGATGATTCTCTCCCTACTTTGGACGCTTCTCCCATTTATGATTCTCAACCGGTCTTTGATGCTTATGATGATGATAATTCTAGCTCAGATTCGGATGATTTTGATTGTACTTCTGAGTATCCCGAGCTGCCCACATATGATGATTTTGATGAAGCTGATACTCTCTCGAGTGATTCTTCACATGATGAAGATCTTCCGCCATCACTCGATCCTACTTTGGACGATTACTCATTCGAGGAAGATTTCTCTGAATTTCTCAACACATACTTCCCTCATGAGAGTGATGCACCTCCTTTGGACTTTGAAGATTATCGTCTTGATCCTACTTTGGATTTGAAGAGCATTTTGTCCAAGGAGAAGAAACCGGTTGACACCGAAATCCGTTGCACTTATGATTTGACACCTCTTTGTCCCACTTCTGAGGACGAGGTTGTGCTTCTTTGCGGATCTTCTTCACACTCGGCTGAGCCTGAGTGTTATTTTCCCTTAAAGGAAAAGGTGTTCGATCCCGGTATTGAAGTCTTTAAGCCATCTCAGTATCCACCTGATGAAATAAAAGGAAAAATCTTTGGAACCATTGAAGACATGCTTGCACCGCTTCGTACTTGCTTCCACCATGCCCCATCCCTGCTTAAGGGAATCTTGCCACTTCTCGTTTGGCTTGCCTTGTTCGCCTTAAGCTCGTGCTTATTGATGGATGAAAACTATGTCTTTGATCCTGGTGGATTTGTTTCATGCTACTTCCGTTGATGATCAAGGTCGAGTCAGGCTCACGACTCGGTTAACAAAAACCAAGCGCTTCTTGGGAGGCAACCCATGCATCTATCTTTTCGATTTCTTTACCATAAGTGTAGGGGGGACCCTTTGGATTGCTATTTCCTCTCCTCACTTCTTAATCAGGGATTCGAGCTTCAATGATCCACTCTTGATGATTCTTGACGACCCGTGATTCCGTGTTCTACTTCTTCCCGGTTATATCCTAAACTCTTTTCGATTCACTATTTTATATTTTCTCAATATTAAAATAGGAATCTTTTTAGTTGTCCTTTCCTTAGCGAGATTTAAACAACGTGCACAATGTCCTAAGTGTAGGGGAGTTTACTCCCACATGCTTAAACATTGAGGACAATGTTTATCTTAAGTGTAGGGGGGACTTCTATCGAAGTTAAGTGATCTTTTCCTTGTATTTGTCCTCATTTTAACCGGAAAATCAATTTTTCGACATTTTTCAAATTTTTTGATCTATATTGGCCTATTAGTTTTTACCTTTGTATAGTTATTTTCTTTCTTTGCTAGAATAAATGTTTAATAAGTGGTTTTAATTTTCAAACGTTGTGAATCTTTTGACTCAATCCGAGTTTACTCTAGCTAGTATCCTTAACGTGTTTAAGTCAAGTTTTGCTAGGCTTTTATATAGGGAGCTATAAAACGCGAAAGTCTTAACTCTCACGGGTTAAGAACAAGAACTTTTCGCAAGTTCCTATAATTGATCCTAGAGAGTCGTTTATCAAGGGAACTTTAAGATGCAATTTCTAAACTTGAAAAAGTCTAAGAATTTGCAAGATCCTATAGGCGACTCGAAAACCCAAAACTCTGATTTAATAGACTAAGTATCCACGAGTCTCATTACTTGAGATTTTAAACTGTGGAGAACGAGAGATGATAGAGCCAATTATAAGTCGGTATTCTTTCGTGAATTTATGTGAGTTAATTATGAGCCTATTCTCCCATCGCTTGCTAATAAATTTATCTGCTAATAAATAAGGTTGTACGATTTGAGAAGTTACTTAGCTTCTAGCCCCAGATCGTTTAAAAGTTGCTCGGTAATGACGAGAGTTCATAGCCAAGGCATAACTTATGAAGCGGGGCGCGAAGATTGACGAGTCCGAAAAGGCCCTAACAAGGCATGAGGGCTATGTTTTGTTGCTAAAGATCCAAAAGTGATGTGAAGAATCATTTATCAAAAATCAATATGAAGGATCGAGACACACGACGAAAAGCAAAAAACTCCCAAAAAGTCATGGAGAAGTGTATCCGAAAAGACCCTAACAAGGTATGAGGATAAATAGATCCAAGTCAATAAAGGAGGCGGATCGTTGTATATCAAAATCCAAAATAAAGATTGGAGAAAAATGAAGAAGTCGTGGTCCATATATGAAGAATCTCTCAAAAATCCCAAGTGAAGAAATTCCAATCATGAAGAGAAGACCATTATTTCATGAACGTCTCTCAAGATTTGAAGTATGAAGTCGCTGCCAAATATCGGCCCGAGAAAGGTCTCAAATCGCGAACCAAGTTATGCCAAGATATGAACTTTTTGATATCCCGAGAAGCAGTTTTAAAAGATTTGGTCCTTTAGCTAACTATTGATTAAATCGTGCACTTTATTTTCAGAATAAATAATTATCGAAATAAGTCAAACAATGCATCTTCGTGATCATTCAAGACACATAATAAAATATAAGAGATACCCATAGGAATAAGGGAGTCTAAGTGAATAATTGGCCCACATGAGTTCGTGTTAGTTTACTAACTTATAATAACAATGATCTCGTTTTTAAGCTTGGTTTGGAGAAAGTGAAAAGTTGAGGATGATGATTATTCATGAAATTTTCAAAACCAAAGGTATGCTTTTAATTTCTTTGCTTTGCATTCTTATAATTTTCTATCTCTTTAATAAAGGCCAACGTGGATTGATTATGATGAAAAGTGTAAACATGCTTTGTAACTAATGCATTGCATGAGGACATTGCAATGGTCAAGTGTAGGGGATTTGATAGGTGTGTAAACACCCATCTTTTCTACCACTTAATTACAATAATAACCGGACCAAAACGTGTATTTTATGTCTTTTATGTCGGAATTATGCGTGGTTTGTGTTTTTGTTGTGATTTAGGATGAAAAGGTGAAAAGTGGAGAAAACACGGACATTCACGGGCATTTACCGACTTTTATTGAAGAAAATAATGAAAGACGGAGTCGAGAAATCAAGAGTGGAAAAAGAACGGAAGTCCAAGACCAATTCTGAAGATTTATCGAAGAAAAAGTCAAAAGACGGAAGTTTATCAAAAGTCGAGAAACTCAAGTCTATTTTATTGAAGAAATTAAAGACGAGTTCAAAAGATATCCCGAGCCACAAGTCCTTAAAGTCCAAATTTAAAAGAAAGATTAGAAGAAAAGGACTAATGATGCAATTAATGAAGATTAAATGAAGGAGGGACTTAATCCCACAATTAACAAGAAATGAAGGAGGGGAGGAAGCTTCCTTAATCCTCCCCTATAAATAGTTTAGATTGTTAAGCATTTGTTTTTGTTGGCTAACTTGACAAATTAGCTCTTCCACATTTATTTTATGCACATTTAAATACTTGTCATTTAATTACCTTGTCTTGCACCTTAATTACCATTTAATTCAAGTAAGTTTTTCTTTTTAATTCTTGTCAAGCTTTATCTTTATCTTGTTAATCTCATTCTTCCTTTCTTTATCTTGTGTTGATTTGTTTATGTTCATGTTCTTAATTTTGGTTGATTAATTTAAGTGGGTTTTGATTATTTTGATCTTTATTGTTTGATTTGTTGTTTTGGATTGATTGTTTATGTTTATTAGATGTTTTGTTACTAGTTTGGTTTAATCTTTTTGTTGATTTGGTTGAGTTTTTGTTGGATTCGTATCTTTTTAGCTTTCCTTGTTCTTCGGATCTCTCTTACTGTTCTTGCCCAGAATCGTGCCAGCCAACATTCCGAATAGGAGTTTACCAGATTTATTCCGAGTAAAGACTTTCGTTGGGAGACTATTCGGAATATTCATTATTCCGAATAGAGGTTGTTTTCCGAATAGACCTGTTATTCCGAATAGGGGGATATTCCGTGTAGGACAAACTTTCCGAATAGAAGCTATATTCCGAATAGGGCTGAGCATTTCGAATAGCACGTTTTTCCGCATAGGGAAGTATATTCCGAATAGGAGGGATTTTCCGCATAAAGCACTTTTCCGAATAGACCAAACATTCCGAATAGAACTTTATTCCGAATAGGGACAGATATTCCGAGTAGAGAAATATTCCGAATAGGAGGATTATTCCGAATAGGGTTTTGTTTTCCGCATAAGGAATTATTCCGAATAGGGCACCTTTTTCCGAATAGTGACAGTATTCCGCATAGGGGTTTTATTCCGGATAGGGACTATTTATTTTCATTTTAGTATTTAATTTCGAGCTTTACTTTTCCTACCTTTTTAGTTTTAGTTGCGTTTTAAGTTTGCCTTAGTTTATTTTAAGTTTGCGTTATTTACTTAATTGCCCTTTAGTTTTAGTCTTGCTTTTAAATACTTGCACTTATTTTAATTAGACTTAGATTTATTTTAATTGCACCTTTACTTTAATTGTTTTGCACCTTTTATTTTCAAAACTACAACGACACATCTTTGTTCCACCAAAGTTCAACTGAGTCACACATTAAACATCAAGTTTTTCAATTCGAAGAGACATACTTAAACGAATCTTTTTAACTGAGTAAAATCTCAGTTATCAGTAAGGCTAGGTACGAGACAAAGAATTGCCATGTGCAGTTCTTGTCTTCAACTGAGGTACAAGGTACAGACTTGTCATTAACCAAATCTAGGTATCAGGTCAAAGTCCTTTACAATCTCAGTACCCTTGTCTAACCTAAAAGGGTAAGTCACGATAAGCGTGTGTGTACTAAATCTTATCTTCTACAAACTTATCCCATCTTTACTTTAGTCTTCAAGATGTCATTGTTCCTTCATGGAGATCGTATGAGGCTCAGTTAGTCTATTGCCACAACTCACTGAATCCATCACCTTCTTCTTCGTCTCAGGTACATCATTCATTGAGTTTCGCCTCACTGAATACTCGAGTCTTTCTCTTAGACTTAGGCTAAACTCTTGAAGGTAACTCACTGAGTGACTATTCACTTAGTGTCTTCTTCATGTTCAAGGGTATTTAATACACTTAGGCTTATTGATATTCAAATCCATCAGGAAGACCATCTTGTACAAATTTGGCCATCAGTAAGATCAATTTGTTCAAAGTTGGCCTAACAATCTCCCCCTAAATGGATTTTATAATAAGTTAGCAAAGAGGCTTCTTCTCATACTGACTATACTAAAGATGAAGAGTCTTGTTTTAAACAAAGTACATCTTTTTATTCATCATTACATGATCCTATCAGTCTATTACAAGAAAAATATTTGAACCAAAATAAAGAAACAATCAAGCTTCCATTGCTTCCCTCTTCACTCTTGAGGCACTTAACACCTACTCTTTGTCAAGTCTTTGTTCAGTCAACTCTCTGATCTTGACTGCAAATATTTTGTTCTATTTAGTTTGAAGTTGTCCAACCATCACCAAGTAGATGAAGAGTCCTTATGTATTGCACTTATCAGTGTCACTCATCCTTTGGAAAGCAAATCACTAAATCCATCTATAAAGAAGATGTCACACTCAGGTTCTTCTATTACCATGTTGTTCACAAAGGCGGCATTCTCAAGTAGTGTTCTTTTGCACTCTAAAACAGGGATTCTTGTTTCAAGTTCATACTCAATCCTTCTTCTTTTTCTTCCCTGAGTTCTTGTAGGATCCTGTTCAGCCAAAGGAAGTACCTCAATGATACCCAACTATTCCTTAGCCTGCTTTAGTCTCTCACAACGCTTGTTGAGGGAGTTTAACAGTTTAGATTCATATTTTTTTGTCTTTATTTTCTGAGTATCCTACCCATTTCATCCCATTCAGTGAGACCAAAGTCTCTAAAAGAAAATTCATTGATTACTTCAAAATTTCTTTCATCATTGTCCCTCATTACAGAAATTGACACTGGCTTGGTGTGATGGATGATTTGAAGGTTCGTTATAGTCTTAGGCTTCCTTCTACCTGTGGTGATCCATGTGTTAGATCAAACAACTTCTTCTGTTGTTTGCTTCTTTCTTGTTGTTTCTTCACCATGGAGCCCTAAATGACCTTCAGTTCTTCCTCTTACTTTCTTATGAATTCCAAACTACCAGCCAGACTTAGAAGTTCCTTTGGATCACCACCAACCTCTTTTACAAACTAAGTAGATACCTTAAGCATTTCCGCCCTTTTTTCCTTACTTGGCTTTGCTTTCTCAGCCTTCTCCATTCGGTCCATATACTCTTGAATTTGTTCAGCTATCAGCTTGTACATCTTTTCATTAATCTCATAGAGAATCAGGATTGGAGCATCAGGATCAGACCTTCGTTCCTTTGAGGCTTTTACTAGCTTCTTGGGTGGCTCCTTAGTTTCATCTGCAATCTTCTTGCCTTTATCAACCTTAGACATTGATGATTCAAGATCACTTTGTTCAAGGATTGGTTTGATGGAGTTCAGTGGTGTGGGATTTGGTATTTCAGGTGCCTGATTTTGTTGTTCAGTTACCACTATCTCTAAGTTTTCCTTCTTCGGCTAATCAGTCTCCATCTACCCATGCTCTCCCTAAGTTTGAGAGGAAGGTTCTTCCCATGTTAGGAGCTTTTGAGCTTCATTCTCCCCCTCAAAAGTTAAGCAATCAGGTTGACTATTCCAACTTTCGGTAAAGCAGAAGGTCCTGAGGGGGAGGGTTTGGATGTTCCGTTGAATGCTTGGAACATCTCAGTGACCATTGCCTCCATGGACTGAGTATCAGCCTTAATCGACTTGACATCTTCTTGAATAATCGTTTGAGAAGACTCCATGACCGCAATGCGTGTTCTAAGGCTTGGAATGTCAGACTCCTTGAGATTTTGAGTAATTTCAAAGAAGTTTGCTGCATTAGCAATATACCCTTTGACAGCCTTGTTCAATTGAAATTCAGTCTCAAAGTCCCTGTGAATTGCTTCATAAATCTTATCACACTTAGTCTTGACTTCTTGAAGCCCATATCGATGACACGTTAGGAATTCATTCATCTTAACCTCCTTAAGTTGGTCCAAGAGATGACTAACTTTAGAGGTTGTCTCAACATTGCTGGTAACAACCTGCTCCAAGACCCCTTGAGAGAGACATGATCATTGTGAGACCTCCAAAATCAGGCAAGGAAACACGTAGGCAACATGGGGGTGACACGTTATGGTACAAGAAACAATGGATTACTGTTGACACAAGGTTGACGTAATAAAAACATATACATTACGTTATAAACATAAAAGTTTTTAAACAAAGGTCCCAAAGTTTTATAAGCGGATAAATTTATTATTTAAACATGGTTTTGTAACATATAGTTACCAAAAACACATAATAAACTTCTATCATCTTTTACCAAAACCAAACTTTTAAAAATAACACATCCAAGCTGCGAAAATATCCCGCGGGCACCCTTCCAAGCAAAACTAAGAATTATTACCTGAGATTAAACATGAAAAAGGTGAACACAAAGTTGAGTGATATTCATAGGTTTAGAAGTAAAGGTGTGGAACACAAGCATTCATTTGTAAAACAAGAAATAGGGAAAATGGTTACGTACGACAACCATAGTCCGAAACCACTATTAATGCTTTTTAGTTCATGAACCGAAGCTTAACATCATGTAAGTTCCTCTAGTGAGTACTCAACCTAAATACTCAAGTAACAAATCAAATGTTAAATGCGTCAATGGTTAAACAACCACAACATGGGACAGGGATTGTCAGTCCCGATGGATCCACCCACAACATTTGCTCTTAGCAACACAAGTAAATTAACGGTTCATGATCAGGAGAGGAAACTTAAGGGCTATAGACTAAAAGCAATAATATAAATGAAAAACTGTTGGAAATGATCAAGTTCTGGAAAACATACAAATTGTGGATAGCATACAAGTTCAGGATATCATATAGTTTTAAATGAATGTGTTCCACCATGTAAAATCTCACCCCACGTTTAGAAACAATGTGCAAGTAGTAAAAAGGGGCTATGGACTCACCTTAAACCACGAGGTAAGTGAATCACGGAACTCGGCAGCTGAGTTGAAAATTTATGTTAAGACGATCGCGACGATTTATCAACATCATAACAATTATATAAAACCCTAAACGAGATCAAAGAACATATAGCAAAAGCGATTTAACAAGATCATAATAATAACACAATTATAATTAATCAAATTAGGGTTACATACCTTTACGTTAAAGCAAATCCACAGGACGAAGAACGAATCACCAATTCGGGTTTATACTGTATATCACCAAGATATAGTCTAAAGTAAGACTATATTACGATCTTGTACACACGTAATATAACGAGCTAACCGTGATTCTAGCACATGTAAACCGAGCTATATCGATAGTATAAAATCTACCCAACAACTCTAGAGAGGCGCTAGGACTAGATTTAACTAAAACCGAGAATCAAGAACAAACCACACTGAAACCCTTCGTGGGTTTGGGCTGCGATCGGCCACAAGGAGAGGAGAGGGAAGAGATTCAAGTTATAAAGATTATGAGGGGTAAGGGGATGTATTTATAGGCCTATAATACATGTAGCCCAAATAAATAAAAGGCAATTTTTTTGCCTTCCCCTTTTATGCCCTAACCGACCCACGAACACCCCCATATGGGGTGTTCCGGAACCTTTCGTCCTACTTTTTTTAATCCTATTTCTTTATATTATTTAACATTCGTTAATACTTAACTCTTAACTAATTAAAGATCGTTAAAGTTATACAGTTATATAGCTCGATTTAATTAAATAAATATAATATATATTTATTAAAAAATTAATAAATACAATAAATATATTTATTAATTAAATTAACTCTTTACGTATTGTGTGCAATCCCGTAATCTCAAGTTCGATCCTATCACACGACTATTAAATATAAGTCTATAAACTTTCAACTCCCACTTGGACATATTTCGAATATCGTGATTACATTGACTAGCGTTTAGTTACACTTAGCAATGTCTCTAGTACAACTCGAGTAAGGTCTTCTGGATAAAACCTTTTAATGATTCATCATTATTATTATCCTTTTATTTCTAATACAACGTTAATAAGGATACGGATCTCAGTCATTCCTTTCATTAACCATTCTGTTTCTCGTTCACAAATTCAGCAAGATTACCAAAACAAAATTTGGGTGTGGCCACAAAAACATCTTACTAATCCCACGAGGGGCCCAGCTGTATTATACTCCAAAACAATATTGGAGGAAATAAAATCTATATTGACTACAAGCAAAACTTATGAATTTTGCAGCACTTCCGAAAATAATCCTTATAGCTACCAGTTACGTTTAGCGTTAGATTATTTCACAGAGATGCACTAGATTCATAACAGTTTCCTGGTATCTCAAGTCTAAGGATAACTATTTATGATTTAGTTAATGAAAAAGATCCATAAAGTAAAATCATATAGTTGGGATAAGTCCAATATTCGATTCATCGAATATCATCCAAAATCGATCAATTTTTTTATTTTTTTTAGAACGACAATTTTTTACAACTCACATTAACTATCTCACAAATTCTATCTCACATATCTCCACCGAGACTTCAACCTACAACCTTTAGGTTAGAGGGCCACTCACATACCGCTGGGCCAAGAGGCCTTTGGTCCAAAAATCTATCAATATACTTTCAAGTATACTCTATCGCTATTTTGATTTGTCTTAGTTTAATAATATTCCCATATTATTAATCGACAATGGACATTTAGCATAACATTTATTCATAGATTAAAACATGTAAAATAGGATACAAAATTAAATAATAAGAATAAACGAAACCCAATCTTTACTTTATTAAATAATAATGTCTTAACATCCTTTATCCAAATACTAATCATAGATTTATTGCATGAGTTCGCTAGCTAGTTGCAACCCAATCGCCTTGGCATGCTTAACTACCTTTGGTCTAGGCAAAGCCTTAGTTAAAGGATCAGATACTTATCATCTGTGTGAACTTTTATTAATTTGATTTCACGAGCTTCAACTTGTTCTCGTACGTAGTGATGTCTACGTTTAAAGTGTTTGGCGCCTTTCATGACTCCAGATTCATTGGCGAATATTATTGCAGCAAAATTGTCACAATACATATCTATAGGTTCTTTAGTTGAAGGCATCACTCCAAGATCTCTAATAAACTTCCTAATCCAAACAGCTTCCATTGCAGCTTCTGAAGCAGCCATGTACAGGTTGAGTAGCATGCATGGAAATCGTTCTCTGCTTCTTGCTCTTCCAGTTAACTTCTCGTCCGTTGATAACAAAAACGTAACTCGTCTGAGACTTCGTATCGTCTTTATCACATTTCCAGGACGCATCACAGAAACCTGTCACATTCAGTTATGTGTCTGGTTTCCCTCCAAATACCAAGAACATATCTTTCGTACTCCTCAAATACTTTAGAATATTTTTAACAATAGTCCAGTGGAGCTTCCCTGGATTCTGTTGGTATCTACTGACCAAGTTCTGAGCAAACGCCACATCAGGCCTTGTGCATCTAACAACATACATTATAGATCCTACAACCGAAGCGTAAGGAACCTTCTGCATGTATGCCTCCACTTCAAGAGTTGATGCATCTATCTCATGACTCAGATTATGCTTAACTTCCATAGGTTGAAAACCTTTCTTGGAATTATGCATGTTATACTTCTTCAATATCTTATCTATATAAGCATCTTGACTTAGACCAATTAACCGTCTTTTCCTATCCCGATAGATCTTATTTCCCAGAATGTATGCAGCTTCTCCTAAATCCTTCATAAAAAACATTTACCAAGATAAACCTTAACATCTTTAAGTCTTGGAATGTTACTTCCCATGATTAATATGTCATCAACATATAGGACTAGTAATACTACATCACTCCCACTAGCTTTGCGATATACACATGGCTCATCACGATTTTGAATAAATCCAAACTTTTTGATTTCTTCGTCAAATCTTTTATTACATTGACGTGATGCTTGCTTCAGACCATAAATGGATCTATAAAGTTTGCACACGTATCCTGGATACCCAGGATCAATATACCATTCTGATTGCTGCATATAGATGTCTTCATCTAAGCGACAGTTCAAGAAGGCAGTTTTAACATCCATTTGCCATATCTCATAGTCATAGTATGCTGCTATAACTTTGAGAATCCTAATAGCTCTTAAGTCTGCTACAGGAGAAAATGTCTCCTCGTAGTCTACGCTAAAAGTTTGAGTAAAACCTTTAGCTACTAAACGAGCTTTATATGATTGTACTTTTCCGTCCATGTCGGTTTTCTTCTTGTATATCCACTTATGTCTCACTACTTTAGCATTCGGTGGTGGTTCTACAAGAATCCAAACATCATTTACTTTCATGGATTTCATTTCCTCATCCATAGCAACCATCCACTTATACTTCTCAGGATCAAGTATGGCGGATTTATAATTAGCAGGTTAACCAAGATCCCCTAACTCATCATCATCCTCTATGTTAATACATATATTGCTATTTGTGTATTTAATCCTTGCGGATATACACAGAGGAACTAATTCTGGTGGAACCGCCAGACTTTCTGGTTCTACAGGAATTACATCGCTAGTGTTTTCAGAAGGTAATGTATCTACATGACTCTCTTCAAGATCATAATTTCTCCCACTGAACTCTTGATTTACATGATCCAATTCAAGGAAGTCTCCAGACCTAGCAACAATTACTTTGTTCTCAGATGGATAATAAAAGTAGTAACCCATAGTATCCTTAGGGTATCCTACAAAGATACATTTGACAGATCGTTGTTGGAGTTTGTCACCCGAGTCCCGTTTCACATACGCCTCGCAACGCTAGACCTTTAAATAAGACAAATATGGCTTCTTGCCATGCCATAGTTCATATGGTGTCTTATCGACCTTCTTTATGGGAACCATATTTAAAATCCGAACAGCGGACTCTAAAGCATAATCCCAAAAGGATAAAGGTAAAATTGTAAGATTAAACATAGATCGCACCATATCCAATAATGTACGATTTCTCCTTTCGGATACACCATTTTTTTGTGGAGTATAAGGAGAAGTAAGATGCTGAACAATTCCACTCTCACTTACATAATCTATAAACTCTTGACTTAAATATTCACCACCTATATCTGAACGAAGAGCTTTTATCTTCTTTCCTAGTTGCAATTCTACTTCTGCTTTAAACACTTTGAATGTTTCAAATACCTCATGTTTATACTTAAGTAAATAAACATAACAATAACGGCTATAATCATCCGTAAATGTTAAGAAGTAACTAGCACCTTTCCTTGACAAATGTCTAAGTGGTCCACAAACATCAATATGTATTAATCCAAGTAGATCAGTAGCTCTTTCAATATTTCTATTAAAAGGTTTCTTGGTCATCTTTCTTTCTAGAGATACAAGACTCACATTTATCGAATAATTCTCATTGGTATTTTCCAAAAGACCTTCACGTTGAAGCTTTTGTATACGAGTCTTCTTAATATGGGCAAGTCTACAATTCCAAAGATAAGAAGATTTCTTGTCAAACTTTCTCTTCTTATTCATGCTAAAGACATATTTATTAATCTTGGATTCATTATCATGCATGTCTATTTCAAATACACCATTTATAGAAACTGCATTAAAATAGAAAATACCATTTTTCCAAACAGAAATTCCATTATTATCAATCATGTGAACGAATCCATTATTTAACAAACAAGAAAAGGAAATAACACCCCTAACAATTGTAGGTTCATAATGACAATTATTTAAAATCAGTACTAAACCCGAAGGTAAAACTAGATTAAGTGTTTCTATAGCTTCAACTGTTGCTTGTGCGCCATTGTCCACTTGCAGAAATTTTTCCCCATAGGAAAGCTTCCTTTCCAAATTAAATCCCTGCAATGTATTACAAATGTTAATACCACATCCCGTATCATATACCCATCAATTTAATTTGTATGTTAAATTGAAAAATTCAATCATAAATAAAGTACCTGAAGCTGCAACGCTCTGCTCATACTTCTTCTTTATATATCGCAATTATTCGAGGTACAGAGGGCAATTCCTCTTCCAATGACCACTTGCCTTGCAATGGAGACAAGTCTCATCCTTCTGAGATCTATTCTTTTTGACAAAGTTCTGCTTAGGTTTCGAATAAGTCGTAACTTGTTTGCCCTTATCACCCTTGCCTTTGCCTTTCCTCTTGTCCGCTTGCGGTTTTGGCTTACTCACTCTACCCTTTTGTATGGTTAGTACAGAAGGCGTAGCGGTAGATGCCTTGTCTTTTAACCCCTTTACATAGTTAATGAGCATTGCATGCAAATCATTAACTGTCTTCCCCATGCAATGCATATTGTAGTTTCTAACAAAATCATTGAAGTCCTTGTTAAGGGACCTATTGATCAAGTTGATAGCCATATTATGATCATAGGGTTGTCCTAGTGCAATGAGCTGTTCCATACAACCCCTCATCTCCAAGTAATGGGCACTTACAGACTTTCCTAGAGCTTGCTTGCCGCTATGCAAAGCATCTACTAAGTCGTAGATCTCCACAGCTTGCGGCTTCTCGAACATAGCCTTGAGCTCATCAAACATTCGCTTAGGTGAAAATATTTCATACTTCTGTTGAAGTGGAGGAGCCATTTTACCTAGCATTAAGCAAGCCACCTCAAAGTGCGTCTTAACATTAGCAGTGTGTTCAAGCCTTTGTGCATCAGATGCTCCTTCAGCAAGATCCTCCGGATAGGGAGTAGTCAAGATATCAATAGTACCCGCTCATCTCAAGACAATTTTTAGAGAGCGATACCAATCATTAAAGTTTGGGCCAATAAGTTCAGGACGTTCAAAGAAAGCTTTTAACGCGGAACTTATAGTGTTATTGGTGGGTTGAGCCATTTCTACAGAAATAAGTTCAAATATTAGTATTTTCAATAACAAAATACTTTCAAGAAAATAAAATTACCCTGGTATAAAACCATATTTTCCTTGAATTCTAGAGCTATATTGACATAGATCCATTACATCATCTGCTAGTAATGAATGTACTCAATGTAGCGACTTGTCGAACAATTCAATTGACAAACAATTTTTCAGTTTCTAGATTTTTAAGGGATTTACATTGCCAAAAAACGTTTTGCATTGTAAAGATGTTTCATCCCTTCTGAGTGCATTAAGTTTCCAGATCTCACTGAGTAACTTAATTAAGTCGTCTAATCTGAATAACGTAAAACCATCATATGAATTCTCATTCTATGAAAGGTTTTCTCTCCATCACAACATCACCCGAAAATATCATTTGATGATGAAGTAATTTCAAGTGTTCGTCAATTAGGAGCATTCGACTTAAATTTTAAGCGTATAAATTTTGAAGTCAAAATTAATGTATGGAGAAGCATGCATACAACTCCATAGCATAAGTTTAATAAAATATTTAGTAAACTTTTTCACGAGATTAAATTTCTTCATAAATTATGTTGCGGTATTGGTTAAACCAATTAAAGAATTTAGCCACAATTATTCACAACGTACTTTTACTAGAACTCAGCTACGCACAAAGCAATACCCTTATTCATTGTGTTTCGGATGTGAATTTGTGATAAATCACCCTTAATGTATAATTCAATTAATAATCGTAGGTAATTTAAATTTGACGCACAAGCGAGCCAGGAATTTGGTCAGCGACTAATGGCATAACACATCCTTCCTTAACCGGGTACATGACCAGCGATGCGTTAAACCCACTTTATAGTTTGTCAAATGGAGTAGGCCGTTAGATTATTATTGAAATTCACCAATCAACGTAATCTTATGTAATTTAAATATCTAACAAATCATTATTTTTAATATGATTTAGTCCATGTTGTTTCTTTTCATAAAAAACCCTTGTTTACAACAATTCATCAATTTCTAATATAAACTAGTAAAAAAAACTAAATCATAAACACATAATAACAATTTATATGTGCAATAAATGAATCAAATTGCCATATGCATATGATTTATTCAAAAAATCATAAAATCTAGGTCTTTATATTCATATAAAAGTCTTACATAATTCTAGATTTATTGAATCAAATAATTACGTAGCACATAAAATCATATAAACATATAATTTTACGATCCATGAAAACATGCACGTTATCATGGATTCCCCACAAATCTTAATAATTAAATCTCTTTGGATCGTAACCATACATGACATAATAATTAATCTTGCAATTTAATCTAAAATTATCCCATATGTAATTTAGAGTTTCAAAACAAATTTTTTTTTTTATTAAAAATTCGGCCAAAACCCTAATTTTTTAAAAACAAAACCCTAAATTTTTAAAAACAAAACCCTAATTTTAAGAAAACCTAAAGAACATGTAGCTTTAACTCAAAACAATTATTAGTTAAAAAACTATAGATTTTCGACAATTATAACATGTTAAACCAGGCTTTGATACCACTTAAGGTTTATTAACATCATAACAGTTATATAAAACCTTAAACGAGATCAAAGCACATATAACGGAAGCGATTTAACAAGATAATAATAATAACACAATTATAATTAATCGAATTAGGGTTACATACCTTTACGCTAAAGCAAATCCACAAGACGAATAATGAATCACCAATTCGGGTTTATACCGTATATCACCAAGATATAGTATAAAGTAAGACTATATTACGATCTTGTACACACGTAATACAACGATCTAACCGTGATTCTAGCACGTGTAAGCCGAGCTATATCGATATAAAATCTACCCAACAACCCTACAGAGGGGCTAGGACTAGATTTAAACTAAAACTGAGCACCAAGAAAAAACCACACCGAAACCCTTCGTGGGTTTGGGTTGCGATCGGCCACAAGGAGAGGAGAGGGAAGAGATTCAAGTTATGAAGATAATGAGGGGTAAGGGGATGTATTTATAGGCCTAGAATACACGAAGCCCAAATAAATAAAAGGCAAGTTTTTTGCCTTCCCTTTTTGTTCCCTAACCGACCCACGAACATCCCCATATGGGGTGTTCTGGAACCTTCCGTCCTTCTTCCTTTTTAATCATCTTTCTATATATTATTTAACATTCATTAATATTTAACTATTAATTAATTAACGATCGTTAAAGTTATATAGTTATATAGCTCGACTTAATTAATTAAATATAATATATATTTATTAAATAATTAATAAATATAATAAATATATTTAGTAATTAAATTAACTCTTTACGTATTGTGTGCAATCCCGTAATCTCGAGTTTGATCCTATCACACAACTATTAAATATAAGTCCATAAACTTTCAATAGATGCTCAGTAAAAAAGAAAGCCGCAACCTACCAAATAAGACGCGCACTTTATTAATATGCTCAAGTATAAACTCATACTGTTGGGTCCACTAGATGTGGATCTTGCAGCCTGTTAGGAATGGTGAACGACTTATGTAACACAAGTCTATTCACAGAGAGACTCTAGATGAATCACACAGTATAAGTGCGGAATACAAATACTATGAACAAGAAGAACAGAATAACTATAATGACTTGATCCTTTACTAAGGATTTCTAATATTAATATAAACTAGAATAATGTTTTATGAAGGTGTGTTTAACCCTTCTGCCTAAGGTTCTTTTTATACTACAAGGAAACCCTAATACATCAATAAACCAAAACGTGTAAAAATGATATGCATATCCTTTCCTAACATATCTCATGCATATCCTAACAGAATACTCAACAAAATAAAGTTTGACTTTCTAAAGACCAGGAGCACGTGTTGCTCCTACTACTACTAGGACCAGGAGGAACTACATACCTCCTAGTATACCTATTACAAATAACTATTCTAAAGGTCCTAACAATCCTCCCCTAAACTTGAATTTGACCTGTTGAGTTCAAGTTTCCTGGTAAATCTTGCAAAACAACTTGAGGATTGGAATAACAAATGAAACAACATCATCATAACCATCAGCATAAAGAACAGAAAGACTGCAGCAACAAGTAACACCGAGAAGCTTCTTGAAAGCTTGAAATAAATCTACATCTTGTTAAATCTTCACAGCAACATGAGCAGATTTTATGAGCCTTTACCAAGTAGCTGCTCGCTCTTGGGCTAGCCAATCTTTATGGTGGAATAAGCATCACCCTTGGAGACCAGAACCCAACCCAACTCTTAGTACGTGAACCAATGGTGAGTGGGGGTACCCTGATGATTTCGGGCAAACCATCACAGCCGTCAATGGATTTGATATGTCTTTACCAGAAGCCGTACCCTTCTGGACTCGCCTACTCTTAGCAATGAAGCATCAGTGAGCTAAAAACCCTATAGCTTTGAACAAGCTATTATAGCTATCAACGGATTTGATAAGATCTTTACCAAGAGACGTACCCCCTTGGATTAGCCACTTTTCAGTCTAGGACCATGGCAAGTGAAAACCATCCTGTTTTGGGTAACCTGGAAACCATCAACGGATTTGACTATCACACCAGAGCCGTTCCCTCATGGTGAATCAACTCTTTCTTGTCTGTGAAACATGGTGAGTTGAACACCATTTGTTGTGTGAACCAGGTCCAACACCAGAAGTAACTCCAAAACAGCCCAAGTGTGAAACAGTCAAATGAAAACCAATTTTATGATGGAAAAGTATAAGCAGATATTATATTATGTACAAGTGTGAAATTCCATCATATGTTTAAAGTATAAGCAGATATTATATAAAAAGTATATTTTTTTCAGTTTTTTTAACTATAATGTAAGTCACCAATCACTGTACAGATTGGTGAAAAGAATGTTAGTATAATCACAAAAACAGAAAAACATACCCATCACATACCAGAAGCTGCAACTTTGTCAGCTTGCAACCGGGCTTGAATTCCTTCCACCAAAGTAGTAGCCATCGTAGACTCATTCCCAGAAGGGGCATTGGATATCTGCAGATGACATTCCAGCATAGCCTCCATAGTAGCAATCGTCAATGGATACTCCATATCCGTAAGCATAAACACTATGGCACCAGTCTCCAACTCCAAAACATGAACCCCACAACCAGCATAAAGCTTCCACCTCTTGACCACCCATCGAGGCTGATCTCTCCAGACACCAGAATGCGAAGCATCAGGAGGGGAATCGAGCATCATCTTCAAGTCACCCCAGATTGTCAAACCAAGCCAGTTGGCCACCTCACTCGGAGAGGCAGGAATACCACTATCCACCAACCCATATAACGACATAAGATCTCGACGGTCCACCCATGTCAAAATACTTTGTAGTCCCGAGACATAGAGAACATAACCATCACTGGTGGAAATCTTATGTGTGAATGTACCAGCAACAATAGGGGATGACTTAACCTCCCAAGCAACAATATAACCCTTACCCATTGGTAACTCTGTCTCACTATCCGAAACCGCATCAATAAGGTTTTCAGGATCACGCTTCTCAAAAGGAACATACTTACCACGTCTAGCCTTCTTCTTTCTAATTAAGCGACGAGGGGAAGGAACACCAGAAGATGATTCAACCTTTACCTTCCCGACAGCAGTAGTATCAACATGAGTAGACTCAAAACATTGACCAACCATAGGATCAAATTCTGTTGCACCAGCGGATGAGGTAGGGTGCGGTTCAGTTACCGGTGGTAATGGTTGCTCCATAACAGGAGTAGCATGGGTGGTAGTAGTAGCTTCAGTGGTGGGAGGAACCTGAGAGGGAGTGGGATGAACAACCGAAGGTGTGATTGTAGGACCAGCAGTAGAAGTAGCAGCATCAGATGGAACACCAGTAGGAACAGGAGGAACACCAGATGACGAAACACGAGCATCAGGCTGAGAAGTGTGAACACCTCTTGGAGGAGGGCGATAGATAAAGCGTTCAGGAACCTGTGTGTTTTGACGCTTGATCATCTTCTGGTACAGATCCGTAAGCTCGTCAAAGGAAAATCCCAAACCCGTGCCCAAGTCTATCCAACATTAAAGTAAGCAGCCGACTGATATTTGACATATTGCTGCATCAGCTTCCTCTCCTCAATTCTTGACAAAGGTCTGTTACGACGCTTTTCACGGAGCTGAGCAGCAAGAGACAATTTTTGTTGACGCATTAGGACCATCGCCCGTGTGGTACAATTATGTTGATTCACATCAGCGCCCAAAAGATCAGTAAACTGCGAGTAATCAGAAGTAAGAATAGTAAGCACCCGCATCCAATCATTGTCATCCCAATGCATGGCATCATGCCTCAACTGCTCACGCCTCTGCTGTTGAAGGGCTTCTTCCCCAGCCCTAGCTTTTTGATCAATCTCTGCTTGCAGTCGCTGTGCAGCCTACTCCACCAACCGTTCTTCCTCGATTAGTCTGCTAGTACACTTCCTTGAAGGAGAGGGTGCATCAGTCATAGGGGCTTTCCCCTTAGGATCATGAGACGACCCAGCATATGGACCAACAGAAGTACCAGCAATATCCTCCATTGGTATAGGATTAGTAGCAACAGTAGGGATGCTTGATGGACTAGGAGGAACAGGCAAATCATCATACGGCTTATCAGCAAAAGCATCCTTCACCAACAAAGTTAACCCATCCTCCTCAATATCCTCATCAGAATCAGAAATAACAACTTTCTTCTTCTATCTCCTCTGCTGCGACTCCAAAGCTTTAATCTTGTTCGCCAATGGAAGGACAAAGTCTCGAATAAGCTTACGATGCTGAGTCAGATCATTCTCCAAAGAAACAATCCTTGCGTAATACCTGTGCATGAGAGCTAGCAAAGAAGTTAGTGAAACAGGTTCCTCTACTTCCCCACCAAGAGGACTTGGATCAGGGAAAGCATCATTGGGAACAGAAGCAAAAAAGGGGTCATAATCATGAGCATGAGAGCTAGATGGCTTCTTAGCAGAATGTGGTGCTGGACTAGAAGGGGGAGTATCAACAAATGGGGACTTATGTGGCAGAGAAGAGGGGGCAGCCTTGGAAGTGGATGGCATTTCAACCACCAATTCTTTAGCTGGCTACTCCACCTCCACATGAGGCTCACCAGTAGCATGATGCTCCTCCTCCATAGGATCATCCCCTAATGGAAGTTCCTCCTCAGCTTCACCAGCCGGAGGAATCACATTAGGATCCCCTTGGGCAAGGCCTAGCATAACATCAGTAAGAGGCCTCCAAACACCCTTAAATCCAAGTGCCATATTCGAATACACCTTAGAACTAAGCTTAGGGGTCTCATATTCCTCCCTATTTCTAGGTATGCACATAAGAACCTGCTGCAAGAACCTAGGGTACATTAAAAACTTCTTCCTAGAACCAGTACTACTAAGATTGCAAACCATTCCATCAAACAAATAGCGAGAAAAATTAAACACACGACCCTGTGCAATGCAAATCAAACCAGTAGCCAAAGGAATGGGAAAGGCATCCCAACTCCCAGACTTTGGGCTTAAAATGAATCAAAAAGTGCACTAGAAGCTTCCATTGGGGGAAAACCTATTTTTATGGAAGTTAAACTTCCCCCCATGATTATTACCAAGATCAGCCATCCCATCCAATACCTCAGAATTGGGGATGGAGACAACACCACCTTCATCCTGAAGATGAAGAGCAGACCTAATAGAAGCTTCAGACACCACATATGAACGTTCATCTACGGTAGCATGGAGCTTAAGTGGGCATCCCAAAACATCCACAAGGTGGGCAGTGGCCCAAAACTGGCGAATAACACTATCATAGACAGTCGGGCAAATCGTAAAAGCATACCTGAGGTTTGAAGCCTCAATGAATTCAATGATGTCAGTGAACTCTTCTCGTTTAGGACCTTCTCCAAGATATTCCACCTTGTTATGATCGGGTTTGTATTAGAGAGCAGCCATTGTTGATGATTGGAAGTGATGGAAGATGATTGATTGGAGATTGAAAGAGTAGGAGCGTATGTGTGTGTTATGGTTGGGATGAATGAGTCAAGTGTGGGATTTGACCATAAATAATGGTCATGTAACTGTTCATTGACCCCTTATAATGTGGGTTGCCCTTTCGAATTAAGCAGTTAATGCAAAAGTAACCACTTGCCCTTTTACCTTTATTTGCAAATCCCAGTTACCAAAGTTAAATAATAAGATATATACCAGAAGTAACTCGCGTTGACTAAAAGTCAAAATGCGTAAGAGTCAACACTAGAAGCACAATGTGGTCAATGAAAGTCAACGAAGTGAACAGTGACCCAAACCGATACTAGAAGCCAACCATCAATGACATTGAAGGGTTTGTATCCACTAGAAGCTGAATACAGCCACTAGAAGTGAACAAAATCCTCCACTAGAAGTAGGACACACCGCAAATACCCATGAAAACTGTTGTCAAAAACTACCAATATGTTAGACTGTGCAATTAAATATGTACACTAAGCCTCCCCTTAGGCTTAGCCTCCCCTCAATGTTAGGTCTCACGGATTGACCATTCCAATGTGTACCAAGTGGTTGAACCGAGGACCATCAAAGGCTTTAGTCAATAAATCAACAACATTATCATCCGTATGCACTTTAAGAACCTGTATCGACTTCTTCTCATTGGCATCCCTTATAAAGTGGTGCCTAATTTCAATATGCTTTGTTCTTTGATGAAAAACAGGATTCTTCACAATGCATATAGTGCTTTGATTGTCAATAAAAATTTTGGTATTCATAAAGTTGAACCCATAATCCAGCATCTGATTTTGTATCCACAAGACTTGTCCACAACAACTAGCAGCAGCTACATATTCAGCTTCTGTTGAAGAAGTAGCTACTGTCGTCTGTATCTTACATTGCCATGAGATAAGTCTTCGACCCAAAAACTGTCAACCACCAGTAGTAGACTTTCTGTCATTATTAGCACCTGCATAGTCACTGTCACTATAGGCTTCAAGAACAAAAGGTGATTTTCTAGGATACCACAAGCCTAGCTTGGGTTGAGCCTTGATGTACTTGAAAATTTTCTTGACATCATTCAAGTTAGAAACGGTTGGAGCTACCTGATGTCTAGAGCAAGCACTTACTGCAAACATAATATCCGGACGTGATGCAGTCAAATACATGAGTGAGCCAATCATTGACCTGTACATGTGAACATTTACCGGAGGATCTGGCTCAGTCTTGAGTTTGACTTTAGTGACTTCATAAGGTGTTGTTGCAGGTCTAAGAGGTTCCATATCAAACTTCTAAAGGATCTCATGAACATACTTGTCTTGACTTATGAAGATTCCATCTGAATGTTTCTTGACTTGAAGACCAAGGAAAAATGTAAGTTCTCCCATAGCACTAATCTGGAATTCGCCCTTCATCAGTCGTTCAAACTCATCACACCATTCCTTCTTAGTAGAACCAAAGATAATATCGTCCACATACACTTGAACTAGGATGATGTCCTTGGTATTCCTCTTAAGAAATAGTGTTTTGTCAATCGTGCCTCTTCTATAGCCATGTTTTAACAAGAAAGTGGATAGACGCTCATACCAAGCTCTAGGAGCCTGATGAAGTCCATATAGAGCTTTGACCACCTTGTAAACTTTCTTGGGATGAAGTGGATCCACAAATCCCTTAGGTTGAGTGACATAAACTTCATCATCAATCTTGCCATAGAGAAATGTACTCTTGACATCCATCTGAAAAACCGTAAAGCCAACATAAGAAGCAAAAGCCAAAAACAGACGAATGGCCTCAATCCTAGCAACAGGAGCAAAAACTTCAGTATAGTCAATGCCTTCAAGTTGTGTGTGACCTTGTGCAACCAACCTAGCCTTATTTCTCACCACAATACCCCTTGCATCTTTCCTGTTTTTGAGAATCCATTTGGTACCAATTGCTGTCTTTCCATCTGGCAAGTCAACTAGGATCCAAAAATTATGAAACAAGAACTGCTGCATCTCCTCCTGCATATCCTCCACCCAACTTTGATCCTCAAGAGCATGAGAGACTGATCTAGGTTCCACCTGTGAAAGAAAACAAGCAAAGAAACAGTGTAGAAAGTCCGTGTGATTATTACGCTTTTGGTCCTCAATATAGCTCACAAGAGCATGATGATCAGACGTTGCTTTTTATGCATTCTGCGAGTCTTGACAGTAGAACCAGGATCTCCAATGATTTGAGTAGTAGGATGGTCTTTATGCGTCTGCAGAACTTGATTAGAAGCTACATCCACTTCTGGTGCCAAGTTATTAAGATCCCCAACAATGTCATCATCATATGAAGCAGAGTCGAAAATGCCATCTATTGGTTGCTTATGAATATCATCCAGCTTAGTAGAAGACTTCTTTTGATAGTTTCTGATTTGTAGTGTTTTACTACTCTTTAGGAAAAGAGCGTAAATAGCGGTAAGTATCGAGTGATGATTTAGGAAAATCAACACTAATGACCCTTAATGAAATGAAAGTTCGTTTCCCAAGGAGGTATATGTGTGTGAGAAATTTGTTAAATGCTTGTGATTTATGATTGGTTTAGAAGGGGATGAGAAAAGAAGATGACGAAGACGTAAAAATAGAAAGAAGTACTACTAGAAAGTTAAAACGTAGAACCTTAAAAACCACAAAAATAAAAATTAATTCTAAAAATTACTAAAAATTCACCAAAAATCAAAATAAATAAACTAAGAGTTTACCAATGATCAAAACTTTTTCAAACCTTTTAAATAATTAAATATTCAATTTTTAAATGCTAATTAAAGCCCTAAAAATCAAATAAATTATCAAAAAGACCAAATAAAGATTTTTTTAATTGGTAAACCTCTAAAATGACCTAAAAAGATTAAAAACTATTTTTATAAATTTTTAAACTAATAAAAACTATTTAAAATGATTTAAAAACTATTAAAACTTAAAATAATTATAAAAATTAATCTAAAAGAGATAAAATTATTCTAAAAGTTGCTAAATGCCTATTTTAATGTATTAAACCTAAGAAAAATGTAAAAAGTTGGAAAATGTGAAATTTTAAAAATAATAATAAAATAATATTAAAAATCCAAAAATTATAAAAAATTCTAAAAACTTGCAAACTAGTTTATTTTAACCTAAATAATCAGAAAATCAAAGTGAAATTACCAGAATACCCCTATTGGACCCTCAAATGGGCCAAAACCAAAAACAGTCAACCAAATTGGGCTTTTGGGCCCAAAAAGTCAAACTTGGCCCAATTGAATTGGAAAAGCCCTATCTGACTTAAAATTCAATTCTAAGAACAAAACTCTAAAGGCCCAAAAGCTGAAAATGAGCTTATCACAACTTATTTAACACTCAGCTTATTCTTATTGGGCTTTTCAGCCCATTAAGCCATAAGCTAATGCCATAAGCTCTAATTTGACACACAACCTTCTTTTGGATGCTTATGAGATCTGTAAAAAGAAATTTTGAAAAAGCTCACTCAATAAGCCAGAAATAAGCAAAGTAAAAATTCACTAAAAGACAAAATAGTCGTTTTAGAGATTTAGGGCACCTCAGGACTTGATTCAACTTGCAAAAGATTTCAAATGGACTCAATAAGCAAAATCAATCAACAAAAATCCAATAAGCACAACCAATAAGCCAGAATAAGCACAAAGGAACTTATGAAAAAGTCAATGGAGTTGGTTTTCTAGTCAAACCCTAAATTCAACCACCCAAATGCTCCAGTATGAACAAATGGGTCAAAATATGAGCACCTATTACAAAAACAAAGTTGTTGCTGGTTAAAATAAGCTATTATAGCTTATTGATAAGCTGAACCCAATTTTACACTATCAGTGGCAACTAGCAGGGGAAAGGAGTTCCCATTGCTTTGACTATTTGACCAAGCTTATATAAGAGTTCTGGTTTGATTCAATTGGAAACAAAGGCACCCTTGTGATCAGTGAATCACAAGGAGTCAATAGCAACAATAAAATCACAAATTGGTTCACACAATAAGACACAATAAGCCAAACAGTCACCAGATATGCACCAGATATGGAAATAAGCAGTTAAGCACTTAATAAGCAGATTTAGACTGAATAAGCCAACCAAACTTAACAAGATGCATACACAAGCTATATAAACTAAGAACAAACACAAAGCAACAAGAATCAAACACTGAATCAAAGTAATCAACAAGATCAAAACATAAAATGTTTCTGATGAACAATGAACAATATGCAGTCAAGTTTTGCTGATCTATTTGGCACTTGATCCAATTTCAAGCCTCAAATCCTTCTTCCCTGGTGTGATTAACTCAGATTTAGCACTTGTTAGCCCTAACCTAAGCTTAGATCTAGGTGTCCTCAAAATCCTAGCCAATTTTACCAAGTTTTTAAGATTTTATAGCCAAATTATGAATCTATGTGTTCAAACCCACAAAACCTGCAAACAGATGAACGCAAGCACTCAAATAACAGATACCAACACTTGCTTGCACAAAACAACCACTTAGCAAACCACAAATCCAGTTAATGCAGTAGACCCAAACACTCCTTAATCTACCACTTAACAAAGAAACTTGTGATTTCAACTAATAACCTACTGATTTTAATGATCAAAAACACTTCCTAGATAGCAACTAACACAATCAAACTCAAAAATCACCAACACAAACACAAATACTCAAAATCAAAGCACCAAATTCAAAACAGTCATAAACATGAAATTTTGAGAGGAATCTTAATCAAGGGATTATACCTGCCTTCCACAACATCCTAGGAAGGCCAGCTATGCTCCTTGGACCTTGTTCAACAACTAGAACAAGACCAAGGTACTTCAATGAAGATGATCAAAGCCTGCTGATGTTCAAAGCAGAACAAGGCTTTGATTATGATATGTCTTCAACACAAGCAACAAACAAACTCAACCAAAGGCTTAGAACCCTTCTCAGGCTTGGTGTCAACAAGCTTGAAAGAGCTCAAGGCTTATGGCTAAGGGTTAGTACACAAATATAAGCCAAATCAGAACCTAGGATTTCAAGGTATTTGAACCTTAAAAACCTTATGAACCAAGACGTGCCTTAACCACAAGATTAAGGTAGGTCTAAACAATCAAATGGAACTCAGAATTAGGCTACTCAAACACCAAACTTTTAATTAAATCAAAAAGAGATTTCAAAATTTCAGAAATTCAAATTTTATTTAAACTTAAAAAGGAATTACAAAGATAATAGCCTAAAACTGGAACAAAGGGACTCTCACATGTTGAGGTCTCCTTTTATAGGCAAATGCCTAGCTACACTATTCACAAACCCTAGATGTGATTTCTCTAAAATGCCCTTGAGTCCTTGAGTACGTTTGTTGTTGATGAGCTGTCCAAAGTGATCCAAACCGTTTATAATAGCTTTGGGTTGAAGCAAGGAACCTTGGCTGTTGATTTGGACACGTGGCATGACTTGGACGGCAAGTACTCATGTGATGGGTGAAACGGTTTGAATGGTGGGGTCCTTTGGGTGAGTGGGAGTGTGAGTTTAAGGTTGGGATGGGATTTAGAGCGTGTGAATCAAACGTGGGAACAACCAATTTCATTTTACCCTTTGTTGGTAAAAAGTTAATTCTGGGTTCTTACTTGCTACAGTAACAAGTTTTGATCCGTTTTCTTAGGGAGAAAGTTGTTTGGCGCGTGTTTAGGGATTTAAACTTCCAAACTTGGCAGTTTTGGTCCTTTTTCTTCTTTTCTTTTGTCACTTGTGAATAAAAGTCTATCAGCGCCCAATTCCTTTGTATCAACTTTCACAACTTGACATTTTTTGCACAAAACTTTCCAAAAGGTGTATCAAGGGTTATTTTTGGAACTTTTGCATATTTGAAGGGCTGATTTTGGACAATGTTGATCTTCAAAGGTCTTCAATGTATCTTTGGCTTGATGAGGGACCATAATTGACAATTTGAAATTGTTGAGGGACTAATCTTGCCATTTCTTCAAAGTTGAGGGACCTTTTGTGTAATTTTGACAAACTTAAGGGACCAAACTTGTAATTATGAATATACAAGGGTTTTAAGTGTCATTTCTTCAATAAATGAGGATCAATCTTGTTTGTCTTCAAGTCTTCAAGGGTATTTGTTGAGTATTCCATGATTAGGGCCCGGTTCTTTGTACGGCTTCGTTTCTCGTGTCCGTTTTTCCTTGTATCTTGTGATCTTTTGTCTTTTTCATGACATCCATACCTAAAATACACAAGTAAACAAACACAAGCATATGTATGGTATTTTATGACATTTTTATGCATTTAAAGCTCGAAAAGAACGATGAGATCATGTATAAATGCCATCTCATCACTCCCCCATACTAAGCCATTGCCGTGCCCTCACGCAATGCTAGAATAAAGTATCTAAGCATCACCAAAGTTCAATTTTATTAACCTTTATTGAAGAGTGAAGAGACTTGCAACATACTACGAAGATGTGTAAATACATAATATATGATTTTCATCACAAAAAGTGACTTTTAGGGTCAAAGAATAGAAACAAGTAAATGTCCCTTAGAGTAAACTTCGTCATCCTTGATTGTCATACATTCCATGCTAAGTGCAAAAACGAGATCATTGTTGGTACAAGTCACAATGCTAATACTACTCATACGTCCAAATTGTGTAATACTTTTTCTCCCCGCAATCCTAGTTATTATAAAAGGAAATGGGTTACTAGCATTTTTTATCTATTTGTCATGGATCACAAGTGATTCATATTGACTTATTTGAGTAGTTATTAGTCCGAAAGCGAAGTAGCACGATTTGATTAATAGTTAGCCGAAGGACAAAATCTTTTAAAACGGCTTCTCGTGTATCTCCTTAAGTTCATATCTTGGCATAACTTGTTTCACGATTTGAGACCTTTCTCGGATCGATATTTGGCATGTACTTCATACTTCAAATCTTGGAAGACGTTCTTGAAATTATGGTCTTCTCTTCACATATTTGGAATTTCTTCACTTGACGTTTTTGAGAGATTCTTCATATTGGACCACGACTTCATCATTTTTCTTCAATCTTTACTTTGGATTTTGATATACAACGATCCTCCTCCTTTTCGGACTTGGATATATTTATCCTCATACCTTGTTAGGGTCTTTTTGGATAGACTTTCTCCATGATCTTTAGGGGAGTAATTGCTTTTCGTCGTGTGTCTCGATCATTCATATTGATTTAGGAATAATGATACTTCACATCATCTTGGGATCTTTAGCAAAAATAGAGCTCCTCATGCCTTGTTAGGGCCTTTTTGGATGATCGCCAATCTTCGCGTCCCGCTTCAATAAGTTATGCCTTGGCTATGAACTCTATTCAACCCCGAGCAACTTTTAAACGATCTTGCGCTAGAGGCTAAGTAACCTTTCAAATCGTACGACCTTACTTATTGCAATTATGATTTATTCCTAATGCATTGATCTTATGGGAAGAAAAAGCCACAATTAAAAACATATGAGTTTTTGAAAGAACACTTTCATGTTCTACGTTTAGCATGATCACTTGTCTAACTCTATCATTTCTCGTTCTTCACTATATAAAGACCTCTAATTAAAGAGACTCGTGAATACTTAGCCATGCAAGTCAAAATTAAGCCAAATTTGGATTAGCTTTCATTAAGACTATATCAAATCAAAGTTTTGGGTTTTCAAGCCACTTATAGTATCTTGCACTTTCTTGGACTTTTTCAAGTTTAGAGAATGCATTTTATAGTTCCCTTGATAAGTGACTTTCTAGGATCAATTATAGGAACTTGCGAAAAGTTCTTGTTCTTAACCCGTATGAGTTAAGACTTTCGCGTTTTAAAGCTCCCTATATAAAAGTCTAGCAAAACTTGAATTGAGCGGGTTAAGGAATGTAAATGGCTCCAAATGCCCATCAAGTCAAAAATTAACTCGTATTCTACCCAACGGAAAATATACATTCGTGTCTTAAAAAAACACTTATCAAAACTAAGAAAAATTTTAAAATTTGGCCATTTTTAGCCTTATTAGCAAAACAAAACATTGAAAATTGGAAAGCGTGAGGGCGTAGCAAAGCAAGTACCTATTCACCCCCATACTAAAAGTAAACATTGTCCTCAATGTTTCGAGTCTAAAGCCGTTTATTAAGTATGCTAAAAGATAATTGTTAGAACAATAAAGGATATGTCATGGATTCATGAAAAACTTCTTCAAACGAACGATGGAGGCTCACGTAAACAAACACGAGAGTCTTCAATCGTAGATGATGATGATGATCTAGATAACACACTCACAAACAACCACGAGACGACGAGTTGAAAGGGTACAAGTCCCCTTATTAGTGAATAGTAAGCATAATAGATAAGCATGGGATCTCCCCCACGAGGCACCTCGTTTTTGATTATCGAGTCATGAGCTCGACTCGATCCCCTCAATGCTAATTATCATTGGGGAAGGTGACTTGGTCGAGGGCAACCATTGAAGGAATTTCCCCACCAAAGTAGTGCTTAAGCCTATGTCCATTCACCTTGAAATTAGGACCATCATCTTGAGCTAGATCAATGGTCCCATAAGGAAACACTTGTGTAATGGTGAACGGACCCGACCAACGAGATTTCAATTTCCCGGAAAATATCTTAAGACGAGAGTTAAAAAGCAACACTTGATCACCAACGTTAAAAACCCGGTTTTTAATCTTTGAATCATGACACTTTTTAGTCTTTTCTTTAAAAATTAATGAATTTTCATAAGCATTATCTCTTAATTCATCCAATTCATTCAATTGTATTTTCCGGTGATCTCCCGCGGTCTTCAAGTCAAAGTTTGCATGCTTAAGGGCCCAATATGCCTTGTGCTCCAACTCAATGGGCAAATGACAATTCTTCCCATAGACTAACTTATAAGGAGTGCAACCGATAGGTGTCTTATAAGCGGTCCTAAAGGCCCATAAAGCGTCATCAAGTTTGTCGGACCATGAAGCACGGTTTTCTCCAATTGACCTCTCTAAAATCCTCTTCAAAGCTCGGTTCGAAACCTCGACTTGCCCACTCGTTTGCGGGTGATAAGCCGTAGAAAGACGATGAGTAACTCCATATTTATTTAGAACCTTTTCGAATTGGTCATTACAAAAATGGGTTCCACGATCGCTTATAATAGCATGAGGGGTTCCGAACCGAGAGAATAGTTGCTTCAAAAACTTCACTACCACACGAGCATCATTAGTAGGCAAAGCCTTAGCTTCCACCCACTTAGAAAGGTAGTCCACCGCGACGAGGATATATTTGTTGCCATGAGACGATGGGAACGGCCCCATAAAGTCTATTCCCCATATGTCGAAAATCTCACATACTTGAATTATGTTTTGCAGCATTTCATCACGTTGAGACGATTTTCCTTGACGTTGGCACGAGTCACACGACTTCACAAGTGCGTGTGCATCACGATAGATAGAAGGCCAAAAGAAACCGGCATCGAACACTTTCTTAGCCGTGAGATTAGCACCGTGGTGACCACCCGTGGGTCCTTCGTGACAAGCTCTAAGGATATTAGAAGCTTCGGCACCAAAAACACAACGTCGAACGAGTTGATCCGTACAAACTCGAAAGAGATAAGGGTCGTCCCAAAAATAGAACTTGACGTCGCAAAAGAATTTTCATTTTTGTTGTGTCGTCATACCCTTGATTATGAAATTGCCCGCATGGTAATTTGCAATGTCGGCAAACCATGGGGTGGTGTCTTTAGAATTCACTACACCGAGAGTCTCAAGAGGAAATGTTTCGGTAATTTCCTTGTTCTCGAAAACATCTTTGTGAGGATCTTCTAGACGAGAGAGATGATCGGCCGCTAGATTCTCGGCTCCTTTTTTGTCAAGCACGATGACATCAAATTCTTGGAGGAGGAGCATCCAACGAAGCAATCTTGGCTTAGCATCTTGCTTAGCTAAGAGATACTTAATAGCCGAATGGTCGGTATACACGATGCTTTTAGTCAAGACGAGATAAGGTCGGAATTTCTCAAAAGCATAGACCACGGCAAGGAATTCCTTTTCCGTTGTGGTGTACTTTAATTGAGCCTCGGTCATCGTCTTACTAGCATAGTGGATAGGACGGAAATGCTTGTCATAACGTTGCCCTAAGACGGCCCCTATAGCATAATCACTTGCATCGCACATGATTTCAAAGGGTAATTCCCAATTAGGAGCAACAAGAATGGGAGCTTCGGTAAGTTTCCTTTTGAGAGTTTCGAAAGCCTTAACACAATCCTGAATGAAGTTAAAAGGAGCATCCTTCTCGAGAAGGTGTGTCATAGGACGAGAGATTTTCGAAAAGTCCTTGATGAAACGACGATAAAAGCCCGCGTGGCGTAGGAAACTCCTAACTCCCTTAACGGTTTTGGGATGGTAACTTGGCGATGACGTCTACCTTAGCTTTATCGACCTCAATCCCCGCCTTCGACACCTTATGTGCTAAGATGATTCCTTGTTTACACATAAAATGACATTTTTCCCAATTAAGCACAAGATTGGTTTCTTCACAACGTTTTAACATTTGCTCGAGATTAGATAAACATGACGTGAACGAGTTACCAAACACCGAGAAGTCATCCATAAACACTTCCATCGACTTCTCGATCATATCGTGAAAAATTGCCATCATACACCGTTGAAACGTACCCGGTGCATTACAAAGTCCGAAAGGCATCCTACGATAAGCGAACGTTCTATAAGGACACGTAAAAGTAGTCTTCTCTTGATCACGAGGGTCGATAGGGATTTGAAAGTAACCGGAAAAACCATCTAAAAAGCAATAGAATTCATTTCCCGCAAGTCGCTCCAACATTTGATCCATGAAGGGCAAAGGAAAGTGGTCTTTACGAGTGGCGTCATTTAACTTTCGGTAGTCAATACACACCCTCCAACCGGTCACAACACGAGTGGGAATTAACTCGTTGTTTTCATTAGGCACAACGGTCATTCCTCCCTTTTTAGGGACACAATGGATTGGGCTCACCCATGGGCTATCGGATATGGGATAAATCATTCCCGCATCAAGGAGTTTAAGGACTTCCTTTTTAATGACATCGTGAATTTTGGGATTCACCCTTCTTTGACTTTGAATTGCGGGTTTATAGTCTTCCTCCATTAAAATCTTGTGAGTACAAAATTTTGGGTCAATACCCTTAATGTTGGATATTTTCCACGTAATTGCCCCTTTGTGAGCCTTAAGAACTTTCAAGAGCTCGGTTTTTTCATCATTAGCAAGACCTCTTGCAATAATAATCGGCAACTTGTCATCACCTTCCAAGAATGCGTATTCAAGGTGAGAAGGAAGATCTTTCAATTCAAGGATAGGTGGTTCCTCGATTGAAGATTTTGGTTCAACACTCATAACTTCTATCGGCGAAAGAAATGGTGGAATAGAAGTATCATCACTAATCAACACCTCATCTTCATTGTCGATTTCATTTGAAGTGAGATCGCCTCCTTGGAATGGAGTGAGATTTGGTGTGGAATTAGCAAGAATCGGATCCAAAATAGTGGGATTGCCACTTGACGAGCTATCAGAAAAACCTAACACTTCTTGTGAAAACTCATCGCAAACCACATCAACGATGTCAATGTGATTGATGGTAGCGATTGCATAAACATGAGAAGGTTTCGAGTTTTGAGTAGCGTTTATAACAAGTTCCTCTTCGTTGAATCTCAAAGTGATAGTTCTCGCATGAACATCGATAAGCGATCTCGAAGTATCTAAAAATGAACAACCTAAAATTAGAGGAACTTGAGGATCCGCGGGGATGTCAACTACTATAAAATCAACGGGATAATAGAACTTCCCCACTTTCACGAAAACATCTTTGGCAACTCCACATGCCATAATCGTAGAATGATCGGCCATCTCGATGGACATGTTCGAAGGAATGAGAGCCGGAAGCGAAAGCGATTTCCAAATGGAAAATGGCATCAAATTAATGCTCGCACCAAGATCGGCCAAGGCGAGGCATTCTTTCATATCTTCTATGTCACAAGGAATGAGAAACTTTCCAGGATCACCAACTTTTTCCGGTATGCGGTTAAGATAGACCGAAGAACAATTAGCAAGCTTTGAAAGCTTTTCCTTATCGCTCATCATACTTTTAAAAGTGGAAGCGAAACGAGGCATATACAACAACGCGTCGGCTAAACTCACATCAAAATGCACTTGTTGAAACATTTTTATAAAAAGGTCGATTTGTTGTTTGTTACGTTCTTGCAATTTTTCTTTGTTTCGTCTCGAAGGGTAGGGTAAAGGTGGTGTGGGTTGGACATTAGGCAACGACCTTGGAAACTCGGGTTCCACAATTGGTATTGGTTCAACCGTAGGTGTGGTATGAGTGGTACTTCGTGGGATTGTAATGTGCTCCTTTTCGACCATCACCTCGGGTTCTTTCTCGATTTCCTTCTCCGTAGAAGTACTTGGACGAGAGATTGGTTCCTTGAAAGTTTTACCACTTCGTGTAGTAATAACCTTCATTTCTCCCTTCGGGTTTGCAATGGTATCACTAGGAAGACCACCCGAGGAAGAGGGTTTACACATGATCGCTTCAAACATCTTAGCCATTCGGTCCTCAAATTTTGATTGCCTAGCATCCGCTTTTAATATCTCTTGCTTAATCTCATGTTGTCCTAATTCCATCTTTTGTTGATTTTGTTGAAGACGTTGGACATTTCGTTCCATTTTGTTTGCATGAGTTTTAAGTTCATTAGCAAGTTCATTTTTTAGCTCGTTTTTCAACTCGGATCTTAAGCTAATCATCTCACGTTGCATGTTATCAAATTTAGCATCATTTGCTTTAGCATAATCCAAAAATTCTCCTTGCAAATTTTTAGTGTGAGCATTTTGAAAACCTTGTGTAGTGTTTTGAAAATCACGGTTTTGGTTTTGATTAGAAATTTGTCCATTCCCATTTTGATAATTCCCCTTGTTGTAATTGCGTGAATTGCCTTGGTAATTACCTTGGTTGTTGTTTTGATAATTGTTAACATTTTGGTTTGGTGAAGCTTGATTTTGGCGGGAACCTTGACTGTTTTGGTTGTAAGTTCCCGTTGCTACATAAGCACTCGAAGTGTTACCATCCGCGGTAATGCACTCGGAAAGATCATGAGCTCCCCCACAAGATAAACAACTCTTAGCAACCGCTTTCACCGAAGCGGAATTGGAAGCTTCTTGAGCTTTCCAATGGGACATTAGATTAGCAAATCTATCAAAAAACGATTTTCCTCATTAGCTTCATCATGTAAGGCATTAATGCTACGAGACGATTGTGACGATGATGACGAACCCAAATTGGCAACACTCGGTGTGTTACGAGGGCTATAAACCTTAGATCTATTCTCGATGATTTGTAAAGCCTCATTTGTCGTCTTGCACAAAAAATTACCACCAGCGGCGGCATTCAAATAATCTCGTTCGTTCATGATCATTAAGCCCATTATAAAAAGTATCAACTTGATACAATTCCGTAAAATCATGGTGTGGACATTCATGTAACATTTCTTTAAAGCGTTCCCATGCCATTGAAAAACTTTCATTATTTCTTTGCACAAATCGTGAAATCTCATTTTTCAAGTGTGTTGTTTTAGATGGTGGAAAAAACTTGTTCACAAACATAGAAACGAGATCGGCCCATGTCAAAATCGAATTTGGCGGTTCTTTCTCGAACCAAATTTTTGCGGGTCCATCCAAAGAGTATGGAAACAACATCATCTTAATGGCGTCATGTGGAACATCCTTAAACTTGCTAGTGGCGGTGAGACGGTTAAAATTCCTAATATGATAGTGCGGGTTGTCTTTCTCGTGACCTCTAAACTTATTTGCTTGCAACATCGACATTAAACCCGTCTTAATCTCGAAATTCTCCGCAAGGATGGCGGGAATCAAAATAGCCTCTCCAAAACCCTCGGTGGGTGCTTGTAGCAACTCCATCATAGTACGATTAGCCATGACGACTTCTTGTTCTACAATAGGTTCAACAATTGGAGTTTCTTCAACAATCAACGTCTCTTGATTGACTTTCTTTTGAAGTCGTTTACGAGCTCGTTTTGCTTGATTACGAGTGATCATAAACTTCACGAAGAATGGGAGGTGAGCAAAGAATATTCTTTTTGGGTGTTTTGTGAATTTCCAATTTTTTTTGTGTTTTTGATGATATTTAATTTTTTTGGATTTTGGTGTATCTTCGTAGACAACAATCTACAAAATCTCTCCTCGAATCGAACTCTTGATTAAAGAAGCCTCAAATGAATGAAAACGATCACGTGGAGTGAACGCCTTCGAATGACTTTAGAACTTTGGTGAAAACCAAATTGTTCAAGAGGTTTTAATCACAAAGAAACCAAGCAAATATATTATACGTAATAATACTTTGGGCGGCAAAACCCTCGATTAGCCTTCAATCTCAAAATACTCACAAGCAAGCGGGGAAACGAGGCGGCGCGAAGCACTTAAGAGCCTTTTTCCTTAGGGTATATTTTATAATACCCGCCTTATACCCACCTTATAGTTTGTATTTTTCAAAATCGAGCTTCACGAAAGTATTTATCTATTTTTGCCTTTTTCTTTTTGTTTGATATTCGAATACAATAATTGAGTGATGAAATCCCAATTAAGGTTGCGTTTTCACACTTTTGGAGATATTGTGAATTTATTGTGATACTTAATACAATATAGTAATAACATTTGTACAAGAAAAACCAAGAAAACCGATAATACGTATTAGTAGAGTTCTACTAATACAAATACTATTTATAAAAAACAACAATACAAATTAATCACGACACACCTCCCCGGCAGCGGCGCTAAAATGATTGTAGTGTTTTACTACTCTTTAGGAAAAGAGCGTAAATAGCGGTAAGTATCGAGTGATGATTTAGGAAAATCAACACTAATGACCCTTAATGAAATGAAAGTTCGTTTCCCAAGGAGGTATATGTGTGTGAGAAATTTGTTAAATGTTTGTGATTAATGATTGGTTTAGAAGGGGATGAGAAAAGAAGATGACGAAGACGTAAAAATAGAAATAAGTACTACTAGAAAGTTAAAACGTATAACCTTAAAAACCACAAAAATAAAAATTAATTCTAAAAATTACCAAAAATTCACCAAAAATCAAAATAAATAAACTAAGAGTTTACCAATGATCAAAACTTTTTCAAACCTTTTAAATAATTAAATATTCAATTTTTAAATGCTAATTAAAGCCCTAAAAATCAAATAAATTATCAAAAAGCCCAAATAAAGATTTTTTTAATTGGTAAACCTCTAAAATGACCTAAAAAGATTAAAAACTATTTTTAGAAAATTTTAAACTAATAAAAACTATTTAAAATGATTTAAAAACTATTAAAACTTAAAATAATTATAAAAATTAATCTAAAAGAGATAAAATTATTCTAAAAGTTTCTAAATGCCTATTTTAATGTATTAAACCTAAGAAAAATGTAAAAAGTTGGAAAATGTGAAATTTTAAAAATAATAATAAAATAATATTAAAAATCCAAAAATTATAAAAAACTCTAAAAACTTGCAAACTAGTTTATTTTAACCTAAATAATCAGAAAATCAAAGTGAAATTACCAGAATACCCCTATTGGGCCCTCAAATGGGCCAAAACCAAAAACAGTCAACCAAATTGGGCTTTTGGGCCCAAAAAGTCAAACTTGGCCCAATTGACTTGGAAAAGCCCTATCTGACTTAAAATTCAATTCTAAGAACAAAACTCTAAAGGCCCAAAAGCTGAAAATGAGCTTATCACAACTTATTTAACATAAGCTAATGGGCTTTTCAGCCCATTAAGCCATAAGCTAATGCCATAAGCTCTAATTTGACACACAACCTTCTTTTGGGATGCTTATGAGATCTGTAAAAAGAAATTTTGAAAAAGCTCACTCAATAAGCCAGAAATAAGCAAAGTAAAAATTCACTAAAAGACAAAATAGTCGTTTTAGAGATTTAGGGCACCTTAGGACTTGATTCAACTTGCAAAAGATTTCAAATGGACTCAAAAAGCAAAATCAATCAACAAAAATCCAATAAGCACAACCAATAAGCCAGAATAAGCACAAAGGAACTTATGAAAAAGTCAATGGAGTTGGTTTTCTAGTCAAACCCTAAATTCAACCACCCAAATGCTCCAGTATGAACAAATGGGTCAAAATATGAGCACCTATTACAAAAACAAAGTTGTTGCTGGTTAAAATAAGCTATTATAGCTTATTGATAAGCTGAACCCAATTTTACACTATCAGTGGCAACTAGCAGGGGAAAGGAGTTCCCACTGCTTTGACTATTTGACCAAGCTTATATGAGAGTTCTGGTTAGATTCAATTGGAAACAAAGGCACCCTTGTGATCAGTGAATCACAAGGAGTCAATAGCAACAATAAAATCACAAATTGGTTCACACAATAAGCCACAATAAGCCAAACAGTCACCAGATATGCACTAGATATGGAAATAAGCAGTTAAGCACTTAATAAGCAGATTTAGACTAAATAAGCCAACCAAACTTAACAAGATGCATACACAAGCTATATAAACTAAGAACAAACACAAAGCAACAAGAATCAAACACTGAATCAAAGTAATCAACAAGATCAAAACACAAAATGTTTCTGATGAACAATGAACAATATGCAGTCAAGTTTTGCTGATCTATTTGACACTTGATCCAATTTCAAGCCTCAAATCTTTCTTCCCTGGTGTGATTAACTCAGATTTAGCACTTGTTAGCCCTAGCCTAAGCTTAGATCTAGGTGTCCTCAAAATCCTAGCCAATTTTACCAAGTTTTTAAGATTTTATAGCCAAATTATGAATCTATGTGTTCAAACCCACAAAACCTGCAAACAGATGAACGCAAGCACTCAAATAACAGATACCAACACTTGCTTGCACAAAACAACCACTTACCAAACCACAAATCCAGTTAATGCAGTAGACCCAAACACTCCTTAATCTACCACTTAACAAAGAAACTTGTGATTTCAACTAATAACCTACTGATTTTAATGATCAAAAACACTTCCTAGATAGCAACTAACACAATCAAACTCAAAAATCACCAACACAAACACAAATACCCAAAATCAAAGCACCAAATTCAAAACAGTCATAAACATGAAATTTTGAGAGGAATCTTAATCAAGGGATTATACCTGCCTTCCACAACATCCTAGGAAGGCAAGCTATGCTCCTTGGACCTTGTTCAACAACTAGAACAAGACCAAGGTACTTCAATGAAGATGATCAAAGCCTGCTGATGTTCAAAGCAGAACAAGGCTTTGATTATGATATGTCTTCAACACAAGCAACAAACAAACTCAACCAAAGGCTTAGAACCCTTCTCAGGCTTGGTGTCAACAAGCTTGAAAGAGCTCAAGGCTTATGGCTAAGGGTTAGTACACAAATATAAGCCAAATCAGAACCTAGGATTTCAAGGTATTTGAACCTTAAAAACCTTATGAACCAAGACGTGCCTTAACCACAAGATTAAGGTAGGTCTAAACAATCAAATGGAACTCAGAATTAGGCTACTCAAACACCAAACTTTTAATTAAATCAAAAAGAGATTTCAAAATTTTAGAAATTCAAATTTTATTTAAACTTAAAAAGGAATTACAAAGATAATAGCCTAAAACTGGAACAAAGGGACTCTCACATGTTGAGGTCTCCTTTTATAGGCAAATGCCTGGCTACACTATTCACAAACCCTTGATGTGATTTCTCTAAAATGCCCTTGAGTCCTTGAGTGCGTTTGTTGTTGATGAGCTGTCCAAAGTGATCCAAACCGTTTATAATAGCTTTGGGTTGAAGCAAGGAACCTTGGCTGTTGATTTGGACACGTGGCATGACTTGGAGCGCAAGTACTCATGTGATGGGTGAAACGGTTTGAATGGTGGGGTCCTTTGGGTGAGTGGGAGTGTGAGTTTAAGGTTGGGATAGGATTTAGAGCGTGTGAATCAAATGTGGGAACTACCATATTCATTTTACCCTTTGTTGGTAAAAAGTTAATTCTGGGTTCTTACTTGCTACAGTAACAAGTTTTGATCCGTTTTCTTAGGGAGAAAGTTGTTTGGCGCGTGTTTAGGGATTTAAACTTCCAAACTTGGCAGTTTTGGTCATTTTTCTTCCTTTCTTTTGTCACTTGTGAATAAAAGTCTATCAACGCCCAATTCCTTTGTATCAACTTTCACAACTTGACATTTTTTGCACAAAACTTTCCAAAAGGTGTATCAAGGGTTATTTTTGGAACTTTTGCATATTTGAAGGGCTGATTTTGGACAATGTTGATCTTCAAAGGTCTTCAATGTATCTTTGGCTTGACGAGGGACCATAATTGACAATTTGAAATTGTTGAGGGACTAATCTTGCCATTTCTTCAAAGTTGAGGGACCTTTTGTGTAATTTTGACAAACTTAAGGGACCAAACTTGTAATTATGAATATACAAGGGGTTTAAGTGTCATTTCTTCAATAAATGAGGATCAATCTTGTTTGTCTTCAAGTCTTCAAGGGTATTTGTTGAGTATTCCATGATTAGGGCCCGGTTCTTTGTACGGCTTCATTTCTCGTGTCCGTTTTTCCTTGTATCTTGTGATCATTTGTCTTTTTCACGACATCCATACCTAAAATACACAAGTAAACAAACACAAGCATATATATGGTATTTAATGACATTTTTATGCATTTAAAGCCCGAAAAGAACGATGAGATCATGTATAAATGCCATCTCATCAGTTTCCCAGGTCAGAAGGACCAGAGAATCTAGTTGAGGAAGCGGGATCACTAACCGGACTACCAATAGGTGTTAAACTTGCACTAGGAGCAACATTAGGAGTACTAGGAGTAGCTTTGACAGCAGGGGTACTTAAAGGAAACTCAAAACCTCCTTGAGCAGCTGCTGTAGTAGCATCTTGTTGTTGCTTGAGCAATGTGTCAAGATCTCCTTGTGAGTCCAAAATGTCTGATGGAGAAGCATCATTAGGAGTAGCATTGGCATTTGGAGAGACTATGGTGGAATAGGATGAAACAACAAAAATATCATCCTCCTCATCTAAGTCCAAAAAACTAGAATGAGTACCTGCACTAGAAGTTGCAAACACTTGTGGACCTGCATCTTGGTTAGTTTTTAAATGAAAATATCCTAATGAATCACTAAGATAATCAAGATCAAAATACCATTCAGGACCCATGCCTTGTATGTTTGACTTCTCCTCAAAATACCTGAGATCAATAGTTTCAATGACTTGCTTGGCTTAGAGATTGTAGACACGATAAGCCCGAGAGGGAGCTGAATATCCCACTATGTATCCTTCATCTGCCTTGCCATCAAATTTCCCTAAATAGTCACTAGTATTCAGAATGGTGACAAGACACCCAAATGGCTTCAAATGAGCAATGCTAGGTACTTTAGCTGTGAATAGCTCATAAGGAGTCTTCTTGTGAGGATTGGTAATAGAAAATATATTTAAGACATAACTTGCAGTATTGACAGCTTCTGTCCAGAACATAGTTGGAAGCTTGAAATCGGCAAGCATTGTTCTTACAACTTCTATTAGAGTCCTGTTCTTCCGTTCTGCAAAACCATTCTGTTGAGGAGTTCTTGATGCACTATAATCTCTTTTGATACCTTTAGAATTACAAAGTGCTATGAGGTCTGCATTTTTGAATTCTGTTCCATTATCACATCGGATACCTTTTACCTTCTTGGACAACTGATTCTCAATTAGTGTAATAAAGTCCTTGAGAATTGAGTAGGTCTCACTTTTGGCAGCCATGAAGAAAACCCACGTGAATCTGCTATACCCATCAGTTACCACAAGACAGTATTGTTTGTGGTCAATGCTCCTAATGGAGGTAGGACCAAATAAATCCATGTGTAGTAGCTGCAATGGTTCAGTTATAAGGCTGAGAGCAGTAATGGACTTAAAGGATGCTTTATGTTGTTTGCCTTTGCTGCATGCAAGGCAATTGATGTCATTTCTGAAAGTTTTGGGAGGTAAACCAGAGACCAAGTTCATATTTGCTAATTTGTGAATGGTCTTGAAGTTTACATGTCCCATCCTTCTGTTCCATTTAGTGGCTTCATCTTCTGAGGCTTTAGCAACCAAACAAGCTAGTTGACCAGTAGGATTAACTTCATTCAGCTTGATACTATAGAGATTGTGTCTTCTAGGGATTCTGAGTAGAACTTGTGAGTCATACGGGAGCTTAAAGTCTTTGGATAACACCTGTGCATCAGTATACGTAAAGAGGACAAACTGCTTCTTGTCACAAATCTGAGAGACAGAGATCAAGTTGAAGTGTTGAAGTGCTTCCACATAATAGACCTGCTCAAAATTAAGGTTAGGTGTCTGAATCGTTGCTTTGCTAGTGATCCTTCCTTCACCACCTCCATAGTAGACCTTTCCGCCTTGAAATGGTACAAAGTTAGATAGAAGTCCTTTATTCCCTGTCATGCTCCTAGAGCATCCACTATCAACTATTCCTAGAGTAGGATCTTGGTATGGAGTAACCTACAACAACAAGAAAAGATATATGAAAAAGTTAGTGTCTTAAGGGGACCCAAACCTTTTCAGGTTTGAGCCTTTAGTAGATAACCAAGAAGATTGATGAGATCCACAGTTGTTCTTAGGTTGCCTATTCATCATATGGGTGTTATTATTTGACCAAGAACAACCTGCTGAGGGCTTAACAGCAGTACCCAAATTTCCCAACCCAAAATACTTTTGGTCTGAATTAAATGCATAATTCTGATTAAAATTCTGAAAATAGTTGCTGGTTGGTCTATTAGGGATAAATCCATTGTTTCTCCAATGATTAGAAGCTAAAGGAGAGGTCCTTCTAGAAGAAGAAAAAGATTGGGCACATGGGTTTAGTCTTCTAGAAGAATATGGAGCAACTCCTGGTGGACCAGGAGCAGGATATGCTTGATAAACAGAAGGATGTTGGTCATAAAAATCACAATCTTTAATCAAATAAAATTTACTCCCACAAACAGAACATGTTTTAAACGACCTTTTATTCAAATGAAATTGTTTCATACTGCTAAATTTATTACACACAACTCTAGGAGAAACAACATTCCTAGGACTCAATAAACTAGAACTAGACACAGTTGAAGTAGAAGCAACTCTCTCTCCACTCTTCCTAGCACTAGTAGCAACAGGGTCATTTGTCTTTGAGCTTGTAGGTCTTAACTCTTCACTTGAACCACATGATGCAGAGTCACTGGCTTTGTCACTGAAAGTACAAGAAACAAAGTCATTAGTATTAGTAGAGCTTTTTGGGGACTCATGCATCTGTAATCCATCCAAGTCATTATGCCTAGATATGGGCATAAAAGTTCTTGTAAGAGGTGGAGGGACAACATGCATTGCTACAGTTGGTTAAAACCTATTGTAGCTAGGTTTTCCCTCCTCCTCCTTGTCAGGATCAAAGACACTTGAAAAAGATAAATCAGACACATCTTCTGAATCAATATATTTATCAAATCCTAACCCTCTCTTAGTCCTACCAGACATGCTACTAGCAATTAACTTTGAAAGATTCTTAGGTGCATTTTACCATTTTCAAATATTAAAAGTGTAGCATCCAATTTTTTCTTCATGTCTTGCTTATCCTTGATACTGTCATCATTTACCTTTTCAGTGTATTTAAGCATATTGGTTGTGTTTTCTAAATCAATGTTAAGAATTCTAATTTTATCTTCATATTCACGTTGTGTTTCTTGAAGCCACCTCTTTTGTTGTTCCAATGTTTCCAAAGAATTCTTATATGCTTGAACCTCTAAAAAATACTTATCATTTTGTTCATTTAAATCATTGTATTGAGACAACAGTTCTGAATATTTATCATGACAACCAAGAGGACAATGTTGTACCTGAGGTGAGATGCCCATAAGAGCAAACTCTTCTGCTTCCTCGGCATTAGACAAATTCCCAGCAATCATTGCAAACACATCAGTAGAAGGTTCAGCTGTTTCCAGGGTAGCATTCAGATGATCACTCTAGTTGACCATAGAGTCAACAGACACCAAAGCTTTCTTGTCATCCTTCACCTCTTGAATCTTGAAGGCTGAGTACCTGTTCTTCTCCTGGTCATTCTTGTTAGGGCATTCCCTAGCAAAGTGACCTTGCTGCTGGCAGTTATAGCATCTAACCTTGCTTCTATCAAACCTTGTTGGCTCTCTTGGGTTGTAGTTAAACTTTCGACCGGCTTTCTTCTCAAACTTGTGAACCCGGAGAGTGAGCATGGCCATCTGCCACTTGAGATCCATTTCATCCAGGTCAAGTTTATCAACCTGTTTAAAGTCATCAAAAGCAAGTTGCTGTTGTGGATCAACATCAGCAACAAAAGAGTGAAGAACAACTTCTACCATGCTACCAGACTTGGCTTTTAGTTCAGGAGTAGAAGTATGTTGAGTAGAAGTATGCTGAGAAGACACAATATAGCTTGGGCTACTAGCATAAGACATGGGACTAGATCCCATAGAACTTACAAAGGTAGAGTTAGCAAGAGTAGGAAAAGAATCACTTGAGTATCCTCTCACATGAAGCTCAAAGGTTTTGAGCTTATAAAATAGATCATCAAAATTAAGATAGTCAAGGCCACCTTTTGCTTTAAGAGAGATTACCACCTGATTCCATGAGTAGGGTAAGGCTCTAAGAAACCTTGCATTGATATCTCCTTTGTCAGGTTTCGACCTGAGTTGATTCAACTGGCTCAGTATCTTTTGGAACCTGTCATACCCTTGATGAATACCTTCAGTTTCTAAGATCTTGAATTCTGTGAATTCATCTCTCAGCATGGATCTGCGCATTTTCTTTGACTCCTCATCCCACCAAACCTTGCTTTTATTCCGTTCTAGATCTCTTTAGCATCATCCAGGTGATAAAAGTCACCCATGTGATCATCAGGAAGAGACCGAAGCAAAATAGTTTTTGCCTTGATCTCCTTCTGAACAGATGTGATTTCTTCATGAGTTTTAGGGTCAAGAAGAATAATATTACCATTCTTGTCTCTTCCAGTAAACCTCTTGCTGTTTCCATCCAGAATAATCTTCCAAAGATCTTGATCAGTTTTGGTGATCCAACATTCCATCTTCATTGCCCAGCTATCATATTCATCCTTTTTCAGAAGAGGAAACTTTCCATTTGTGTTGGAAACCGTAGCAATGATCTGCTGAGGTTGCTGTGTTTTAGGGGTGCTATCTTCTCCTTTTTGAGTAGAACTCGAGGCAGACATGATTAAACAAAGATGCTAGTAATAAGAAAATTTGATTCTTTTTGTACAGAGACTCTCCCAGGCTCTGATACCACTTGTTGGGTCCACTAGATGTGGATCTTGCAGCCTATTAGGAACGGTGAAAGACTTCTGTAATCACAAGTCTATTCACAGAGAGACTCTAGATGAATCACACAGTATAAGTGCGGAATACAAATACTATGAACAAGAAGAACATAATAACTATAATGACTTGATCCTTTACTAAGGATTTCTAATATTAATATAAACTAGAATAATGTTTTATGAAGGTGTGTATAACCCTTCTGCCTAAGGTTCCTTTTATACTACAAGGAAACCCTAATACATCAATAAACCAAAACATGTAAAACTGATATGCATATCCTTTCCTAACATATCTCATGCATATCCTAACAGAATACTCAAAATAATAAAGTTTGACTTTCTAAAGACCAGGAGCACGTGTTGCTCCTACTACTACTAGGACAAGGAGGAACTACATACCTTCTAGTATACCTATTACAAATAACTATTCCAAAGGTCCTAACACATACTTAGTGAAACCAATTAAATAAGCTCAAAACCATAGTATATACACAATAGCAAACTACACAAGTGGATTTACTAGACGCCTTTACAAGACTACGTTATTAAGACAAGTACTCCCGAAAGCACTCAGCCGGTACATACCAAATGTACCCGCTGATTTCCCATACTTAGAAAACTCGGATTTTTATGAAATTTGGTAAAAAACTCAATCATAACCTGAATAAAGCTCAGTTTAATTTCATCCAAAGGTTTACATTTTAGAACCACATGCTTAACACATTTCTAGACTTCAAAATCCGGACAATTTTGTACCTTTGTATTACAAAACCAATTTGACCCAATTAACCGTTACCATTTGTAAACTTGACCCCTAAGTTTGAAAATAGACTCAAGACCCCAGGTTAAGAGCCTAAGAACAACCCTTGAACCTTTATGAAACTCAATCTATAGTCCCTGATATTTGACCAAATATCGACAACAATTTCGTGTTGTTTAGATACTCGCCTCCGGGTACACGAATATTCAAACTAGTGTAACTTCCTCCTCATTTTGAGTTAGAAGGCCTACTTTATACCAAAACGAGCGTCTCGACAACCACTACAACTATATCCTATCATATCAATACATAGTCAAACTTAAGTACACAAAAATAAGCCTTAAACCGACTGATCTAAAATACATGTTTAAAAACTTTATTAAACCAATCTTTTAACCCATTTTATCAACTTCCACACTTCTAACATCACCATATGATTATCTTAAACAATGTCCACTACTCCAGTTCACTTGCATGTCCATTTTCTTACAAAACTGAAATCAAAATTATACATGCAACCATAAAGAAATGATTAATTTAGTAGTTAACATATAAACAAGGAACCTTACCAACAAAATGGATCAAATGATCAAGAAGACCAAAAAAAAAAATATTTTTTTCCAAGTTTGATTATCATCTATAACTTGATCCTAACACCAAATAACACACATGAAAAAAATGAAAGTGGATGAAAACAAATTGTTCATCATGAGAATTTCTTGAAAAATAAAAGTTAGTGCATGTGGTTAAATCTTAGATCAAAATGATTACAAGATTAAAACTAAGATGGGTCTTTTATTAGTTTTCCTCAAATTAAGCTAGAAAATTGTTGGTGATGGTGTTTATGGTGGTGAGGAGTGGCGGCAACAACAAGGGGAGAAATGGAGGAAAAAATTTTGTTGTTGCAAAAGATATGTATGTGTAAAAAAATTCCTTATATATGGTGGGGTGGGGTAGATTTTTTAAATAAGGTTTTCTTTTGGCCTTTGTTGCAAAATAGTTATTAAAGAGCGGGAAATGGTACCTAGTCGGTTTTTAAAAATTTACGAGAGTCGGGTGTCGTCCCGGCTTCATAAAAATATAATTCTCGTTCAATAAAAATACCTTTTCAAAGATTTAACGCACACGAAAAGTAATAGTAAGGTTCCGACTCGACTTAATACGTAATGAAACGAAAACGTCAAAATAATCAAGTATCGAAACAATCGATAATAAGACGTAAAATTTCAGGCATCCGTCGGTATCGCGATCACCAGTAGTTCTCGTTACTCGTTGATTTGAGAAACTTTTTGTAAAATGCACGCGGGTGCTTTTAAATCAAAATTTTGATTTAAATGAACATGGAAAAATAAAATAAGAAATTTTATAATTCCGAATAAAGTATTTATCAAAAATCAGTAAAATACTTAAAATAAAATTTATTAAAATTATCAAGATCTTAGGATTTACGTATGAAGAATACAAGAAAATGTAACATGTTAGAAAATTCAAGAAGCATTAATAAAAGAATAAAATAATACCAAGAAAATATGAGCTCTCACAATCATCGATGGATTTTAGAATTTGAGAGACCAACTTATTCATATTTTGCTAAGCCTCATGATGGGTTTGTTAATCTCACTGATAAACTCCATTTGATTATCGACAAGGACTCTCATCTCACTGTCATTCTCATCAGTACGATCACCATATACTTTTAGTTCTTCAAGTATGGTTGATGCACTCTTGGACAAATGCATGTGTTTATTTACGACATCCTCAATAAGTTTCTCATAAAGGTATTTGACAACCCCTCTGAGAGTTTCATATAGGACCTTTTCAATTATAGGCTTGATGTCGTCAAACTCAAATACCAGAGCCTCAGTCTGGGACCACATCGAATAGGTGTCAGGGTTTGCCTCTTGGGAGAGCTTTTTTAGTGACGCCTCAGAGGATGGCTCCTTTTAATGGGATGCCTCAGGGGTGGGATTTTTTGAGCCCCATGGGAGGTTTTGCTTCTTTAAAAAGAAGGGGCTAAGGCCTCTTTATTTAGGTTGAGGAGGAATTACTTATGTAATAATTTCCATGTCATCTCCAGCCTCAACCATGTCATCCGTGTCGTTGAACCCGTGGAGTTCATCATTAGACTCATGGAACATAGAAGAATACTCTCCGAAGGTCAGTGACATAAGTGGTTTATCCATTGCCCCTTCAAATGAAGGATTTTTTTGTTGAGTTTACTCCCTGCCTCAAATCTTGTGGATTGGGTTTTATCCAACTAATTCTCAGAGGCAGTTTATGAGTGATCAAGAGTGGAGGTGAGATCCCTGTTAGTGAGGTACCCATGGGCGTTGATGTTGTGTTTTACAACTTTGTTTAGGAAAACAAAGTGTAATTAGGGTAAGTACGACGATTTAGGAAAATCGTGCACAAATGACCCAAAAGTGGGGTTCGTTCTCAAGGAGGCAAGTGTGTTGTGATAAGAGATGATTAAATCTTGTGACTATAATTTATGAAGAAAGAAAATAGAAGGGAGATTAGAAGAGAACGACGGTTACGATTATGAATTAAACTAAGACGATTAGTCGTACACGTAAAACCGTGAAAAGTGATAAAATTAAAAATTTACCCTAAAAATTCCTAGAAAATTGCAATAAATCCTAAAAATGTAATTAGAGTTTACAAAAAATCAAAAATCACTCAAACCTTTTATTTAATTAAATAATAATTTTTTAATGCTAATTAAAGCCCAAAAATCAATTTAATTAACAAAAAGCCCAAAATGAGATTTTTTTCACTTGTAAACCTCTAAAATGACTTAACTAAATTTAAAACTATTTTTGAAAATTTTAAAATTAATAAAAACAATTAAAAACTATCTAAACTTAAAATAATTCCAACAATTAATCTAATGAAAATAAAAATATTCTAAAAATTGTAAAATTCCCAACTTAATGTATTTGAACTAAGAAAAATGAAAAAACTTTGAAAAATCTAACTTTTAATTTTTAATAATAAAATAATAATAAAATATTAATAAAAAACCAAAATTTATAAAAAGTTCTAAAAAGTTGCAAACTAGCTTATTTTAACCTAAATAATATAGAAATGAAGTTGATATTATAAAAATACCCCTATTGGGCCAAGAAATGGGCTAAAAGTCCAAACAGACCCCTTAATGGGCTATTTAAGGCCCAATAAGAAAAATGTTGTCCAAATAAGCCCAAAAGCTCCTATCTGACTTAAAATTTGATTTTAAGAACAAAACTCTGAAGGCCCAAAAGCTGAAAATGTGTTTAAGCTAGCTTATTTCAAAGCAGCTTATTCTTAATGGGCTTTTTGGACCATTAAGCTATAAGCTGATGCCATAAGCTCAAATTTGACACACAAGATTCTTTTGAGTTACTTAAGAGATCTGTAAAAAGAAAATTGGAAAAAGCACAAGAAATAAGCCTGAAATAAGCCAAGACTCTCTTCACAAAACGACAAAATAGTCGTTTTTGAGTTCTAGACCACCTCAAGTGCTGATTCAACTTTCAAAAGCTTTTAAATGACTTAATTAAGCTAAATAATCAAAAAGTTTTCAAATAAGCACAACCAATAAGCCAGAATAAGCAAATAAGCACTTGTTTTAATGTCAATCTTATGAGTTTTCTAGTAAAAAGTCAAAGCCAAGGTCTGATAAGCTCCATATCAAATAAATGGGTCAAATGAAGAAGATCTATTACAAATAATAAGTTGTTGCAAGTCTAGATAAGCCAATTTGGCTTATGAATAAGCTGGATGACAAATTACGCTAGCAGGGGCTAGTTTTGGGTGTTGAGCAGTGGGAACTTTTCCCACTGCTTAACTTAATTGACTTTTTGTCTTTAGTGACTTTTTTATGGATTCAAGTTAAGCAAAAGGCACCCAAATGATCAGTTAATCATAAGGAGTCAATATCAATAAAAAAACACAATTACAAACAGCCAATCAGTGCAGTTAATTCAGTTTATCACCAGATCTCACACAGACATGAACATAAGCAGTTATGAACTCAATAAGCTGTTTTAGCAAAATTCAGCCAACCAAATTGCACCAAAAGCATACACAATCTATATTTAATTCAAATGAACATAAATTAACAAGTTACATGCATTGGTTCAAGGCCTAAGGTAAGATTGAAGCACAAAATAGTTACTGATGAACACTAAACAAGCAGGTTTTTCACTTTGCTGATATACTTGACCACCAAGCCAATTTTAAACACTCAAATCTTCTTAACAGGTTATGCAAACCTTGATTTAACACCTTTTATCCCTAAACATGCATATACTCTAGGTATTTCCAAAATTTTAGGTCAAAATAAGTTAAAACAAGTAAGTTATGGCACAATCTTAAACTTGAGGTTATAAGACTGAAAACTTGCAGGTATTAGCACACAACCAAGTGAATAGCAGATACCAACAATAAACAACACTTTTCAACAACATAATAACGATCTATGATCTTAAACAGATAATCCCAAACACCCCTTATCTTTTTCAAATCAAAACTTAAACAAGTATAAGTGTATTCCAAGGTTACCCAAGCCCAATCAAACACAATAACAGTTATATTATGCAGTATTAAGCAAGATTAAGCCACAAATTTCACAAGAACACAAGCATGCACCACATCACTAAAAATCAAGTTTTTAGGCAGATTTTTGGTAGAAAGGTTCAAACCTCATGGATGTACATCCACACCTACGAATTTTTGAGCTTGTGTGCTAGCAAGAACAAGCACAAGCTTCCACAAACAACCCTGCTAAGATTCAACAAGGTTAGAACAAATAAATCAAAATCAGAAAGTGACCACTTGGAAAATAAACTTGATTAATGCAACCTTGTTCCCACACTTGATTATCCCCAAGGTATAAGCCTCACAACACCTTGATATCACAATATCAAGATGCTATGATCCACTTATAGCCCAAGAATTCCAAGGTTTAAACCAAGACTTATCAAAATATCAAATTTTGATCCTTTGTGGAATTTCTTGCACAAGGTTTAAAAATACGTTTTGAGATTCAGTTTTAGCAAACATTAAACATAAACAAGCAAATATAAAGATTGGCACTTGACTTTTTTTCACATATTTCAAACACTTCTCATTAATCAAGAGTAAGGATTTACAGAATTGTGAACTAGGAAAAATTCAAGAGCAAATTGAAATGTAAGGGTCCTATGCCTTATATAGGCTACAATGGTTAACTAAGATGCATAAAAACGTAAAACCCTAGTTGATGAAGTCCCCAAAATGCCCTTTGAAAGTTTGAATATCTTGTTGATCATGTGACTGAATTTGGAGTTTTGTTGTTGCTGGCAAGGTGAGATTGCATCCAAAGGCCAAGAATGAAGCTTAGGAATAAAGCTAAACAAGGATGGTTGGATCTTCTGGCACTTTTGGGACTTTATGCAAAACGTATGCATGGGGGTTTATCATGTGACTTGTGTGTTGTTGAGGTGGCAATTTTAAGGTTTGGGATATGATTAACATCACCTTAATCACAATTCTGGATTATATGGTGGGTTAATTTTTGCTTAAACACAAATACCCAATTTGTGTTCTTGGGATGAATAGTGGTGTTTGATCTTAGTTTGGGTTTAAAAAGGTGTTAACCGCCAGTTTTTAAACTTAATTAAATAAGTCAAACCGGGTTAGTTAAGTTTGTTGTGAGTGGATTTGTGAGGTGGCGAAATGGTGAAGGGTGATTGGTGGGATGGAGTTAGTTGGGCATGTGGCAGCCATTGGTTGGTTAATGTAAAGTTTATGTCTTGGCAAAACACACCCCTTGCTTTCTATATTCTTTTCAACTCAGCTTTCATTAGCCAAAAAACGAATTCCCTTTATAACCAAGTTTTGGTTACACTTTTGCCCCAAATACATTTCCAAAGTATTTTCAAGGGTATTTCTTGCCATTTTATGATTCTTGAAGGGCTGATTTTACATTTTCTTCATAGATAATGGTCTTGACTTGTATGGCTGACTTCTTGGAGGACTGAAATTAACAAGTCATGATTTATGAGGGACCATTTTTGCCAATTCTTTATAGTTAAGGGTCCTTTTTGTAATTTGACATATTTAAAGGACCAAACTTGTTCTTTCTTGTAACTTGAAGGCCTTCATGGCATGTTTGACTTTGAAGAGGACTAATATTGACAATTTAGTTTTGTTGAGGGACTAAATTTGCCAATTCTTCAAAGTGGAGGGCCCTTTTTGTAATTTTGACAAACTTTAAGGACCAATCTTGTAATTATGAAGATACAAGGGTTTAAAGTGTCAATTCTTCAATATTGGAGGATCCTTCTTGCATAATCTTCAAATCTTCAAGGGTTTTTCTTGGAAATTCTTCATTAGGGCTTGGTTCATTGTGTGGCTTCGTTTCCCGTGTTCGTTTTTGCATGATTCTTGTGATATTTTGTCATTTTCTCAATATCTGTACCCTAAATACACAAGTAACAAACACAAACATATATTTGGCCATTTTCAGGATATTTAATGCATTTAAAGCCCTATTTGGACGATGAGACTATGTATAAAAGCAGTCTCATCACTCCCCCATACTAAACCATTGCCGTGCCCTCACGCAATGCTAGAATAAAGTATCGTAGCACCTCCAAAATTCATTTTTATTTACTATTATTGAATGTTAAACTAGCTACACTACTACTATTACTACTACTTGCGTTTTAGACATAATGTATGATTTTCATCGCAAAATGGGACGTTTAGGTTCATAGAATAAGAACACGTGAATGCTTCGTTAGAAATAATTTCATCGTCCTCGATTTTCACCCCAATTCCATGCTAAGCGTGCAACGAGATCATTGTCATTATAAGTTAGTAATGCTAACACTACTCATATGCCCTAATCACGTACTTATCCTCCCATTTTCCTAAGTTGTATCTCTTATATTTTATTTTGTCTTGAATGTTTCACAAGGATACGTTGTTTGACTTATGCGATAATAGAGATTTAGGTCTAAAAATAGATTCCTAACGGTGAAACCAAGACCATCGAATTAATAACCCCACCTAATAGAAAACAATTTTAAAAATTAAGTCAACAAGAAGGATCGATAAACACGGTTTTATAACGGTTTTGAACATGAGACTTATTACCAAGACTTTTATACGCCCCCTAACGGAAGGGCCTTATTATCATAGGTTTACCTCCATCTTTTATTCAACTTCGCCATGAAGCTTTTATTATGACTTCGGTCTGGCCTTGCCTTTTATTTAACCTCGCCATGAGGTGTTTATTATGGCCAAAGACGTATATCCTCACGCTAAAAGCAAATTTTGGATCTTTAAAGCTTCAAAGATTAAGGCTTGATTCACTTTCAATTTTGCATAGATTTTTCGGCCTTGTGAGCTTCAAATTGTTTGCTTGATTTAGGTGAGCACTTGAAATCTTATTATTGGGTGAAGCTTTCGATTATTCGGGTTGCCAATACTTCAAAACCGTGACACTGGCGATACCTTAATGTCTTCCCAATTTAATTACATGGAAGCTACTAGAAAAGACTAGAAACCAACAATCAAGACTCAACCGCTAAGTCAATATTTATTAACCAAAAAATATTTACAAGCGAAGGGAGAATAAGCAAACAACGAGAACACATGAGTTTTTGAATGAATACGAGTACTCTACGTTTAGCATAGTAACTTATAATTAACTCTATCATTTCTCTTCCTCATTTAAGAGACTTAGCCTAATATAAAGTTAAGGAATCGAAGCTAAGTGCTCAACACGCACGGTCGAGTCAAAAATTACTCTTATTCTCGCCATCAGAAAACCTACATTCGTGTCTTCAAACACTTATAAAACATGAGAAAAATTTAAAATTTGGCCATTTTTAGCCTTATTTTGCAACAAAACAATACACAAGAAGGTAAATTTTGGAAAGCATGAAGGTCTGGCAAAGCAAGTATCTATTCACCCCCCATAATAAAGTTAAACTTTGTCCTCAATGTTTCGAGTCTAAGGGTTGGAAAACCCCCATACTAGAGACGTAGTCGAATGCTTAATCTAGCATGGAAAGGGTGTAACCGTTAAATTTAAAGCCGTTTATAAAGTGTGCTATAAACCTAAGGTTAGAACATCAAAGGATATATCATGGATATTGAGAAAGTCTTCAAAGCAAACGATAGAGTGCTCCCATAAAACAAACACGAGAGGCTCCAATCGCGAAGATAATGATCATCTAAAATCCACAATTCACAAACAACCGCGGAACAAAGGTTGGAAGGGCACAAATCCCCACACGTTACTACATTAGAAAGCGATAATATATACATAGGATAAGCATGGGACTCCCCCACGAGGCACCTCATTTTTGATTACCGAGTCATGAGCTCGACTCGATCCTCTAAATAATAATTATCATTGGGGAAGGTGATTTGGTCGAGGTAGTTCAAGGATGGAACTTCCCCACCAAAGTAGTGCTTCAACCTATGTCCATTCACCTTGAATTGGGGCCATCATTTTGAGCTAGCTCGATGGTCCCATATGGAAAAACTTGAGTCACGGTGAATGGACCGGACCAACAGGATTTCAACTTACCGGAAAAGATTTTCAAACGAGAGTTAAAAAGCAAAACTTGATCCCCAATGTTAAAAACCCGGTTTTTAATTTTTGAATCATGAAACTTTTTAGTTTCTTGTAAATCAATGAATTTTCATAAGCAATGTCCCTTAATTCGTCCAATTCATTTAATTGCATTTTCTGGTGTTTTCCCGCAGTCTCCATATCATCATTACAATGCTTAAGGGCCGAATAAGCTTTGTGTTCAAGTTCAATTGGCAAGTGACAATTCTTCCCATACACAAGCTTATAAGGAGTGCACCCGATGGGCGTCTTATGAGCGGTCCTAAAGGCCCATAAAGCATCGTCCAACTTATCCGACCAAGATTGTCAGTTTTCCCCAATAGATCTCTCCAAGATCCTCTTCAAAGCTCGGTTTGAAACCTCGACTTGCCCATTCGTTTGTGGGTGATAAGCCGTAGAAAGACGATGTGTAACCCCATATTTCCTTAGGACCATTTCGAATTGGTCGTTACAAAAATGGGTTCCACGATCGCCTATGATCGCACAAGGGGTTCCAAACCGAGAAAACAAGCCTTTCAAAAACTTGACTACCACACGAGCATCATTGGTGGGCAAAGCCTTAGCTTCCACCCACTTAGATAGGTAGTCAACGACGACAAGGATGTACTTATTACCACGAGATGATGGGAACGTCCCCATAAAGTCAATGCCCCAAACGTCAAAGATCTCACACACTTGGATGATATTTTGTGGCATTTCATCTTTTTGTGAGGCTTTTCCTTGTCGTTGGAATGAGTCACACGACTTCACAAGCTCATGTGCATCTCGGTAAATAGTAGGCCAAAAGAAACCAGCATCAAAAACCTTCTTAGCCGTGAGATTAGCATCGTGGTGACCACCCGTGGGTCCCTCGTGACAAGCTCTAAGGATGTTAGAAGCTTCGGTACCAAAGACACAACGTCGAATAATTTGATCCGCACAAGTTCGAAACAAGTAAGGGTCGTTCCAAAAATAGAACTTGACGTCACGAAAGAATTTTCGTTTTTCTTGAGTCGTCATACCCTTGATGATGAAGTTGCCCACATGGAAATTTGCGATGTTCGCAAACCATGGGGTATAAGAATCAAGCTTAGAATTCACTACACCAAGTGTCTCGAGCGGAAATGTTTCGGTGGTTTCCTTGGGCTCGTAAACACTTTGGTGAGGATCTTCCAAACGAGAAAGATGATCGGCCGCTAGATTCTTGGCTCCTTTTTTGTCAACGATTTTGTGATCAAATTCTTGAAGGAGTAGAATCCAACGAATTAATCTTGGCTTAGCATCTTGTTTAGCCATAAGATACTTGATAGCCGAATGATCCGTATACACTATGCATTTAGTCAAGACGAGATAAGGTCGGAATTTCTCAAATGCATACACCACGGCGAGGAACTCCTTCTCCATTGTAGTGTATTTTAGTTGAGCCTCGGTCATTGTCTTGCTAGCATAGTGAATAGGCAAGAAGTGTTTTTCATGACGTTGCCCCAATACGGCCCCAATGGCGTAGTCACTAGAATCACACATGAGTTCAAAGAGGAGGTTCCAATTGGGAGCAACAAGGATGGGAGCTTCGGTAAGTTTCCTCTTAAGGATTTCAAAGGCTCATACATAATCTTCGTCAAAGACAAAACGTGCATCTTTTTCAAGGAGATGTGTGATAGGTCGAGAGATCTTTGAAAAATCCTTGATGAATCGACGATAAAATCCCGCATGGCATAGGAAACTCCTAACTCCCTTAACGGTTTTGGGATGAGGTAATTTGGCGATGACGTCTACCTTAGCTTAATCTACCTCAATCCCCGCTTTCGAAACCTTGTGCCCTAAGACGATTCCACTTTTAACCATAAAATGACATTTTTCCCAATTAAGCACACGGTTGGTTTCCTCACAACGCTTCAACATTCTCTCAAGATTCGACAAGCACGAAGTGAATGAACTACCAAACACGAAAAAGTCATCCATGAAGACTTCCATCATTTTCTCGATCATATCATGAAAAATAGCCATCATGCACCTTTGAAATGTTCCCGGTGCATTGCAAAGTCCGAATGACATTCTACGATTGGCAAACGTTCCATATGGATACGTAAACGTAGTTTTTTCTCGATCACGAGGATCGATGGGGACTTGGAAGTAACCGGAAAAACCATCTAAAAAGCAATAGAAATCGTTTCCCGCAAGACGCTCCAATATTTGGTCCATGAAGGGCAAGGGAAAATGGTCTTTTCGAGTGGCTTCATTCATCTTACGATAGTCGATGCACACTCTCCATCCGGTCACGAGTCTAGTGGGAATTAACTCGTTGGCATCGTTTGGCACAACAGTCATTCCTCTCTTTTTAGGGACACAATGGATAGGACTCACCCAAGGGCTATCGGATATAGGGTAAATCATTCCCGCGTCAAGGACTTTTAGGACTTCCTTTTTTATGACGTCGTGAATTTTGGGGTTCACCCTCCTTTGGCATTGGATTGCGGGTTTGTAATCCTCCTCCATTAAGATTTTGTGGGTACAAAATTTGGGATCGATCCCCTTAATGTCGGATAACTTCCACGCAATTGCCCCTTTGTGATCCTTTAGAAAATCGACAAGTGTTGTTTTTTCATCATCCGAAAGATCTTTCGCAATAATAACCGGCAACTTGTCGTCCTCCTCCAAAAATACATATTCAAGGTGAGGAGGTAAATCTTTCAACTCGAGGATAGGTGGTTCCTCAATTGAAGATTTGGGCTCGATACTCATAACCTCCTCGGGTGGAGGAAAAGGGGAAATCGTTAAGAAAATCCTTGATAATCGAGAAGTCCTCATCATTGTCGAGGTCTTCGTTACAAGTACGTGGAACATCGAATTCTTCCAACGTAAAACCACCACCTTCAAATGGAGTGAAGGTTGGTGTCGAGTTATCATGAATGGGATCTAACATTGTGGGATTGCCACTATTTTCATCATCACCGAAACCTAGAACTTCTTGTGAAAATTCCTCGCAAACAACATCAATCATATCAACGAGGTTTATGGTTGCAACGGAATAAACATGAGAAATTTGAGAATTTTGAGTTGCGTTTATAACAAGTTCCTCGTCGTTGAAACGTAAGGTGATCTTTCTAGCATGCACATCAATTAAAGCCATAGACGTATCTAAAAACGAACAACCTAAAATGAGAGGAACTTGAGGATCCGTGGGAATATCGACAACGATAAAGTCTACCGGATAATAGAACTTTCCCACTTTCACAAAAACGTCTTCCGCCAATCCACATGCGGGAATCATGGAATGGTCGGCCAACTCGATAGACATTAGTGAAGGAGTAAGATTAGGAAGATTGAGCGACTTGAATATTGCAAGTGGCATCAAGTTAATACTAGCACCAAGATCGGCCAAGGCATAACATTCTTCCATATCTTGGATTGCACAAGGAATCAAGAATTTACCGGGATCACCGACGTTTTGAGGTATGCGGTTAAGATAAACCGATGAACAACTAGACAATTGTTGCAATTTCTCCTTGTTGTTCAACATACTCTTAAAGTTAGCGGCAAATCGAGGAATAATGACCAAAGCATCGGCAAAACTCACATTAAAATGAACATCACGAAACATTTTCATAAAAAGCTCAAATTGATAATTATCGCGCTCTTGACGTTTCTCCTTTCTAAGTCTCGATGGATAGGGCAAAGGTGGTGTGGGTTGAGGCATAGGCATACCCTTTGGAATCTCGGGTTCCAAATGTGGTAATGGGTCAACCGTAGGTGTCGCATGAGCGGTACTTCGTGGGATTGGGACATGCTCCTTTTCGACCACCACCTCGGGTTCTTCCTCAATTGCATCCTCCGTAGGAGCAATGGGTTGAGGAGTCGGTTCCTTAAGAGTCTTACCACTTCGTGTGGTAATCACTTTCATCTCTCCCTTAGGGTTCGATATGGTGTTACTAGGAAGACTACTCGAAGACGGTTTGCACATAATAGCCTCAAACAAAGATGAAATTTTATCCTCAAACATGGATTGCTTCTTCTCGGCCTTAATCATCTCTTGTTTTATTTCATGTTGCCCTTGTTCCATTTTTTGTTGGTTTTGTTGTAACCTAGTTACATTCCCTTCCATTTTGTTTGTATGGATTTTAAGCTCATTTGCTAACTTGTTTTTCAACTCCTTCTTCAAGTCGTTCTTAAACTCGGATCTTAGTCTAATGATTTCTCTTTGATTGTTGTCAAACCTAGCATCGTTTCCATTAGCGTATTCAACAAATTCATTTGGAAGATCTTTCAAAGTTTGCAAACCCTTGTTGTTATTTTGAAAATCATTGTTTGATTTTTGTTGGAAACTTGATTATTAGCCCCTTGATTCCCATAGTTTCCTTTGTAATTTTTTTTTTAAAACCAACTTGATTGTTTTGATAGTCATTGTTAGCATTTTGATTGGGAGCAAAACCCGGTGGAGTCAATTGATTAGAGCGGGTAACTTGACCGTTTTGGTTGTAAGTTCCCGTGGCCGCGTAGGCACTCGAAGTGTTACCGTTGGTAATGCACTCGGAGAAATCATGACCTCCACCACAATACATACATGAAACCTCAACTGCTTTAGCCGTAGCAGGAGCACTTTGTTCTCCAACTTTGAATTCAGTTAAAAGTCCTTTAAGCTTATCAAAGATTTTTTTTCCAAGTTCACCTTAATTTGGCAAGCATCGATGGTATTGGACAAAGTAGGTGAAGCCGAAGACGAAGCCTTACGAACACTCGATGTGTTACAAGGACTATACACCTTAGATATATTCTCAATTATCAACAATGCTTCCTCAACCATTTTACACAAAAAATTACCACCCGCGGCGGCATTTAGATAATCCCTTTCATGATCATTTAATCCATTGTAAAACGTGTCAATTTGATGTAAATCGGAAAAAACGTGTGAGGACACTCATTTAACATTTCGTTTAACCTATTCCAAGCCGTTGAAAAACTCTCATTAAATTCTTGTGAAAATTTTGAAATCTTGTTTTTCAAATGTGTAGTCTTAGAGGGCAGAAAAACTGGTTCCCAAACTTAGAAACGAGATCCTTCCACGTCAATATAGAATTGAGTGGCTCTTTCTCTAACCAAATTTTAGCGGGCCCTGCTAAGGAATACGGAAAAAGCATCATCTTAATCGAGTCATTCGCAACATCCTTAAATTTGCAAGTGGCGGTAAGACGATTGAATTGGCAGATATGGTTGTGCGGGTTGTCCTTTTCATCACCACGGAATTTGTTGTTTTGGATCATCGACAACAAACCCGTTTTCACTTCAAAATTCTCCGCAAGGATAGCGGGAATCACAATAGCCTCTCCATAACCCTCGGTGGGTGCTTGAAGTAACTACATCATAGTTCGATTCGACATGGTTGGTTCTTCTCTTACGATAGGTTCGTCAATAGGAGACTCCTCACTAGAAAGATTAGGAGTAGGTGTGGACTCCTTTCGGTTTCTACGTTTACGTGCACGTCTTGCTTGGTTGCGAGTTTGCATAAACGTCACGTACAACGTGGGGATGAGCAAAGAAGATTCTTTTTGGTGTTTTGTATTTTTCCAATTTTTTTGTGGTTTTTGATTGTTTTTACTTTTTTGGATTTTTGTGATTGTATTAAGTAGAAAAAAATCTACAAATCTCCCCCTTAATCAAATATCTTGATTAAAAAAGCCTCAAGGAAAGAAAACGATCACGTGAAGTGAACGCCTTCGATGACTTTAGAACGTTGGTGGAACACCAAAACGTTCAAGAGGGTTAATCAAATGAAACCAAGAAAATATATATGATACTTAGATAATACTTTGGTTGGAAACCCTTGATTAGCCCTTTTTTATCTAAACACGCACAAGCAAGCGGGGAAACAAGGCGGCGCGAAGCACTTAAGAGCCTTTTTCCTTAGGGTATATTTTATAATACCCGCCTTATACCCACCTTATAGTTTGTGTGTTTCAAAATTAAGCTTCACGAAAGTATTTATCTATTTTTCCTTTGATTTCTTGTTTGAGATTCGAATACAATGATTGAGTAATGACCTCCCAATCAAGGTACTTGTGAATTTATTGTTCTACGTATACAATATAGTAATAGTATTGACACAAAAAACGAAAACCGATAATACGTATTAGTAGAGTGCTACTAATACAAATAGATATTATGGCTATATATAAAAACAACAATAACCAAATCAAAACACAACACGCCTCCCCGACAGCGGCGCCAAAAATTGATGTAGTGTTTTACAACTTTGTTTAAGAAAACAAAGTGTAATTAGGGTAAGTACGACGATTTAGGAAAATCGTGCACAAATGACCCAAAAGTGGGGATCGTTCTTAAGGAGGCAAGTGTGTTGTGCTAAGAGATGATTAACTTTTGTGATTATAATTTATGAAGAAAGAAAATAGAAGAGAGATTAGAAGAGAACGACGGTTACGATTATGAATTAAACTAAGACGATTAGTCGTACACGTAAAACCGTGAAAATTGACAAAATTAAAATTTTACCCTAAAAATTCCTCGAAAATTGCAATAAATCCTAAAAAGTGTAATTAGAGTTTACAAAAAATCAAAAATCACTCAAACCTTTTATTTAACTAAATAATAATTTTTAATACTAATTAAAGCCCAAAAAATCAATTTAATTAACAAAAAGCCCAAAATGAGATTTTTTCACTTGTAAACCTCTAAAATGACTTAACTAAAATTTAAAACTATTTTTGAAAATTTTAAAATTAATAAAAACTATTTAAAAACAATTAAAAACTATTTAAACTTAAAATAATTCTAAAAATTAATCTAATGACAATAAAAATATTCTAAAAATTGTAAAATTCCTAACTTAATGTATTTGAATTAAGAAAAATAAAAAACTTTGAAAAATCTAAATTTTAATTTTTAATAATAAAATAATAATAAAATATTAATAAAAATCCAAAATTTATAAAAAATTCTAAAAAGTTGCAAACTAGCTTATTTTAACCTAAATAATACAGAAATGAAGTTGAAATTACAAAAATAACCCTATTGGGCCAAGAAATGGGCTAAAAGTCCAAACAGACCCCTTAATGGGCTATTTAAGGCCCAATAAGAAAAATGTTGTCCAAATAAGCCCAAAAGCTCCTATCTGACATAAAATTTGATTTTAAGAACAAAACTCTGAAGGCCCAAAAGCTGAAAATGTGTTTAAGCTAGCTTATTTCAAAGCAACTTATTCTTACGCTTTTTGGCACATTAAGCTATAAGCTGATGCCATAAGCTCAAATTTGACGCACAAGATTCTTTTGAGTTACTTAAGAGATCTGTAAAAAGAAAATTGGAAAAAGCACAAGAAATAAGCCGAAAATAAGCCAAGACTCTCTTCACAAAATGACAAAATAGTCGTTTTTTAGTTCTAGACCACCTCAAGTGCTGATTCAACTTTCAAAAGCTTTTAAATGACTTAATTAAGCTAAATAATCAAAAAGTTTTCAAATAAGCACAAGCAATAAGCCAGAATAAGCAAATAAGCACTTGTTCTAAAGTCAACCTTATGAGTTTTCTAGTAAAAAGTCAAAGCCAAGGTCTGATAAGCTCTAGATCAAATAAATGGGTCAAATGAGGAAGATCTATTACAAAAAATAAGTTGTTGCAAGTCTGGATAAGCCAATTTGGCTTATGAATAAGTTGGATAACAAATTACACTAGCAGGGGCTAGTTTTGGGTGTTGAGCAGTGCGAACTTTTCCCACTGCTTGACTTAATTGACTTTTTGTCTTTAGTGACTTTTTTATGGATTCAAGTTAAGCAAAGGCACCCAAATGATCAGTTAATCATAAGGAGTCAATATCAATCACAAAAACACAATTACAAACAGCCAATCAGTGCAGTTAATTCAGTTTATCACCAGATCTCACACAGACATGAACATAAGCAGTTATGAACTCAATAAGCTGTTTTAGCAAAATTCAGCCAACCAAATTGCACCAAAAGCATACAAAAACTATATTTAATTCAAATTAACATAAATTAACAAGTTACATGCATTGGTTCAAGGCCTAAATCAAGATTCAAGCACAAAATAGTTACTGATGAACACTAAACAAGCATATTTTTCACTTTGCTGATATACTTGACCATCAAGCCAATTTTAAACACTCGAATCTTCTTAACAGGTTATGCAAACCTTGATTTAACACCTTTTATCCCTAAACATGCATATACTCTAGGTATTTCCAAAATTTTAGGTCAAAATCAGTCTAAACAAGTAAGTTATGGCACAATCTTAAATTTGAGGTTATAAGACTGAAAACTTGTAGGTTTTAGCACACAACCAAGTGAATAACAGATACCAACAATAAACAACACTTTTCAACAACACAATAACAATCTATGATCTTAAACAGGTAATCCCAAACACCCCTTATCTTTTTCAAACCAAAATTTAAACAAGTATAAGTGTATTCCAAGGTTACCCAAGCCCAATCAAACACAATAACATGTATATTATGTAATATTAAGCAAGATTAAGCCACAAATTTCACAAGAACACAAGCAATGCACCACATCACCAAAAATCAAGTTTTTAAACAGATTTTGGGTAGAAAGTTTCAAACCTCATGGATGTACATCCACACCCATGAATATTTGAGCTTATGTGCTAGCAAGAACAAGCACAAGCTTCCACAAACAACCCTGCTAAGAGTTAACAAGGTTAGAACAAATGAATCAAAATCAGAAAGTGACCACTTGGAAAATAAACTTGATTAATGCAACCTTGTTCCCACACTTGATTATCCCCAAGGTATAAGCCTCACAACACCTTGATATCACAATATCAGGATTCTATGATCCACTTATAGCTCAAGAATTCCAAGGTTTAAACCAAGACTTAGCAAAATATCAAATTTTGATCCTTTGTGCAATTTCTTGCACAAGGTTTAAAAATACGTTTTGAGATTCAGTTTTAGCAAACATTAAACATAAACAAGCAAATATAAAGATTGGCTCTTGACTTTTCTTCACAAATTTCAGACACTTCTCATTAATCAAGAGTAAGGATTTACAGAATTGTGAACTAGGAAAAATTCAAGAGCAAACTGAAATTGTAAGGGTCTTATGCCTTATATAGGCTACAATGGTTAACTAAGATGCATAAAAACGTAAAACCCTAGTTGATGATGTCCCCAAAATGCCCTTTGAAAGTTTGAATATCTTGTTGATCATGTGACTGAATTTGGCGTTTTGTTGTTGCTGGCAAGGTGAGATTGCATCCAAAGGCCAAGAATGAAGCTTAGGAATAAAGCTAAACAAGGATGGTTAGATCTTCTGGCACTTTTGGCATTTTATGCAAAACGTATGCATGGGGGTTTATCATGTGACTTGTGTGTTGTTGAGGTGGCAAGTTTAAGGTTTGGGATATGATTAACATCACCTTAATCACAATTCTAGATAATATGGTGGGTTAATTTTTGCTTAAACACAAATACCCAATTTGTGTTCTTGGGATGAATAGTGGTGTTTGATCTTAGTTTGGGTTTAAAAAGGTGTTAACCGCCAGTTTTTAAACTTAATTAAATAAGTTAAACCGGGTAGTTAAGTTTGTTGTGAGTGGATTGGTGAGGTGGCGAAATGGTGAAGGGTGATTGGTGGGATGGAGTTAATGGGGCACGTGGTAGCCATTGGTTGGTTAAGGTAAAGTTTATGTCTTGGCAAAACACACCCCTTGCCTTCTATATTCTTTTCAACTCAGTTTTCATTAGCCAAAAAACGAATTCCCTTTATAACCAAGTTTTAGTTTTCACACTTTTGCCCCAAATACTTTTCCAAAGTATTTTCAAGGGTATTTCTTGCCATTTTTTGATTCTTGAAGGGCTGATTTGGCATTTTTTCATAGATAATGGTCTTGACTTGTATGGTTGACTTCTTGGAGGACTGAAATCATGATTTATGAGGGACCATTTTTGCCAATTCTTCATAGTTAAGGGTCCTTTTTGTAATTTAACATATTTAAAGGACCAAACTTGTTCTTTCTTGTAACTTGAAGGCCTTCATGGCATGTTTGACTTTGAGGAGGACTAATATTGACAATTTAGTTTTGTTGAGGGACTAAATTTGCCAATTATTCAAAGTGGAGGGCCCTTTTTGTAATTTTGACAAACTTTAAGGACCAATCTTGTAATTATGAAGATACAAGGGTTTAAAGTGTCAGTTCTTCAATATTGGAGGACCCTTCTTGCATAATCTTCAAATCTTCAAGGTTTTTTCTTGGAAATTCTTCATTAGGGCTTGGTTCATTGTGCGGCTTCGTTTCCCGTGTTCGTTTTTGCATGATTCTTGTGATCTTTTGTCATTTTCTCAATATCCGTACCCTAAATACACAAGTAAAAAACACAAGCATATATTTGGCCATTTTCATGATATTTAATGCATTTAAAGCCCTATTTAGATGATGAGACTATGTATAAAAGCAGTCTCATCAGGCGTCTCCCTGAGTCTTAGGGATCGATATGGGTTCCCTCAGGCAAAGACTTTTGGATGTAGTGTACCTTCATCAAGAGTGGTGGAAGTAGGATTCCTATCAACGGGGTGTTTTACCCGCGGGCGTCCCTCTGAGTCTTGGGAGTCATTTTTGGTTCCCTTACGCAAATACTTTTGTTTTAGTATGCATTCATTGGGAGTTATGGAGGTTAAAAGCCTATCAGCAAGGTGTGTTACCCGTGGGCGTCTCCCTGACTCTTTGGCCTTAGTTGTGGTGTCCTCAGGCAAAGGCTATGATTTGCGAGTGCCTTCATCAGACTGGTGGCTAGGCAGTCCCGTAGCATAGGGTTGTATGTTTCCCTCCACATCAAGAAGCCTAGTAGGTTGGCCTGTCAACCCAGACTGTGATGTATTAGGGCCTCCCGTAATCTCTTTCTCTTGGGTCAAATGAAGCTTGCTCTGAAGAAGGTGGGTCTTTTTTATTCTTGGCTATTTTTGTACGTTTCTTGGAAGCCTTAGGGCCCTGTTCCTTTGTAACACCCCATTTGTTAAGATGGAATGCTACAGTAAACTATGGCGTGTCATCAAAGCATACAAGATAAATGTCTAAACATTCATGACCATAAATAGAAATACATGAATCAAACATCGATAGTCTAGTAACTCACACACAAGCAATATTAAGTACTATAAATGAAAGGACTGGACAATGTACAAATGAAATAAAGTATGAAAAGTAGGAATAAATGCATAAGGCAAAAGAGGCCGGATAGCTTCCTATCCGAATGCACATACTCTGGAGTTCCTACTTGCGACCTTGATTACTTGCCGTTTGGGGACATGGAAATGGAAAACGACTGAGCATAACGCTCAGTGCATGGATATATAGCATAACGTAAAGACATAAAGGAATGAAAGCATATAAATCATAAATTACAGCGGAAATGAATAAGTCTTGGGAAAAACCTAGTTGCATGTCATGTTTACTGGTTTTAAATTCCAAAAACATAGCTTATGTTACTTATGAAAATCTGTATTAGTTTAATATACCAAAAGCCAATATAGGTCATGAGGTCAACAACGTGCATGAATATTTGGAGGGGTGACCTCGTCATGCAAATTAGAGTTGGATGCCTCTAATTAATTGGTAATGGGTAGGAGGGATCAGCTCCTTGTGAAGGATGCAAGGCACACACCACATTCACCATGAAATCCTGACTGAAACTGAATCAAGGATGCACCCATACGCCCCACATGAAAATAATAATATAATAATGGCCAAATAACTGAAAGGTACCCGCCACGAGCTATCACTCCGCCGTTGTGAAGTCATAACACTAGTGCCTCTAGTGTTATGGTTATGGTACCTCTATAACTAGGTGAAACTGGTCATGCATATATAGCTAAGGTAACTAATAAAACATAAGCAGTTAATCTGTAACTACTGGGGAAAACAGTTGGCTGCATACGGGAAATCCTAATAAAGGAAGAAGTTGTCCTTATTGATGGACGGAAAATCCGTACCTTATGTCCAGTAGAAGCTAACGGAAACGCTAAAGAAATTACTCTGCCTTGACGGATAATACTACATAAGAAGGGGAACGTGTATGAGTTGTCTGAATTACATGTGTTTTACTGGTTCTATGTGTTATTAGCTTGTTATAGTCATTTTGTCATGTTTTACTGTTTACTGTGTTAACTGTAGTTATTCTGATGTTCTGTTGTGTATTATTCATGTATTAGTGTATTATAATACTTGTATTGTAATACTAAGTAACTTTCTAAAAATAGCAAGTTTTCATAAATAGTAAGTTGCTAAAAATAGAAAGTTTCCAAAAATAGTAAGTTTCCATAATTAGAAATAAGCTGGATTATTAATAATAAGTAAAGTTTATTTAGTATAATACAAGTCATGGTTATAGCTTATTAATTAAATAACTGGTTAATTAATTAAACTTATACGTTATAAGATTTAATTAAAAGTACATGTTTTAATTAAATTAAGCTAAGTCAAATACTTTAGGTTATACATGAAATATTAATTTTAATATTTAACCTAAGTCATGTATTTAATTAAATTAAAAACTCTAGTAAATAATTTAACTAAACATGTTTCTGATTTTAATAATTATGCCGAAACCCGAACCCGTTTTTAAAAATTAACCCGAGCCCGAAACCCGAGTCACATATATGCCGAGCCAAACATCCTTGACAGTGGCTAACCCGGCCTAGCCGGTTGCCACTGTCCGAGTGGTTTACTCGCTGCCCGAGCCATGGTTCCCACCTGCGGTTTTGTCGGTTCATACCGGTAGTAACCCAGTTCCCCCTGCCCATGTTCGCTTCCCACTGTTAGCCAAAAAAAACCCCACGGAGACCCTATAGTTCTCAGTTGGCTCTCGGTCCAAACCAAAACCACACCCCAACACCAAGTCGGGGTCCCCTTTGTTGTGTTCGAACCACACGACCCCAACACCGAGACCATGAGGTCTCGGTCGGGCGAATCACACACCACCGAGAGCCCCGATGCTCTCAGTTTGGTGCTCGACCGAACAAACAAACACAAAACCCCCCTTAATTCAATGTTTTAATTAATCCCACTTGTTTTAATTACTTGTTTATAAGATTAATTAAATAAAACATGAATTCCATAAGAATTAAAAGAAAAAGAAAAGGTGTTTGATCATACCGAACACGCGTAGGAAAAGGTTATGTGATCACGATCACGTACACTAAATAAATCAATCACCAAAATCGTCCGGTTTCTCCTTTGTTCTTGATGTAGCCGGCGACAAGAGGCAAAAAGGAGGCAAGGAAAACTTTCTGTAAAACCTAAATTATGTTTTATGTTTTCCTGCGTTTTGTTATTAACATAGGTTTTAAGTTGGGTCATGGGCCAAGCTCATCTTCCCCTTCTCCTCTTGTGTAGCAGCGGCCTAAAGGGAGCCCACGGGGAAACCCGCTGTTTTCCCGAGTTCAAATATGGACGTGTACGTTCATGTTTAATACTCGTGATTTTTATATGTCGTGTACTTAACACATTTATAATCTATACGTAACTACATGTTATTAAATATCATGACACGTAAATTATATTATAAATGGAAATTTTTAATTTTACCGTATTTTTGTATTATCACTGTTCATGTGTACTGTTCATTGTATTTTAATGTAGGTTTTACAACTCTTCCCCTCTAAAAGAACAATCCGTCCTCGAATTGGAGAAACATAAACTGAAAGAAACATACCCGAATTAGAACTGGAAATGAGGCTCAGAAGTCCGTATAGACTCCTCCGTCTCCCAAGTGGCTTGCCGCTCAGTATGATCCCTCCAAAGGATTTTGACGAAAGGGATCGTCTTCCTCCGCATGACACGATCTTGTCGCTCAAGAACCCTCTCGGGTTCTTCGACATATGAAAGATTCTCTCAAATCTGATCAAGCGGATATTGGACAACATGAACTGGATTATAGTTGTATCCTCTGAGTAAGGACCCATGGAACACGTTGTGAACGTGTGATAGCTGAGGCGGTAACGCTAAACAATATGACACTTCACCAACGCGTTATATGATGTCGAACGGTCCGATGAAGCGAGGACTAAGCTTCCATCTGATTCCAAAACGTTTAACTCCTCGTACAGGTGATACCTTGAGGAAAACATGGTCACCTACGTTGAAATATACATCTCTACGACGTTTATCAACATAGCTCTTCTGACGAGCACGAGCTTCCTGAAGCTTCGCCTTGGCGACGGTGACCTTCTCATTAGTCACCTCAATCATCTCTGGACCCTCAAGCAGTCGTTCGCCCACCTGATCCCAGAAAATTGGGGCGCGACACTTCCTACCATACAACATCTCAAAAGGAGCACACTTGATGCTAGCGTGCCAGCTGTTGTTGTATGCAAACTCCACTAGAAAGATATAGTCATCCCAGCTTCCTGACCACTCTAGAGCACACGCCCGTAGCATGTCCTCCAATGTCTGAATGGTACGTTCCTACTGTCCGTCGGTCTGAGAATGAAAGGCAATGCTGAGCTTAAGTCTGGTGCCCCAAGCTTTCTGCAGACTCTGCCAGAAACGCGATGTGAAACGGAGATATCTGTCAGAGAAGATTTCTGATAGAGTACCATGTAGTCTCATGATCTCCTTGTGGAAAATGTCTGCTAATTTGCTGACCGGATGATCTTTGCGGATCGGCAGAAAATGAGCAGATTTAGTCAACCTATCAACAATAATCTAGATAGCGTCGTTCTTCTTCTGAGTCACAGGAAGACCAGTAACAAAATCCATGGTAATTTTGTCCCATTTCCATGCTGGAATATATAGCGGTTGTAGTAACCCACTAGCTCTCTGGTGTTCGATCTTAACCTGTTGGCATATCATACATTTAGAAATGAAGGTGGAAACATCCTGCTTCATGCAACTCCACCAAAAGTGTTGCTTGATGTCGTGGTACATCTTGGTAGAACCAGGATGTATGGTAAATGGAGATCTGTGAGCTTCAGTCAGCACAACTTCCCTGAGTGTAGAGTCATCAGGAACCACTAGTCTAGTGCCCTGCCATAAGATACCGTTTTTATCAACACGAAACTCCGTCTGCTGATCAAGGTTCTAAATGATATCCCAAATCTCACCATCGTCCTTCTGAGCTTCCTTGATCCTAGAATGTAAGTCTAGTTCCACTCTAAGATTAGCCCAGTAACCGTGCTGTCCTCGTACACAAAACTCAATATCAGTCCTCTATAGGTCACAGGTGATCTCCTTTGCAACCCAGATGCCAGCAATCATACCCGACCTTCTGCTAAGAGCATCTGCAACAACATTCGCCTTACCAGGATGGTACTGAATGTCGGTGTCGTAGTCCTTCAATAGCTCTAACCATCTCCTCTGTCTCATGTTCAGTTCCTTCTGGGTGAAGATGTACTTGAGACTCTCGTGGTCGATGAATATGTCACATGATTCACCATACAAATAATGTCTCCAGATCTTCAATGCGAAAACAACTGATGCAATCTCTAAATCGTGAGTGGGATAGTTTTCTTCATAAGGTTTCAGCTGTCGTGATGCATATGCAATAACCTTCCCATGTTGCATGAGAACACAGCCTAGACCCTTTCCTGAAGCGTCACTATAGATCTGAGATCCACCTGAGCCAAATGGGAGAGTAAGAATAGGTGCAGTCACTAACTTCTGCTTAAGATCTTCAAAGCTCTTCTCTCGCTCTTCTGTCCAGAAGAATTTCTCTCCTTTCCTCACCAGCTTAGTCAAAGGTAAGGCTAATCGTGAAAAGTTCTCAACAAACCTGCGGTAATAGCCAGCTAAACCCAGAAAACTTTTGACCTCTGTAGCAGATGTGGGTCTCGGCTATTTGGTGATAGCTTTAACCTTTGAAGGATCCACGGTGATACCCTCTGCAGATACAATATGGCCCAGAAATACCACCTTGCTTAACTAGAACTCACACTTTGAGAACTTGGCATACAACTGCTTTTGACGAAGAATCTACAAGACTGTACCAAGGTGTTCCTCATGTTCCTCCTTGGATTTGGATAAAATCAAGATGTCATCAATGAACACGATAACAAACTTGTCCAGAAACTCATGGAAGACACGCTTCATCAAATCCATGAAGGCAACTGGAGCATTAGTGAGTCTGAATGGCATGACTATGAACTCGTAGTGCCCATAACGTGTACAGAATGTAGTCTTAGAGATATCCTGCTCTTTAACCCGTAAGTGATGGTAGCTGGACCTCAAATCAATTTTGTAGAAATACTTGGTGCCTTGAAGTTGATCGAAAAGGTCATCAATTCGTGGCAAAGAATAACGATTCATGATCGTGATCTTGTTCAGCTCACGATAGTCTATACACAACCGCATGTTGCCATCTTTCTTCTTCATGAACAGTATCGGTGCACCCCATGGCGATGCACTGGGATGGATTAAACCTCGTTCCAGAAGTTCCTGCAGCTGATCTTTTAGTTCCTTAAGCTCTATAGGAGCCATGCGATAAGGAGCCTTATAAATTGGCTCTACACTTGGAATGAGCTCAATTTCAAACTCGACTTCACGAACAGGCGGTATGCCCGGAAGTTCATTAGGAAAAACGTCAAGAAATTCTGATACAATAGGTTGATCTTGGATTGATGGAGACTCGGAAGTAATGTCGTGAATATTGGCTATAAATCCCTGACAGCCATGTGATAGTAGTGCACGCGCCTCCATGAATGAAATAATTTGTACAGACCTCCTTGGCAGAAAACCACGGTGTATGTACTCTGGAGATTTAACATCACCGAAGATAACCCGATGAGTTTGCCAGTCAATCATAGCCTGGTGTTTGGATAACCAGTCCATGCCCAAAATCAAGTCAAAATCGCACATGTCCAATAGAAGTGCGTCAGCTCTGCGGATCTTATCATCAAATTCTAGTTGAAGATCTCTTTACACCTGAGTGATTCGTACAGAGTCCCTAAGTGGCGTGGAAATGCATGAGGCATTATCTAATGGCATAGGGGAAATACTAACACGTACAACAAAAGTAGTGAATATGACTGAATGAGTCGTTCTAGTATCAAATAGAACACATACTGCAAACCATTCATAAAGAGATTTCCAGTGATGGTACCTGAAGTCTTATTCGCCTGGTCTCTAGTAGTAGTGAACACGCGACCAGAACTAGGAGGTGGCTTGGTGTCGGTGTGTCCAGAGGTGCTTTCTATCTCACCCTGGCGACAGTCCTTCTGTTGATGGCCTTGTTGGCCACACTTGAAACAACCACCAGCACCTCGGCGACAAATTCCAGAATGTTTACGCGAACAAGTAGGACATATAGGATACGTGAATCCTCCAGCATGCGTCCTAGTTATCTGAGAGCCTGTTTCAGGATTACATGCATGAGACATGATTCGTGGAACATAAACATGATTACATAGAAGGTTTAATAATTACCAGATGAGGTAGAACGGTTAGGCTGCGAACCTCTACGGTCCTGATCCCTACCGTTGTTGTTGTTCCTGAATTAAAGTCGTTGGAGTATCAGAATATCATAACATAAGATAGTTTAACATGAAAGAAGGTTAATGTAGGGACCTGCTGTTGTTCGAGTTATTAGCGTTGGTCCTACCGTTTCCCTTAGATGCTTGCTGCTGAGCGCCCGCAGGCTTACGGTCGTGAGTCTTCTGCCTGGAATATAAAGTTGAACAGAGGATGATATGAAAATGAAAATACTAATAGAAATGAAGGGTTTACAATTGGTGATTGAAGATACCTCTTCACTGCTCTGTCATCACCAAACTCCTCTCGTTCCTGAAGCATCTCAAGCTTACGGGTTGCATCGGCCACCTGTGCTACCGTATTAAACGTAGCACAAACCAAACTGTTGGGAACCAAAGTGCGAAGAGCCCAACGAAACTTCTCAGCTTGCTCCTCAGCAGTACCAGTTGCTGCTCCCAAGAAACTAGCCAAACAGAGAAACCTTTGCATGAATTCGTTGCTATTCTCCCCAACAACCTGTCGAATATTATGATAATCCTGCTTAAGCTTCTCCTATTCAGCATGTGGAAAGTAATGGTTAAGGAAGAGCTCCTTAAACTGGTCCCATGTCAGCAGTACCACCCACTTATCACCACCATTGGCATGCTTGACAGACTTCCACCACTGCAGCACATCACCTTCAAACTTATAGCAAGCTAGTCTCACCTTGAAAACGCCGTCACAACCCATCGTAGCGAATATCTTCTCGATGTGAGAAATCCAAGCCTCAGCCTCGTTGGGGCTGTGAAGTAAAATCGTACACGTTTTAGGAAAAACGCGTATAATGGGCAAGTATTAAACCTCACGTTTTAGGAAAAACGTGAAATCGAATAAATGCGAGTTTGTTCTCGGCGAAGGTGTATAATTTGTGTGCCAAAAATATAATTATGTATTTGGATTAGTAACGTTTTTGAGAGAAAAGGTGAGAAAATTAAAAGACGAGTTACACTAAGATTAAACTACGACGAATACGCGATACATGCGAATCGAGAAAATGACGAAAATTTACAAAAATTAAAACTTTTGAAAACTTAACTAAAAATAAACTTATTAAACGTAAAGGAAAAGAAAAAATTGAAGACGTCTTAAAATTAAACGAAGCAAAATAAATTAAATAAAAGCAATTTACCAAATTTAAAACCTAAAAATAAAAATATATTTTCCTATGTCTGAAATGATAAAAGAAAACTTTTAGAAAAAGAATTAAATTTTTTTGACTTTTTAATAATTTTTTATGAATTAAAAAACAATTAAAACTAATCAAATGACTTTTTTAAAAGTCTTAAATGATTTTTTTAAAAAATAACCTTTTTTTATACTAGTTCTCCTCCCTCCCAATACTTTTAGTGACACTTAAATTTGTCACAAAATTGTTGCAAAAACGAATCCTCCTCCCTCCCGAAGTATAAGCGACACTTTTAAGTTTCAAAAAGTGTCGCGAAAGCCTGATTTCACTCTCTGCGACACAGGGGACTTTTTGGATCGGATTTGCTTGGTTTTTTTTGGCGTTTTGTTGGCGTTTTTGGGCACAAAGAGGCACCCCCACAAGCATTTACTTGTGGGGAGTCAAGAAAAATTTAAAAACACACTAAGCACACAGATTAAGGCCACAAATCAACAAAAATGTCCACTTTTAAAGCAAAAAAGGGGGTCTGTGGGTTGTTGACTGATGCAAATGACCCCTAGGCCGAATTTCAACAAGTAAAAACCTTCACAACACACAACCAAATTATTCCAAACTGGTTCCAACCCTAAATTACCTTTATAGCTAACTGGTTCTAAGATTTGGTGGTCAAATGTTTACTAAAACCACTGATTTTCTACCCTACTGATTTTAAACTATTTTTACCAATACTTTTCACACAATCTTGTTTTAAATCCTACCAAACTAAAAACCTCTTAGTGATATCATAAGAGACTACTTAAAGGGATGTGTTCGAACAAGTTTTAAGCCAAAATCTTTCAACAACTTGCTTTAAAACCCGAATCCAAACACCCCCTTAAAACTGAATATCAAAATTTTTGTAAACAAATCCTAACAAATCCAAACCATACTGAATAACAATTACTCTAACATGCATAATCAACACAAATGATCATAAAACAAGCTTATACTAACATAAAATTATCAAACACACAAAATCACAAGATTTCACATAAAACTAAAAAAAACTACAAGTAGGGTTCAAGCCTGAATATCCTGGCTGAATGCCTTCTACTTGGGATATTAGGGCTTTTGGGAGCTTATGAAGATGGTGAAAGGACCCTGTTGTTGGAATCTACAAAGAGACCCAAGGGTGCAAGATATGTCTTCAAGTACAAAAATGAAAAAGATGGAATGGGGTCTTGTTTCTTTGTTCCTGCACAACACCACAAAACAAAGAAGCAACCTTCAAGTTCAATAAGTGCCCAATAAGGTGTTTGCCAAGCAGCTTATTGGTAGCTTATGTGAACAATAGGACAACAATCAGTAAAGAAAAATAAGATTTTTTCTGAAAATTCTTTGAAACTCAAAAACCTTTTGAACCAAATGCTTTGACAAAAACTAAACTAACTAGATTTTATCAAACCAAACCAAGCCTAAAGCTTCCACTTTTACTTCCACCTTACGCTTGATTTACTTTTTGAAAATCTTAGAACACGTTTTTAACAAACTTTTGATAAACTTTAACTAAAAACTTGCAATGAAAGTAAATTGTTAAACTACTGAAACATTGAAAGAATACTTAGAACTCAAAATTTGTATGATGTAAAATCTTTCATTGTCATTAATAAACTTTAAAAATACAAAAATCTGGAACAAGGCCACTCACATGTTGAGTGGTCCTTAAATACTAAACAAAGGAAGCTACTAGAATGAAGATACAAGTGTAAACCCTAGCATGAAAAAACCTCTACAACCCTTTGACTAAAATTCGAATTTGTTCAAGTCTTGGCTCACATGGGATCTCTGAATGTTGACAGCCTTGGAGAAGTAATCTTGAGCGTTCAAATACTCCTTAGGTACCAAGTTTGGGCTTGTATCCGTTGATTGGTATGAAAGATTCGTTCTTTGCCCAAATAAGTGAAGCAGGGGACATACGGGGGTCCACATGGGGGTCACGGGATGAGTGGGTTTTGGTTAATGGGTGGTTAATCAACAATCTGGAAAATATCAAGTAAAACCCCTTTGAACTTGACCTGATTGGGACTGGGGATAATTAGGGTTTATGGGGGATTATGAGTGGTTTAATTCGTTTTTGGGGAAAGTTTAATTTAAATAAGTGTTTTAGTGGGAAAGATTGGGGTTTGACCATTGTTGACTCAGTTTAATAAATAAACTGAGTAAGTGGAAGGGTGAGGTGGATGGTGGAGTGAAGGTGATTGGCTGGTTGAATGGTCAAAATGACGTGGCGGAGTGTAAGTGGTGGTGAGGAGTTATGTTGTCTGACCCTTTTAGTCCCCCATGTCTCATTCTTTGTTCACTTTACTTTTAAACAGCCAAAAGTAATAAACCCTTTGTTAATAAACTTTGTAGTTTTACACTTTTGCCACAAAAGTTCTATCAAACTAATTCCAAGGGCTTTTGTTTTCATATTTGCATTCTTCAAGGACCATAAATGTAAATTCTTGTCATTTAAGGGACCCTTTTGTAATTTTTGAGTTTTACAAGGGTTTAAAATGACAAGTCTTTAAAAGTAGAGGGACCAATCTTGCCAATTCTTTAAACTTTAAGGAATTCAAAGGAAATTCATGATTCGGGTCCGGTTCTTTGTGCGACTTCGTTTCCCGTGTTTGTTTTTGCTTGATTCTTGTGATCTTTTGTTGATTTCACGATATCCGTACCTAAAATACACAATGAACAAATACAAGCATATATTTGGGTATTTTGATGATATTTTAAGCGTTTTAAGCCCGATTTGGACGATGAGACTATGTATAATTGCAGTCTCATCAGGCTGTCAGTCTTCTCAAACGAACATGGTCGCTGTTTGTTGAATCGCTCCAACCAATTCATAAGAGTAATAGGTGGTGGTGGTGGAGGATTGTTGTTGTTATTGTAGTAGTTTTCAGGATGATGGCCATACTGAACGCACTGAGCTTGAATTTCAGCATGAACTTCATCCCTGATTTCATTGCGAAGTTGGGGAAGGATGGCTTGTAGAGCTGCATTGATAGCTGCAGCCAACTCTTGAGCATTGCGTGTGTTCACCATCTGACAGTTTAAAACAAAATGCAACATAAATCATAAATCTGAAATGAGATGACATAAAAATGCATGAACAATGTAGAAATCAATGAAGCAGTTTATAATGCATGAAACAGTTTAAAATGCATGATGCAGTTTATAAAACTTTTATATGCGTGAGGGTAAACGCCTATGGTCAATTCACCCAAAACAAAAGACATAGCGAGGGGACGCCTATGGGTCGGTCCCAAAGATAAAAGTTTCGATAAAAGCACATGCGACTAAATAGGGCCAGTCCTGTACCAACCATTACTTAGTCATAAACTTGTGACAATGATATGAATGCATGAATTAAAAATGAAAAGGCATGAATGCATGAAAACCAACTTTCAGTTTTATGAAGACGCTGGTGACTACCCATAAATCACAGGTCATGTTTTACAGAGCTACAGGTCGAAACATTGGGCTCTGGTACCATAATTATAACACCCCATTTGTTACGATAGAATGTTATAGTAAATTATGGAGTGTCATCAAAGCATGCAAGGTAAATGTTTAAACATTCATGACCATAAATAGAAATACCGTAATCAAACATCAGTAGTTTAGTAAATTACACACAAGCAATATTAAGTATTGTAAATGAAAGGACTAAACAATTTCAAAATGAAATAAAGTATGAAAAGTACGAATAAATCCATAAGGCAAAAGAGGTCGGATAGCTTCCAATCCGAATGCACATACTCTGGAGTTCCTATTTGTGACCTTGAGTACCTGCCGTTTGGGGACATGGAAATGGAAAACGGCTGAGCATAACGCTCAGTGCACGGATATATAACATAACGTAAAGAAATAAAGGAATGAAAGCATATAAAGCATGAATTGCAGCAGAAATGAATAAGTCCTGGAAAAAACCTAGTTGTATGTCATGTTTACTGGGTTTAAGTTCTGAAAACATAGCTTATGTTGCTTTTGAAAATCTGTATTAGTTTAATATACCAAAAGCCAATATAGATCATGAGGTAAACAACGTGCATGAATATTTGGAGGGGTGACCTCGTCATGCAAATTAGAGGCGATGCCTCTAATTAATTGGTAATGGGTAGGATGGATTAGCTCCTTGTGAAGGATGCAAGGCACACACCACATTCACCATGAAATCCTGACTAAAACTAAACCTAGGATGCACCTATACACCCCATATGATAATAATAATATAATAATGACCAAATAATTGAAAGGGACGCCACGAGCTATCACTCCGTCGTGGTGAAGTCATAACACTAGTGCCTCTAATGTTATGGTCATGGTACCTCTATAACTAGGTGAAACTGGTCATGCATGTATATGGCTATGGTAACTAATAAAACATAAGCATTTAATCTGTAACTACTGGGGAAAACAGTTGGCTGTATACGGGAAATCCTAAAAAAGGAAGAAGTTATCCTTACTGAAGGAAGGGAAATCCGTACCTTATGTCCAGTAGAAGCTAACAGAAACGCTGAAGAAACTATTCCGCCTTGACGGATAATACTACATAAGAATGGGAACGTGTATGAGTTGTCTGAATTACATGTGTTTTACTGGTTCTGTGTGTTATTAGCTTGTTATAGTTATTCTGTCATGTTTTACTGTTTACTGTGTTAACTGTAGTTATTCTGATGTTCTGTTGTGTATTATTCATGTATTAGTGTATTATAATACTTTTATTGTAATACTAAGTAACTTTATAAAAATAGCAGGTTTCCATAAATAGTAAGTTTCTAAAAATAGAAAGTTTCCAAAAATAGTAAGTTTCCATAATTAGAAATAAGCTGGATTATGAATAATAAGTAAAGTTTATTTAGTATAATACAAGTCATGGTTATAGCTTATTAATTAAATAACTGGTTAATTAATTAAACTTATACGTTATAAGAATTTAATTAAAAATACATGTTTTAATTAAATTAAGCTAAGTAAAATACTTTAGGTTATACATGAAATATTAATTTTAATATTTAACCTAAGTCATGTATTTAATTAAATTAAAAAGTCTAGTAATTAATTTAATTAAACATATTTCTAATTTTAATAATTATACTGAAACCCGAACCCGTTTTAAAAAATTAACCTGAGCCCGAAACCCGAGTCACATATATGTCGAGCCAAACACCCTTGACAGTAGCTACCCCGGCCTAGCCGGTTGCCACTGTCCGAGTGGTTTACCCGCTGCCCGAGCCGCGGTTCCCACTGACGGTTCTGCCGGTTCACACCGGTTCATACCGGTTGTGACCCGGTTCCCCCTGCCCATGTTCGATTCCCACTGTTAGCCAAAAAGAACCCTACCGAGACCCTATAGGTCTCGGTTGGCTCTCGGTCCAAACCAAAACCACACCCCGACACCAAATCGGGGTCCCCTCTGCTGTGTTCGAACCACACGACCCCAAACACCACTAAGAGCCCCCATGCTCTAGATTTGGTTCTCGGCGGAAACAGACAAACACAAACACCCCTCTTATATCCATGTTTTAATTAATCCCACTTGTTTTAGTTACTTGTTTATATGATTAATTAAATAAAACATGAATTCCATAAGAATTAAAAGAAAAAGGAAATGTGTTTGATCATAACGAACACGCATAGGAAAAGGTTATGAGATCACGATCACGTACACTAAATAAATCAATCACCAAAATCGTCTGGTTTCTCCTTTGTTCTTGATGTGTCCGGCGGCAAGAGGCAAAAAGGAGGCAAGGAAAACTTTCTGTAAAACCTAAATTATGTTTTATGTTTTCCTGCGTTTTGTTATTAACATAAGTTTTAAGTTGGGTCATGGGCCAAGCCCATCTTCCCCTTTCCTCTTGTGTAGCCGCGACCTAAAGGGAGCCCACGGGGAAACCCGTAGTTTTCTCGAGTTCAAATATTTACGTGTACGTTTATGTTTAATAATCGTGATTTTTATATGTCGTTTACTTAACACATTTATAATATATACGTAACTACATGTTATTAAATATGGTGACACGTGAATTATATTATAAATGGAAAGTGTTAATTTTTACCATATTTTTGTATTTTCACTATTCATGTGTACTGTTCATGGTATTTTAATGCGGGTTTTACAGCCTTAGGTTTGGTTTTTGGCACAATGAGTCTTCTTGTTCCCTTTCATTGGAGAGAAAGGAATAGGAGACACAGATGATGCACGACTGATCACCTCAGTCATGTGTACTGTCAAGTCAATGGAGGTGACTCCAGATGGGTTCTTAGAAAAGTTTGTGGAACTCAAGATAGCGGGCGTAGACCCAGAAAGTTTGTCCTGAGTGTAAGATGAATCCAATAACCGTTCTAAGGCACAAGATATAAATCTAGGGTAAGATACATACTTTTGCCTTGACTCCTTCAAGAGCCTGGTTACGAGATCATTATAAATGATCTCTCATATGTCAACCTTCAACCCGTTAATAAGACTGAATATTCAAATCTGTTGAGTAGAATTAACTTGCTAAGTAGATGAGTGGTTCCCACTGATCACATGAATCATAAAAGTGACCAGGATCCTCCAAGCCACGGGGAAAGCAGTTTTTATCAATGGAGTTTTATCCACAAGAAGTTCAAGGACCCTGATAATTTTAAGTCCATTTTGAACTGACTCATTGTCAAGATGTGCAACATACTCTCCTTTGTTATAATCAAGTCCACTGGATTGGCAAAAGGTCTTAAAATCTAAAATCAATGGTGTTTTTACATTGTTCACAGTGGACTTGATGATCTCCCCTTTATGACTCTTGGTCTCAGACCCCTGAGACCCTTCAGGCCCTTTGGTAGTTGGGGTGATGACCTCAGTTGTATACCATAAGTCCCTGAGATAGTCATGATATAGTACCGAGGGAGTGTTTGTAAAAGCATAAGCCAAGTCACAATTTATAAAAAAAATTGCAAATGGGTTTATAGGCTGATGAATTACGAGGGTGACTAAAATTACCCCCATAATTGTTTCCAGAAAAATGGACTCCCTCACTAAGAGATGCTTAGCTTGAGGGGCATATGGAATAACTTGGGATAGTGTCATTTTATATGATTTTTTAAAATCTGAAAAAGGACAATGGCACTTGGGGTATAATAACTAGGGTTTTCCTAGTAAGAAAATTTTATCGCCCGAATCTTTTCGAATTGATTATTGGAAGAAAGTGCGACTCAATTGTTCTTGGTGGAAAATAAAAAGGTTTGGATATCTATTCTACTAAAAATAAAATTGTCGTTGAAAGCTTGAAAATTTAATCTAAGGTAAAACAAGTTAAAACAATGCTAAGTAAAAAGGCGGGAAAAATTAAAGTTCAGAAAATAGAAACAATTCAGAAAACAAACAATGAAACTAAGTCTGAGAAGAAAATAACTTGAATTTCATAAAAATAGACATTTTCGGAATAATGGATAAATTCAGAGAAATCTTCGGAATAATGATCTTTTCAGGAAAAATGGTATCTTCGGAATAAGTAACTTTTCAGAAAAATGTGTTTTTCGGAATAATGATATTTTTGGAAAAAGAAACTTTTCGGAAAAAGGGATTCTTCGGAAAAATGGTAATTTCGGAATACTTGGGCTTTCAGAGAAAATGATGATCTCGGAAAAAGGGCTTTTTCAGAATAATAAGCATCTTCGTAATAAATGGTTTTTCAGAAAATTAACTTTTTCGGAATAACAAGACTTTTCAGAAAAACAGGAATTTCGGAATAATGAAGTTTTCAGAAAAACTAGGATCTATGGAATAAATGCCTTTTCAGAAAAAGGAGCTATTTCGGAAAAATAAACTTTTCATAGAAATTGACATTTTCTGATAAATGGAATTTTCAGAAAAATTGATGTTTTCAGTGAAGGAGTATTTCGGAATAAAGGCTATTTCAGAAAAATGGATGATTTCGGAAAAGCAAAACCCTTTTCCGAAGAAGTTAACATACGAATACAGTAAAACAGAAATAAGAAATCTTAAGAGATAAGCCACGAATAAGCACGAATCAAACAAGCAATTTACCAAAACTTTAACCAAATAGGTTTTAAGAAGAACTAAATAAGCCACAATTTAAAATCTATAAAATTACTAATTAATCAAAACAAATCAACTAATAAGCAACTCTAATAATCTATCAAAACAACTTAATCAAAAATAAGCCAAACACTAAAAGATCAAATACCACAATAAGCTCAAAACATCCACCACATCAAAACTACGATCAATCACATGAATAAAACAATCACTTAATCAAAGAGATGAGATCAACTACATGATTATTAAGATTAAGAAAAAGATTAAGAAAGGTAGAATGAGAATTAAGAAAATAAGCTTGATTGATTAAAGATGAATATCAAAAGATTACAAGATTAATGGAAAGATTAATAAGTTTGAAAGAAAAACTAGAGAGAAAAATAAACACACTTAAAAATTAAACTACACCTATTAAAAACTAAAACACCTAACACCCTCCTAATGACATATTAGGAGGGTATTTTTTTAGGAGGTGAGGAGACTACATGCTTAAGCTATCTAGTTTCTTTCTTCTCGACTCGACTCGACTTAATCTTTGTCTTTCTCGACGTCGTCTCGGGATTTGTTGATATAAGTTGAACTTGTCTAGTAATTTTCTTCTATAATTAAACTTGAGTTCTTCGACTTCATTAAACTTCCGTCTTTAGACTTTTTCTTCGATAAATCTTTAGAATTGGCCTTGGACTTCCGTTCTTTTTGCATTCTCGATCTTTCGACTTCGTCTTTAGTCTTTTCCTTCGATAAAAGCCCGTGATAGCCCATGCTTTCTTCCTTTTGCATCTTTTGGTCCTAAAACACAATAAAAACACAAACCACGCATAATTCCGACTTTTACGACATAAAATACACGTTTTGGTCTTGTTATTATTGGAAATAAGTGGTAAAAGGATAAGTGTTTTCACACTTATTAAATCCCCTACACTTGACCATTGCAATATCCTCATGCAATGCACTAATTTTAAAGCACGGTTTACATTTTCATCATAGATAACCCACCTTGGCCTTTATTAAATACTAAACATTAAGAAAACTAAAAGAACAAAATAAGTAAGAAATCAAAGACTTACATTGGGGTTTTAGTTTGTCATGAATGTTCATCATTCTCAAGTTTCACGTTCCCATACCAAGCTTAAAAACGAGATCATTGTTATTATAAGTTAGCAAACTAACACGAACTCATGTGGCCCAATTATTCACTTAGACTCCCTTATTCCTAGGTGTATCTCTTATATTTTATTTTTGTCTTGAATGATCACGAGGATGCATTATTTGACTTATTTTGATAGTTATTTAAGCCTAAAATAAAGTGGGACGATTTAATCAATAGTTAGCTAAAGGACAAAATCTTTTAAAACTGCTTCTCGGGACCTCATAAAGTTCATATCTTGGCATAACTCGCTTCACAATTTGAGACCTTTCTCGGGCCGATATTTGGCAGCGACTTCATACTTCAAATCTTTGAGAGACGTTCTTGAAATTATGGTCTTCTCTCCATAATAGGAATTTCTTCACTTGAAGTTTTAAGAGATTCTTCATATTTGGACCACGATGTAGGATATGTAAATCTTGCTTATGTTTTAGAGAGAGAAAGAGATAGAGAGATGGTGGATTACACACAATTCTAGAGAGAGAAACTTATAAGAACTATGTGAAAAATGAATAACCACACCACCCTCTCCATCAAAGGAGAGGGTTTATATACCCAAGCCCTTGACATGGGCTTGGGCTTACATTTGGGCCGGCCTACACATGTTGTAGGCTAGGCTTTGGTTTGTTTGTTAAACAAAAATAAGTAACTAAACTAAGAGCTATTACATGGACTATTGTTGGAGTGACTGATCCTTCTTAATATGTAAAACGTATTTCCAACAATCTCCCCCTAAGGGAGGTCACTCCAAACAAGGGCATTACCCAAGTTACAATAATAAGATAAACCTAGCATACTATGCTTGTCTTGAGCTCATAGTCTTCGTCCTTCTTTTTCTTTTTCTTTTCTGGTGAACATGATGATGTGATCATTGATATCAATCTTGAGCCTTAATCTCTTGCCTTGATCTTGTGCATCCATCACTTGTGATCTTCGCCTCTTCGTGACCTCACGTCCCACATACTTATACCTTAGTAATTCTTGAAAGCTTCGGAGTTCCATACAACGGAAGACTTAACTTTTAGGCTTTCTTGAATTAGATGAGGTATTAAGTGCATAAAGTATAAGCATGCGGGGACGACTTCTTCTGGGATTCCGCAACGCCACAGTCTTCAAATGCAGCAACATAAGTAGACACGAACGAAATGGCTTTGAACATTTCATTCTAATTCGGTAGCATTTTACCTCTGGTCGGTGAAGACCGTTGGACGATATAAAATATCATACTTGTGACAGGTAGATTTAATTAAAAATCTCCTTGACAAGATTTCGCGGGTAAACCCGTTCTCTTTACTCGACCGTCCAAAGCTGACTGCGAACGTAAAGAGTGAATCTTTTGGATAAAATTATCCGCATGATTGAAGCCGTCAATTCTGATTCCTGGAACAAGTTTGATTCATTAAAGAATCGCACCATCGTTGTTTTCCAGTTGTCACGAGCTTGATTCATATTGAATCTTGCAAGTTACCTACCAAGTGCTGTTTGATGTAAACACTAGAAGGATTTCCACTCATCACTGTGAACACTAAGGTATCACTCTGAGTGTTCTGGCAAGATCAATAAGATATTGCGTAGAGGCCTGGAACGTGTTTAAATTCAGTTAAGAATTAAACCACTGTTGCTTTCTAGTTATCACAAGCTTGATTCATAAAATTTCGCACAAGTCACCTACCATGAGCTTTTTAATGTTCGCTCAAGAAGGATTTCCATCTTCATTGTAAATACTTGCGTATTACTCGGATGTTCAGGCAAGATCATGAAGATTTTGCGTAGGACTCTTAAAATCTTTCTTACTTTTCACAGTATGTGAAGAAGCAAGGAAATATGAAAATGTGTCCTAATGAGATATTTGATGATCTCAAATGACTCTAAACTCGATCGTGCATTTTGGATTTTAGTGATCGGAGGCTGGAGAGGAGTGCCACCATTTCAATACCAGTTTATTCGGAGTGAATAAATCAATAGATAACGTGTTGTCTCCGTGTGATTAAAACAAATACCTTTTAAGAGATATCTGAGTTAGCTGGGATGGGTTGTGCATTGCATCACTGGGTCCATGATGTCTATCTTCAATATCGAGCATCATTAAAAAGATCTCAATAGCATATGTGTTGACCCAGTTTCTGCCTAAAGTTGTAAGGAGGGCTTCTTTCTTTACACCCTTTATCTTTACAATTCTTTTTCATTCTTCAACCACTTCAATGCTTACCAATACGTCATAACTAGCACCTTGTTGTGATTGTTCCAGTGCTAACTTAAGTACTTGGTCGGCATTCAGCTACGTTCACAATCTTTCTCCAACTTTCCTAAGGACTACTATTTCTAGCTATGGAATGTCCTTGGGAAGATTCCTCTGGTTCTGGAAGAGTCATAGGACTTAACCTATCCTACCATCCTTATGTCACCACAATCTTCATCGTCGTGAAATAAATGGGTTTTGGGTAAGTATATGTCACCATGAAATCCATCTTGATATGCAAATCCGTTTTGCTCCCCCTTAACATATGCCACGATATTCGAAAACATTTCGCATATGTCGGGATGAGCCATCACGTTAAGTCTAACCATTTGTGATAATATCCCATATTAAATCACATTTTCTCCCCTATATTAAAAATATTAACCCAATCGATGTTTTTAATATCAATTGATTTAATGAAGTTTTAACAATGGTTTTGGGAAGAAAAATGCAAGTCCATTTTATCTTCATGATATCAAACGTATGAGATATGATACCGATTTGTAACATGATCACATATTCACCATATTAGAAAAAATTGACAAGGTTGGACCTGATTGATGAGAACATCATATGATAAGATTAAATGGTTCTTGTCAGCATATGTTGGTCGCCTCGTCACGTCTGAAGTCATCTCTTGACACCACGTGTACGATTGGTATTGTTGTCTTGACACCAACTTGTGAACGTGGCACTTTTGGTATCGAAGATTCTGAATGCTTGACAATTGCTCCCCCTCAATAGTTGACCCGTGTTCTATTGAAAGAGCTGTAGTCGTCGGTTGAGTAGTCGCATCGTCGAGTATGTAGATACCAATTGTAGATTGCTATGGTTGTATAGATGATAGCTTCATAAAAACAAGACTTTTCTTGTTTTAACAAATAAATGCACTGAAACGTACATTAATTTGTGTTAGACCAAGTTATAAAGTAAACTTGATCCCTTACAAGGTTTTAAAGTAAACCGGGTTGCAGTCAGAAATAACTACAAGCCATATAGGCATGTTTTATGAAATATTTACAACTTTTGTACGAACTCTATTTATGGCGTCGTGTCAATATTAATCGACATTTCTAAGGCCGTAAATATTATCGTACCAAAAGACATGCCTTTGAAAAATAAAGTAAAAATATTTTTGGATTTGAAATTTTTAATTTTTATGGTTTTTATATGGTTTTATATTTTTGTATTTTGCTTTTGTGGATAAAAATATAAACAATATATATAGATGATCATCAAGGATATGGAGAATAGTTTACCATCACTATTCTTTCGCTTCATCTGCCAATTCCTTAAGAGTCTCGGGCGAGAAGGTTCTCATTCCTAGCTTGTCGGCCAAAAATTCAATTCGAGCGCGATCTAAAGCCTTCGTGAAAATATCCGCCAATTGATACTCAGATCGGACAAAGTAAAGCTCTATTACTCCATTTTCCACTTGCTCCTTGATAAAATGGTAGTGAATGTCGATATGCTTCGACCGGGAGAATTGAACATTGTTGCAGCATAAGGCAATTGCACTCTTGTTGTCGCAGTACATCGGAATTTTGTTGAAACCTAGACCATAGTCGGTTAATTACGATCTCATCCAAAGAATTTGAGCACAGCAACCGGACATAGCTATGTATTCTGCTTCCGTACTTGAAATTGCAGCGCTTTTCTGCCTTTTCGATGCCCAATTGATTAGTCGATCTCCTAGTAGTTGCAAAGTTCCACTCGTGCTACGCCTTGTATCTTGACAACCCGCGTGATCCGCATCTGCATATGCCATAAGTGCAATCGAAGAGTCCTTCGAATACCAAAGTCCCCGATTAATGGTTCCTTTAAGATATCGAAAGATCCGTTTAACTATAGCTAAGTGTAACTCAGTAGGCCTAGTTTGATACCGAGCACACATACATGTAGCAAACTGAAGATCAGGTCGACTGGCTGTGATATACAGAAGAGTACCGATCATTCCACGATAAAGTGTCTGATCAACGACAACTCCATGTGGATCTTCATCAAGCTTAGTTCGTTCCACCATTGGAGTATCTACGGGATTGCAAGATTCCGTCTTATACTTCTTAAGCGATTCAAGGGCATACTTGGATTGATTGATAAAGATGCCTCTGGGACTCTAAGATATCTGAAGACCTAAGAAGAATGATACCTTGCCCATCATTGACATCTTAAACTTGGAAGACATGAGTGTCCCAAACTCGTCAGATAAGGTTTGGGTCGAGGCTGCAAATATAATATCATCAACATATATTTGTACCATAATCATATCTTTACCTCGTTTCTGAATAAACAGCGTGGGATCCACCTTGCCTTTAGCGAAGCCTTGCGTAATGAGGAATTGTGACAATAGATCATACCATGCGCGAGGAGCTTGCTTCAACCCATAGAGAGCCTTCTTAAGCTTGTACACATGATTAGGATATTTAGGATTCACAAAACCATCCGGCTGTTGAACATAGACCTTTTCCTTGAGTTCACCATTAAGAAATGCCGTCTTCACATCCATCTGATAGACGATCATATTCATATGGGCTGCATAAGCGAGGAATAGTCTAATAGCTTCCAAACAGGCAACAGGTGCAAAGGATTCCATAAAGTTGATGCCTAATAATTGCTTGTATCCACGAGCTACTAGTCGAGCTTTGTTCTTCAATATTCCGCGTAACTCATCGAGTTTCACCTTGTAAACCCATTTCAAAGTGAGTAACTGCACTTGATCCGGGCATGGGACAAGTTCCTATACTTCAAGACGTATAAAATCATTAAGTTCTTCTTGCATAGCTTCTATCCAACATGATTGAGTAAAAGCTTGTTGCCATGTCTTAGGTTCAACTTTAGTGAGAAAAGCATCAAAGTGACAAAACATTGCACTTTCTTGTAACTGACTCCGTGTGGATACCGGACGATTAGGGTCACCAATAATAGAATCTATAGGATGATCCTTTGTCCACTTGCTGTCATGTTCACGAATCCGTGGATTGGAGTAAATCGTACTAGGAGCTTCCTCTGAGCTAGACGATCCAGCTTGATTAGGGTCGGGAATAGGTACACCAAAGAATGGAAGTTCACGCATTTGAGCGAATTCCAAATCGTGATCATCATCATCCGCTTCATCATCAATAGGCATGACATGGGTAGTTGTTACATGTGTTGGTTGAGAATTACTCGTTGAAAGTATATCTTGACCAATTGTAGGTGCAGATGTGTCTGATTGTGCAACGGTTGCTGGAGCGACAACTTCGGTTACCGGAGCTATTACCTCAGGTTCTGGAGCAACAATAGTTGGAGGAGTAAAGAATTCATCAAAGAACGGTTGAAACAACGTATCCCATTCAGTCCTAGAAGGTGGTGTAAATGATGATGAAGTAGGGTTGTTTGGGACAAGACCAGAGCTAATGTTACTGGGTCCCATTTCATGAAGTGCGGGTTCAGAGCTGCTTTGCTCAGAAGCCATTGCTGTCAGCTCATCAAAATCAACATTCATAGTTTCGAGGATCTTGCGAGAGTTACGGTTGTAGATTCGGTATGCCTTCTTTGCGGGGGCGTAACCAATGAAAATACCAATATCAGCCTTTGGTTGAAGTTTTCCCAAATTGTCACCATCATTATTTGGATAGCAAAGAGAACCAAATACATGAAGATATGATAAATCTGGTACTTTTCCATGGAGAAGCTCATAAGGTGTTTTACCATGGCGTTTACGAATTAGTGACCGGTTTTGGGTGTACACTGCTATAGATACTGCTTCTGCCCATAAAAACAATGGAGCCTTTGCGTAAATTAACATCGTTCGAGCAGCTTCCATAAGTGTGCGATTTCGCCTTTCAACGACACCATTTTGTTGTGGAGTGCGAGAAACGGATGTTTCATGAGAAATGCCAACTTCTTCTTAATAATCACGCAAAATTTGATTCACAAATTCGGTTCCATTATCTGTACGTATGTGTCGGACAGTAGTGTTGAGACGCACTTGAATCATCTTGAGAAATCTGATGATGAATTTAGGTGCCTCATTTTTTGCTTTAAGAAATTTCACCCATGTAAACAGAGAGTAATCATCGCAATGACGAGGATGTACTTTTTGCCACTAAGACTTTCAACACGCATAGGTCCACAAAGATCCATATGCAACAGATAAACTTTCCCTTGGTTGGTGTCTTCCGTCTTGGGTTTGTATGATTTCTTAGTGCTTTTCCCCATTGTACACGTGGAACACAAATGATCCTTGTGAAATGATAGTTTAGGAAGACCACGAATAAGTTTGTTTTTCGTCAAGTGATTAATAGCGTCAAAGTTAAGATGAGATAACCGTCGACGCCATAACCATGACTTAGTCTTTGATGCTTTGGAGAGAAGACATAAGGGAGAAGCGGCCATCATGTCTTGTAGAGACAAAGTATACAAATTATTCCCTAGAGTACCTTTCAATGAATCAACCCCTTCCAAATTACGAATGAAGCAGGTATGCTCTCGAAAAGCAACTTTTAGGTTTGCATCACAAAATTGTCCCACAGAAAATAAGTTGTGACCGAGACCTTCCACGTAATACATTCTCGAAATTATAACATTCCCAATATGATATTCACCATAACCCATTATCTTTGCAATATGATCATTTCCAAATCTAACTGTACCAAGAAACTTGCTGACGAAATTTCTGAGCTGAGAGCGATCTCCGGTCATATGTTTGGAGCAACCAGAGTCCATATACCAGAGAACAATTTGGACCACCTGTTTTCAACAACAACAGTAGACAAAGCATTGGAAACTATTGGTTCCGGAGTGTTAGCAGATACATATAAAATATTATCAGAATTGCTAACATGTTTGTGACCCTTAGATTTCCTGCGTTTTCTAATGTGAGTTTTAGCACTAACAGGTTTTACTATTCCAACTTTCTTAGGTTTTGGATTATTCGCGGGCACTACAGTGGGAGTAGACCTATTTAAAGGGCACTTGGTTCCTACAGTAGTGTCGGTGTTCCTAGTTAAAGGACACGCTTGTGTTTTGGTAGCCTTGGTACTCCTAGTTAAAGGGCACGCTTTCTTCGCTGTTGTGGGAGTGAACCTAGTTAAAGGGCACGTATTTCCTACTATAGTTAAAGTTCTACCAGTCGGGCGCCACATCCAACCAAATTGGGTTAACACTTTCCCAGTCGGTTTCCATTCTAATCCATTTTTTCGGGCATACATCTCATTCACATGGTCAATAAGAAAAGAATCATGACGACTAGAAAACATACATTCATTGCAATTCAAACATTTCAAATTAGAATTCACACTAGGCTTAGAACGCTGCACAACCGCAGAGCCTTTAGGTTTAGCTACATGATTCTTTTTATTCAAAACAGAAATAACATTCCTAGGATGGGCTTCTACTTTCTTCTTCACTTGACTACTAGATGGGGGCAAGATCCTATCATTCTTCTTGTTTCTTTTAAGCTTAGATCTTTGAGCCTTAGTAGTGGTGATTACTCCTGTAGAAGGCAACACGGGAATATTAGAAGCTGGTTTTGATTCCGCCTTATCTTTAGTGACCAAAGTTTGAGATGGTTTAGTGCTAGGGCCCTTGTTAAGTGGTGTGACGGCTATAAGGTTCCTTTTGATTGCATTAGAGGACGATGCTGAGATAGTGGCTGCATTATCCACAACATTCTTACCTTTTAGAGTACGAAGTGTTTCCTTTAACTCAGCCAAGACCAGATTTTTATCACAAATTTGTTCCCTCAAATCAGATATTTCCACCGACTTTCGATTCAATTGTTCAATCAAGGATTGATTCTGTGCAGTGCTATTAGCACATGCGGACTTTACTGAATCGAAGAGTCGTGTATCTTTCTGTTTTAAGTTATCAACTTTGGACAAAATCTTGGAAACTCAATTATCTAGATCAAGTTTAAAATTCCCAGCGGCCTCAAGTACGTTCACACAGTTAAGCTCCTTATATTTCTCTATTTCTATCGACAAAGATTTAGCAACTTTGTCACTTGGCTGACGTTGTTTTGATTGTAAATTCAATCGAAAATTCTTTTCAAAGTTTGCATCATCGATATTAACACCTTCGAATGACGTTTCAAAGATTTCTTGAATAAATTGTTGCTTGCATTCAAACGAAATACAATGTGTTTGAATCTCATCAAAACGTTTTGAAAGCGAAGAATATGAATCTTGAAGCTTTAAAAATTCAGCGTCAGATTCGTGACAAGTACTATCTACCACATTATCCACAGATTCAACATTATGCACAATAGAATCATTATCAACACTTTTATTCACACAGACGGAAACTATATCATGAGACATCACTTGCTTCAGAAGCTGATCATTTTGGCGTGAAACCCGTTCTATTTCAAGTAAACTATTTTCATAAGCATCATCCATTTCATTGAAAACACATCTAACTTCTTCTATTTCCAAAAGAAAATCTTGATCAATATTACTAAGACAAGCCTTAACATTCTTTACAAACGGAACAATTTCATCTCGAAACGCAGCTCTAGTGTGCTCAAAGTTCCATTCACCTTCTGTTATGGCTGAAGCCATCGTACGTTCCGAAATGACCTTGCCAAAATCGGCTAAGTGTTGGTGTACCGCATTTAAGTTAACGGACGCCTTACTTACCGGTGGAATTAAATTCGTTAAATCCGTTTTGACAAGTGTAGGAGACGTACTAGGAGGGTTTTCATTTGACAAACTTTGGGGCATAAGAACTGTCAATTCAGCTAATTCCTTTTGTAAGCGAATGCGAGTCTTCTTAGACAATTGATCTTTGTTATACTGATCATAATCAATCATATGGAATTTTGAAAGCATTTTAGAATGAGTTTCTTCCGCAAGTGACTGTGTCTCCTCAGTACTACGAACAAAAGGTGCTTCTTTCAATTTTCCAATTATGGTCATATCATAAAGACCGGGAATATATTCCTGAGCTTGTTTTGCATAACCGGGATTAGGTGGTAAATCTTGAAGATGTTTAAGTTCGAGTTCTTTAAATGATTTAGTTAAAAGATGAACCTTTTCTGTGGAAGCGTATTGTTTTAAAAGCTGTTGTTCTTTGAATTTAAGAAGTTTGGTAGCATTAATTTCCGATTCAAACTTTTTAGACTCGAGAGTTTCGAAATCCATTTTAAGTTTCTGAAAATCATTGACAACCGACTCTTTTGCTTTTATATCATTGTAAAGATTAGCTTTTAATGATTCTATTTCTTTCAAGTGTTCAATCTTTTCAAAATGAAATTGGTCAAATTCAGAACATGTTATTTTCTCTGCTTGAGGGACCATTTCAAAAGTTTTGACCTTTTCTTTTTGCAACGCAAGCTCAGCAGTTAGGGTGGAATTCGTATCTACGGATTGTCTGAGGGCCATATGCATTTGATCAATAATATGTTTAGGTACCATGACCAAATCATGTTGAACATAAGATTCCATACCCGTCGTAGCATTTGGTTGAGGTTCACTCAAATGTGTAGGATTGGGTACCACATCATTTGAGTTACTAGTTCCCAAATGATGTTCGAGGTTGTCATTTTCATGCTCAACTTGATGTTAGTTATCATCAATATTATTAGATGTGGTTGGTACCTCACTGACGACATCAGAACCGTAGTGAGAGAGATTAGCAACGAGAGCAGCTTGGGCAGAGTGAATGTCATCACAATTCGAATCATATGCGTCAAGATCATCTGCTTGATAAGCTGCATTAGAAGTGGAAACGACTGCAATGCCTTCAGTATCTGCTGCCCCTGGGTCTGCAAGAAATGCTAACTCCTCTGTATCAAAAATCTTTCCCTTTGACTGAGCATCGACCAAATACATCTTCTCACGAAACCATGCATCATCCCTCCTCCTTTTCGGCTGAGTGCATTCCCTAGCCATATGACCTTTTCCTCGGCAATTGTAGCAAGTCACAACCTTCTTAGGACCAATGGGGCTTCCATTTCCATTATCTTGAGAATTCACAGCGTGAGCATTTACAGTCCTTGTAGTAGGTCCATATGAATTTTGCCTTCCCTGAATAGGTTTCACTGTTACTTGACCATCTTGAACAGTAGCTTGTTGTCGAGGATTTGAAGAGGTGCGGAGCTGATTGTTTGTTGCTGGAAATCCTCTAGTTGCAACAAGTTTTGACAAGTAGGCAGTGAGATGGTTTAGAACATCAGCTGGCGTATCATTTGGAGTAAAGACCGGTGCTTGGATTGGTGGAAGTTCATTAGAGTAGAAAGCTTGTGCTGGTTGTGCTTCTATTGGAAATTATCATTGCTGAGGAGTATAGTCCATTGGAGAAGTGTTGGCTTATGATGGTGATGTCTGATATGGTGGTTGCTGTGGAAAAGATTGTTGATGAACACTTTGTTGAAATGCTTGTTGTGGCATCATTGGTGGTTGATAAGATGGTTGATGTGGTTGCTGATAGGTGTGTGGTGGTGGCTGCTGCAAGTATGATGGTTGTTGATAAGTATAAGCCATGTTTTGTTGAGAAGCATACATTGCAAGTGGATCATGAACTTGAGGTGTAGACAACCGAGCCTCGATCACATGGCATTCGTGTTGTTGAAGAAAAGCTTGAAGTTGATCCACATTGGTGTTATGCAAGTCCTTAGCCAATTTAACATCCGTCACGTACTTTTTCCATTATGAAGGAAGAGTGTTCAAATACTTGGTGTTCAATTCGAACGTAGGAATTGCCATGCCATAGATATTGAGCTCATTCAACAATAGGGTAAATCTCAGATAGTAGTCATTGAGAGTCTCCCCTGGCACATAGGCAAACTTATCAAAAGTATCGAAAAGCTTACACTCCCTTTCTTGTTTAGTTAACGAGGTGCCTTGCATGAGAACACGAATTCTATCCTATAACTCTTTGGCAACTTTATGTTTGCTGACGAGTTTGTAGACATCTGGAGGAAGGGCTTGGAGAATGATGTTTGTAGCATACTTATCACATTTGTCTTGAATCTTCATATCTCCAGTCAATTCACCCGTGGTGCGAGGACGAGTAGTTGTACCTTCCGTCACTGTACCATAATCTAATGGTCCATTGAGCACCGATGCCCAAATGAGATGTCCATTCTCTTTGTTCAACATGTAAAGTTCCATTCGGGAAGTCCAATCCTCGTACATAGACTTCTCCAACATTGGTGGACGATTATCCGTACCCGAGAGGATGGACTTATCCGTAAGAGATGTGTACTCCATTTCAATAAGTTAAGATTTACAAACGTTGTCGATCAATGAAAGAAAGTAAATGTGTCGGAAAAAGGCTATCGGAATACCATTGATCGGAAGACACTAATCGGAATAACCTAATAGGAATACCCTAATCGGAATACCCTTGTCGGAATAAACACTATCGAAATACCCTAATCGGAATACCCTTGTCGGAATAAACACTATCGGAATACCCTAATCGGAATACCTTTGATCGGAATATCCTATCCTAATCGGAATACCTTATCAGAATGTACAAAATCGGAATGCCTAATCCCTATTCCGATTGCACTGATCGAAATGTCCTATAAACCCTTTTCCGATGACCTGATCGGAATAAATCCCACTTTTCTCGGACAAAACTCAACCAATTCGTCATTTTAAGCCAAAAAATGATCAAAACACCCAAACATTTTGTGTTTTTAGCCAAAGTAACAATACCAAATCACTACCACAACTATGTAGATGATTTGTATCAAGAAAAAACCATAAAAAAACACAAAAAAAAATTTGGACGTGTGTAAAAAGGATCAAAATAGGCGTATGAATCAAGAACACAAACACATGAACAATACAATCATCCCATGGCTCTTGATACCATTTGTAGGATATGTAAATCTTGCTTATGTTTTAGAGAGAGAAAGAGATAGAGAGATGGTGGATTACACACAATTCTAGAGAGAGAAACTTATAAGAACTATGTGAAAAATGAATAACCACACCACCCTCTCCATCAAAGGAGAGGGTTTATATACCCAAGTCCTTGACATGGGCTTTGGCTTACATTTGGGCCGGCCTACACATGTTGTAGGCTAGGCTTTGGTTTGTTTATTAAATAAAGATAAGTAACTAAACTATGAGCTATTACATGGACTATTGTTGGAGTGACCGATCCTTCTTAATACGTAAAACTTATTTCCAACACACGACTTCTTCATTTTTCTCCAATCTTTATTTTGGACTTTGATATACAACGATCCACCTCCTTTTAGGACTTGGATCTATTTATCCTCATACGTTGTTAGGGTCTTTTCGGATAGACTTCTCCATGATCTTTAGGGGAGTATTTGCTTTTCGTCGTGTGTCTCGATCCTTCATATTGATATTCGATAAATGATTCTTCACATTACTTTTGGATCTTTAGCAACAAAATGTAGCCCTCATGCCTTGTTAGGGCCTTTTCGGACTCGCCAATCTTCGCATCCTACTTCAATAAGTTATGCCTTGGCTATGAACTCTAATTAATACCGAGAAACTTTTAAACGATCTTGTGCTAGAAGCTAAGTAACTTTTCAAATCGTACAACCTTATTTATTGCAGATAAATTTATTAGCAAGCGATGGGAGAATAGGCTTATAATCAACTCACATAAATTCACGAAAGAATACCAAACTTATAATTGACTCTATCATCTCTCGTTCTCCACAATTTAAAATCTCAAGGAATGAGACTCGTGGATGCTTAGCCAATTAAATCAAAGTTTTGGGTTTTCGAGTCATCTATAGGATCTTGCAAATTCTTAGACTTTTCAAGTTTTAGAAATCGCATTTTAAAGTTCCCTTGATAAACGACTCTCTAGGATCAATTATAGGAACTTGCGAAAAGTTCTTGTTCTTAACCCGTGAGAGTTCAGACCTTCGCGTTTTAAAGTTCCCTATATAAAAGCCTAGCAAAACTTGACTTAAACACGGTAAGGATACTAGCTAGAGTAAACTTAGATAAGTGAACTCGGGTTGAGTCAAAATGTTCACGACTTTGAAAAATTTAAAACCACTTTATTGAAAATTTATTCTAGCAAGGAAAGAAAATAAGCATAACAAAGGAAAATACAACTATACAACTAGGCCAAAATAGATTAAAATTTTTGAAAAATGTCGAAAAATCAAATTTTCCGGTTAAAATGAGGACAAATTTATGGAAAAGACCACTTACTTCGATAGAAGTCCCCCTACACTTGATATAAACATTGTCCTCAATGTTTAAGCATATTGGAGTAAACTCCCCTACACTTAGGTCATTGTGCATGTTGTTTAAATCTTGCTAAGGAAAGGATAACTATAGTGATTTCAATGTGAACACATAAGATATGAAATATTGAATCACGACAGTTTTAGGATAGAACCGGGAAGACGGGAACACGGGATCACGGTTCGTCAAAAGTCACCGAGAATGGATCTTTGAAGCTTTAATCCCTGCACAGAAGAAGAAACAAGACAACAAACACATACGGGGCTCCCCCTACACTTATTATGAAAACGGTAAAGGATAGATCAACGGGTTGCCTCCCGAGAAGCGCTTGTTTTTGATAACCGAGTAACGAGCCTGACTCGACCGAAAGCTAGTTCATGGGAAACGTGATGAGGGATGGAATCATCTCATGAGAGATGTCCTCATTAAAGTACAACTTCACACGCTGGCCATTCACCTAATTGGGCCCATTTGGCTGAGAAAGCTCAATGGTGCCATAAGGAAAGACTTTGGCGATGGTGAATGGACCAGACCAGCGGCTCTTCAACTTGCCAGAGAAGATCTTCAACCAAGAGTTAAAAAGTAAGACTTGATCACCAACGTGGAACTCTCGGTTCTTAATCCTTGCATCATGGATGAGCTTGGTCTTCTCCTTGTAGATCAGTGAGTTCTCGTAAGCTTCATTCCTCAATTCATTAAGCTCGTTGAGTTGAATCTTGTGAAGATCACCGGCTTTGTTGATGTCGAAGTTAGCCCACTTCAAGGACCAGTATGCCTTATGTTCAAGCTCGATAGGGAGGTGGCATGCTTTCCCATACACAAGACGATAAGGTGTACAACCGATCGGCGTCTTATAAGCAGTACGGAAAGCCCACAAAGCATCATCTAACTAATCGGCCCACGAGGCATGATGCTCTCCCACAGTACGCTCCAGAATTCGCTTCAATCGACGGTTAGATATCTCGGCTTGACCATTGGTTTGAGGATGATTAGCGGTGGAAAGATGGTGATTGACACCGTACTTAGCCATGACTCTAGAAAATTGATCATTGCAAAATTGAGTCCCGCGGTCACTGATTATAACACGAGGAAAACCAAATCGAGCAAAAAGTTGCTTCAAAAAGTTCACAACCACCCTCGCATCGTTCGTAGGGAGAGCCTTAGCTTCAACCCATTTAGAAACGTAGTCAACGGCTACGAGGATGTACTTGTTCCCTTTAGATGATGGAAATGGCCCCATAAAGTCGATACCTCATACATCAAATATTTCACATTCTTGTATGAAATTTTGAGGCATCTCATCTTTATGTGTGATCTTGCCTTGTCTTTGGCAAGCATCACAATGTTTAACCATGTCGTGAGCGTCACGATAAATGGTGGGCCAATAAAATCCAGAGTCGAATACTTTCTTCGCGGTGTAATTGGGACCAAAGTGACCGACGGTGGGTCCTTTATGGCAAGCATCAAGGATTTGTACCGCTGCCGGCCCACCAACACATCGACGAATGACAAGATCCGCACATTGTTTGAAGAGGTAAGGGCCGTCCCAGAAATAATGTTCAATATCTTTAAAGAACTTTTTCTTTTGTTGGGACGTTAACCCTTCCTTGAGAATTCCACCCGCTAAGTAGTTTGCAATGTCCGCAAACCACGGGGTGTCATCACGATTGGAGTTGATAGACATTAAGGCCTCGAGGGGAAAAGAGTCATTGATCTCTTGATTCGGATGATCCCCTTGATAAGGATCCTCAAGTCTACTCAGATGATCCGCGGCTAGGTTTTCGGCTCCCTTCTTGTCACGAATTTCGATGTTGAATTCTTGAAGGAGCAAAACCCAACGAAGAGGTCTTGGCTTAGAATCTTGCTTAGTCAACAAGTATTTCAACGCGGAATGATCGGTATACACGATGGTGGTAAAGAGGACAAGATAGGGGCGGAACTTTTCAAAAGCATACACTACAGCTAAAAGCTCTTTTTCGGTAGTGGTATAATGCAATTGAGCCCCCGTCATTGGCTTGCTAGCGTAATGGATTGGTTGGAAGTGTTTGTTCACTCTTTGGCCCAAAACCGCTCCAATAGCAAAGTCGCTAGCATCACACATCAACTCAAAAGGTAGCTCCCAATTAGGGGTAACCAAGGCCGGTGCCTTAGTTAGCTTATCCTTAAGAAGATTGAAGGATTCAAGACACTCTTTGGAAAAGATTAAAGGAGTATCTTTTTCCAAGAGGTGGGTCATCGGGCGAGCGATTTTAGAAAAATCTTGAATGAATCGACGATAGAAGCCCGCATGACCGAGGAAACTTCTCACACCCTTTACGGTTGAAGGTGGAGGTAATTTGGCTATGACATCCACTTTAGCACGGTCCACTTCAAGACCGACTATTGAGATTTTATGTCCTAGCACGATGCCTTCTTTTACCATGAAATGACATTTTTCCCAATTTAGAACAAGGCGAGTGTCTTCACACCGCTTAAGCATACGTTCTAAATTGGCAAGGCAAGCAGAGAAAGAATCACCATAAACCGAGAAATCATCCATGAAGACTTCCATAGTTTCTTCAACCATGTCATGGAAGATAGCCATCATACACCTTTGGAAAGTCCCAGGAGCATTGCATAAGCCGAAAGGCATTCTTTTGTAAGCGAATGTTCCATAAGGACAAGTGAATGTGGTTTTCTCTTGGTCTTTGGGATCGATGGGAATTTGAAAATACCCGGAGAAACCATCTAAGAAGCAGTAATAGTCATTACCCGCTAGACGTTCAAGCATTTGGTCCATGAAAGGAAGGGGAAAATGATCCTTTCTCGTAGCATCATTGAGTTTGCGATAGTCTATACAAACTCTCCACCCTGTAACAAGACGAGTAGGAATCAACTCGTTGTTTTCATTGGGAACAACGGTGATTCCGCCTTTCTTAGGCACACAATGGACGGGACTAACCCATGGTGAATCCGAGATAGGATAGATCATTCCCGCATCAAGAAGTTTGATAACCTATTTTTTGATTACGTCATGGATCTTAGGATTCACCCTTCTTTGGCTTTGAATAGTGGGTTTAAAGTCGTCCTCCATGAGAATTTATGTGTGCAGAAGTGAGGATCAATTCCACGAATATCGGAGATTTTCCATGCAATAGCTTTCTTGTGATTCTTCAACACGACGATAAGTCGAGATTTTTCTTCCTCTTTCAAGTCCTTTGCGATGATGACGGGTGACTTCTTGTTGTCTTCTAGGAAAACGTACTCGAGATGATACGGTAGGTCCTTAAGCTCTAAATCCATAGGATTTTCGATGGAAGGCGTAGTCAAATTCGGTTCATCGATAGAAAAATCCTTAGGAGATGGTGGAGAAATATGGTCCTCATTGAGAAGTTTCTCAATGGTACGAATGTCTTCATCCCAATTGGAGGGAGAATCGTCATATTGTAAGTCCACATCTCCCAAAGTTGCTTCAAATTCTTTCAAGATGAAATCACTTTCTCCAAATGGAGTTAGTGATGGAGCAATAGAGGCAACGGTCTCAACAGTGGGTAGAGAAGAAGAACCACTTTTACAAGCGTCTTTGAAATGTTCTTCATAAGCCTCATCAAGAACGTCAATAAAATTAACACTCTCGTTTTCCGAAGGCTGCTTAGAAAGTTTACCCATGTTGAAGACGATTTTATCGTCACCAACTCTCATGATTAATTCGCCCGCGGCTACATCAATGAGAGTGTGACCGGTCCTCAAGAATGGACGTCCAACGATTAATGGAACACGGGGGTCCATCTCGTAGTCAACGACAACAAAATCCGCCGGAAAGGTGAATTTGTCGACACCGACGAAGACATCTTCGGCTATCCCCACTGGATAAGCAACTGTACGGTTAGCTAATTCCAAAGTCATTCGTGTGGGGACTAGCTCTGGTAGAGACAATTGTTTCCAAACACTTAAAGGCATTAAGTTTATACTAGCACCTAGATCGGCTAGGGCCATACACTTCTCTACCCTAGGGAAGTTACAAGGAATCAAGAAACGACCCAGATCACCAAGTTTAGTTGGTAATTTCCTTAAGAGCACTGCAGAGCAATTCTCATTAAGTTGGGTTTGAGCAATATCGAGAAGTTTCTCCTTATCACTAAGAAGATCTTTAAACATTTTAGCATATTTGGGCATGTGAGCGAGAGCCTCAGCAAAGGAGATATTGAAATTAAGTTGTTTAAACATTTTGAGAAAGTTAGAAACCTGAATATCATCCTTGTTCTTCAATTTCTCTTTCCTCAACCTTGAGGGATAAGGTATATTGGGTTGAGATGAAGGCTTAGGAATGGAATTCTCACTCACATCCTTGGGTGGTGGAGGGGTAGAAGTAGAAGGTGGTGGAATAGAAGATGGAGGATTCAGAGAAGTAGACTCGTTTTCCTTTGTCACAATCACCGGTGTAGGTGTAGGAAGCTCGGGTTCCTTTAAACCTTTTCCACTGCGAGTGGTGATTGCTTTCATCTCCCCTCTTGGATTAGCAACGGTGTTACTCGAAAAAGAACCCGATCCAGAGGCTTGATTACTTGGGAAAAACTAGCCATCATGTTCCTTAAGTCATTCGTTTGACTCGCAAAAGAGTTTCGCATATCGGCTCGAAGATCATTCCCTTGTTTCACCATATCTGCTTTCATGTTGGCCATTTCCCGCTGAATATTTTGCACTATCGCATCATTAGTCCTCATGTAGGTTTCAACCTCTTGGTGTAATGCAGTGGGTTGGTTGGGAGGAGCATTGTAGGCGGGTGGTTGATAAGCAGGTTGTTGGTAAACTTGGTTGTTTTTTTGAGGTGGATATGGGTTTCTTTGGTTTTGATATGGAGTTGGAGCACGAGGTTGGTTTTGATTGTTGCGATTGAGGTTGTTTGGGTTTTGAGGGGGAAAACCGGGAAGTGAAAGAAAGTTGTTTGAGCGATAGCTGAGCAAGTTGCGGTCACCTTGAGGACGTGCTTGATAGCTTCCTGTAGAAAAGTTACCGTCGGCGGCATACACATTTTCCAGATTGTCATGAGTCGAAGGACAATCGGTGTATGAGTGAGATCCCCCGCATATTTCACATGATTGAGTCAAAGCACTAGCTTGGGAAGTGATAGCTTTGGTGTTGTTGGCGGCTTGGAGAGCAAGTGATTCAACAAGTGAAGTGAGCTTATCAATTCTCTTATCGCTCTCATTAGTGCTAGCACTAGCCACATTGGTCTGAACACTCTTGGTTTGCACTCTAGCTTGTTCTCAATAATATCCCAAGCGGCATTAGAAGACTTAACCAAAAGATTACCCCCCCCGAGGCACTATTTAGGGAATCTTGGTCATTCATGCTTAAACCATTGTAAAAAGTATTGATTTGATGTACTTTTGATAAACCATGTTGTGGACACTTTCTTAAAAGTTCCTTAAAACGGTCCCAAGATTCACTAAAAGACTCACCGTACTTTTATTCAAATGTAATGATTTCATTCTGCAAAGCGCTGTACGTGAGGGTGGGAAAAAGTAATTGATAAATTTGGTCTCTAAATCCGTCCACATAAGAATACTTTGTGGCGGTTCCTTATCAAGCCAATGCCGGGCTTGTCCCTGTTGGAAATTCACTTTATGTGACGATATTTAAGAATTCCCATTAGTTATCATAGTCACACACGCAGGGACTAGATTAGGCAACTTTGTATAGTTTATTCGTGTGTGGCTATATATACCCCTCCTAGGCTTCCAAGGAGGGGTGTTGCTTGTGTCATTTTATCATTTTAATACATTTATCTTATTTCACACACAACCACTTTTTCTCTCTCTAATTCATCCATGGCATCCACCATTTACAACCATGTTAGACCACGGGATCTATAAAATAGCAAACCTACATTTGGTATCAGAGCCTCGGTTCCATCCTTAGATCGTGTTTCTTGTTTTCGATTTAGGTGGTCTAAAATTTTTTTTGGGTCCGAATCTATCATTTTTGTCACTGGTTGTGTTTATGTTCAATATTCATAACTTTTTTTGTCCAGTCTGGTAAATTGTTAAAGTTTTTATCAGTAGTCGTCATGTTGTCATGTGGTGTCATTAGTCACGGGTCCCAATTAGTCTCGATTATTATTGGTTTCATCAGTCCATGTCCAGCTTGCAAACTTATCATAGTATGTCTACTGTTTCTGATTTCACTTTATCATATCTAGTGTCTACTGTCTACTATCTGGTCAAAAATGCATGTCTGGGGTTTAACTTTTTTTATAGGTTTCTTTATTATTTTTATGAAGATGAAGGTGACAACCCAGATTTGCCAAAAAAAAAAAAAAAATTAGATCCACAAAACCAAGATTCTGGAAATCAGGAAAAAGTACCATGGATAAGATATTCCGGATGAAGCTTATTTCGGATGAAGCTTATTCCGGTTAAAGCTTATTCCGGATGAAGCTTATTCCGGATGAAGCTTATTCCGGATGAAGCTTATTCCGGATGAAGCTTATTCCGGATGAAGCTTATTCCGGATGAAGCTTATTCCGGATGAAGCTTATTCTGGATGAAGCTTATTCCGGATGAAGCTTATTCCGTATGAAGCTTATTCCGGATGAGCTTATTCTAGATGAGCTTATTCCGGATGAGCTTATTCTGGATGAAACAAATCCATCCAACCTTATTTCTCCACAACTCCAAATCATCATTCTATCCTATTCCCATCGACACTTAATCCCAACTATAATTCATCATCAAGACTTGAATTAAAACAGAAAACCTTAAGATCTCAGTCTTATATTTCGTTTTCTTTGACATGCATGCCAAGATCTATTAAGATCTAGACTCGCGAAATTAAATCATCACAGATCTCCTTTAATTTACGAAATTAAATAAGGATTAATAACAAATTTGTAATAATCTTTATCATTTCGATTAATTCATCAAACACCGACATGCATCATGGATCTATATCGAAGGAACTCCTTATTTTGATATACGAATTAATGATTGATGTATAACAGTTATGTTATAATCAGTTCATTCTTTCGATTTGGTGCATCTAAAAAAACGAATATTAAATACATCAAACCACCTACCCGAGACCTCTGTTACAAGATCTTGATGTCGTTTCTCCTGTGATTAAAATGCTGAAATATCAATTTGAATGTGGATTAATTGGTGTTCGTGTATTGATATATCGAAGGGGGTCGAAGAACAGATGACTGATTTAAGATTGGGATTGAGAATTGATTGAATCAGATTATATGAGAGTTGTTTCTGGATGCTTTGTATAAAGTGGAGATGATTCAGTGGTGCCTTTTAGTTTAGATGCTTGATGAACAGATTTGGTTTGAGATGAAGGTATGATTAGATAATGAGATTCGAGAAGAGAGATGGAAAGCGGATGAAAACTAAGATGGGATTAGGGTTGTAGAAAGTTTGAGAGAGGATTGAGATGGAACGGATTAAACAAGATGAAGTTTTTTGTTTTTTTTGATAGATGGGATGAGATGGGAGAAAGAGACGGTGTTGGGAGAAAGTGAGAGTGGGGGCGGATGAGATAAGATGAGGATTAGGGTAATTGTGTGAGTAAAATTAGGGTTGTGGGAGTTATATCCCAATCTTGTGGACCGGGTATCTTGACTTGGGCCATGGACTCTCGATTCTATTACAATGCAATGGGCCGACTATGAGTTTTGAGATGGCTAATGGTGTGGCTGGGATTAAAATCTTAGTTACATGAAATCAACCCAACATCTTTTTAACATCTAAAATATTTGTGTAATGTGTTGGTTTGTAAAAAAAATTTTGTTGGCCGGGTATAACACTTATATAGTAGCAATTTTTATGTCAAATTTATTTTGGACAAAAGGTGTGCTATTAAGTTATATTTGGGTAATAATCGGGGTTTGATAAGAGACAAAGTGACGTGACAATGTGACGAGACAAAAAGACATGACCAAGTGATAAATTTTAATTTGACGAGACCAAGAAAAATTGGTGATTTTTTAGTGGCTACGGGCTCGTTTGATCGGGTATAAATTATGTGAAGTTGATGACGGATTTTTCAAAGGCGTGAACTTATTTTATCTTTCAAAGATAACATGCTCGTGCTTAATCTTAAAATGAAGACTTGTTTATCTAGTTTTCGGGTTCGGGGTGGATGGTTGATGACTCGGATAACTATCACTTAAAGGGGTTACATTGTTGTACTCAGTGTCACGCGCTTAGTCGACGTGGATAATTTCAAGAGGTGTTGTACTTATAGACTTCTTCAGTGATGCATTAGGTACTTAGAGATTTCTCCACCGTTCCTCATTCAACAATAGTGCAAGCTTAAGTCACAAGATTGAGGGATTCTTATTCAGTTTCAAGTTTGATGTATCCGGTTCATTCTATCAGTGGTCACTTAAAATTGCTATCAAGTGGGTTGGTAAAGATGGCCATGGAGAGTTTATGAGTAGAGATTTTCGATCAACAGCTGATTCTCACAAAATATATAATTCAACTTATTTATTATTCTCACAAGATTTCAGGTACATGTGCGTACGATTTATTGTTGGTTCCGAGTTTCGAAACCATCAAGGGGGAAGAAGCAGACACATTGAACGCACAACGAGTACACGTGATGAACTTCATACCTTCTTTTGATTTAAAGACATTTCGGGATGACATTTGTCATAACCACAGAGAAAATCAGTGTTTTAACTCGTGGCGTTATTAATCTCTAAACGGCACACTACTGATTCGATGTTCAATTGTTTTGATGTTGCAATTATTCATCATCATTATCCTATATGGAGAGATATGCACTTCCAGGACTTAATTGACTCTGGTGCATCTCCGGAAGAAGATATGTGCATTTCCGGGACTTAATTGACTCTGGTGTTACGATGTCAACTTCATGAATGGGATAAAGTGTCCACTTCATTATTTGAGCTTCATACTTGGGATTGGTTTATTTTCTTCAACTACGTGGGGGAAGAAATGTCTTGATTCTTTCTAGTATGCATAATGATAGGTGTGAAAACACCCATCTTTTCTACCACTTAATTACATTAAAACGGGACCTAAACGTATATTTTATGTCGTAAATGGCGGAATTATGTGTGGTTTGTGTTTTTATTGTGTTTCATGGTCAAAATGTGAAAAGGAAGGAAAACACGGTCTTTCACGGGCGTTTATTGAAGAAAAAGACAAAAGACGAAGTCAAAAGATCAAGAATGCAAAAAGAACGGAAGTCCAAGGCTTATTCTGAAGATTTATCGAAGAAAATGTCCAAAGACGGAAGTTTAATAGAGCCGAAGAACTCAAGTCTAATTTATGAAGAAATTACAAGACGAGTCCAAAGAAATCCCGAGACGAAGTCTTAAAAGTCGAAGAATTTAAAGAAGACTGAAAGACTGAGGACCAAGAAAGAAAGAAAGAGGAAGCCACCAACCACTCCCCTCTCCTATAAATACCACCCTCACTTGTTGTGAGAAGGTTGGTTAGTTTTAGTTTTAGGAGTAGGAGTAGTTTAGTTTTAGTGAGAGAAAGTGACAGTTTCTCTCACTAGAACTTTAATCTTTCATCTTTTATCTTTCTTGTTTTTAATCAAACCTTTACTTTTTAAGCTTAATCTTGTCTTAATCTTCATATTATTAATCTTTCTTGTTAATCTCAATCTTGTTTTCATCATCTTTTTCATCAAGTTCTTATTGGGTCATTCCGACCAGAGCACCACACCCCTTATTCCGATCGTGTGATCGGAAAAGGGTTTCCTTATTCCGATCTGAGCTTATTTAGTTATTCTGATTTGACCTAATTTTAAGTATTTTGATTGTAGCTTATTGTCCCACATTCCGATCCGCTTATTTTCAGCATTCCGATGGTGAGTTTGATGATATTCCGACGGATGGACATGTCTACATTCCGATCAATCGATCGGAATACATTCCGATCTGGACTTTTGTGCATTCCGATCAGTAACTTTCCGATGGAGTATATTCCGATCGGATTCTAATTTGGATTCCGATCGGGGGTATTCCGTTTGGATGTTTGTTTTGTTTTATGATTTTGTTTTATTTAAAGTGTCAATTTTTCTTGCTTTGTTTCTAGTATATTTTTAATTTCGTCTTGCATTTTTATTTGATTGTTAATTTACTTTTCGCCAAGTTTTAATTTTACGTCGTTTAATTTCTCGTCGGCACCTTTTACGTTTTAACTAGTTGTAGTTTTAGTTACTCGTCCTTTATTTTTAAAGTCTTGCACATTTATTTTATCAAAACCAAAAACATTATTTTCACCAAGAACAACTAATCTCGCACAATTAACCGGATATCAATTCGAGAAGATTCCGAGAAACGAACTTTTTCAACTAGTAAAATCTCATACATTAAAATGGCGTCGCTGCCTGCTCTTTTCGTGAAGATTAAAGGTTTTTTGTGAGAGACGCGTTGGATTTTGGGATCCGTTCACTCGTGAACGTTATTTTTTTTATATCAAAAATTTTCAAAAATCCCAAAAACATTTGAAAAATAATAAAAAGCATTTCTTTTTCAAAGTTTTGCACCAAAAATATTCTTCTTGCTTATCTATCTTTCTTTATGGATTTTTATGTCCATTGCGTCCGGTGTGGGAAACAATTATCTGGGAACGACTCATGTAAATGGTGTTCATGCGAGCGATGCGGAAGAGATCTTCCTCCTATTTCAATCGATTCACAACTAGGATTTTGTCCTTTGTGCAACTCGACTAATTCATCCTTTTTGAACCCACCTCCTCCTGTTCCCCCGTGCATCTATTGTGGAAGCGATTCTCATTGGCATGTTTCGTGCCCAGTTCGATACCCGTATGGACACGGGCAAGAACCGGGGTACAATTATGACAATGATAATAGCTATCCACAAGACACACCTGATTTTTCTCCATACCCGTTTTGCAACAACTGTGGGGGCCCTCACGATACCTATTATTGTCAACTAATGAATTATTATGAGCAAAATCCGGGTCCTCAGTTTTCTTCACCTATGGATTATTATGAACCAAACCCGGTTTCTAATTCTTCTCAACCGATGAACAACTATGAGCCACAACCTTGCTATAATTCAGGTTTTCAACACTTTGAGCCCCCACATCACAACCTCAATCATCAATCCTCTCAGAGAATTCAACAACTCACTACTTTGAATGAAGAAACACACTCCATTGTTTTGCAACTTCAAGAAGCCGTTGTTCTGCTTAAAGAAATTAGGGACGAGGAGAAGCGACAACAACAAGAGCAAGTTTCTAATCTTAGTGATTCTACCCCTCCTCTTGTGCGTCAATACCATTATGATGATGATGACGATGAGAATACTATTTCTTGGTATGATCTAGTTGCTCAATGTCCTAGTGCAATTGTACTTCCCTCTCTTAATTTCCCCAACGCCTCTAAGGATTGTGATACTTCGAGTGAGATTAGTGATTTCGGTCTTGATAAATTCTTTGATGAGGTTTGTGATGTGCTAACTTTTGAGGAGCTTACGGATGAGGTCGCTCTTAATGATGATGTTCCTTCCACCAACACTTTGGGAGATGATTCTTTGGCTTTCTCTAATCCTCTTTTCGATCAAGATGATGATTTTACTTCTAGTGATGACGAGTCACTATCCGATGAAGACGTTCTGCATGAAAATTTCAAGATTTATTCGAACCCTTTATTTGATTTTGATGACGCCTACATATCTAGTGAGGTGAATCCGCTCTTTGACGAAGGGATTGAGGACATTGATAGCGCTGCTTCTCTTGCTATTAATGAGCATACTTTGTTAGCCATACCTCCTTCTATCCCAGAGGTGGAAAGACGTGAATCTACTGAAAAAGGGACGCATGTGGAAGGTAATTGTTCTCATACTTCTCATATTATATTGCCACCTCATCCTACCACGTGCACACCCAAGCGGGTGATGTATCACTTTTACTCTCCTCGTTTCATACTGGGAAATGAGGATGAGTGCTTTGACTCGGGAGGTGACAATGACAATTCTATAATTGATACCCTCACGGCTTTGCCGAGTGCTCAACATCCATTGTCTTTGGGGGATGACAATGTGCTTACTTTACCCACCCCACCTCCCGTGGATCTTGAATTCACATACTTCTCGTATGTCGAAAGGGTTTTTCTCCCATTCAAGACTTATCCCCCCGCCTCTACTTTGTTGATGTCCTCCGGGAACGAGGACAAGGTCTTTGATCCCGGTATTACATTCGAGGCTTCCCCATGGACCATTTAATTCGGGGACGAGTCAGGCTCGTGACTCGGTTAACAAAGACAAGCTCTTTTTGGGAGTCAACCCAATTATCTATCTTTATCTGTTTTCACCATAAGTGTAGGGGGAGACCCGTGGTGTTTCTTGTTCTCTTTATTATCATATGCAGGGATTAGAGCTTCAAAGACACACTCTTGATGACTTTTGACGAATCGTGATTCTGTGTTCCCTTCTTCCCGGTTCTATCCTAAACTCTTTTCGATTCACTATTTTATATTTCTCAATATTAAAATAGGAATCTCTTTAGTTGTCTCTTCCTTAGCAAGTTTTAAACAAAGTGCACAATGTCCTAAGTGTAGGGGAGTTTACTCCCACATGCTTAAACATTGAGGACAATGTTTATATTAAGTGTAGGGGGACTTCTATCGAAGTTAAGTGGCCTTTTCCTTGTATTTGTCCTCATTTTAACCGGAAAATCGATTTTTCAACATTTTTCAAAATTTTTAATCTATTTTGGCCTAGTTGTAGTTCCCTTTATTTTTGCTATTTTTCTCTTATTTTAATAAAATGGTTTTAACAAGTTTAGTTATCTTAGATATATTAGGCCCGTTGTGAATTTTTTGACTCAACCCGAGTTTACTTATCCAAGTTCACTCTAGCTATTATCCTTAACCGTGTAGACCTTAATTGGTTTATTGGGCTAAGCATCCACGAGTCTCATTCCTTGAGATTTTAAATTGTGTAGAACGAGAAATGATAGAGTTGGTTACAAGTTTGGTATTCTTTCATTAACTTATGTGAGTTAATTATGATCTTTTTCTCCCCTCGCTTGTAAATAAATAAATGCAATAAGTAAGGTCGTATGATTTGAAAAGTTACTTAGCTTCTAGCCCAAGATCGTTTAAAAGTTGCTCGGTAATGATAAGAGTTCATAGCCAAGGCATAACTTATGAAGCGGGGCGCGAAGATTGGCGAGTCCAAAAAGGCCCTAACAAGGCATGAGGATTCAATTTTATTGCTGAAGATCCAAAGTGATGTAAAATGCATTATTCCCAAAATCAATATGAAGGATCAAGACTCACGACGAAAAGCAATCAACTCCCATAAAGATCATGGATAAGTCTATCCGAAAAGACCCTAACAAGGTATGAGGATAAACAGATCCAAGTCCAAAAAGGAGGCGGATCGTTGTATCTCAAAATCCGAATTAGAGATTGAAGAAATAATCATGAAGTCGTGGTCAACAAAGCTGGAGTACCCCTCAAAAGTCTCCAAGTGAAGAAACTCTATAACGAAGAGAAGACCATTATCTCAAAAACGTCTCTCGAAGATATGAAGTATGAAGTACATGCCAAATATCGGCCCGAGAAAGGTCTCAAATCGTGAACCAAGTTATGCCAAGATATGAACTTTTTGATATCCCGAGAAGCAGTTTTAAGAGATTTTGTCCTTTAGCTAACTATTGATCAAATCGTCCTACTTTGTATCAGCCTAAATAAATTATCGAAATAAGTCAACAATGCATCCTCGTGATCATTCAAGACATCAATAAAATATAAGAGATACTCGTAGAAATAAGGGAGTTTAAGTGATTAATTGAACCACATGAGTAAATGTTTGTTATGCTAACTTGTACTAACAATGATCTTGTTTTTAAGCTTGGCATGGGGAACGTGAAACTTGAGGGTGATAAACATTCATGACACACAAGCCCTAATGTAAGTCTTAGATTTCTTTACAAGTTTCTTCCTTGTTGCATCTTGTTATTTGCTATCTTTTTTATTTTCCTTAGTTGTTTAATAAAGGCTAAGGTAGGTTGATTATGATGGAAAGTGTAAACCTTGCTTTATTGCTAAGCATTACATGAGGGCATTGCAATGGTCAAGTGTAGAGGATTTGATAGGTGTGAAAACACCCATCTTTTCTACCACTTAATTACATTAAAACGGGACCTAAACGTATAATTTATGTCGTAAATGGCGGAATTATGCGTGGTTTGTGTTTTTATTGTGTTTCAGGGTCAAAATGTGAAAAGGAAGGAAAACACGGTCTTTCACGGGCGTTTATTGAAGAAAAAGACAAAAGACGAAGTCAAAAGATCAAGAATGCAAAAAAAACGGAAGTCCAAGGCTTATTCTGAAGATTTATCGAAGAAAATGTCCAAAGACGGAAGTTTAATAGAGCCGAAGAACTCAAGTCTAATTTATGAAGAAATTACAAGACGAGTCTAAAGAAATCCCGAGACGAAGTCTTAAAAGTCGAAGAATTTAAAGAAGACTGAAAGATTGAGGACCAAGAAAGAAAGAAAGAGGAAGCCACCAACCACTCCCCTCTTCTATAAATACCACCCTCACTTGTTGTGAGAAGGTTGGTTAGTTTTAGTTTTAGGAGTAGGAGTAGTTTAGTTTTAGTGAGAGAAAGTGACAGTTTCTCTCACTAGAACTTTAATCTTTCATCTTTAATCTTTCTTGTTTTTAATCAAACCTTTACTTTTTAAGCTTAATCTTGTCTTAATCTTCATATTATTAATCTTTCTTGTTAATCTCAATCTTGTTTTCATCATCTTTTTCCTCAAGTTCTTATTTAAAGTTTTTATCTTTTAAATTTCCGTGACTTTAAGTTTGCTTGTCTTTAAGTTTGATAAGTTGTTATTCATACTTATTGGTTCCGTTCCATTTTAGATTCGAGCTAGTTTAGGTATTAGCTTATTGAAATAGCTTATTTACCTTGCTTATTTATCGGATCACGTTGTAATCGGAAAGGGTAAAACCCTTTTCCGATTGGGTCATTCCGACCAGAGCACCACACCCCTTATTCTGATCGTGTGATCGGAAAAGGGTTTCCTTATTCCGATCTGAGCTTATTTAGTTATTCCGATTTGACCCAATTTTAAGTATTCCGATTGTAGCTTATTGTCCCACATTTCGATCCGCTTATTTTCAGCATTCCGATGGTGAGTTTAATGATATTCCGAGGATGGACATATCTACATTCCGATCAATCGATCGGAATACATTCCGATCTAGACTTTTGTGCATTCCGATCAGTAACTTTCCGATGGAGTATATTCCGATCGGATTCCAATTTGGATTCCGATCGGGGGTATTCCGATTGGATGTTTGTTTTGTTTTATGATTTTGTTTTATTTAAAGTGTCAATTTTTCTTGCTTTGTTTCTAGTATATTTTTAATTTCGTCTTGCCTTTTTATTTGATTGTTAATTTACTTTTCGCCAAGTTTTAATTTTACGTCGTTTAATTTCTCGTCGTTTAATTTTAAAGTTTTAAATATTGCACCTTTTACGTTTTAACTAGTTGTAGTTTTAGTTACTCATCCTTTATTTTTAAAGTCTTGCACATTTATTTTATCAAAACCAAAAACATTATTTTCACCAAGAACAACTAATCTCGCACAATTAACCGGAGATCAATTCGAGAAGATTCCGAGAAACGAACTTTTTCAACTAGTAAAATCTCATACATTACATAACTTGAACTCTCAGGGGGAAGAAAAATTCAGAAGAATTATTCAAGCATGAGAAGAGACGTTGTTGATCTACTTGGTGTGCCCCTTACCTTCAATCCCTCATAGCAACATTATTATGTTATATGATGGGGTTTGCTTTTTAAGTTCCGTTGTGCGCTTAATCATTCTAAGCTTTATTGAAAGCTTTAAAGTTGCTTACGAGGATTTTCGGTTTAGGGGGAAGCTATTTAAAAGCTTCTACATCAAGTTTATGTGGCATGAATTAGGGGGAAGTTAATTCAGAAGCTTCTCCTTTACCAGAAGTGTATGGGTTACTTAGCTCGTGCCGTTACAGTATTTCTACTACAAGTTACTACAAAGATGAGTCGTTTTGAAGTAAAGACTTGAAGTCAAAGGCCTCAGAAGACATCATCAGCATTGGACGCTTCGTTGAAGTTTTTCTTCTATCATTATGTACTTGTTAGGTAAAATATTGTAAGGAATTCTACACGTCGTCCCATGGGGGAAGATTGTTGGAAATTCACTTTATGTGACGACATTTAAGAATTCCCATTAGTTATCATAGTCACACACGCAGGGACTAGATTAGGTAACTTTGTATAGTTTATTCGTGTGTGGTTATATATACCCCTCCTAGGCTTCCAAGGAGGGGTGTTGCTTGTGTCATTTTATCATTTTAATACATTTATCTTATTTCACACACAACCACTTTTTCTCTCTCTAACTCATCCATGGCAGCCACTATTTACCACCATGTTAGACTACCGGATCTATAAAATAGCAAACCTACAGTCCCTCTAAGGAGAAAGGAAAAAGTTGCAAGCGAATTACCTCTTGTGAAACCCTATTATACTTAACCGTACTGGTAAGTTGAAGAAACCTCTTAATATGGTCATGAGGATCATCAATTGAACGCCCCAAGAATGGTTGAGCAGAGACCATTTGAATGAATCCGGATTTGAGCTCAAAGTTGTTGGCTCCAATCGCGGGTATGACAATAGCATCGTTGTTGCCCTCTACATGTGCTTGCAAAAGTTCGATCATTGGACGATTGTCCGGTAGAGGTTCATTGTTGTCATTATTCGTGTTGGGTTGAGGTGGATTATTATTATTGTTGTGTACACCGGCCATGTCTAAGTTATCGAGAGTCTCGAGCTCGGGATAAGACATTGATCGAGTACGCATACACCTGCAAAAGAAATAACAAAGCAGAAATATTTTTGGTTTTTTTTATGTTTTTCAATTTTTTTTGTATTTTTGAAAATTTTTAATTTTTAGGGATTTTTGAAAAATTTTAAATCAAGAAAAATAACGTTCAAAGATGAACGGATCCCAAAATCCAACGCGTCTCTCACTTAAAACCTTTAATCTTAACGAAAAGAGCCGGCAGCGGCGCCATTTAATAACTAGGGTTATACTAGTAAGAAAATTTTATCGTCTGAATCTTTTCGAATTGATTATTGGAAGAAAGTGAGACTCAATTGTTCTTGGTGGAAAATAAAAAGGTTTGGATATCTATTCTACTAAAAATAAAATTGTCGTTGAAAGCTTGAAAATTTAATCTAAGGTAAAACAAGTTAAAACAATGCTAAGTAAAAAGGCAGGAAAAATTAAAGTTTAGAAAATAGAAACAATTCAGAAAACAAACAATGAAACTAAGTCTGAGAAGAAAATAACTTGAATTTCATAAAAATAGACATTTTCGGAATAATGGATAAATTCAGAGAAATCTTCGGAATAATGTTCTTTTCAGGAAAAATGGTATCTTCGGAATAAGTAACTTTTCAGAAAAATGTGTTTTTCGGAATAATGATATTTTTGGAAAAAGAAACTTTTCGGAAAAAGGGATTCTTCGGAAAAATGGTAATTTTGGAATACTTGGGTTTTCAGAGAAAATGATGATCTCGGAAAAAGGGCTTTTTCAGAATAATAAGCATCTTCAGAATAAATGGTTTTTCAGAAAATTAACTTTTTCGGAATAACAAGACTTTTCAGAAAAACAGGAATTTCGGAATAATGAAGTTTTCAGAAAAACTAGGATCTTCAGAATAAATGCCTTTTCAGAAAAAAGGAGCTATTTCGGAAAAATAAACTTTTCATAGAAATTGACATTTTCGGATAAATGGAATTTTCAGAAAAATTGATGTTTTCAGTGAAGGAGTATTTCGGAATAAAGGCTATTTCAGAAAAATGGATGATTTCGGAAAAGCAAAACCCTTTTCCGAAGAAGTTAACATACGAATACAATAAAACATAAATAAGAAATCTTAAGAGATAAGCCACGAATAAGCACGAATCAAACAAGCAATTTACCAAAACTTTAACCAAATAAGTTTTAAGAAGAACTAAATAAGCCACAATTTAAAATATATAAAAATACTAATTAATCAGAACATTTAAAATCAACTAATAAGCAACTCTAATAATCTATCAAAACAACTTAATAAAAATAAGCCAAACACTAAAAGATCAAATACCACAATAAGCTCAAAACATCCACCACATCAAAACTACAAGATCAATCACATGAATAAAACAATCACTTAATCAAAGAGATGAGATCAACTACATGATTATCAAGATTAAGAAAAAGATTAAGAAAGGTAGACTGAGAATTAAGAAAATAAGCTTGATTGATTAAAGATGAATATCAAAAGATTACAAGATTAATGGAAAGATTAATAAGTTTGAAAGAAAAACTAGAGAGAAAAAAAACACACTTAAAAAATAAACTACACCTATTAAAAACTAAAACACCTAACACCCTCCTAATGACATTGGAGGGTATTTATAGGAGGTGAGGAGACTACATGCTTAAGCTATCTAGTTTCTTTCTTCTCGACTCGACTCGACTTAATCTTTGTCTTTCTCGACGTCGTCTCGGGATTTGTCGATATAAGTTGAACTTGTCTAGTAATTTTCTTCTATAATTAGACTTGAGTTCTTCGACTTCATTAAACTTCCGTCTTTAGACTTTTTCTTCGATACATCTTCAGAATTGGCCTTGGACTTCCGTTCTTTTTGCATTCTCGATCTTTCGACTTCGTCTTTAGTCTTTTTCTTTAATAAAAGCCCGTGATAGCCCATATTTTCTTCCTTTTGCATCTTTTGGTCCTAAAACACAATAAAAACACAAATCACACATAATTCCGACTTTTACGACATAAAATACACGTTTTGGTCTTGTTATTATTGGAAATAAGTGGTAAAAGGATAAGTGTTTTCACACTTATTAGGGTATTCAATTCAAGACTTGTTTCTTGTTATAAACCAACAGATGATCACCAAGTGATTTAGTGCAAGCTTTTAAATGTGAATCAAATGAAAGATGTTATCACTAAATCACTTCGATTACAAATGCGTATAAGTTATATCAATAAAACAAGTAGATGATGTGATTACCAGTTTTGAAGACGCCATTTGCTTGAATCAATCTTTGAAAACACACTTTTGTTTGGATAGGAATTTTTGCAGAGTTTAATTGCTAAAAACTTTTCTGTGTGTTTTTGTAAGAAATGGGGTATTTATAGGCGTGGATGTGAACATATAATTATAAGAAATAACTTTGAATTATTTTCGCATCCGCATTAAATGAATTTTACCCAAGTGGTACCCATTTTTCTTAGCAATTGTTCCGTTACTGCATTTCAAACGCTTTTGCAGAGATGACGTGGGGTCATGTGCACTTGAAAAGACAGTTTTACAACGAATTATGTTTGAAAGGGAAAACAATAAATGCTTAGTGGGACGTCTTATAGTGGGGGCCCCTTGACTAGTTGATGACAGTCAAACATGAAATATTTGTTCCTTATTTAATGTTGTGAGTCACCAACCTAGGACATTTAGTAACTAAATCCTTAGAGAATTTAGTTACTCATTTACTATGTATCAGTGTCAAGGGAAAACATAAGGTTATTTAGAAAGTAGATAAGAATAACTATATTGAACGAGATGTTATCAGGGAGCCTGATTAGTCGATGTTCAGCATACCAAGTTTAGCTTTTAGTCTAGTGAATGTTGGTTCATCCAATGGTTTTGTAAATATATCAGCTATCTGATACTCAATGGGGATGAAGTGTAACTTAATATCTCCTTTCATGATATGGTCCCTAAGGAAATGGTACCTTATGTCAATGTGTTTTGTCACACAGTGTAGGACAGGGTTGTTTGATATGGCAATCGCACTAGTGTTGTCAGAAAATATGAGAACTACTTTGTATTCAACATTGTAATCCTGAAGTTGGCTTTTCATCCAAAAGATGTTTACACAACAACCAGGTGCAACCACATACTCAGCCTCACTAGAGAACATAGCCACTAACTGCTCTTTCTTTGCACTCCGACATACTAGCTTGCCACCAAGAAATTGACATGCACCTGAGGTGATTTTTCCATCCATATTACAGCCAGCATAGTATGAGTCTGAATATCCTTTTAGATTGTAGCCTGAACAACGAGGATACCATAGGCCTAGTGTTGGAGTACCTTTTAGGTACCTGAAGATACGATTAACAGCAATAAGGTATGATTCTTTGGGATCAGCCTGATATCTCGAACATAAGATAGTTGAGAATTGGATATCAGGCCTAGTCGCGGTTAGGAACATTAATGATCCAACCATTCCCCTATATAGGATTTGATTTACTATTTTGCAAGTTATATCAAGACCTATGTTTTTTGGAGGAACCATAGGGGTCATTACTGAAGCACACTCAGATATATCATATTTTTTCAATATCTCTCTCGTGTATTTTTCTTGACAGACTGAGATCCTTTTGTCTCCTTGCTTGATTTATAGTCCAAGAAAATATGTTAACTCACGCATCATACTCATTTCAAACTTATTTGTCATGAGTTTCTCAAACCTTTTTCAAAGTTTGTAGTCAATTGACCCGAATATAATGTCATCAACATATATCTGAACAAGAAAAACATGTTCCTTGGTTTTGATGATAAATAATGTGTTGTCTATCTTCCCTCTAACAATATTATTCATTATTAGGAAGGTAGAGAGAGTTTCATTGTAACACCCATTTTGATAAATGGAATGTCATGCGTGATTATAGCGTGTCATCAAAGCATACAAGGATAAATGTATAAAACATCACATGACCATAAAGGAAATATCAGAAACGAACATCGGTACCCCAAAAATAGAGCTCATCACACACAAACATATGTACTGTAAATGAAAAGGACTAAACAATGTCCATAGAAATGAGTATCAAAAGTATGAAGAAATGCATAAAGTAATGCAGGCTAGAAAGCTTCCAGTCCATATTCATGTACGCTTAAAGTATACCAGCATCCCTGAGTACCTGCCGTTTTGGGAACATGAAAGGAAAAACGGCTGAGCATAACGCTCAGTGCACGGATATACAAGCATAGAATGAATAACATAAGCATAAACAACATATAGCAGCGGAAATGTCTAAGTCCTGGAAAACCTTGTATAACTTAGTAAAACTTGTTTTATAGTTTGAAAAGCCTTATGTTTATCTTATAAAAACTGTTTAACAAGTTTACCATTAGCCAATATAGGTCATGAAATATCAACGTACCTCGTCATGCAATTAGAGGGGTTGCCTCTAATTTTTTTTTTTGAACGAAAAATGTTAGTGGTTAATGGGTCGAGTCGTGCAATAACATCCAAGCAGAAGAATGTCTTCTTCGAACCCTCGCCTAGTTATGTTAGACTCCTTATCCGTTTCGCCTGAAAGGCTAGTGGTTAATTAGAGGGGCTACCTCTAATTAATATAAGTTTGGATAGGAGGGATCAGCTCCTTGTGAAGGATGCAAGGCACACACCACATTCACCTGAATAATCTGTAAAAACATGTAACCTAGGATGCACCCATACGCCCCACATGATAATAATAATATGGCCAAAAGCTGAAGGGACGCCACGAGCTATCACTCCTCCGTGGTGAAGTCATAACACTGGTGCCTCCAGTGTTATGGTTATGGTACCTCCATAACTAGGTGAAACGGGTCATGCATGTATATGGCTTTAGGCATTTAATTAAACATAAGCAATCAAAACATATAAAACAGATACTGGGAAAATAGTTGGCTTCATACGGGGAAATCCTAATAAGGAAAGAATGTCCATATTGAAAGGACAGAGAATCCGTACCTTATTTCCAGTGAACGAAGAAGACGAACGGAAGAGAGTCCTACTTCGATTTCACTAATGCTACATAGATAATATACTTGTATAAGTATTCTGATTACTGAGTACATAACTGGTTCTATATCATGTTTTAGCTTGTTTTATATGTTCATGTCTTGTTTTACTGATTTTATCGTTATGTTGTGTTTATCATGTATTCTGGATATTTTGATTAAGTATTACTTGTATTTCTTGTATTATTATACTTTTTGTGTAATAATAAGTAACTTTCTAAAAATAGCAGGTTTCCTAAAATAGAAAGTTTCCAAACAATAGAATGTTTCCAAAAATAGATTAGCTACTTAAAATAAATAAGTTTCTAAAAATAGAAGGTTTCCATATTTAGAAATAAGTTGAATTATTAAGCTAATAATATAAGCTTAAGTTTTACTGCTTAATATTCTAAGTCATGTGATTAAATAGTATAGTTTATTAATTATTACATGTAAATGAAATAAACTATAGGTTATAAGATTTAATTAAGTATAACATGATTTAATTATATAAAAGGGTAAATAATACTTAGGTTAAAGCATGTATTAATATTTATTATTAACATAACCTAAGTCATGGAAATTAATTAATTATATGCCATGTTTTAATAATTAATTAATTATTTTAGTCTAAAATTAAATCATAAAATACTTAGGTTAAAATCATGTATTATTTCTAATAATAATTAACCTAAGTCATGTCAAATTAAATTAATTCTATAGCATGTTAAATTAATTTCATTAAACCTTGTAATTATTTAACTTGTAAAAATAATTAACTTGTAAAAATAAGTCATGAACCCAACACGTGTTTTAAGTCGAAACATGTCGTGAACCGGACTGGTTTAACCCTTGAACCAGCCAAACAAACAATTCCCTTAACAGTGGCAAACCGGCTTGGCCGGTTGCCACTGCTTGTGTAAAGCTGCCACCAGCTTAAGCCGGTGGTCCCTTGGTCTTGGCTAGCCGCTGCCCATGTGGCGGTTCCCCATGCTTTCTATAAATAGCCACCGGCTTAGGCCGGTGGTCTTTGTTTTGTTTTTCAGCCCCCCCATGACCACCAAGGCTAACCTCGACATGCGTCGGGGTCCCTTGGTTTGTTTGCTGCCGAGCTAAAAAGCCCACACCGAGACCATTTGGTCTCGGTTGTGGCCACACGAGCCACACCGAGAGCATGGCTCTCGTTTTGTGTCCGCCGGCCGAACCAAACACCCCCTTAAACCTATGTTTTTAATACCCCATGATTAGATCTACATGTTTATTAATTAGTATTCAATAACCTTATGATTTCATATTTTTAGATCTAATAAACAATTAAAAAGAAAAGGTTTAAGAGATTACCGATTCGTGAATAGCAAGGAGATTAATAACACGAACGATCTAGCAATAATTGGATCAACCAAAATCAACCAAACACCCCTTGGTGGTGTTGTATATGCGGCGGCCAAATGAGAAGGAAGGAGCAGGGTTTTTGTAATTTTCTAATATTCTGTATTATAAAAATCTACTCCCTTCTTTTCCTTTTAGTTAAATTTTTAAGTGGGCTTGGCCCACCTTGTTGTCTATGTCGCGGCTATGAGGGGTCCACAAGGGGAAACCCGTTGTTTTGCCGTGTTCTATTTATTTACGTGTTCTCGTGTCGTGTTTACGTGATTTAATTATTAATTGTTCGTGTCGTAAACTATATTTATTCGTAATCGTAATAAATATACATAAATACATAATATTAGGTTCGTGATTATTTACGTTCATGATTTTCATGTTCGTGATTATAATTATTGTTGATAATAATTATCGTGTCTTAATACGTATTAAATACATCATGTAATAACACGTACGTAATACTTGAAATTCCTATTCGTGAAACCTAACGTGCTATGTAAGGAAAGTTCTAATCATGTACTTACGATCATAAGGGTACTATTAATGGTAAAAGCATGCGGGTTTTACAACTCTTCCCCCTAAAAAGAATAATTCGTCCCCAAATTATAGTTAATGTAAACTGGAAAAGAAGAACATACACAAATTCAAAATATGAAATAAAGGTAAGAAGCCCGGATAGACTCCTCTATTTCCCAAGTGGCTTCCCGCTCGGTATGATCCCTCCAAAGGATTTTGACGAATGGAATTGTCTTCCTTCTCATGACTCGTTCTTGTCTTTCAAGAACTCGTTCGGGTTCTTCTATGAAAGTAAGATCTTCACGAATCTGTTCCAGTGGATACTGAACAATGTGAAGCGGATGATACTTGTACCCTTTGAGTAAGGACACATGGAAAACATCGTGAACATGAGAAAGCAGCGGAGGTAACGTTAAACGATAAGATACTTCACCGACTCGCTCAATGACATCAAACGGCCCGATGAATCAAGGACTGAGCTTCCCTTTTATTCCAAAACGTCTAACACCACGTGTCGGCGATACCTTAAGGAAGACGTCATCTCCTACGTTAAAATGTAAGTCCCTACGATGCTTGTCAGCATAACTCTTCTGACGTGACCGTGCTTCTTGCAATTTCTGCTTAGCTACTACGACCTTCTCGTTGGTCAACTCAATCATTTCTGGTCCTTCAAGTGTTCGCTCACCAACCTGATCCTAGCAGATTGGGGCGCGACACTTTCTGCCATACAACATCTCGAATGGAGCACACTTGATACTTGCGTGCCAAATGTTGTTGTATGCAAACTCTACCAGACAGATGTAATCTTCCCAATCTTTCGTCCATTCCAACGCACATGACCTCAACATGTCTTCTAATGTCTGAATCGTTCACTCTGATTTCCCGTCTGTTTGAGGATGAAAAGCCGTGCTAAGCTTAAGTTTTGTACCCCAAGCTTTCTCCATACTTCTCCAAAATCGCGAAGTGAAACGAGGATCTCTGTCTGAGACGATGCTGGATGGAGCACCATGAAGTCTCAAGATCTCCTTCTTGTAAGTATCAGCGAGTTTACTGACCAAATCTTCCTTGCGGATCGGTAAGAAATGAGTTGACTTGGTAAGTCGATCAACGATAACCCAAATCGCATCGTGCTTCCTCTTTGTCTGTAGAAGACCGGTAACAAAATCCATGGTGATTTTGTCCCACTTCCACTCTGGAATATCTAACGGTTGAAGAAGACCACCAGGTCACTGATGCTCGATCTTAACCTGCTGGCAGGTAAGACATTTGAAGACGTAAGTTGCAACATCCTGTTTCATACCACTCCACCAAAAGTATTGCTTGATGTCATAGTACATCTTGGTCGAACCAGGATGAACAGAGAATGGGGAGCTATGAGCCTCAGCTAACAATGCTTCCCTGAGTTCTTGATCGTCAGGAACACAAAGTCTCGTGCCCTGCCATAAGATACCATCTGCGTCTACTCGAAATTCTGTCTGCTTCTCCAAATTCTGAATTATCGCCCAGATTTCACTATCATCTTTCTGAGCTTCCTTGATCCTAGAGAGTAACTCGGGTTCCACTCTAAGATTAGCCCAGTAACCGTGATGTCCACGTACCATGATCTCAATGTCTAGTCGCTCCAAGTCTCTTATAATTTCCTCCATAATTTTAATGTCGTTTATCATTCCGGACTTTCTACTAAGTGCATCTGCCAGTACATTCGCCTTGCCGGGGTGATACTGCAGATTGATGTCATAATCCTTCAACAGTTCTAACCATCTCCTCTGTCTCATGTTCAATTCACGTTGAGTGAAGATGTACTTCAAACTCTTGTGGTCCGTGAAAATGTCACATGATTCTCCATACAAATATTGCCTCCATATCTTCAATGAAAACACGACTGCTACATGTCCCAAGTCATGCGTAGGGTAATTTTCCTCATAAGGCTTAAGCTGTCGTAAAGCGTACGCGATCACTTTCCCTTGTTGCATGAGAACACAGCCAAGTCCCTTCCCCGATGCATCACTGTAGATTTGAAATCCACTTGTACCAGATTGGAGAGTAAGAATCGGTGCAGATACTAACTTCTGCTTTAGGTCTTCAAAGCTCTTCTCTCTTTCTTCAGCCCAGACGAATTTCTCCCCTTTCCGCATCAGTTTGGTCAATGGTAGTGCTAAACGGGAAAAGTTCTCCTCGAACCTACGGTAGTAACCAGCTAAGCCTAGAAAACTGCAAACTTCAGTCGCTGATGTCCGTCTTGGCCACTTGGTAATAGCCTCAACCTTTGCTGGATCCATAGTGATTACTTCTGCTGATACAATGTGAACTAAGAATGCCACCTTGTCTAACCAGAACTCACACTTGGAAAATTTAACATACAATTGCTTCTGGCGAAGAATCTGTAATACTGTACGAAGATGGTCTTCGTGTTCCTCCTTGGACTTAGAGAATATCAGGATGTCGTCAATGAAGACAATGACGAACTTGTCCAGAAATTCATGAAAGATTATGTTCATCTAATCCATGAACACTGCTGGAGCATTGGTAACGCCAAATGGTATGACTACAAATTCGTAGTGGCCATAGCGTGTACGGAAAGCAGTCTTGGCTATGTCCTGCTCTTTAACCCGTAGTTGATGATATCCCGACCTTAAATCAATCTTGGAGAAATGTTTGGCCCTTGGAGTTGGTCAAACAAATCATCAATGCGTGGTAGAGGATACCTATTCCTGATGGTGATCTTGTTGAGCTCGCGATAGTCTATGCAAAGACGCATACTGCCGTCCTTCTTCTTCAAGAATAAGACCGGTGCGCCCCATGGAGATGCGCTCGGTCGAATGAAGCCTCTTTCAATAAGTTCTTGCAATTGATCCTTCAGCTCCTTCAACTTTATGGGAGCCATGCGATAAGGAGCTTGGAAATCGGCTCAGCTCCCGGGATGAGCTCGATATTAAATTCTACTTCACGTGCAGGTGGTATGCCCGTAAGTTCTTCTGGAAATACATCTCGAAATTCCAACACTATCGGCTGATTCTGAATTGATGGGGATTCAGCATCCATGTCATGAACAGTAGCTAGATAGCCCTCGCAACCATGTGAAAGTAATGCACGTGCTTGTAGGGTTGATATGATTTGTACAGACCTTTCGGGTACGAACCCGTTGTGAATGTACTCGGGTGCATTAAAATCACCAAAGATGACTCGATGGCAGTCTATGGTAGCATGATGCTTGGATAGCCAGTCCATGCCCAATATCATGTCAAAATCATTCATGTCCAGCGGAAGTACATCAACAAGACGAATCTTGTCATCAAACTCTAGGGGAAGGCTCTTGTGCACATGGGTTATGCGTACAGAGTCTCTTAAAGTCGTGGAAATATTCAGTATATTCTCTAGTGGCATGGTTGGTATCCTAACATTCTTAGCATAAGCAGTAGAAATGACCGAGTGAGTAGCACCCGTGTCAAATAGAACACATGCAGCTTGACCATACATATACAAGATTCCAGTGATGGTACCTGTAGACGTGTTGGCCTGATCACGAGAAGTCGTGTAAACGCGTCCACTAGTAGGAGGCGGCTTGGTATCAGCATGTCCTGATGTGCCCTCCATCTCGCCCTTGCGGCAGTCCTTCATGTGATGGCCAGGAAGACCACACTTGAAGCAGGCGTCGCTGTCGCAGCGACATGGCCCTGGGTGCCTACGGTTGTAGGTAGTGCAAAGAGGATGAGTATATCCTACAACAGGTGTCCTTGTTGGCTGAGAGCCTGATAAGAACAATATACATGAGACATGATAATAGGTACAAAGGACAATGCGGATAATTCGTAAGATGGAATACCAGTGATAGCTGAAGGGTTAGGCTGTGAACCTCTCTGGTTCTGGTCCCTCCCGTTACCATGATTCCTGGTAGAAGATTCTCTAATGTGTCAGAATTAAGAACTATAGCATGTAATCATAAGAAAATGAGTAAGTATAAGGACCTGTTGCTGTTGGAGTTTCCAGCATTGTTACGGTAATTATCATTACCGCAACGCCTATCCGTAGCAGAAAGGTCGTGAGTCTGACCGTTTCCCTTGGTCTGAGTAGGCTGTTGCTGAGTAGCCGGCTGAGACCGGTCCCCAGTCTTCTGCCTGGAAGATGTAGTTTAAGAGATATAAGTATTGACATATGCTGAAAGAATACGTTTTGGTCACCGCTAAATAACGAATGTTTACCTCTTCTCGGGTCTCTCTGCTTCCCCGAACTCTTCTCTTTCTTGCATCATCTCCAGCTTACGTGTTGCATCGGCCACTTGTGCCACAGTGTTGAACGTAGCACACACCAAGTTGTTTGCGACCGATGTACGAAGAGCCCGCCGGAAGTGGTATGCTTTCTCTTCGGGAGTACTTGCTGCTACACCAAGAAAACCAGCTAAACGGAGAAATCGTTGCATGAACTCGTTGATGTTCTCTCCAGCTCTCTGTTTGATTCCATGGTACTCCCTCTTTAGCTTGTCTTGCTCAGCCTTGGGAAAGAACTGTCCCAAGTCAAACCAGCCACCCAATTATAACCTCCCTCAGACTGCTTTAGTGCCTTCCACCATGATAGCACATTACCTTCGAAATGATAACAGGCCAACCTCGACTTGATTACGGGGTCACAGCCCATGGCATCGAAGATCTTCTCAATGTGAGCCAACCAGCTTTCAGCTTCACTGGGGCTATCTGTCTTCTCGAAGGATCGAGGGCGTAGCTTATTGAATCTCTCCAGCCATGTGACCAATGTTGCTGGAGGAGGAGGAGGAGGTACTGGGTGCTGCTGCTGATTGTTGGCAGCCTGCACCTCAGCCCTGATTTCGTTCCTTAGCTGAGGAAGCATAGCTTGCATTACAGCTTGTACTGCTGCATTGAGTTGTTCCTGCTCGCGTGTGAGAACCATCTGACAGTATAACATAAAAATACATGATTAACTGATCAAAACATTAACTATATACACGAAAAAATTTATACCAATAAATCATGAGAAACATTTTATGCAGAAAAACTAGTACATGAATGCATGATGCAGTTTTATGAAAACTTATGCGCGAGAGTGAACGCCTATGGTCAGTTCACTCAAAACAAAAGACATGGCGAGGGGACGCCAATGGGTGGGTCCCAAAGTTAAAAGTTTCGATAAAAGCACATGCGACTAAATAGGGCCAGTCCTGTACCAACCATTACTTAGTCATAAAACTACGATAATGACATATATATGTATGCATGAAAACAATGAATGCATGAAAACCGACCGTCAGTTCTAGGAATACCATAGTGACTACCCACTAATCACAGGTAGTTTTTTGAGAGCCTACACGTCGAAGCCTTGGCTCTGATACCATAATTGTAACACCCCATTTTGATAAATGGAATGTCACGCATGATTATGGTGTGTCATCAAAGCATACAAGGATAAATGTATAAAACATCACATGAACATAAAGGAAATACCGGAAACAAACATCGGTACCCCAAAAATAGAGCTCATCACACACAAACATAAGTACTGTAAATTAGAAGGACTAAACAATGTCCATAGAAATGAGTATCAAAAGTATGAAGAAATGCATAAAGTAATGAAGGCTAGAAAGCTTCCAGTCCATATGCATGTACGCTTAAAGTCTACGACCGTCCCTCAGTACCCACCATTTTGGGAACATGAAAGGAAAAACGACTGAGCATAACGCTCAGTGCACGGATATACAAGCATAGAATGAATAACATAAGCATAAACAACATATAGCAGCGGAAATGTCTAAGTCCTGGAAAACCTGGTATAACTTAGTAAAACTGGTTTTATAGTTTGAAAAGCCTTATGTTTATCTTATAAAAACTGTTTAACATGTTTACCATTAGCCAATATAGGTCATGAAATATCAACGTGCATGAATATTTGGATGGGTGACCTCGTCATGTAATTAGAGGGACTGCCTCTAATTAATATAAGTTTAGGTAGGAGGGATCAGCTCCTTGTGAAGGATGCAAGTCACACACACATTCACCTAAATAATATGTAAAAACATGTAACCTAGGATGCACCCATACGCCCCACATGATAATAATAATATGGCCAAAAGCTGAAGGGACGCCACGAGCTATCACTTCGCCGTGGTGAAGTCATAACACTGGTGCCTCCAGTGTTATGGTTATGGTACCTCCATAACTAGGTGAAACTGGTTATGAATGTATATGGCTTTAGGCAAATAATTAAACATAAGCAATCAAAACATATAAAACAGATACTGGGAAAACAGTTGGCTGCATACGAGGAAATCCTAATAAGGAAAGAATGTCCATACTAAAAGGACGGAGAATCCGTACCTTATGTCCAGTGAACGAAGAAGACGAACGGAAGAGAGTCCTACTTCGATCCCACTAATGCTACATAGATAATATACGTGTATAAGTATTCTGATTACTGAGTACGTAACTGGTTTTATATCATGTTTTAGCTTGTTTTATATGTTCATGTCTTGTTTTACTGATTTTATCGTTATGTTGTGTTTATCATGTATTCTGGATATACAGTTTAAGTATTACTTGTATTTCTTGTATTATTATACTTGTTGTGTAATAATAAGTAATTTTCTAAAAATAGCAGGTTTCCTAAAATAGAAAGTTTCCAAAAAATAGAAAGTTTCCAAAAAAAGATTAGCTGCTTAAAATAAATAAGTTTCTAAAAACAGAAGGTTTCCATATTTAGAAATAAGCTGAATTATTAAGCTAATAATATAAGCTTAAGTTTTATTTCTTAATATTCTAAGTCATGTGATTAAATAGTATAGTTTATTAATTATTACATGTAAATTAAATAAGCTATAGGTTATAAGATTTAATTAAATATAACATGATTTAATTAAATAAAAGGGTAAATAATACTTAGATTAAAGCATGTATTAATATTTATTATTAATATAACCTAAGTTATGGAAATTAATTAATTATATGCCATGTTTTAATAATTATCTAATTACTTTAGTCTAAAATTAAATCATAAAATACTTAGGTTAAAATCATGTATTATTTCTAATAATAATTAACCTAAGTCATGTCTAAATTAAATTAATTATAAAGCATGTTAAATTAATTTAATTAAACCTTGTAATTATTTAACTTGTAAAAATAATTAACTTGTAAAAATAAGTCATGAACCAAACCCGTGTTTTAAGTCTAAACATGTTGTGAACCAGACCGGTTTAACCCGTGAACCGACCAAACAAACAATTCCCTTAACAGTGGCAAACCGGCTTGGCCGGTTGCCACTGCTTGTGTAAAGGTGCCACCAGCTTAAGCCGGTGGTCCCTTGGTCTTGGCTAGCCGCTGCCCATGCGGCGGTTCCCCTGCTTTCTATAAATAGCCACCGGCTTAAGCCGGTGGTGTTTGTTTTGTTTTTCAGCCGAGACCCCCATGACCACCAAGGCTAACCCTGACATGCGTCGGGGTCCCTTGGTTTGTTTGCTGCCGAGCCAAAAAGCCCACATAGAGACCACTTGGTCTCGGTTGTGGCCACACGAGCCACACCGAGAGCATGCCTCTTGGTTTGTGTGCGTTGGTCGAACTAAACACCCCCTTAAACCTATGTTTTTAATACCCCATGATTAGATCTACATGTTTATTAATTAGTTTTCAATAACCTCATGATTTCATGTGTTTAGATCTAATAAACAATTAAAAAGAAAAGGTTTAAGAGATTACCGATTCGTGAATAGCAAGGAGATTAATAACACGAACGATCTAGCAATAATTGGATCAACCAAAATCAACCAAACACCCCTTGGTGGTGTTGTATATGCGGCGGCCAAAGGAGAAGGAAGGAGCAGGGTTTTTGTGATTTTCTAATATTCTGTATTATGAAAATCTACTCCCTTCTTTTCCTTTTAGTTAAATTTTTAAGTGGGCTTGGTCCACCTTGTTGTCTATGCCGCGGCTATGAGGGGCCCACAAGGGGAAACCCGTTGTTTTTTCATGTTCTATTTATTTACATGTTCTCGTGTCATGTTTACGTGATTTAATTATTAATCGTTCGTGTCATAAACTATATTTATTCGTAATCGTAATAAATATACGTAAATACATAATATTAGGTTTGTGATTATTTACGTTCATGATTTTCATGTTCGTGATTATAATTATTGTTGATATAATTATCGTGTCTTAATACGTATTAAATACTTATCGTGTAATAACACGTACGTAATACTTGAAATTCCTATTCGTGAAACCTAACGTGCTATAAAAGGAAAGTTCTAATCATGTACGTACGATCATAAGGGTACTATTCATGGTAAAATCATGCGGGTGTTACATTCAACCATGCTCTTGGTGCTTGTTTAAGTCCAAATAGGGCTTTATCTAACTTGAAAACATGATTAGGAAACTCAGAGTTCTCAAAACCAGGAGGTTGAGCTACATAAACTTCTTTACTGATCTTTCCATTCAGGAAGGCACTTTTCACATCTATTTAAAACACTTTGAAGTTCATATAGCATAGGCGAGGAAGATCTTGATGGCTTCCATTCTTGATACAGGGGCAAAGGTATCTTCATAGTCAATACCTTCTAATTGACCACACCCATTAACAACAAGCCTGACCTTGTTTTTTATGACAATTCCACTTTCATCAGTCTTGTTTTTTAACACCCGTTTTATGCCAAGAGCTAAATTCCCCCAAGGGACAGGAACTAGTTTCCATACTTTTTTCTTGAGGAACTAATTTAGTTCTTATTGCATAGCCTCAACCCACCTTGGGTGTTCTATGGCTTTGAAACCTTTTTAGGTTCGATTTCAGAGAGAAAATATGCAAACAGACATTCATGGGCTAAGGTAGAAGAGAGTTGACCAGCTTGACTGCGAGTGAGCATCCCCTAAGAAATATCACCAGTTATGTTTACAAGTTCTATATGTTTATTTCTTGACCATCTGTCCTGAGGACGTGGGGTAAAACTTGTAGATTTGTGGTAATTATCAGGGACTTGTTCATTAGTACTAAGTACTAGAAGATCATCTTCCACTGATGGAATTTCAATGGTCGTTAGGTCATTTGATTGATCTTCTAATCCTTCAGTGCTTGGAGAATCAATTGATTCTTCAGCCTGAATGGATGGGATTATCACTTCAGGGGCAGTCAGATCAATGGTAATTGACCAATTGTGAGGTGAAATGTGGAATGATACATCATCACCAGTCTGATATTGTTTTGAAAGATTCTATTCATACTCATCAGGTGGGTATCTAGATGAGTCATTAATACCTATATCATCCACTGATTGATTTGTGAAATGTATGGCATCCATACTTTCATCAAATACGATATGAAAGGATTCCTCAACATGTTTTCTTCTTGTGTTAAAGACCCTAAAGGCTTTACAGACAAAGGAGTATCCAAGAAAGTATCCATCATCAGCTTTTTCATTTCCAAGATGATCCTTTTGATTGTGAATAAACACTGGACATCCAAACACATGAAGGTAGTTGATGTCTGGGATCCTTTCCCTGAATATTTCATAAGGAGTCTTATCATGCCTTTTGAAGATTATACTTCTATTCTAAGTGTAACAAGCAATTTTTACAGCTTCAGTCCAGAAGTGTTTTGAAAGATTAGAGCCATTCAGCATAGTCCTTGCAGCTTCAATAAGAGTTTTATTCTTCCTTTCAGCTATACCATTTGTGTTCATGTGTGTAAGGAGAATAGAATTCTAAGAAATTCCTTTATCATCACAAAAACTCTCAAGCTCTTGGTTCCTGAATTCTGTCCAATTATCAGTCCTAAGTTGTTTGACTTTTATATCATTTTGATTTTCTACCTGTCTGATAAAGGACATGATAAACTCAAGAGCCTGACTCTTTTTCTTTAGAAAATATACCTATGTATATCTAGAGTATTCATCGACAATGACTAGGGCATATTTCGCATGGTTTATGGACATTAGACTGATGGGTCCAAAATGATCCATATGAAGTAGGACACTTCCTGATTGAGAATTTGTGTGTTTGGCCTACAGGAGGCTCTCTTGTTTTTTCCTTTCTCACAAGCTGAGCAAGGTTTATCTTTTTAGTATACAAGAGATGGTAAGCTGAGACTGTATTTTATTTAGCAAGCTTATTAATGTCTTTGAAAATTAAGATTAGACAACCTTTTATGCCAAAGCCAGTTGACTGAGTCTTAGGCCTTGGCAAAGAAGCATGCTCCTGAGGAAGTGACAGATGACATGTCAAGGACATATACATCATTCCTTCTTGGAGCTGTCAGCACAATTGCTTTGTTCGCATTAAAAATTGTTCCTTGCTTATCATCGAACTAAATGATGTATTTGGCATCACATAGTTGGTTGATACTTATGAGATTATAATTTAGACCATTTACAAAAGCTACTTTTGAGAAGACTATTCCACCACATTTAATTGAACCATATCCCTCAGTAATAAACGACGAGTTATCACCAAACACTACCTTAGGACCTGGTTGCTGCTCGTATATGTACAGATAACTTTTGACCCCTGACATACTTTGTGAACACCAGCTATCGAGATACCAGACAGGCTCCTTGAAGTGTTCCTACACAAATAAAGAGGTGGATTAGTTTCTCTTGTGAGCTCACCTTTTAGTAGGCTCTTTGGGTCTTGAAGCCTGACGTCTTTCACCTCGTTTGAAATATTCAAACTTTGCATGGTCTGAAGTGGAGTGGACATTGCTTCCATATGTATTGCAACTTACTCCTAATGAGGATTCAGTAGTTTGAGATGACTCAACTATCATGCCTCTCTTGACCATAATGACCCTATTATGTCCTAAGGTGGAGTGATCATTGCTTTCACAAATTTCATACTCAGGATAGTATTGGCAATCCTCAGGTATATAGTTAGATATACCATAATGTATACATGGTGGAAAAGGCTTAGCTTTGGGTTTCTTGGTTTGCTAGGAGGTGGGCCCATAATTGTAAGGCTGAGCATTGTATCTATTAGCAATCCTGATTGAGCTTATGTATACCTCGTGATATGAGGTCCTATGATCATCACCCTTACATTTCATGTAGTAGAGAATTTTAAAGTAATATCAATGGTATGATTGTAATAGTGACATAATTCATAGGACAAATTAGGTTTGGTTTTAACATTCTTGGAAGACTCAGGTAAGGATTTAGTATTCTTTGTTGATTCAGGCTGTGAGGACACATATTTTTCATCCTGAGTCTTTGTAGCTGAGTTCAGCTTTTCTTCCATGAACATTTGAAACAGTTTATCCAACTCCTTTTGATTAACAATTGGAGTTATGAAAACTAAGTTTATGGGAGTACATGAGGATGATGAGGGTTCAATTGTTTTCTTTGTGACATTTTCTGACTCAGAGTCAGACTTTGTTTGTTCTGAAGAACCTAAACCAGATATTTCTCGGGGTAAGTATTCCTGAAATGATAAGGGCATTTTCTTTGAGCATGGACTTGCTCCCTGAAGAGTTTTCAAGGGAGGCAGGGAAGTCTAAATGTCCACCTCAGACACACTTAAAGATTCAGTGTTATTGGATTTATTTGAGACATCAACCTTCTTAGTAAGTCTAAGCATTTTATTGACTGCCTGAGATTCAGGAATCAAGATTTTGCTAGTGTTGAAATTAGGTAGAACACATTCAAGATTTGATCTTTCAACCCAATCCTTTGATTTTGGTATCTGATAACGCCTCATTTATACATATTTAGAATGATGTATTTGTCCTAGTTTGCTATGTAAATAAATAAAATATGTTATGAATTGGTACTAATTTGATGTACACTTGTGATAGGAAGAAGAATAAATATTGGAGAATAAATATGAAACAAATAAGGAACATAAATGACCAAAAAGAAAATAAGTCTGGAAAACGCCAATGTGCGGCACACATTTTGGTTTGTGAGGCACACTTCAGAGAATTACAGATTTGGAGTACTTGGCAAAGTACGACGCACATTTTGGATTGTGCGACGCACTTTGCGTATTGTTACAAAAATTAATATGCAATTACGCATGGCATTCATAGGTAACTCTTAGGATAACTTATCATTACTCAAAGCTACGTTTTTGAGCTTATTGTAAGAGACATTTCTGTTGTCCCTAATTTGTGATGATTAAACAAGAAAGAAAGGTAGATAAAAGATGAATTCTAGAGAGAGAAAGTAGTGAGAGAAAGTAGAGAGAAGTGTGTGAAACTATAGGAAGATTAGATTAGAGAAAATGAATCAACCAACACCCTTCCTAACATGCTAGGAAGGGTATTTATAGCCTTTGCTTACATGTGGCATAATGGGCTATATGTATGATTGGGCCGGGCTTGAATAAGTGCTTAGTACCTTGGAAGAGGCCTTTTAAGCTAGCCATCAAGCCCGTAATATCACGACTACTTTAACTAACTATTACAACGTTCTACTAAATATTACAATATAAACCTATGACCGAACATTCTTGTTTGACTCAATATTTTGAGGCTAACAATCTCCCCCAATGTGAGGTCATTCCTCTTCGATATTTGGAGATCAATAGAGATTATGAATTTCGTCATAAATGAGTCTTGAACGTGTAATAGTAGCCTTGTTCCTTCATGATGTGATCTTTGAGCCTTTTTCATTGTCTTTTGACTTTGTCTTTAAACTTGAGATCTTCAGATCATTCTTGACTTGTCTTTGCCATCTTGCAATCTTGTGTCTTTATCCACATATTCATTCTTTTGCACAATCTTGAAAGCTTGCTAGAAATCTCCTTTGAAGAGAGGTCATTCCTCTACATTAATTGTTAAGGACGATTTTTGATCATCAGAGTTGCGGAAGTCTTTAGTTTTCTTGATTGTTGGATGTCTTTGGGCATGAGTATGTGGTTTTGAATCTTTTCCTTTGCTGAGTACACCGTAACGCCACCTTCTCGAGACAAAACTTAGACACGGACTGAATGGCTTTGACATTCGTCCTAAATCGGTAGCGTTTTACCTCCGGTCGGTGAAGACCGTTACACGATATTAAATATAGTGCCTGTGATTAGGTAGATTCAATTAAGAATCTCCTTGACAGGGTTTCGTGGTTGTACTAGCCGTTCTCTTTACTCGACCGTCTCAAAGCAAGACTGCAAACATAAAGAGTAAATCAATTGGATAAATATCCGCTTTTAAAGTCGTTAATTCAAATTCCTGGAACAAGTTTGATTCGTTAAGAATCTTACCATTGTTGCTTTCCAGTTGACACAAGCTTGATTCAAAAGAATCTCGCAAGTTACCTACCGTAGCGCTGTTTAATGTTGATGCTAGAAGGATTTCCATTCTTCACTGTGAATATTAACAAATATCACTCTGAATGTTTTGGCAAGACCATAAAGATATTGCGTAGAAACCTGAAACGAGTTTGAATCAATAAAGAAACAAACTACTGTTGCTTTTCAGTTTTACATATGTTCAATTCATAAAAAATCTTACACATAACCTACCGCAGTGCTGTTTGATGTTAACACTGGAAGGATTTCCACTCATCATTGTGAATACTAGATAGTATCACTCTAAGTGTTCTAGCAATATCGCAAGGATATAGCATAGGACTCTCTTGATCGTCATCCGTGTGTCCTAAAGAGATTTGATTGATCTCTTGGCTCTAGACTTGATTTGTGCACTTTTATTAGTCGGAGGCTGGAGCAGATGCCACCTATTCAATATCAACTATCTCGGAGTGAGAAAGTCAATAGAAGTCATGTTGATCTCCGTGACAATAAAACAAACTTCTTTTATGAGAAGCCTGAGTAGCTAGGTAAGGGTTTTGCATTACATCACTGGGTCCATGATGAGTTTTCTTCATGATGTGTTGACCCGGTTTCTGCCTAAGTTGTATGGAGGGCTTCTTTCTTTTCACCCTTTATCCGTACATTTCTTTTTCATTCTTCAACCCCTTAAATGCTTACCAAGACATCATTACTAGCACCTTGTTGTGATTGTTCCAGTGCTAGCATCAGTACTTAGTCGGCATTCAGCTACGCTCACAATCTACACCATCTTTCCTAAGGACTTCTAATAATATATTGGATTGTCCCTGGGAAGATCCCTCTGGTTCTGGTTGGATCATTGGACATAAACCTAACCACCCTTTTGACACCAATAACGTCCTGAATTAAAGATGTTGTGGGTATTTGATCGTAACCATGAGTTCTTGAGTCTTTAGATCACATTTTAATCACATTTTCTCCCCCTATCTCTAATATATAAAATCGTTTGATATTAGAGATATCAAATCTGATTAAAATATATTTTGAAAATAGTCTTGAAAATCTTCAGGAGAAAAATGTGTCAAACTTAGCATGAATTTGGAATGCTCCCCCTCAAAAATTGATCCAATTGAATTGTCATTACGAGGATATGATCCACATTTCGCTTTTTGAGGATGGGAGTTGTTGAACACACAATTTTTGAAAGATTTTGAATATCATTGAAAAATTCTTGAAAAAATTGTGTTCAGCGCTTTTTGAAAAATCCATTCTTTTGACGAAGAGGTTTTTCTAAAGCATAAACTTGAGTTCATAGACTTTGAATGTCTTGACAAATCCACTCAAGTGTAAGAAGATTTCTCTTCTTTTGTTGAGGGTAAGGGCACTAAAGCGTACACTCTCCCGTGAATATAGATCCGGGTTGCAATCTCAAATTGATTACAAACCATTGTGTTGAGCTCAAACGTTGAATGTTTTGTGACAAACTCAACCCAAGATAGATTTCTCTACCCTTTGTATGAAAAATTATCCAAAATAGACAATTTTCCTTTTTTAAAAGATAAAAATGACATGTTTTGAAAGATATTTACAACTTTCATTCGAGCTTTATGTACACACCCGTGTCTTTATTGTAACACCCCATTTTGATAATGGAAATGCCACATGCAATCACGGCGTGTCATCAAAGCATAAAAGGAAAAATGACTAAACATTACATGACCATAGAAGGAAAATACCGGAATCAAACATCGGTAGTCCAAAAGTAAAGCTCATCACACACAAACATAATATAGTAAAGGAAAGGACTAAACAATGTCCATAGCAAATGTATCAAAAGAAAGGAAATGCATAAAGTAAAGAAAGGCTAGAAAGCTTCAAGTCCATATGCACGTACGCTTAAAGTCTATGAGCGTCCCTGAGTACCTGCCGTTTTGGGAACATAGAAAAGGAAAACGGCTGAGCAATACGCTTAGTGCACGGATGTACAATAAAGCATGAATAGGATAAGCATATAACATATAACAGCGGAAGAAACTAAGTCCCGAGTAACCTGGTTAAGTCTTGATAAAACTGGTTTTATAGTTTGAAAAGCCTTATGTTTATCTTGTAAAAACTGTTTATCATGTTTTACCATTAGCCAAAATAGGTTATGAAAATCCACCGTGCATGAATACTTGGAGGGGTGACCTCATCATGAAAATTAGAGGGACTGACTCTAATTTAATATACTGGTTTTTGGGTAGGAGGGATCAACTCCTTGTGAAGGATGCAAGGCACACACCACATTCACCATGAAATCCTGACTGAAAACATGTAACTAGGATGTACCCATACGCCCCACATGATAAATATAATAATATGGCCAAAAGCTGAAGGGACCCCACGAGCAATCACTCCGCCGTGGTGAAGTCATAACATCAGTGCCTCTAATGTTATGGTTATGGTACCTCTATAACTAGGTGAAACTGGTCATGCATGTATATGGCTATAGGTATTCGAATTTAAACATAAGCAATTCAAACACATTCTTATACTACGGGAAAATATTTGGCTGCATACGGGGAATCCTAATAAGGAAAGAATGTCCATACTGAAAGGACCGGAATCCGTACCTTATGTCCAGTGAACGAAGAAGATGAACTGAGAGGAATCCTACTTCCGTATCACTAATGCTACATAAATACATACATGAATGAGTATCTTCTTACTAATGCGTAACTGATTTTATGTTATGTCTTAGCTTATTTTATATGTTCATATCATGTTTTACTGTTTTAAGCCTTAAACTGTGTTTATCCTTTATTCTGTTTACTCTGATTAAGTATTTCTGGTATTTCATGTATTATTATACTTACTGTGTAATAATAAGTAACTTTCCAAAAATAGCAGGTTTCCTAAAATAGAAAGTTTCCAAAAATAGAAAGTTTCCAAAAATAGAAAGTTACCAAAAATAGAAAGTTTCCAAAAATAGAAAGTTTCCAAAAATAGAATTACTGCTTAAAATAGATAAGTTTCTAAAAATAGAAAGTTTCCATAAATAGATTAGCTGCCTTATTTAAATAAGTTTCCATAAATAGATTAGCTGCCTGAAATAAATAAGTTTCTAAAAATAGAACGTTTCCATAAATATATTAGCTGCCTTATTTAAATAAGTTTCTAAAAATAGAAGTTTCCATAATTAGAAATAAGCTGGTTAAATAAGCTAAGTATATAAGCCTAAGTGTTTTCATGATTATTTTCTAAGTCATATGATATAATGTATAGTTTATTAATTATTTCATGTAATTAAAATAAACTATAGGTTAAAATATTTAATTAAAGTATATCATGTTTTTAATTAAATAAAGTTAAATACTTAGGTTAAAACATGTATTATTATTTATTAATAATATAACCTAAGTCATGTTAATTAATTAATTATAACCATGGTTTTTAAATAATTAATTAATTATAAGTCATAAAAATATAAAATGCTTAGGTTAATAATTTCATGATTTTAATAATTAATATAACCTAAGTCATGTTATTAAATTAATCATGTCATGTTCATTAATTTAATTTTAACATAAGATTATAAAAGAAAAATAATCTTAACATACACCGTGAACCGGATCTTGACTAAGAACCATTAACCGGACATGAAATCTACACCATACCCCGAACCACTTCGGGGTTACCCTTGTCTTGTTGCTGCCGTGGGACCCACACCAACCAACCGGGACCATATGGTCTCGGTGGTGGTCAAATAACCAAACCGAGACCCCCTTGGGTTCGGTTTAGGCGTCGGCCAAGAACAAACACCCCTAAAACACCCTTTTTGATTTATTCCAAAACCAATTTCATGTTAGATCTATGTTTTAATTAGGTTTTTAAAAAAAAACACATCATGTTCATAATTATTTAAAAGATTAAATCAAAAGAAAAAGGGTTAAAAGAATTATCGAATGCGTGGATCTAAACAACGATGAACAAACACGAACACTAGCAACAATTCCAAGATCAAAGATCAAATAAACACCCCTTGGTGTGTTTATGGGTGGCGGCCAAAAAAGAAAAAGGAGGAGGAGGAAGAACTTTTTTAGGTTTTTGTAAAATATTCTGTAAAAGTGAAAATTAGTAGTGGTTTTTCCTTTTACCCTCTTTAGTGAAAATTGAGATGGGCTTGGCCCATCTTTCCCTTGTAGCCGCGAGTAGGGGCCCCACATGGGGTACCCGTACCGTTTTCCGTGTCTCGTTGATTAATTACTCGTTCGTGATTATTTGTGTTCGCGTTTAATGTGTTCTCGTTAAATAATTACCGTGACCTAATATATTTATTTACGCTCGTAATAAATATATATACGTAGTTAATAATAGTTCGTGATTTAATTACGTTCATGATTTCATGATCGCATGTTCGTGATTAATTATTGTCAAATAATTATTGCGTGCTCGTGCGTAGTAAATACTTATCGTGTTCTAACACGTACGTAATACGTAAAATCCTAACACGTAATCGTAATCATGCTATAATAGGAAAGTTTTAATCTAGTACGTACGATCTTAAGGGTACTATTCATGGTAAAAGCATGCGGGTTTTACAACTCTTCCCCCCTGAAAAGAATAATTCGTCCCCGAATTATAGATAAAGTAAACTGGAAAAGAAGAACATACCCGAATTCAAAATATGAAATGAGGATAAGAAGCCCGGATAGACTCCTCTGTTTCCCAAGTGGCTTCCCGCTCGGTATGATCCCTCCACAGGATTTTGACGAATGGAATCGTCTTCCTTCTCATGACTCGTTCTTGTCTGTCAAGAACTCGTTCGGGTTCTTCTATAAAAGTGAGATCTTCACGTATCTGTTCTAGTGGATACTGAACCATGTGAAGGGGATGATACTGGTACCTCTGAGTAAGGCATTGAAACACATTGTGTACATGCGAAAGCTGCAGATATAAAGCCAATCAGTAAGATACTTCACCGACTCGTTCAATGATATCAAACGGTCTGATGAAACGAGGACTGAGATTCCCTTTAATCACTAAGCGTCTAACACCACGTGCCAGAGAAACCTTAAGAAAGACGTGATCTCCTACGTTAAAATGTATGTCCCTACGATGCTTATCGGCGTAACTTTTCTGACGTGACCGTGCTTCCTGAATTTTCTGCTTAGCTACTGCGATCTTTTTCATTGGTCATCTCTATGATTTCTGGTCCTTCAAGTGTTCGCTCGCCAACCTGATCCCAGCAGATTGGGGCGCAACACTTCCTGCCATACAACATCTCGAAAGGAGCACACTTGATACTTGCGTGCCAACTGTTGTTGTATGCAAACTCTACCAAACAGATGTAATCGTCCCAATCACCCATCCATTCCAACGCACATGACCTCAACATATCTTCCAATGTATGAATGGTTCGCTCCGACTGTCCGTCCGTTTGAAGATGAAAAGCCGTGCTAAGCTTAATTTATGTACCCCAAGCTTTCTACAGACTCTTCCAAAAGTGCGAAGTGAATCGAGGATCTCTTTCTGAGACGATGCTGGATGGTGCACTGTGGAGTCTCATGATCTCTCTTCTGTACGTATCGGCGAGTTTACTTACCGGATCTTCCTTGCGGATCGGTAAGAAATGAGCTGATTTGGTAAGTCGATCTACGATAACCCAAATTGCATCGTGCTTCCTCTTGGTAGGCGGAAGACCAGTAACAAAATCCATGGTGATTTTGTCCCACTTCCACTCTGGAATATCTAACGGTTGAAGGAGACCGCCAGATCGCTGATGCTCGATCTTAACCTGCTGGCAGGTAAGACATTTGGAGACGTAAGTAGCTACATCCTGTTTCATACCACTCCACCAAAAGTACTGCTTGATGTCATGGTACATCTTAGTCGAACCATGATGTATAGAGAATGGGGGGCTATGAGCTTCAGCTAACAAGGCTTCCCGGAGTTCTTGGTTATCAGGAATACAAAGTCTCGTGCCCTGCCATACGATACCATCTGTATCTACTCTGAATTCTGTCTGTTTCTCCAAATTCTGTACTATCGCCCAGATTTCTCCGTCATCCTTCTGAGCTTCCTTGATCTTAGAGAGTAACTCGGGTTCTACTCTAAGATTAGCCCAGTAATCATGACGTCCACGTACCATGATCTCGATGTCTAGTCGCTCCAAGTCTCTTATGATTTCCTCTTCGATTTTAATGCTGTTGATCATTCCAGACTTCCTGCTAAGAGCATCTGCTACTACATTTGCCTTTCTGGGATGATACTGTATATTAATGTCATAATCCTTCAACATCTCTAACCATCTCCTCTGCCTCATGTTCAATTCACGTTGAGTGAAGATATACTTCAAGCTCTTGTGGTCCGTGAAAATGTCACATGATTCTCCATACAAGTAGTGCCTCCATATCTTTAATACAAACACCACTACTGCAAGTTCCAAGTCATGCGTGGGGTAATTTTCTTCATAAGGCTTAAGCTGCCGTGAAGCGTACGCGATCACTTTCCCATGTTGCATGAGAACACAGCCAAGTCCCTTCCCTGATGCATCGCTGTAGATTTGAAATCCACCCGTACCAGATGGGAGAGTAAGAATAGGTGCAGATACTAGCTTCTGCTTCAGGTCTTTGATAGGTGTGTAAACACTCATCCTTTTTACCACTTAACTACAATAATAACCAAGAAAAAACGTGTATTTTAGGTCGTTTATGTCGGAATTATGCGTGGTTTGTGTTTTTGTTGTGATTTAGGACGAAAATGTGAAAAGGGGAGAAAACACGGGCATTCACGGGCTTTTATCGAAGAAAAAGACAAAAGACAAAGTCAAGAAATCAAGAGTGCAAAAAGAACGGAAGTCCAAGACCAATTCTGAAGATTTATCGAAGAAAAAGTCAAAAGACGGAAGTTTACTAAAAGCCGAAGAACTCAAGTCTAATTTATTGAAGAAATTACAAGACGAGAGTAGAAATCCCGAGACAAAGTCATTAAAGTCAAAGAATTAAGAAGATTAAGGACTTAATGACAATTAAAGAAAGAAGAAAGAGGGGAGGAAGCTTCCTCTAAGAACCTCCCTAATCCTCCTATAAATAAGCCTTAGTTCATTTCATTTCATGTTGTTGGCTAAGTGTGACAATTAGCTCTTCCACTTTAATTTTTGCACATTTAAATACATGTCATTTACTTAATTGTCAAATTTAATTACCTTGCACCTTTTAATTCAAGTAAGTTTCTTTTATTGTTCTTGAATCTTTACTTTTACTTGTTAATCTCCTATCTTCCTTTCTTTTGATTGATTTAATCTTATGTTTATGTTTATGTTCTTGAAGTTTTATTGATTTACTAAAGTGGGTTTTGATTATTGTGGTTATTATTGTTAGTTTTATTGATTTAGTTTGTTTGATTATCATTAGTTGATCATTTGTGGTTAGTCTTGCTTAATCTTTTGGTTTGATTTGATTGATCTAGATCAGATTCGTGTTATTTTTGTTTCTCCTTGTTCTTCGCTATTTCTGTTGCCCAGATTATTCCGAGCGAAGGGTTTGAGCTGTTTATTCCGGATCAAGGTGATGTTGTGATTATTCCGAACCAAGCAATTATTCCGAATAAGTGACATATTCCGGATCAAGCTGTTATTCCGAATCAGAGCAACATTCCGAATCAAGGAGTTTCTAGCTAATATTCCGAATCAAGTGTCTTCATTCGGAATATCATATATTCCGAACCAAACATATATTCCGAATCAAGCTGGTGTTCCGAATCAAGCTGGTGTTCCGAATCAAGTGTCTTCATTCGAAATATCATCACATTCCGAACCAAGGGTTTTCATTCGGAATATCATATATTCCGAACCAAGAAGATATTCCGGATCAAGGATAGTTCATTCGGAACATTCCGAATCAAATGTGGTTCATCCGAAATATTCAACATTCCGGATCAAGGGGTATTCATTCGGAATATTCCGAATGAAGGCTTTATTGTGATTATTCCGAGTGAAGCTTTTATTCCGAATGAGAGTTTGGGCTTAGTTATTCCGGATAAGTGTTTTGTCTTGATTATTCCGAACGAAGAAGAATTATTCCGGGTGAAGGTGACATTCCGAACGAGTAATTATTCCGAGTGAGGTATTTTTAGTTTATTTTAAGTTTTAGTTTATTTTAATTTTTAAGCTTTACTTTTCCCGCCTTTTTTTCTTAGTTGCACTTTAAGATTACTTGCCTTAGATTTATTTTAAGCCTTGCCTTAGTTTAAGTTTTAGTTGCGTTTTAAGTTTGCCTTTAGGATAGTTTTAAGTTTGCGTTATTTATTTTAATTGCTTTTAACTTTTCGTCACGCTTTAATTTCTTGTCATTTATTTTCAATTAGATTTTCAATTACTTGCTTTTACTTTAAAGTCTTGCACACTTTCCCTTACTACAACGACAAAATATTTTTCTTAACCAAAAACTATTGAGTCACACTTAAACCAGTAATCAATTCGATTAGACCGATTTCAACAAACTTCAACTTTTTATACTAGGCAAAAGCTTTGTATCAAATGGCGCCGCTGCCGGCTCTTTTCGTTAAGATTAACGGTTTTCTGTGAGAGACGCGTTGCTTTTTGGGATCCGTTCATTCGTGAACGTTATTTTCTTACTTAAAAATTTCCAAAAACCCATAAAAATTAAAAATTGTTAAAATCCATAAAAATTAAAAAATTTCAAAAAATCCAAAAAGATTTTATTTTCTTTATAGTGTATATATATTTTCTATTGCTTTGGTATTGTTTTCTTTTGCTTTCGCAGGTGTATGCGTACTAGATCTTCTACTTATCAAGAGCCCGAGACTCGCGAAGATTTAGCTATGGCAGGTGTGAACAACAACAATAATCCACCGCACCTCAATAATAACAACAACAATGTTCTTCCACGGCCCGATCTTCGGTAAATGGAGGAGCTTTGTCAACCTACCATGTTTGGACGAGGAGGACCGATTGCGCCGATGCAAATCACGGCTCCGGAGTTTTCGTTGAAACATCACATGATCCAGCAGGTGCACCCATTCCGCGGAATGCCTGATGATGATGCCAACAAACACCTCAACAAATTCATTACTATTATCCAAAGCATGAAGTTGCCCGGTGCTACTATGGATGTCTTCGCCTTCAACTCTTTCCACATACTTTATCACACCATGCCAAGAAATGGTTTGATCGTCTCCCGAAGAATTCCATTCATACTTGGGATGACATGACTCAACGCTTTTTGTCGCGCTACTTTCCACCATCCATGGTCACGAGCCTTCGCAATCAAATCCGCGGTTTCATGCAAGAATCCGATGAATCTCTCTTTGATGCTTGGGAAAGATATAATATTTTGATCGATCGTTGTCCAAACCACAACATGCTCCCCGTGACCTTAATTGATACTTTCTACAATGGTTTGACTTTTCGTGATCGTGATACGATTAATGCAGCCGCCGGTGGGACATTTATGAGAAGGAGACCCGAGGAGTGTAGAGAGCTTATTGAAAACATGACTACTCATCACAAAAACTGGGATTCCTCCGCTTCTTCAAGGAACAACCTGAGAGTCAATGTTTCTTCTACTTCAGCAAACCCCGACATGACCGAATTCACCCGCATGATGGCCGAAATGAACAAAAATATCTTGCTCATCGCTTCAAACCAACAACAACAAGTTAAAGCGGTAGCCAATCCTTGTGAGACATGCGGCGGTCCTCACTCATACACTGATTGTCCTTCTACTCAAGGCAATCTGGAAAACGTGTATGCGGCTTATGTTAATTATTCACCGGAAAATTACCAAGCCCAACCTCAAGGGGATTGAAATTTGCTAGGTTACCGGTCCAACAACTATCTTTCACCCGTTTTTTCTCCTCAAAACCACAACCCCAACAACAACTACAATAGAAGCAACCAAATCCCACCTAGAGCTTCTAATCCTTATCACCCACCCGCTCAACAAGCCCCACCCATTAATCAAGATGTTGAAGCCTTAATGAGAACCCAAGGAGAGCAAATCAAGAATCTGCAGAGCCAAATTATCAATTTGAAAGGGGATATCACTAAGCAAGGGAATGACATTAGATCTGAGCTTCGAAATGATATTCAATCCTCCTTCAGTAATCAAACGAATGATTTGAAAAATATGTTGGCTAGTTTCTTACCCACCACTCAACCCTCTACTTCGAGTCCTCTACCTTCAAACACCGTCACCAACCCGAGAGCGAATGTGAGTGCTATTACTACCCGTGGTGGAGTTACTTTAGTAGGACCACCTATCCCGCCCCCATCATCTACACCTCCTCCACCACCATTTATCCCTACTACTCCTACACCTAGTATTAGTTCACCATTACCGTCTCCGCCTCGTCATGACGAAGTACCCAAGAAGAACCCTTCAACATCTCAACCTTCACCTGTTACACCTCCACCACCCAACCCCAGCATTCCTTACCCTTCTCGACTCAACAAGGCTCGAATTTTGACAAAGAATGACATGCAAGTCGCTAACTTTTTGGAAAAGATTGCCGGCATGAAATCAGCTTTACCCTTGTTGAAGCTCTTGCACAAATGCCACAATTTGTCAAGATGTTTAAGTAATTGCTTAATAAGAAGGAGAAGATGGTCGAGTTTGTTAATACTCGCTTGAATGAAAATTGCTCTGCAATCCTTCTTAAAGAACTTCTGGAAAAACATGGAGATCCCGGTCGTTTTGTGCTACCTTGTACTTTTAACCAAACCGACAAATTTACTGCCTTAGCCGATCTCGGGGCAAGTATTAATTTGATGCCTTTAAGTGTTTGGAAAAATTTATCATTGCCCGACCTTACACCCACCAAAATGACTCTTGAGCTATCCAACCGCACTCTCGCTTACCCCATTGGTATTGCCGAAGATGTGTTCATTAAAGTTGGCACATTTACTTTTCCGGTCGACTTTGTCGTTGTTGATTATGAAATAGATCCTCGTATTCCATTAATACTTGGACGCCCATTTTTGAGAACCGGTCGAGCTTTGATAGATGTGGATAAGTGTGAACTCATCTTAAGAGTCGGGGATGATGCACAAGTGTTTGAAATGGGGAAGCTTACAAGCAAATCCTATGGAAGAGAATCAGCGAATATGATTAATGTGCTTGATGATTTTCTCGTTTACAACAATCCTCTTGATAGGTGTGTAAACACCCATCCTTTTTACCACTTAATTACAATAATAACCGAGCCAAAACATGTATTTTATGTCTTTTATGTCGAAATTATGCGTGGTTTGTGTTTTTGTTGTGATTTAGGACGAAAAGGTGAAAAGTGGAGAAAACACGGGCATTTACGGACTTTTATTGAAGAAAAAGATGAAAGACGAAGTCAAGAAGTCAAGATTGCAAAAAGAACGGAAGTCCAAGACCAATTCTGAAGATTTATCGAAGAAAAAGTCAAAAGACGGAAGTTTACCAAAAGCCGAAGAACTCGAGTCTTATTTATTGAAGAATTAAAAGACGAGTTTAAAGAAATCCCGAGCCAAAAGTCCTTAGAGTCCAAGTTTAAAGAAGATTAGAAGAATAAAGGACTAATGGTGCAATTAATGAAGATTAAAGAAGGAAGGACTTAATATTGTAATTAAGAGAAAATGAAGGAGGGGAGGAAGCTTCCTAATCCTCCCCTATATATAGATTAGTCTTAATCACTTTTCATTTTGTTGGCTAAGTGTGACAATTAGTCTTCCATTTATTTACCTAGCACCTTTAAATTCATGTCAATTTAATTACTTGTCAAACTTAATTACCTTGTCTTGCACCTTAAATTCCTTTAATTTCAAGTAAGTTTCCATTTAATTCTTGTCAATCTCTGTTTTATCTTGTTAATCTATTATCTACCTTTCTTAATCTTTGATTTTTATGTTTATGTTTGTGTTCATGTTCATGTTTTTATTTTTATCAAAGTGGGTTTTGATTACTGTGGTTAGATTTGTTAGTTTTATTGATATAGATTGTTTGTTTATGATCAATTGTTGTTTTGTTATTAGTTTGGTCAAATCTTTTGTTTGATTTTGATTAATTTGTGGATTAGATTCGTTGTTACTGTGTTCCCTGTTCTTCGGGGGTGTTTGTTTTCTGTATCTGATCTTTCCAGGTAAAGTTCCGAGCCAAGGGGTTTATTCGGAAGTTTTAAGAGTTCCGGATTTCCGAACCAAACTTGTTCATTCGGAAGTGTTCTGAACGAAAGTTCCGGACGAAAACTTCCGAACGAAACTTCCGAATCAAATCTTCCGTACCAAAAGTTCTGAACCAAAGTGCTTCACTCGGAAGAGTTCCGGATCAAAATCTTCCGAACGAAAGTTCCGAACGAAACTTCCGAACGAAACTTCCGAACGAAACTTCCGGATCAAGGGCAAAGTTCCGAATCAAATCTTCCGGATCAACAAGTTCCGGATCAACAAGTTCCGAATCAAGAACGGTTCATTCAGAAGAGTTCCGAATCAAGAACGGTTCATTCAGAAGAGTTCCGAATCAAGGGTTATCCAGAACTTCCGAACCAAGGGGGCTTCTTCCGGAAGAGTTCCGAACGAAAAGTTCTGAACCAAGGTTTTTGGGCTTGGGAAGTTCCGACTCAGAGAAGTTTCGAACCAAGGCTAAAATTTCCGAATCAGTAAAGTTCCGAACGAAGGATTGTTTTGGATAAGTGACATATTCAGAATAATTTGTTCCGGATCAAGGATTTTGGTAATATTCCAAGCGAAGAAGAATCATTCCGAACGAAGGTGACATTCCGGATGAGTGATTGTTCTGGGTGAAGGATTGTTCCAAATGAGCTGTATTCAGGTTCTTTTTGGTTTTTCTTTTTAAGTTTCTGTTTTTAATTTTCAAACTTTATTTTTCCCGCCTTTTTATTTAGTTGCACTTTAAGATTACTTGCCTTAGATTTATTTTAGCCTTGCCTTAGTTTAAGTTTTAGTTGCGTTTTAAGTTTGCCTTAGATAGTTTTAAGTTTGCGTCATTTACTTTTAGTGCCCTTTAATTTTCATCTCGCTTTTAAATATTTGCACTTTTATTTTTAAATTAGTTTTAGATTTACTTTAATTACACTTTTATTTTAAAGTTTCGCACTTTTATTTTAAATACTACAACGACACATTTTTGTTTCACCAAAGAACAATAGAGTCACATAGAGAACCTAGATCAATTCGATTAGACCAACACAACGAACTTTAATTTTTATACGGGGTGTCAAAAGCCGTGTATCAAATGGCACCGCTGCCGGCTCTTTTCGTAAAGATTAACGGTTTTCTGTGAGAGACGCGTTGCTTTTTGGGATCCGTTCACTTGTGAGCGTTATTTTTCTTGCATAAAAATTTCAAAAACCATAAAAATTAAAAATTGATAAAAATCCATAAAAATTAAAAATTTCAAAAATCTAAATAGATTTTATCTTTATTGTGTATATGTATTGTTTTTGTGTTTGGTTTCTTTTTCTTTTGCATTTTCAGGTGTATGCGTACTAGATCTTCTAATTATCAAGAGCCCGAGACTCAAGAAGATTTAAGTATGTCAGGTGTTAACAACAATAATCATCCACCGCACCTCAACAATAACAACAATGTTCTTCCACAACCCGATCTTCGGACAATGGAGGAGCTTTGTCAACCTACCATGTTTGGACGAGGAGGACCGATTGCGCCAATGCAAATCAACGCTCCTGAGTTTTCGTTGAAGCACCACATGATTCAGCAAGTGCAAACTAACCCATTCCGTGGATTGCCTGATGATGATGCCAACAAACACCACGACAAGTTCATTACAATCACCCAGAGCATGAAGTTGCCTGGTGCCACAATGGATGTTCTTCGCCCACAACTCTTCCCTCATACTTTATCGCATCATGCTGAGAAATGGTTCGCTGATTGCAAACATGCTATGGGTAGATGTTATAGATGATGAATCTTTATATAGTTGTGATCGTCTCCCGAAGAATTCTATTCACACTTGGGATGACATGACTCAACGCTTTTTGTCGCGCTACTTTCCACCATCCATGGTCACGAGCCTTCGCAATCAAATCAGCGGTTTCATGCAAGATCCTGATGAATCTCTTTTTGATGCTTGGGAAAGATATAATGTCTTGATTGATCGTTGTCCTAACCACAACATGCTCCCTGTGACATTAATTGATACTTTCTACAACGGTTTGAATTTTCGAGATCGTAATACGATTAATGCAGCCTATGAAAAGGAGACCCTAGGAGTGTAGAGAGCTTATTGAGAACATGACTACTCACCACAAAAACTGGGATTCCTCTGCTTCTTCAAGGAACAACCCGAGAGTCAATGTTTCTTCTACTTCAGCAAACACTGAGATGACCGAACTCACCCGCATGATGACTGAAATGAGCAAAAGTATCACGCTTCTCGCTTCAAACCAACAACAGCAACAAGTTAAAGCGGTTGCACCTTCTTGTGAAACATGCGGCGGTCCTCACTCATACACCGATTGTCCTTCGACACAAGGAAATCCGGAAAATGTGTATGCAGCTCATGATAATTATTCACCGGAAAATTACCAAGCTCGACCACAAGGAGATAGAAATTTGCTGAGTTACCGATCAAACAACTACCTTTCACCCGGTTTTTCTCCTCAAAACCAAAACCCCGCCAACAACTACAATAGAAGCAACCAAATCCCACCAAGAGCTTCTAATCCTTATCACCCACCCGCCCAACAAACCCCACCCGTTAACCACGATGTTGAAGCCATCATGAGAACCCAAGGTGAGCAAATCAAGAATCTTTAGAGCCAAATTATTAATCTGAAAGGAGATATCACAAAGCAAGGAAATGAGATAAGATCCGAGCTTCGAGATAATATCCAATCCTCCTTCAGCAATCAAACAAATGATTTGAAGAATATGCTTGCTAGTTTCTTCCCTGCAGCTCAACCTTCTTCTTCGAGTTCTCTACCTTCAAACACCGTCACCAATCCGCGAGCTAATGTGAGTGCTATTACTACTCATAGTGGAATTACCATTATCGATCCACCAATCCCACCCCCATCATCTACACCTCCTCCACCACCATTTATCCCTACTCCTCCTACACCTAGTATTAGTGCACCATTACCGTCTCCGCCTCGCCATGACGATGTCTCTAGGAAGGACCCTTCAACATCTCAACCTTTACCTACTACACCTGCACCTTCTCCACCCAAACCCAATATCCCTTATCCTTCTCGTTTGGGCAAGAAAAAAATGCTAATCAAGGAGGACTCTCAAGTGACTAGCTATATCAAGATGATTTCTTAAATGAACTTCAACATTAGCTTTCTTGAAGCACTTGTCCACATGCCCAAATTTGTCAAAGCATTTAAGGAATTGCTTAACAAGAAGGAGAAGCTGATTGAGCTCGCCAACACACGCTTAAATGAAAACTGCTCTGCAGTTATTCTTAAAGAACTTCCGGAAAAGCTTGGAGATCCCGGTCGTTTTGTGTTGCCTTGCGTGTTCAACAAAACTGAAGAATTTATTGCCCTTGCTGATCTCGGGGCCAGTATTAATCTGATGCCTTTGAGTGTTTGGAAAACACTATCATTACCCGACCTCACTCCAACAAAGATGACTCTTGAACTTGCAAATCGCACTCTCGCTTACCCCGTTGGTATTGCCGAAGATGTGTTCATCAAACTTGGCACATTTACTTTCCCGGTCGATTTTGTCGTTGTTGATTATGAAATGGACCCTCGTATTCCTTTAATACTTGGTCGGCCATTCTTGAGAACCGGACGAGCTCTAGTTGATGTTGCCGAAGGTGAGTTAATCTTAAGAGTCGGGGATGATGCACAAGTGTTTAAAATGGGAAAGCTTACAAGTACATCCGTTGGAGGCCGCGAATCAGTGAATATGATTAATGTGCATGATGACTTTGTTGTCTACAACAATCCTCTATTCGACTCTTGCATCGATAAACCACTTTTTCATGATGATGTGGATGATTCTCTCCCTACTTTGGAACCTTCTCCCATTTATGATTCTCCACCGGTCTTTGATGCTTATGATGATGATGATTCTAGCTCAGATTCGGATGATTTTGATGATTGTACTTCTGAGTATCCCGATCTGCCCACATATGATGATTTTGATGAGGCTGATACTCTTTCGAGCGATTCTTCACATGATGAAGATCCTCCGCCATCACTCGATCATACTTTGGACAATTATTCATTTGAGGAAGATTTCTCTACGTTTCTCAACACATACTTCCCTCATGAGAGTTATGCTCCTCCTTATGACTTTGAAGATTATCGTCTTGATCCTACTTTGGATTTGAAGCACATTCTTTCAAAGGAGAAGAAACCGGTCGACACCAATATCCGCAACACGTATGAGTTAACACCTCTTTGTCCCCCTTCTAAGGACTAGGTTGTGCTTCTTCGCGGATCTTCTTCACACTCTGCTGAGCCTGAGTGCTATTTTCCCTTAAAGGAAAAGGTGTTCGACCCCGGTATCGATATTCTGCACCCATCTCAGTATCCACCTGATGAAATAAAAGGAAAAATCTTTGGAAATATTGAAGACATGCTTGCACCTCACCATACTTGCTTCCACCGTGCTCCATCGCTGCTTAAGGGAACCTTGCCTATTCTTCTTTGGCTTGCCTTGTTCGCCTTAAGCCTCTGCTATTTGATGGATGAAAACTATGTCTTTGATCCTGGTGGACATGTTTCATGCTTCTTCCGTTGATGATCAAGGTCGAGTCAGGCTCACGACTCGGTTAACAAAAATCAAGCGCTTCTTGGGAGGCAACCCATGCATCTATCTTTTCGCTTTCTTTATCATAAGTGTAGGGGGACCCTTTGGTTTGCTATTTCCTCTCCTCTCTTCTTATAATCAGGGATTCGAGCGCTCAATGATCCACTCTTGATGATTCTTGACGACCCGTGATTCCGTGTTCCATTATCTCGGTTCTATCCTAAACTCTTTTCGATTCACTATTTTATATTTTCTCAATATTAAAATAGGAATCTCTTTAGTTGTCTTTTCCTTAGCGAGATTTAAACAAAGTGCACAATGTCCTAAGTGTAGGGGAGTTTACTCCCACATGCTTAAACATTGAGGACAGTGTTTATCTTAAGTGTAGGGGGGACTTCTATCGAAGTTAAGTGGTCTTTTCCTTGTATTTGTCCTCATTTTAACCGGAAAATCAATTTTTCGACATTTTTCAAAATTTTTTATCTATTTTGGCCCATTAGTGTTTCCCTTTGTATAGTTATTTTCTTTCTTTGTTAGAATAAAGTGGTTTTAATTTTTAAACATTGTGAATCTTTTGACTCAACCCGAGTTTACTTATCTAAGTTTCTCTAGCTAGTATCCTTAACGTGTTTAAGTCAAGTTTTGCTAGGCTTTTATATAGGGAGCTATAAAACGCGAAAGTCTTAACTCTCGCGGGTTAAGAACAAGAACTTTTCGCAAGTTCCTATAATTGATCCTAGAGAGTCGTTTATCAAGGGAACTTTAAAATGCGATTTCTAAACTTGAAAAAGTCTAAGAATTTGCAAGATCCTATAGGCGACTCGAAAACCCAAAACTTTGATTTAATAGGCTAAGCATCCACGAGTCTCATTACTTGAGATTTTAAACTGTGGAGAACGAGAGATGATAGAGCCAATTATAAGTTCGGTATTCTTTCGGGAATTTATGTGAGTTAATTATGAGCCTATTCTCCCATCGCTTGCTAATAAATTTATCTGCAATAAATAAGGTTGAACGATTTGAAAAGTTACTTAGCTTTTAGCCCAAGATCGTTTAAAAGTTGCTCGGTATGGATTAGAGTTCATAGCCAAGGCATAACTTATTGAAGCGGGATGCGAAGATTGGCGAGTCCAAAAAGGTCCTAACAAGGCATGAGGGCTATATTTTGTTGCTAAAGATCCAAGTGATGTGAAGAATCATTTATCGAAAATAAATATGAAGGATCAAGACACACGACGAAAAGCAAAAACTCCCCAAAAGTCATGGAGAAGTGTATCCGAAAAGACCCTAACAAGGTATGAGGATAAATAGATCCAAGTCATAAAAGGAGGCGGATCGTTGTATATCAAAGTCCAAAATAAAGATTGGAGAAAAATGAAGAAGTCGTGGTCAAAGTATGAATCTCTCAAAACTTCAAGTGAAGAAATTCTATTATGAAGAGAAGACCATAATTTCATGAACGTCTCTCAAGGTTTGAAGTATGAAGTCGCTGCCAAATATCGGTCCGAGAAAGGTCTCAAATCGTGAAGCGAGTTATGCCAAGATATGAACTTTATGAGGTCCCGAGAAGCAGTTTTAAAAGATTTTGTCCTTTAGCTAACTATTGATTAAATCGTTCACTTTATTTTCGGACTAAATAACTATCGAAATAAGTCAACAATGCATCCTCGTGATCATTCAAGACAACAATAAAATATAAGAGATACACCTAGGAATAAGGGAGTCTAAGTGAATAATTGGCCCACATGAGTTCGTGTTAGTCTGCTAACTTATAATAACAATGATCTCGTTTTTAAGCTTGGTTTGGAGAAAGTGAAAACTTGAGGATGATGATTATTCATGACATTTCCAAAACCCAAGGTATGCTTCTGATTTCTTTACTTTAATGCTTATAGTTTTCTATCTCTTTAATAAAGGCCACTTGGATTGATTATGATGAAAAATATAAACGTGCTTTGTAACTAATGCATTGCATGAGGACATTACAATGGTCAAGTGTAGGGGATTTGATAGGTGTGTAAACACCCATCCTTTTTACCACTTAATTACAATAATAACCGAGCCAAAACATGTATTTTATGTCTTTTATGTCGAAATTATGCGTGGTTTGTGTTTTTGTTGTGATTTAGGACGAAAAGGTGAAAAGTGGAGAAAACACGGGCATTTACGGACTTTTATTGAAGAAAAAGATGAAATACGAAGTCAAGAAGTCAAGATTGCAAAAAGAACGGAAGTCCAAGACCAATTCTGAAGATTTATCGAAGAAAAAGTCAAAAGACGGAAGTTTACCAAAAGCCGAAGAACTCGAGTCTTATTTATTGAAGAATTAAAAGACGAGTTTAAAGAAATCCTGAGCCAAAAGTCCTTAGAGTCCAAGTTTAAAGAAGATTAGAAGAATAAAGGACTAATGGTGCAATTAATGAAGATTAAAGAAGGAAGGACTTAATCTTGTAATTAAGAGAAAATGAAGGAGGGGAGGAAGCTTCCTAATCCTCCCCTATATATAGATTAGTCTTAATCACTTTTCATTTTGTTGGCTAAGTGTGACAATTAGTCTTCCATTTATTTACCTTGCACCTTTAAATTCATGTCAATTTAATTACTTGTCAAACTTAATTACCTTGTCTTGCACCTTAAATTCCTTTAATTTCAAGTAAGTTTCCATTTAATTCTTGTCAATCTCTATTTTATCTTGTCAATCTATTATCTACCTTTCTTAATCTTTGATTTTTATGTTTATGTTTGTGTTCATGTTCATGTTTTTATTTTTATCAAAGTGGGTTTTGATTACTGTGGTTAGATTTGTTAGTTTTATTGATATAGATTGTTTGTTTATGATCAATTGTTGTTTTGTTATTAGTTTGGTCAAATCTTTTGTTTGATTTTGATTAATTTGTGGATTAGATTCGTTGTTACTGTGTTCCCTGTTCTTCGGGGTGTTTGTTTTCTGTATCTGATCTTTCCAGGTAAAGCTCCGAGCCAAGGGGTTTATTCGGAAGTTTTAAGAGTTCCGGATTTCCGAACCAAACTTGTTCATTCGGAAGTGTTCCGAACGAAAGTTCTGGACGAAAACTTCCGAACGAAACTTCCGAATCAAATCTTCCGAATCAAATATTCCGGACCAAAAGTTCCGAACCAAAGTGCTTCACTCGGAAGAGTTCCGGATCAAAATCTTCCGAACGAAACTTCGAACGAAAGTTCCGAACGAAACTTCCGGACGAAAGTTCCGGATCAAGGGCAAAGTTCCGAATCAAATCTTCTGGATCAACAAGTTCCGAATCAAGAACGGTTCATTCGGAAGAGTTCCGAATCAAGGGTTATCCAGAACATCCGAACCAAGGGGGCTTCTTCCGGAAGAGTTCCGAACGAAAAGTTCCGAACCAAGGTTTTTGGGCTTGGGAAGTTCCGACTCAGAGAAGTTCCGAACCAAGGCTAAAAGTTCGGAATCAGTAAAGTTCCGAACGAAGGATTGTTTTGAATAAGTGACATATTCAGAATAATTTGTTTCGGATCAAGGATGTTGGTAATATTCCAAGTGAAGAAGAATCATTCCGAACGAAGGTGACATTCCGGATGAGTGATTGTTCTGGGTGAAGGATTTTTCCAAATGAGCTGTATTCAGGTTCTTTTTAGTTTTTCTTTTTAAGTTTCTGTTTTTAATTTTCAAACTTTATTTTTCCCGCCTTTTTATTTTGTTGCACTTTAAGATTACTTGCCTTAGATTTATTTTAGCCTTGCCTTAGTTTAAGTTTTAGTTGCGTTTTAAGTTTGCCTTAGATAGTTTTAAGTTTACGTCATTTACTTTTAGTGCCCTTTAATTTTCATCTCGCTTTTAAATATTTGCACTTTTATTTTTAAATTAGTTTTAGATTTACTTTAATTGCACTTTTATTTTAAAGTTTCGCACTTTTATTTTAAATACTACAACGACACATTTTTGTTTCACCAAAGAACAATAGAGTCACATAGAGAACCTAGATCAATTCGATTAGACCAACACAACGGACTTTAATTTTTATACGGGGTGTCAAAAGCCGTGTATCACCTCTATTCGATTCTTGCAATGATAATCCACTGTTTCAAGATGATGTGGATGATTCTCTCTCCAATTTGGAACCTTCACCCATATATGATTCTCCACCGATCTTTGATGCTTATGATGATGATTCTAGCTCCGATGGGGATGATTATGATGATTTTACTTCCGAGTATCCCGACGTGCCCACTTATGATGACTTTGATGAGGCCGATACTCTTTCGAGTGATTCTTCTCATGATGAAGATCCTTCGCCATCCATGCTTAATCCTACTTCGGACGACTACTCATTTGAGGAAGACATCTCTACTTTTCTCAATACCTACTTCCCTCATGAGAGTGATGCACCTCCTTTGGACTTTGATAATTATGGTCTTGATCCAACTTCGGATTTGAAAAAAAATTCTTTCAAAGGAGAAGCAACCGGACGACACCAACATCCGCATCACGTATGTATTGACACCTCTTTGTCCACCTTCTGAGGACGAGGTTGTGCATTTTCTTCGTGGATCACCTTCAAATTCTGCTGAGCCTGAGTGCTATTTCCCCTAAAGGAAAAGGTGTTCGACCCCGGTATCGATATTCTTTAGCCATCTCAGTATCCGTCTGATGAAATAAAAGGAAAAATCTTTGGAACTTATGAAGATATGCTTGCACCTCATCACCCTTGCTCCCACCGTGCTCCATCTTTGCTTAAGGGAACCTTGCCTACTCTTCTTTGGCTTGCCTTGTTCGCCTTAAGCTTGTGCTATTTGATGGACGAAAACTATGTATTTGATCCCGGTGGATATGTTTCATGTTTCTTCCTATGCTAATCAAGGTTCAGGCTCACGACTCGGTGAACAAAAATCAAGCGCTTCTTGGGAGGCAACCCATGTATCTATCTTTTAGCTATCTTTATCCTAAGTGTAGGGGAGACCCGTTGGTGTTTGCTATTTCCTCTCTTCTTCTATTCAGGGATTCGAGCGCTCAATGATCCACTCGTGATGATTTTTGACGACCCGTGATTCCGTGTTTCCGTCTTCCCAGTTCTATCCTAAACTCTTTTCGATTCACTATTTTATATTTCTCAATATTAAAATAGGAATCTCGTTAGTTGTCTTTTCCTTATCAAGATTTAAACAACGTGCACAATGTCCTAAGTGTAGGGGAGTTTACTCCCACATGCTTAAACGTTGAGGACAATGTTTATATCAAGTGTAGGGGGGACTTCTATCGAAGTTAAGTGGTCTTTTCCTTGAATTTGTCCTCATTTTAACCGGAAAATCAATTTTTCGACATTTTTCAAAATTTTTGATCTATTTTGGCCTATTAGTTTTTTCCCTTTGTATAGTTATTTTATTTCTTTGCTAGAATAAAATTTTAATAAAGTGGTTTTAATTTTCAAACGTTGTGAATCTTTTGACTCAACCCGAGTTTACTTATCTAAGTTTACTCAAGCTAGTATCCTTAACGTGTTTAAGTCAAGTTTTGCTAGGCTTTTATATAGGGAGCTTTAAAACGCGAAAGTCTTAACTCTCACGGGTTAAGAACAAGAACTTTTCGCAAGCTCCTATAATTGATCCTAGAGATTTGTTTATCAAGGGAACTTTAAAACGCAAATTCTAAACTTGAAAGAGTCTAAGAGTTTGCAAGATCCTATAGGCAACTCGAAAACCCAAAACTTTGATTTAATAGGCTAAGCATCCACGAGCCTCATTCCTTGAGATTTTAAATTGTGGAGAACGAGAGATGATAGAGTCAATTATAAGTTTGGTATTCTTTCGTGAATTTATGTGAGTTAATTATAAGCCTATTCTCCCATCACTTACTAATAAATTTATCTGCAATAAATAAGGTTGTACGATTTGAAAAGTTACTTAGCTTCTAGCCCAAGATTGTTTAAAAGTTGCTCGGTATGGATTAGAGTTCATAGCCAAGGCATAACTAATTGAAGCGGGATGCGAAGATTGGCGAGTCCAAAAAGGTCCTAACAAGGCATGAGGGCTACATTTTGTTGCTAAAGATCCAAAGTGATGTAAAGAATCATTTATCAAAAATCAATATGAAGGATCGAGACACACGACGAAAAGCAAAAACTCCCCTAAAGATCATGGAGAAGTCTATCCAAAAAGTCCCTAACAAGGTATGAAGATAAATAGATCCAAGTCCAAAAAGGAGGCGGATCGTTGTATATCAAAACCCAAATAAAGATTGGAGAAAAATGAAGAAGTCGTGGTCCAAATATGAAGAATCTCTCAAAACTTCAAGTGAAGAAATTCCTATTATGAAGAGAAGACCATTATTTCATGAACGTCTCTCAAGATTTGAAGTATGAAGTCGCTGCCAAATATCAGTCCGAGAAAGGTCTCAAATCGCGAAGCGAGTTATGCCAAGATATGAACTTTATGAGGTCCCGAGAAGCAGTTTTAAAAGATTTTATCCTTTAGCTAAGTATTGATTAAATCGCCCCACTTTGTTTTCGGCCTAAATAACTATCGAAATAAGTCAACAATGCATCCTCGTGATCATTCAAGACAACAATAAAATATAAGAGATACACCTAGGAATAAGGGAGTCTAAGTAAATAATTGGCCCACATGAGTTCGTGTTAGTTTGCTAACTTATAATAACAATTATCTCGTTTTTAAGTTTGGTTTGGAGAATGTGAAAACTTGAGGATGATGATCATTCATGACATTTTCAAAACCCTAAGGTAAGTTTTTTATTTCTTTACTTGTTTTGTTATTTTCTATCTCTTTAATAAAGGCCAACGTGGATTGATTATGATGAAAAGTGTAATCGTGCTTTGTAACTAATGCATTACATGAGGACATTGCAATGGTCAAGTGCAGGAGATTTGATAGGTGTGTAAACACCCATCCTTTTTACCACTTAACTACAATAACCAAGCCAAAACGTGTATTTTATGTCGTTTATGTCGGAATTATGCGTGGTTTGTGTTTTTGTTGTGATTTAGGACGAAAATGTGAAAAGGGGAGAAAACACGGGCATTCACGGGCTTTTATCGAAGAAAAAGACAAAAGACGAAGTCAAGAAATCAAGAGTGCAAAAAGAACGGAAGTCCAAGACCAATTCTGAAGATTTATCGAAGAAAAAGTCAAAAGACGGAAGTTTACTAAAAGCCGAAGAACTCAAGTCTAATTTATTGAAGAAATTACAAGACGAGAGTAGATATCCCGAGACAAAGTCGTTAAAATCAAATAATTAAGAAGATTGAGGACTTAATGACAATTAAAGAAAGAAGAAAGAGGGGAGGAAGCTTCCTCTAAGCACCTCCATAATCCTCCTATAAATAGGCCTTAGTTCATTTCATTTCATGTTGTTGGCTAAGTGTGACAATTAGCTCTTCCACTTTAATTTTTGCACATTTAAATACATGTCATTTACTTAATTGTCAAATTTAATTACCTTGCACCTTTTAATTCAAGTAAGTTTCTTTTATTGTTCTTGAATCTTTACTTTTACTTGTTAATCTCCTATCTTCCTTTCTTTTGATTGATTTAATCTTATGTTTATGTTTATGTTCTTGAAGTTTTATTGATTTAATCAAGTAGGTTTTGATTATTGAGGTTATTATTGTTAGTTTTATTGATTTGGTTTGTTTGATTATCATTAGTTGATCATTTGTGGTTAGTCTTGCTTAATCTTTTGGTTTGATTTGATTGATCTAGATTAGATTCGTGTTATTTTTGTTTCTCCCTGTTCTTCGCTATTTCTGTTGCCCAGATTATTCCGAGTGAAGGGTTTGAGCTGTTTATTCCGGATCAAGGTGATGTTGTGATTATTCCGAACCAAGCAATTATTCTGAATAAGTGACATATTCCAGATCAAGCTGTTATTCCAAATCAGAGCAACATTCCGAATCAAGGAGTTTCTAGCTAATATTCCGAATCAAGTTTCTTCATTCGGAATATCATATATTCCGAACCAAACATATATTCCGAATCAAGCTGGTGTTCCGAATCAAGTGTCTTCATTCGGAATATCATCACATTCCGAACCAAGGGTTTTCATTCGGAATATCATATATTCCGAACCAAGAAGATATTCCGGATCAAGGATAGTTCATTCGGAACCTTCTGAATCAAAAGTGGCTCATCCGGAATATTCAACATTCCGGATCAAGGGGTATTCATTCGGAATATTCCGAATGAAGGCTTTATTGTGATTATTCCGAGTGAAGCTTTTATTCCGAATGAGATTTTGGGCTTTGTTATTCCGGATAATTTTTTTTGTCTTAATTATTCCGAACGAAGAAGAATTATTCCGGGTGAAGGTGACATTCCGAACGAGTAATTATTCCGAGTGAGGTATTTTTAGTTTATTTTAAGTTTTAGTTTATTTTAATTTTTAAGCTTTACTTTTCCCTCCTTTTTCCTTAGTTGCACTTTAAGATTACTTGCCTTAGATTTATTTTAAGTCTTGCCTTAGTTTAAGTTTTAGTTGCGTTTTAAGTTTGCCTTTAGGATAGTTTTAAGTTTGCGTTATTTATTTTAATTGCTTTTAACTTTTCGTCACGCTTTAATTTCTTGTCATTTATTTTCAATTAGATTTTAAATTACTTGCTTTTACTTTTAAAGTCTTGCACAGTTTCCCTTACTACAACGACAAAATATTTTTCTTAACCAAAAACAATTGAGTCACACTTAAACTAGTAATCAATTCGATTAGACCGATTTCAACGAACTTCAATTTTTTATAATAGGCAAAAGCTTTCTATCAGTCTTCAAAGCTCTTCTCTCGTTCTTCAGTCCAGACGAATTTCTCCCCTTTCCGCATCAGTTTGGTCAATCGTAGTGCTAAGCGGGAAAAGTTCTCCACGAACCTACGGTAATAGCCAGCTAAGCCTAAGAAACTGCGGACTTCCGTCGCTGAGGTCGGCCTTGGCCACTTAGTAATGGCCTCAACCTTTGCTGGATCCATAGTGATTCCTTCTGCTGATACAATGTGACCTAAGAATGCGACCTTGTCTAACCAGAACTCACACTTGCAGAATTTAGCATATAGCTGCTTCTGGCGAAGAATCTGTAGTACTGTACGAAGAAGGTCTTCGTGTTCCTCCTTGGACTTTGAGAAAATCAGTATGTCATCGATGAAGACAATGACGAACTTGTCCAGAAATTCATGGAAGATTCTGTTCATCAAATCCATGAACACTGCTGGAGCATTTGTTAGGCCAAATGGCATAACTACAAACTCGTAGTGGCCATAGCGGGTATGAAAAGCAGTCTTAGTGATATCCTGCTCCTTGACCCGTAGCTGATGATAGCATGACCTAAGATCAGTCTTGGAGAAGTGTTTGTCCCCTTGGAGTTGGTCAAACAGATCGTCAATACGTGGCAGTGGATATCTATTCCGGATAGTAATCTTGTTGAGCTCGCGATAGTCTATGCAAAGACGCATACTGCCTTCCTTCTTCTTAACTAACAAGACCGGTGCGCCCCATGGAGATGCGCTCGGTCGAATGAAACCTCGTTCAAGAAGTTCTTGCAGTTGATCCTTCAGCTCTTCAGCTCTATGGGAGCCATGCGATAAGGAGCCTTGGAGATCGGTTCTGCTCTTGGAATAAGCTCGATACTGAATTCCACTTCTCGTGCAGGTGGTATGCCCGGAAGTTCTGCTGGAAAAACATCTTGGAATTCCGACACTATAGGTTGATCCTGAATTGATGGGGATTCAGCATCCATGTCGTGAACCGTAGCTAGATAACCCTCGCAGCCATGTGACAGTAGTTCACGCGCTTGCAGGGTAGATATGACTTGTACATACCGTCCGGGTATGAACCCGTTATGAATGTACTCTGGTGCATTAACATCATCGAAGATAACTCGATATGAATTGCAATCTATGGTAGCATGATGCTTGGATAGCCAATCCATGCCCAAAATCATGTCGAAGTCATTCATGTCCAGCGGAAGTGCGTCAACAGGTCGGACCTTATCGTCAAATTCTAGGGGAAGACTCTTGTATACATGAGTGATTAATACATAGTCCCTCAAAGCCGTGGAAATAGTAAGCCTATTTTCTAGTGGCATGGGGAGCATCCTAATGTTCTTAGCATAAGCAGTAGAAATAACCGAGTGAGTAGCACCCGTATCGAAAAGAACACATGCAGCTTGACCATATATATACAAGATTCCAGTGATGGTACCTGTAGACTTGTTGGCCTGGTCTCGAGATGTCGTGTAGACACGCCCGGTAGTAGAGGCGGCTTAGAATCAGCATGTCTCGATGTACCCTCCATCTCGCCCTTACGACAATCCTTCATGATATGGCCAGGAAGACCACACTTGAAGCATGCGTTAGTGTTACGGCGACATGGCCCTGGGTGCCTACGGTGGCAAGTAGAGCAAAGAGGATGAGTAAATCCTCCAGCAGGTGCTCTGGCTGGCTGGGAACCTGATAAAACATTTTACATAAGACATGATAATTGGGTACAAAGGACAATGCAGATAATCGTAAGATTGAATACCAGTGATAGCTGGACGGCTAGGCTGTGAACCTCTCTGGTTCTGGTCCCTACCTTTTCCATGGTTCTTGGTAGAAGTTTTGCTAAAGTGTCAGAATATGAGTTATAACATGAAATCATAATGAAATGCGTAAGTATTAGGACCTGCTGCTGTTGGAGTGTCCAGCGTTGTTACGGTAATTATCATTACCGCCACGCCTATCCGTAGCAGAACGGTCGTTAGTCTGACCGTTTCCCTTGGGCTGATGAGGCTGCTGCTGAGTAGCCGGCTAAGACCGGTCCCCAGTTTTCTGCCTGGAAGATACATTTAAAGAGATGAATAATTGACATACATGGAAAGTATACGGGTTGATCACCGCTTGAATACGAATGTTTACCTCTTGTCGGGTCTCTCAGCTTCCCCAAACTCATCTCTCTCCTGCAGTATCTCCAGCTTATGTGCTGCATCAGCCACTTGTGCTACAGCGTTGAACGTAGCACACACCAGATTGTTCGCGACCGATGTGCGAAGAGCCCACCTAAAGTGGTGTGCCTGCTCTTTAGGAGTACCTGCTGCCGCACCAAGGAAACCAGCCAAGCGAAGAAAGCGCTGCATAAACTCGTTGCTATTCTCACAGCTCTCTGTCGGATCCCATGGTACTCTCTCTTGAGCTTGTCCTGCTCAGCCTTGGGAAAGAACTGTTCCATCACCCTGTCCTTGAACTGAGCCCAAGTCAAACCAGTAACCCACTCGTCACCACCTTCAGACTACATCAATGCTAACCACCAATTAAGTACATCGCCTTCGAACCGATAGCATGCCAACCTCGCCTTGTATACGGGGTCACAACCCATAGAATTGAAAAGCTTCTTGATGTGAGCCAACCAGCTTTCAGCATCACTGGGGCTATCTTCTTCTCAAAAGCTCGAGGGCGGAGCTTGTTGAATCTCTCCAGCCATACTGCTAATGTCACTGGAGGAGGAGGAGGAGGAGGTGCCTGATTATGCTGCTGATTGTTGGCAGCTTGAATTTCAGCCCTGATGTCGTTCCTTAGTTGAGGAAGCAACGCTCGCATAGCAGCTTGAATTGCAGCATTGAGCTGTTCCTGTTCGCGTGTGAGAACCATCTGACAGTATAACGTAAAACATATGATTAAACAGATCAAAACATAAAATATATATACATGAAAAAAATTTATACCAAAATTTCAAGAGAAAAGTTTTATGCAAGAAAATCTTTGTGTATGAATGCATGATGCAGTTTTATGAAAACTTTTGTATGCTCGAGAGTGAACGCCTATGGTCAGTTCACCCAAAACAAAAGACATGGCGAGGGGAAGCCTATGGGTCGGTCCCAATTTTAAAAGTTTCGATAAAACACATGCGACTAAATAGGGCCAGTCCTGTACCAACCATTACTTAGTCATAAATCTGCGACAATGACATATATATGTATGCTTAAAAATGATGAATGCATGAAAACAACTGTCAGTTCTAGGAAGACCGTAGTGACTACCCACTAATCACATGTCATATTTGAGAGCCTACAGGTCGAAGCCTTGGCTCTGATACCATAATTGTAACACCCCATTTTGATAATATAAATATCACATGCAATTATGGCGTGTCATCAAAGCATACAAGGAAAAATGACTAAACATTACATGACCATAGAAGGAAAATACCGGAATCAAACATCGGTAGTCCAAAAGTAAAGCTCATCACACACAAACATAGTATAGTAAAGGAAAGTACTAAACAATGTCCATAGCAAATGTATCAAAAGAAAGGAAATGCATAAAGTAAAGAAAGGCTAGAAAGCTTCCAGTCCATATGCACGTACGCTTAAAGTCTACGAGCATCCCTGAGTACCTGTCGTTTTGGGAACATAGAAAAGGAAAACGGCTGAGCAATACGCTCAGTGCACGGATGTAAAATAAAGCATGAATAGGATAAGCATATAACATATAACAGCGGAAGAAACTAAGTCCCGACCTGGTTAAGTCTTGATAAAACTGGTTTTATAGTTTGAAAAGCCTTATGTTTATCTTGTAAAAACTGTTTATCATGTTTTACCATTAGCCAAAATAGGTCATGAAAATCCACCGTGCATGAATACTTGGAGGGTTGACCTCATCATGCAAATTAGAGGGGTTGCCTCTAATTTAATATACTGGTTTTTGGGTAGGAGGTATCAGCTCCTTGTGAAGGATGCAAGGCACACACCACATTCACCATGAAATCCTGACTGAAAACATGTAACTAGGATGCACCCATACGCCCCACATGACAAATATAATAATATGGCCAAAAGCTGAAGGGACGCCTGAAGGGACGCCACGAGCAATCACTCCGCCGTGGTGAAGTCATAACATCAGTGCCTCTAATGTTATGGTTATGGTACCTCCATAACTAGGTGAAACTGGTCATGCATGTATATGGCTATAGGTATTCTAATTTAAACATAAGCAATTCAAACACATTCTTATACTACGGGAAAATATTTGGCTGCATACGGGGAATCCTAATAAGGAAAGAATGTCCATACTGAAAGGACGGGAATCCGTACCTTATGTCCAGTGAACGAAGAAGATGAACTGAGAGGAATCCTACTTCCGTATCACTAATGCTACATAAATACATACATGAATGAGTATCTTCTTACTAATGCGTAACTGATTTTATGTCATGTATTAGCTTATTTTATATGTTCATATCATGTTTTACTGTTTTAAGCCTTAAACTGTGTTTATCCTTTATTCTGTTTACTCTGATTAAGTATTTCTGGTATTTCATGTATTATTATACTTACTGTGTAATAATAAGTAACTTTACAAAAATAGCAGGTTTCCTAAAATAGAAAGTTTCCAAAAATAGAAAGTTTCCAAAAATAGAAAGTTACCAAAAATAGAAAGTTTCCAAAAATAGAATTACTGCTTAAAATAGATAAGTTTCTAAAAATAGAAAGTTTCCATAAATAGATTAGCTGCCTTATTTAAATAAGTTTCCATAAATAGATTAGCTGCCTGAAATAAATAAGTTTCTAAAAATAGAACGTTTCCATAAATAGATTAGCTGCCTTATTTAAATAAGTTTCTAAAAATAGAAGTTTCCATAATTAGAAATAAGCTGGTTAAATAAGCTAAGTATATAAGCCTAAGTGTTTTCATGATTATTTTCTAAGTCATATGATATAATGTATAGTTTATTAATTATTTCATGTAATTAAAATAAACTATAGGTTAAAATATTTAATTAAAGTATATCATGTTTTTAATTAAATAAAGTTAAATACTTAGGTTAAAACATGTATTATTATTTATTAATAATATAACCTAAGTCATGTTAATTAATTAATTATAACCATGGTTTTCAAATAATTAATTAATTATAAGTCTTAAAAATATAAAATACTTAGGTGAATAATTTCATGATTTTAATAATTAATATAACCTAAGTCATGTTATTAAATTAATCATGTCATGTTCATTAATTTAATTTTATCATAAGATTATGAAAGAAAAATAATCTTAACATACACCGTGAACCGGATCTTGACTAAGAACCATGAACCGGACATGAAATCGACACCATACCCCGAACCACTTCGGGGTTACCCTTGTCTTGTTGCTGCCGTGGGACCCACACCAACCAACCGGGACCATATGGTCTCGGTGGTGGTCAAATAGCCAAACCGAGACCCCCTGGGTTCGGTTTAGGCATCGGCCAAGAACAAACACCCCTAAAACACCCTTTTTGATTTATTCCAAAACCAATTTCATGTTAGATCTATGTTTTAATTAGGGGCCTGTTTGGTTTATAAATGGTTTATGATTAGGATTTAAAGTTATGTTAAAAAATTTGGATTTTGATTTGATATAGGTTTTGAATTAAATGCGAAGAGAGAAAAATAATAAATTATAAATAAATAAAATATGTAAATTTAAAATTTTTATAATCATAAAAAAGATAAAAATAATATATGATTGGTTGATATTGAAAGAGGGACCCATATACCAAAGAAATATAACAAAAGTAATCAAATATGGTAGGATTTTGAGATAGCTAAAATGTGGTACTTAATCCCACTTGTAGGGCCCACACAAACTAACCAAACAGCATACTTCTACCATTATCCGCAAATCCCACTCCCAACCCTTGAAACCAAACAGACCCTAGGTTTAAAAAAAACACATCATGTTCATAATTATTTAAAAGATTAAATCAAAAGAAAAGGGTTAAAAGAATTACCGAATGCGTGGATCTAAACAACGATGAACAAACACGAACACTAGCAACAAATTCAAGATCAAAGATCAAATAAACACCCCTTGGTGTGTTTATGGGTGGCGGCCAAAAAAGAAAAAGGAGGAGGAGGAAGAACTTTTTTAGGTTTTTGTAAAATCTTCTGTAAAAGTGAAAATGAGTAGTGGTTATTCCTTTTACCCTCTTTAGTGAAAATTGAGATAGGCTTGGCCCATCTTTCCCTTGTAGCCGCGGGTAGGGGCCCCACATGGGGTACCCGTACCGTTTTCCGTGTCTCGTTGATTAATTACTCGTTCGTGATTATTTGTGTTCGCGTTTAATGTGTTCTCGTTAAATAATTACCGTGACCTAATATATTTATTTACGCTCGTAATAAATATATATACGTAGTTAATAATAGTTCGTGATTTAATTACGTTCATGATTTCATGATCGCATGTTCGTGATTAATTATTGTCAAATAATTATTGCGTGCTCGTCACGTACGTAATACGTAAAATCCTAACACGTAATCGTAATCATGCTATAATAGGAAATTTTTAATCTAGTACGTACGATATTAAGGGTACTATTCATGGTAAAAGCATGCGGGTTTTACATTATTGAGCGACATTTCTAGGTACGTCCATATTATCGATACTGAAAGACATGTCGAGAAGAATATTTTTGGTATTTTGAAAAATTTTCATTTTTTTTGTTTTTCTATTGATATATACATTTTATTTTGTTTTTGCATTTTTCAAGTTTTTCGAAAATAATCCAAAATAGATTTTTGTACAATAGAAGAAGGTGATATAGAATGTACAGAATTGGAACCCTTTGAAGAAGGAGAAGTGGGTTCAGAATCCACTATTGTACCTACAATGACAGAAGAAGAGTTTGCAGAAATACTAGTGTTAGGAGTAACAAATTCATTGTCTATAATTAGAACACCCGCATTAGTGCTGGAGCAGGTTTCAACACTCTTCTCTGTGGGAATCCACTTAAGACCAACTTCTTTGAAGATCCTACCCGTTGGTTTCCACTGAAGACTAGATTTAGGAGTAGTTTTCTCTTGCACAGCAGAAGACTTCTTTGGAGAGAAACTATGTCCCTTTTCAATCCACGTTTCAGATTTGTTGTTAGTGCTTTTCTTTGCAACGGGTTTGTATCTCCTTGTTGTTTTATGGGATTCTGTATTCGATCTTCGTTCAAAGGAACGAGATTTGACCTCATAAATGTATTGCAGAATACAATGGTCATGATTTCCATTGTGAATGCCCTTTTTTGCAAGTAGGACATACAGGGAATTTGGAATTCACGAAAGTACTTGTATTCCTTGGTTTTCCAAATCGTTCAGCTGTATTGTTCGAAACACAACTATTCATGGATGGTTGCCATTTCCTAGGTTGTTGGAAAAGGATCCTAGGTTTTGGTTGACTACCATTAGGAGTATGTTGAACTCTAGCGGGATTTGGTGAACTAGATTTTAAATACATGGGTTTGTCTTTCTGAATCTTCCCTTTTTGCTTAGAATCCTCTAGGTTGTTTGTATGAACTAAGTCATTTGAACCTACAGATTCCTTTGTGGACGCGAATGTCACACGTTTTGGAGGAGTCCTAGAAGTGCTAGGTGCATTCACATGGTTGGGTTTAGCAAAAGTGTGCTTTCTAAATTAAGGAACATAGGGTGATATGGATAGTTTTGGAACACTTGGTTGCACATCAGTCTTAGGGGTAACCTAGATTTTACATGAGATGAATTGGAGAAAGGAGTTGGTTTTCCTAAGATAGATGGCTTTGGATCCTTGTAGGCATTGGGTTGTCAAAAAATAGGTTTCACAACTTTAGGTTCCACAATTTTTCCACCCTTCTTAACAACGAGTTTCTTCAACTCTTCTATCGCTATGTCCTTTTCTTGCAACTGAGCTTTCAAGTCTGTAATTTCCATACTCTTTTCGTTCATTTCTCGACACAAGGCGGAAAGTTTTACTTGCAAGTTATTATCATTTGGACCTTTTCCGACTTTGTCTTGCAAAGCAAGTTCCAGAGTATGACAGTGTTTTGGAAGGAATTCACATCGGTGTTGAATTAACTCAAAAGCCTTTTTATCACCATTATCTGTGTGTTTCGAAAGCTCATTTTCAAGACGTTCGCACTCTTTGACTTGATCAAGATATTTGCATGCCACGTCAGAATATTCGTCTATATCTACACAAGATGTAAGAGCAACACACAAAATATCTTTGGAGAGACATTCTTGTAAGAGTAGATCATATGCTGTGGAAAACTCGTCTCTTTCAGGCTGATGATCGTCAATTTCTTTTTCAAGAGATTCCACATATTTCAAATCGTCAAACATTTCTTGTTCGATTATCTTTTCAAATTCCAAAGCATGTTTCTATGTTCTTTCTGCAAGCGGAATCAAAATAGTTTTCACAATCACAGTTATATCGTGAGGAATTTGTTTATCACCTTTCAAAAGTTCACGTTTTTTCCAATCATCGTCAACAACCTTTTTGAAATTTTCAATGTTACTCTTAAGAATACTAAGTGCTTGCTTACTCTTTCTTATAGAAGCTTGATGCGACAAGTACCCAATATATTTGGAAACATTAGTTTTCTTAGTAGCAAAAACTTGTCTCCATCTAATTCTTATTTGTTCACATTCGAAAAATATTTGCTCACGAGACTTCTGTGTTTGCGGTTTGAAAAGACCATAAAGACTGTTTTCATAAGCATAATTATATGGTTTAACAAATTCTTTATTAACTTTTGGTCTACTCTCTACTTCCAAATCGTTTATCTCTTCACTATCGGCCCTAACAACAAAGCAATCAAGATCGCTCCATTGAGACTCATCAAGATATAAGTGTTGATTCTCAGATTGAGCTTGCTCAAGGTACTTAGGATTTGCAAAACTAGGTATATCCTTGAAAAACGAACGAGGTGCCAACATTCTCATGGTTTGAATTGATTGATTAGCTTTGTAAACAATTTTCTTGTAAAAATCAATTTGAGTTTCAAGTTCCACCATTTTGTTGATGTCATTCCCTTGTTTAGTTTTGAAATCCTTTTCCATCTTTTCAACCACAACTTTCTTTTCATTACCAAGTTTAGTTTTATCCTCTTGAAGAAAACCATTTACTTGAGTTAGCTCATTGACTTTAGTGGTAGCAAGATACATTTTGTGACGTTCAGTACTCAAAGAGGTGTTATAATTACGTTTCTCTTGTTCTAGAAGCTTAAGAGTTTCGTTATATTTCTGTTGATAATCGTCCTTTTTGACGTTAATTAAACACCCTTTGTACCCCTCAATCTCATTGGTCTTTTGAAGAAGCTGAGCTCTGTAGCTATCAATGGTCTCACTAGATTTAATTAGAGCAGCTTTGCATTCTTCAAAATTTTGAGTGAGCGTAGTGTTTGCCTTCTTTAATTGCTTTTGACTCTGTCTAGTTTCTTTGACATCTTTTTGTAAAGTAGCAATTAAATTAGCAAGTGCAATACGCTCCTCATCATCATACTCATTTGCATGTTGATCATCGTCAGACTCATTATTGTACGTGTCTGAGGGATCAGGTATGGTATTGCTATCAACCTTTTTCGTCATACATGTGTCAATAAGGGTTTGAGTTTGATCACAATGCTCATGCGTATTATCATGAGCAAACACATTATATTCATCATTTTGTACCTCCTCCATTGGGTCAAAGTCGAAGATAGGGCCATTATCATAGGATGGTGTATTGCTGATGACATTCTCAGAACAGATGCCTTGTGTGCCAGTGCTGCTGCTTTCTTTCCCATGTATTCGTCCTGCGTACCATGCTTTGTGTTCTGTGATGTGCAGCTTTCATTCACATGACCCGATATTGTACCACAATTTGCCTTGAACCTTTTATCTATCTCTTGTTCGTGAATTATTATTCTGTGGACATAGGTTTCAATGGATTTGATGTTACTTGGGATCAGGTCTTTGAACGTTTGAGCAGTTTTATGATGTCTCATGAAGCATCCCTGTGTACTCGAATACATGAGAAATTCCGAATCAAAAGTCTTTTCAAATGTCGTCTTGAGTTCAGTGAAGGTGATCTTGCATTCACTCCCAAAAAGTCTTTCTTTGGTGAGTTGTGTAGTAAGTTTCTCCATGGCTTGTGTGAAAGCTCTTATGAACGTGCCAGTGGATTCACCTAAGTCTTGCAGGACTTTTGAAAGGCTCCCAAACGATGATTGAAGTATTCTGAAACTTTCCATGCATTTATCTCTCAAGCGTGTCCGTTGTTGTAATTGTTCCATCTCAAGAGTTGTCATAACTGAACACTCTTTTCTCTTTTCCATGATGATGGTGTCTTGGTTGATGAAGTGACTTCGGATCTTAAGTAGATATGGTGTGATTGAGTTGTGGTTAAAATTCCGAAATTTCCGATTTTTTTCTCAGTCCGACAATAAATTTCTCAGTCCGATAAAACGGCAAACCGAAATATTTTGAATTACCAAATTTTGAATACAAGTTAGAAATAGCGAATAACTAGTAGGGAAAAAACTATGAAAAGTGAAATTTTTAATGAAAAATAAAACCTAAAAAATTTGAAAGTTGGCCTAAAAATTTAAATTTTGGTCTGAAAATTTGAATTTTTCGTCGAAAATTTTTTCGCATCGCCAAAATTTGAAATCGAAGCTTAAATGGCCTAAAAATGGTCTAGGAAAAAATAAATTTTACTATGGTTTTCCCGCCAAAAAACTCTTTTTTCTATTTTTTTTTAAACTATGTTATAGGACAAGTCTAGATGGTGGCTAAGTCTAAAAACACTTCAAACAAAAAATGCTCAGTTTCGGAATAATAACCAGTTTCGGAATAATGAACATTTTCGGAATAATGGTGATTTTCAGATAAAAGAAGCTTTTCGGAAAAATGAGGAGATTTCGGATAAATGAGAAATTTTCGGATAAATGGAGTTTTTCGGAATAATGTGTCTTTTCGGAATAATGTGTCTTTTCGGATAAATGCACTATTTTCGGAAAAAGTGAATATTTTCGGATAAATGGTGTTTTTCGGATAAATGAATGTTTTTCGGAATAAGGAAGATTTTCGGATAAAGGCACTTTTTCGGAATAATGAAGATTTTCGGGAAAATGAGGTTTTCGGATAAATCACTGTTTCAGAAAAATTCCATGTTTTCGGATAAAATGAATTTTTGGAAAAAAGTGTTGTTTTCGGATAAACTAAAGAATTCGGATAAAGTGTTTTTCGGATAAAATTGTTTTTTCCGATAAATCACTGTTTTTCGGATAAAGCACTATTTTGGATAAATTATGTTTTCGGATAATGCAGTTCTTCGGAATAAACACTTACCTTGACTTTTTCGGATAAAGCTTGATCTTCGGAATCTTTAAACCCTTTTCCGAAAATGTTTTTGTTGGCCACCTAACGTACTGTTCTTCGTACTGAGCCCCAAAAACAATCCAAACACCTCAAAAACTTGCGATTTTAACCACAAAAAGTTAAACAAATCCTTACCACATCTATGTAAGTGATTTATATCAAGATTTAGAGCCCGAAAAACACAAAAAAAAAATCAATCCGAGTTGATTTCGATTAAATCAATCGAACCAAATCAAAACCAAACAACCAATCACTAATCTACCACGTGGAGATTGATACCAATTGTTACTTTAGTGTGTAACTTGGAGGAAATTAATCAAGGATTCCTCAATCCTTGATTATGGCTAAATAAAGGGTTGTATTAGTTACAAGGTGAACTACAATTGCTTCAAACTTGTGGTTGTTGTAGTGGAGGAGTGCTAGGACAGTTAGATTGCTTGTGTAACTTGTGAGAATCAAAACTTTGCACTTGGAACATTACATTGATCATAAATCATTTGGTATAATTCCCATTTAATTCTTGTTATGAATTACGAATTTTGTTATATTAAAATGTGTATTATCGTTGTGATTATGGAGTAGTACATGTGTATTTGGTTGAGGCATATGTGAACAATGAATAAGATTTAATTAGCTTCGCAGGGGTGAAATGCGGCACACAATTAGCTTTGTGCGGCACACTTTTTCCCTGGTTCGTGATTGTAAGCATGGTTGTGATGTTCTTGTTGCTCGATACTATTATATTTGATACTTGTTATGTATTTGGTTCCTTCTTGATTATAAGACGTTTGAAAGTGCTTATATGGTTGAATGGATTTCATGTCATCTAATAAATGAATCTTGATATTTGCCTTGTAGAAATTGGCGAATAAAATGCATACCAACTCTTATATGATTTTGTTTAATGCTTTGCCATAAGTTCGAAAGAGTGTGGCTCAGCGAGCACTTGAACTATTTAAACCAACCTAAATCGATCTTAATGCGTTTGATATAACATGATCTATAGGTCGAAAGGATTTCTTGTTATATTAAATAGTTGTTGCTAGTGAGACTAGTCATCCACTTGTATTCATGCATGGTTTATGTGCTTATAATTCATCTTTGCTATTTATATTTACTATGTTCTAGCCTTAACCAAACGCACCTTTTAAATCATTTGATAAGTATATCTTTACTTCTGACGCTCTAAGGATAATTGTTTTTTTCATGTTAACAACAATCCCATAGAACAATATGGTCTTACCATTACTATATTGCAAAACGAAAGGGTATACTTTTCCCGTGAGTTTGTAATATAAATCGGTTGAAACTTAGTTATAAATTTAAAGCTATCTTGCTATGTGTCAGTATCATTTCTTGATCAAACCCCACTAAGGCTGGTAAAATGCCTTTTCACTCATCTCCTTAGAAGGAGGCTTCTTAGTGAGTTGACTTGCCCCTAGAATCTTCTTTTTTTAGGCCGGGATTTGACTATTAATACACCGAGATGCCAAGGTGGAGCTATTTGTCCATTATTCATTGATTCTTTTTTCTTCCTTAAGTTGTACTGGACTTATAACTTTACAGGATAAAAATGTGAATATTCCAAACTTAGAAACTTTAAGGATCATTTTTTCATTAGTGAAACTATATGGATAAAAATCATATAATGAAACCTATTTTCTAAAAGTTATATATACTAAAAGGACCATTTTTTCCAATTTTGAAACTAAAGGATGTAAAAATAATGAAATTATACTAACTTTTGAAGAAAATTTTAAAATATATAATGTATCATGTTTGTATGGAACTTTGTACAAAGATGATCCATCTCGATATTACGTTCTGACTGAGTGGTTGGATTTACGATTTAAAGTGCCTTCGCTCCTCAAACGTTTATAGAATGGCTTCTAAGTATGATGGCCCGAAGGCGAACAATTATGCTATAACTTCAAAATTTATGAATCAAAGAATATACAAGTATCATTGAACAAGTATTGAACTCAAGATCAAATACTTGATACTATACAAAATGTGTTAAATCTAAGTTGGTGAGATTAAGTTGTCAAATTGTGATAATCTGACGAGATTCAGAATCTTTGGATATAAGGTGAGTTTATAGCCTCACTAGCCCTGATTATTAAATGATTTAAAACACGTGAGGGGATATATGCTAAATTGGAATAAAAGTATTTTTGTATGCTGTCTGATATGATTATTGACACTACCTTTACTTGTTGCCATTAAGACTCTTTTAATCGTGGACCGCTAATCATTTCTAGAAAATGAGCGCTAATGTTGTGAATAGTAATATTTGAGGACTGACATCCTCTATCTAGGCAAGTTGCACTTGCTAGAATGCTAAAGGTTTCAACCTAAGCTACACGGATACACTTTATTTTGCTAAACCCAGAATAGTCCGGCAAACTACCTACATAAGGGCAATTTGTTGGTTATCTGATAATGTCTAGTCGCAGGGTCATGAGCTAGTGCAATAAGAATCGATTAATTTAAAATGATGGGCGAATAACAATGTAGCTCAGGAAAAAGGATCTTGTATTCAAAATGATTTATAAACCTATGAACCCACTCAACAATTGTGTTGATTTTAAGCATATATCTTAGGTGTTGATAATTGATAGCATGTAGTAGCATAAGGATGATGTGGAGAGATATAGACTTGAAATTTTTATCGTTCAAACTTATTTTCTAGATCTTGGGAACATGTGATGTATATTTTATGTAGTATGTACAGTTGTTTGGTTTAAAATCTCTCATTTTGAATGATAACTGGTGATAAATAAATAAAGTTGATTTAAACACTCTTTTGAGTTGTTTCTATTATTGTGACTTTTATCCCATGAAGTAATACCTCAAAAAGATGTTCCACTGCGTTAACGTAAAAATTGGAGTGTTACACTTTTGGGCGTCCGATGGCACCTTACTCCGACCTGAGCTATGCAACAACGAGATTGTCCTTGATCCTTGTCGGATGTGCTTGATGGTCCCCCATAAGAAATAAATAAGAGATGAATAATAATTTTTAAATTTAAAATTAATATAATTTTAATTTAATTAGTTTTTGAATGTATTAAAGTATTTAAATTTTGATAAATATATTGAGGTAATTAAAGCACTGGGAGTGGTTTGGCCCAAATTAAGTGTCAAAGGAGCCACGTAAGTTTGGCACGAGAATCCGTTGGCACCACATTCATGGTGGTGTGGTGAGCCAAAAAAATTAGTACAAAATGGTAAAAAAGTTGTATTATGGGCCCACAAATACCCTCACTTTATTAAAATAAAATTAAAAATCAATAAAAATAAAAAAAACCTTTGGCTCGAGCTAGTGATTTTGGCGCAAGAAAGTTTGGTCGCCATGTTCAATGTGGTAAGCCAACAAAAGTTTGGTGCCACATCCTTAGCAGCCGAGTTAGGCGCTTCTGTTCCTCATGCTCTTAGAAAGGACTGGGAGAGCGATTAACGTAATTATAAAAATAAAATGAATATTTATGTAAGAGAACAGTTGATTTGCATTCTTGTTTTTACTCACAAGCTAAGGAACAAATATTCATCATCTATTTTGATTTGATCTAATTGTGGAAATTAACCTAAAATTTTTAAAAAATAACGGAGGGACATTTTTGCCAAAATGTCAAAAAGTTTAAAAAATCGCGCGAAGTGACTAACGTTGTAAATTTTTAGAACTATCTTTTATCACTATTGATAAAACAATGAAATAGCACTCGTGATAAAGTAATAAATATCGTTGGTGATATTATAGTATAACTATATTTGTTAAATATCATTAGTGATTTTCATTGTGTTACCACGAGTTATATTTCATTGTTTTTATCACTAGTAAAATATCACCATTGATAAATATTTTTTATAAATTTTACAACTTTATCCTCTCCGCCCAATTTTTGCATTTTTTGCAACTTTTGAATATTTTGCCAAAAACGATCCCTATGTGTTTTTCTCTTATGAGATTTAATATTATAAAATAAAAAAATTAATATTGATTCCTTAATTGTAAGTAAAAAGAAGGATGCAAAATAAAAATAATATACATATGTAATATCAAATATCAAGAATTACATACATCAAAATCTCTCAATATTAAATATGTGAAAGCGAAAGTTGTGCGGGTGAGAGTGGGGATTTTAATATTATTTTTAAATTTTTAATACGTGTCTGAGATGTGGTTGTGAGCAAGATTTTAGATAGCGTGAAACAAGATATAATCAAATTTTATGTTTTTACGAAACTTTTAACATGTGAACTAAAACGATACTAAATATATAAATTTATATATTTATATTATATTATATTAAGGACAACAAAAGTATCATATAGAATGAATAAAGTTAAGAAAGTAATTTTGAATGTAATTTTTTTTATATATAAAAAATATATTTTTTATCGAAATTGAATTTAATAAACTCTCCACGAATCCTGTTCTATCAGAATTTATCACGCTTTTTTATTTATCGTTTCACGTCAAGCATTAAACTTTAGTTTTAGTCCATTGCGTGGCGTGAATGTCATAGCTCACGTTTTTACGAAGCTTTTATGATGCTTTTACTGGTCTTTTAGAACATTGGTTGCGAGGGAATAAAATATCTAGCTCTTTAGATAAAGGAATAATTATGTATATCTAGCTACTCTATTTTTGTTTCATTCAAAAATAGACGAATTTTATCTTATTTTAAATGAGAATTGATTTGCACACTCAAGAATTTGATTGGGACACTCTAATATGTGCATTAAATAGTTGTACGAGAGTTTACATTGTGCTTAAATTGTTTGTACTTTGAGTGTCCCAATCAAAATTTTGAGTGTGCAAATCACCTCCCATTTTAAATAGCTGTGTTTGATAGCTTTTGAATCTGTCATTAATAGAAGATTGTATTAATCTGTCAGATCACTTGTTGTTAGGTAAAAGATCACTTGTTGTTAGGTAAAGAAATTGTGATGATGAACGAATCCGAAAGTTACTTAATCATTCATGGCTATAAGAATACAAAATGATACAGCGCATCACTTGTTCTTAATTTATCCTTTTGTATTTCTTAATCTATTACCTTTTTTACTTCACTCGGAAAGCAAACTGTACTCCGCATGCATGATGTTAATATATATTCAAACAAAAAATTCAATTTTATAAGCTCAAATACCACGTCTACTGCGAAACTATTATTTTAAAATTGATGAAAAATCATGTTATTGTTATTACAAGGATGAAAAAACCCGCGTTTCGCTGCGGGAGGTCTTGTGACTTACGTGTTTGTTTGTTCATAGTTTTATCGCTTTTCGGGTAGGGAGCACTTGCTGGTAGGATATATCAGATGTTGGGCTTTTGTTTGGAAACATATGTTTGTAGAAGAATTAGCAAAAACCATTCCCAAACTAAACATACTGAATTTAAGATGCAAAAAAGAATGAAGAATTGGTGCTTGTATTAGAGTGCTTGTTAGCACAACCATATCCCCTATAGAACCCAGAAATCCCATATGCCGACAGCCTTGTCACCCGCATATCCCAGTCGCACTCTAATTCGTCACCATCGGTTTGTCTTTCACTACACATGTCACCTTCCGAACAACGCCAGACCTTTGCAATCAAAGGTTTTTTTTATACTATGAGAATTACAATTCTAGCTCAGGACTTCAAATACCATACTTTCTCAAGATGGATAAATAGCAGTATACATTTATGAAGTCGATCCTAGTTTTTGACTTACTTGAGCTGTCAACATCTTTGTTAACCATACTATTCCCTTACGTATAATGATAATTGCGGAATTATGTCTTCCTTCATTTCAATTTTCGCGACATTCGTTCCAAACTCAGATAAGTTCATATGCCATCCAAGAAAGCTACAAAACATGTTTCAGTAGCCGTGCACACCTTATACAAATTTCGGAAACCATATAATAAAGAAAATCGTATAAAAAATGAGGCAAATAGTGAACCCCATGTAAATGGGCATGGGGTTCTCCATTGGCATGAGTAAGATACATTATGAAAAGATAGAGAAAAACTGACCTCATGTAAGTGCATGAAGTATGTTTCTCAGGAGACCAGAAGGCGGTGACGGTTTATGCACTTGTTTCATATACCTTAAACTGATCCCTAGCCTTCCAAACTTCTATCGCTACTTGGCCGAATGATGCACTACACCACGTTCTTTACTGCTCATATAAAAAAAGAAACCTCAAATGGTGTATTGTTTTAGTGCTAAAGTATTTCAACATTCTTCGATATATAAAAGGTTATTAATAATCTACAACTTGATATCCACACATCCATGTAGGAAAGTTCTTATTTGACCCAAATTAAGCAATTAAGTGAAAGATGTTTGGATGGTCGTGATGTAATCTCTCAACCCGGCACAATTTTACTTGTTATCCTCCCTGCTCATTTTGCAGCGTTTGACGTATAAAATATAGATTCGCCTCTAATCGAAAATAGAACCTTTTACCTGGGTACGAAGACCTGTAAATCAGAAGCTCGAATGCAGCTGTTTCCAATTTTTTTTCATCTCAAATTGTCGCTTCTTGCTTGTACTTGGACTCCTGCAAGTAAATTATGTTTGGAGGCCGCACGTTGGCACTGTTGATCAACACAAAAACGACACATATTATAAGATCACATACATCGAGTATTGCAAATCTAATATTATAAGGAAATCAGGTACCCGTTTCATATTTCACTTTCGCTGCCACATTCGTATTTTTCATTTTCTTCTCCTATTTTAAGTTTATCATAAGGTGCTGTGTGGAATGTGAAAGAGGAGACAGATTGCCCTCTCGCTCAGGACACAAAATGATATATAGAAAATGATAGAAAGAAAACTTCGAGACTAAAAAGGACATACAAAGATTTATAAAGTATGTTCTATAGTGTCATCAATTGCCCGCTCAGATCTTTTTGCCACCAAATACTATATCAAACGAATGGCTACAATAAAATGGAACTAAACTAAGAAAAGTGAATATAAAATGTACCGGAAGAGTTGCAGTTTTATTTGAGCTGAATAGTAAGCTGACTTGCACCTTTAGACAGACCAACTACACTGACTGTATTTTTATGATTTCTAATTGAATTCGAATTTTGCTGTTTAAATCATGCCCATAATTTATATTTAATAAGTTTCTTTTATGCAAATGAAGTAATATAGGAGTGTGGCAGGCCATCGAGTTTGTTGCAATGTAACGTAGATACATAAAAGTCAGTGATGTGACAAATACTTACCAAATTTTGTGCGACTCCCAGCTACTCAACAGCAATGAATAAGCCGTCCATCCATGTCGTTGAGATGTGCCGAAAGTAACAGCCTGTTAAATCGGAAAATGAAGAACAAAAATAAGTTGATGATTCTGATTTTATAAACATGGAAATATTTAAAAAAAAATAAAAGTAGTGCACCAAGTTTCTTGGCAGCAACTCGTACAGTTTGAACCATCACCTAACCCACCCTACCAATAGACTGTACCACCTGTAGCCACAACATAAATTACTTGCATACAAAAGCTAATAGACAAAGACATAAGCAAAGAAAAGTACAAACACATTTAGTTGCAAACCTGATATCTGAAAACATATACCTGCTGCAACATAAGGCAACCCCGCTTAGGATTCCATGAAGGTGCTTCCTGTTGGCATACTTTGGGATGAAATAAAACCCGAGTTCAAAACAGTAGAAAAAAAGAGAAGATCATAAAAAATCATATTTGCAAACTGCAAACACACATTATCTTGTGTATGCCTCACTTTGAAGAACCATGTCCAAACAACAAACATAACACTCCTAAAATTTGTTTGACCTAATCATATTTAGGATACTAATTTCAGGAAGCTAAACTGATCTTAATCCCACTAATCCTAATATATAAAAAACGCATCTTGTTTCATCTTAAGCAAGTTATGACACACTAATTTTTGACGATGCATAATACTAATTAGCTTGACTGTATCATTCTATAGATAAACATCTTAAAATTTATATCGCCCATATGAATAAAAACCAACAGGGACATGAATTAAGCATATTCCATTATACATAACAAAAGGCATCCAATATTAAAAATAATTGAAAAATTCAGTTTTCTCAAAAAAAACATTTGTTGTTTGATTAAAAATACCTGAAGCAAACTTCAACCACCGTGATTCCATATGAAGTTAACAACCACATCATACAAACACCTAAAATCGTAATCAAACATCAAAAATCAATAACATTAGAAAAACACAATGATTGAAATATTAGAAAAACATACCTAATTTATGCGGTATGACCCAAACAATTTTCATATACCCCTCAGTAGTCAAAAGCACTTCCAATAAGACAATAGCAATCGTATTGTTGGAACCTGCTAGGCTGTTCCAAAAAAAAACAATTCAATTTTGAATGAAGTAAAAGGTTAAGATATTGATTAAGGTAAAATAACTTACATGCAATACAGATCAATTAAATCTCGATTATCGAATTATATAATTAAAAATGACAAAACCTTGAGATCGGAGAATTAAATGATTCATTAGGATGTATAAACCCCGCCGAAATCGTTGGTACACCACCGGCTCCCATCAATCATCCAACCTTCTTTGTTGGTTTCATTGAATCATTGTGTGTGTTTTTTCGTGTTGCATTAGATAAGAGATCTGGAGGTAGAGAGAGGCGTTTTCTTAATTTGTTTTAGAAAGAAACACGTATACACATACATGTTTATCAACTACTATAATTATCATTATCCCTTAAAATAATCAGTAGGTAGACACGCGGCATTTGTTTCCCGCCAAAACCAAGAGAAATTAATAAAAAATCCCCTACTCCTTCCTAAAACAGTTATAAGTAGTAATATGACATATTTATTAATCTGGTCAATTCTTCAAGTCACCAGATCGACTATCGAATTAATCTGGTCGAGTAATCAGTTCACTAATTCGACCAAGTTACTCCGGTCGAGTCACAGGATTACCAAATCGACCACCAAATCAATTAGTATATCGTTAACTATTTACCGCTAATTAATTTTCGCAATTATGCGCGAATAAATGTCTATTATTCACATAATAACTTGATTTTATTTATATGGAACAATTATTAGTAAGTTAAAAATTATTTAGTAGTAACAAATGCTTGCGAAAGATAAAATGGTAATTTAAATTATTCAGAGTTTTGATTTAAAACAATTTGTGGGAAACGGTGTATACTTTTATTAAAACAATAATAGAATTAACAGAACAAAGAACAGAATTAAATAACAAATAAAATTGAAAGCAGTAAAACTAAAACGAGGCACGTGTTTAACACGCTTCCCTTAAAACAGATTCGCCGTCTGTTTCCCAGGGTACAACGTCCAAAGCTGTTGTACAGCCGGACTAGACAAACTTTCCTGAAAGATCACGGAAGCCTTCTGCGTTTCTGATCGAGAACTGCTGGAAAAATCGTCTGGTAATGGAGTATGAAAAGCTGCGTTTTTTCTGATGATTAAACTGAATGAGACAGATTTATTATATAGTGAAAATTTGCCTTGGTCACCAAGACAAAATATTCTGTTCCATATAAAATATTCTGACAAATCTGTTATTTCTATAACACGATTTGCAAATCAATTATAAACACAAATTTATTCTAAATCTATTCTTAAAATAGATTATAGAATTTTCTGGAAAAAATACGAATTTGCAGCAAAAAAGATACCGAAATCTGCCCGCACCCAAGCCAGTTTTCGGAGCTGCATTCGTGTCCGCAGGTCGCGCGCTCGTGCACAAGTTCAGTAGCTTCGAACCCATTTTTGGCCTAGAAATCCCACTTTCTGCACCCCCCCTGCGCGCGCGTAGTCGTGGGAGTAAAAACCCACAAATGAATATTGTAGGGTAGAAACTAGGATTTCCTTATAAACATGTTTTCACTTCATGTTTCAAGCGATGTGGGACAAATATTTTTCCAAATATTGTGTTTCACGTGACTCACTTTGAGACACGATATCTCATTCATATTAACTCCATATTGGACATACTTTAGCTCGTTGCGAAGCTCTCTTCGAGGAGAACGCAAAGCTACTAAGTACTACTAATATATATAACATATACATATATAAAATTATGTCCAAAGTATTGCAAAAACCATATTTTGCAAAACATTTTCCAACACAATTCTCAAACGTTCATTTTCATTGAGAGTCAAATTCATTCAGTATTTTCAAATCATTTAACAGCTTTGAATTATATTTAATCATATTATTTTAACACAGAGCGCAATTATTCGGCGTGTGCTTATCATAGGGGTGTAATCAAGTCAAGTTTTTATCAAGCAACTCGAGCTCGAGTTCGAGTTTGGCTCGATCAAGCCAAACTTTTATCAAGCTCAAGCCCAAACCCAAAAAATAGCTCGAAACTATATCAAGCTCAAGCTCAAGCTTTTGATAGCTCGGCTCGAGTTCTTATCAAGCTTTTTCAAGCTATATCAAAAATATGTTTTTATGGTGAATTTATATAAGCAACTAATTGTTAATTTGAGTATTAACCTAATTTTAAGGGATAATTTCATAAATAAATAATATATTTTAGAATAACTTTTAACTCTAATTATATATATATATATTAGTTCTTTGTATTTTAAATGATTCTTTATTTTTACAAAATTTAATTATTGCATTTACTCGGTACTTGGTGGAATACAATATGTGTATAAATATTTTTTATACTCTTTTTAATATTAAACGCAACATGTCTAAATTGTGCTCGGATTCACATCATGCGCCTTTGGGACCTTAATCGTATTGGAGTACAAAACACGTTTTGAAACCAAGATTGTACGATGATTTTGTTATTGGTTTTATTAATGTTAAATAAATCAAATTTGTTTTAAGTAATGATTTTTGTTTTTTTGATTTAATACATATGTTTATTGATTAGTTTTATTATAAAAAATTAAATTTATACATATTTAACCTTTTCAAGACAAGTTCAAGCTTTTATCAAACCTTATCAAACCAAGCTCAAGCCTAGATTGGTAAAGCTTGACAAGCTATCAAGCTAAGCTTAAGCCTACAATTTTAATATCAAGCTAACCTCAAGTTCTACTAAGCTTAAGCTCGACTCGACTCGATTACACCCCTAGTTAATCATATCCGAACTTCCATATCATAGAATAGATCACTATATATTCGGTGCACATGTGAACTATATATTCGGTGCACATGTGAACTTGTATATTAATGTAAACATGATTTGGTCATTTGTATCTGATGCCACATGTTAAATTTAATTTCATAATTATGTATATTAATCAATAAATATAAAAACATAATTTACACAAGTTACAAGTTAAAATTAAAGAACGCCATGAATCACGCAATGAAATTATAATTTATCACAGATGAAGGAATAATTATATTAATAATTATGTGTTTTAGAGAGAAGATTTTTTATTTATTATTTATAAAGAGTTTAAGTAAAAATTAACTTGAACTTAAATAAAAATTATTAAATATTATAGAATTTATATTTAAATTATATTATTTTAGTTAAGTCTCTTCTCAAAGTTTCATTACATTAAGAAGCATAGTTTTTAATAGTCCGCAAAAACTGTCTTAAGACCCGTTAAAGTTTGAAGGGCGATGTTTATGCTACGTAATAAGTTTAAGTGCGTGATAACATGAGGTGCATTAATTTTTTAATTCAACTTTAAAAAATTATTATTATTATATGTAAAAAGAGTCTTCTAAATTTAATTATTATGTATAACATTTATTATGAATTAAATATAAATATAATATTTAAATATGATAAAACACATAAATAATTTTATATGTTAGTGCCGCCTTAAACAACGTTTTGAAAGAACTGTAACTTCGTCTTTGTCTTTGTCGCTAAAACGTGTAACTTGAACATGCTGTCACGTCACGTCTTAAGCTATATATAACCATGATTAGAAGTTATATTAAGGTAAATAAATTATCATATTATCAATTTAGCAACATAAATATATGTGCATAATACATAGTACTATAAATATAAAGTATATTATAAATAAAAAAATGTTTACATTTATATCGGTGAAGACTATGATTGTGGACTACATTCATGCGACGGTCCTTGTTCATTTGCACCCTAAAACTATACATTTTCCAAGCAAGTATAGGAGCCAGGGATAAGCGGTTTCCCCACAAATATAAGTTTACAATGCAATATCTAAAATATTTAAGGAATTGTAAGAATCTACATTTTTTTAATGGAAATATGCAATTTGCCATTTTATTTCACAGTTTCGTCGATGGAATATTTTTTATGCAATTTAATGAATGCAGAAATAATACATATGCTGCATACAGTTACATATTAGTAACAAGCAAAGGTAGAGAGATTCATACGCAATCCTCAATTTTTTCGTGAATAGTAGTACTGTAGTAATTAAGAGAATGATTCATATCACAGCATACAAATTACTATACCCAAAACCAAACAAGATCGATTACATAATATTATTGAAAGATAATATCTCAGCACACTAGTACTGCTGCTTATTGCTACATCAACTTCCACAAAACATAACGAGCAACCTTTTTTTTTCATCGATGGATGCTACGTATAGAAACATGAACCTCATAAGTACTCAGATATATGACCGTCACACATAATTACGCCTTACCAAACCGTTTCTTAAAATATGCGAGTAGGTTTTCTCTTGGAGGCAAGACTTCCTCGACAGCTTGAGTATTGACGATATTATCAGCCCATTCATGTATTTTTGGAAACTTTTCTTTCGTCACAAACTTAATTTCTGTAGCTTCTTCGATAACTCCAAGCCAGTAAGCAATGAAGTCAGCAGCAATGTCAACGATGTTAATCTTTTCACCTCCAAAGAACTTTGTACCCTTGACTTTGAGTTCATTTTCTAGCACCTGCAAGTTCTCACAAGCTTCTGCGACAGCTTGCTCATCTCCATGGCTACCAAAAACCTTGAACATCGCAGGAAAGCACTCGACAAAACGTATAATGCAAAGTTAATTTACCCAGTTGACCAACAAAAACAATCCAATCAATATATTGTGCAACAAGCTGACTCTTTATCTTTGCATCCCTTATGCTTTTCAAGGTTAAAAACTTAGAACATACCAAACTATTATCACTACAAAACTCCAGTCCTTCTCTGGGAAAATTTCGAGTGTTTCCCTGGCGACATGTCGCCAGGTAAAACGTATCCCTGGCGACATGTCGCTAGGGAAAATTCGCCAAAGAAAGCTGGTGCGGGAAAGTATCCCTGGCGACATGTTTGGATGGCAACTAAGTGGGCCCCGCAACTGTTGGGTTCAAAAACTAGTGCCACGCTGGATTTGGTGCGGAAAAGTTTCCCTGGCGACATATGTCGCCAGGGAAACTTTGGGTGATTAACAAACTTAAGTAAACATGCTACTTAATCCTCACTTTTCCCTGGCGACATGTCACCGGGGATACTATTCGTTACGTTGACAAGTCAATGCCTCGCATTGACAAGTCAACGTGTTGGACCAATGAAAGTTTTAACTATGGCCCAGTCTAGATTTGTTTAATAAGACTAAGTGTTTACTGATCGCTGAGAGGACCAGCGACAGAGACTAGACCAGTGGAAGGCAAAGCCTCAGCTGGCACACCAGGAACATTCAAGTCAAAGACAACGTCAGAGAAGTCGAAGACAATCTGAAGTCATACTCACCAGCGATTATGGATAACTGGGATGTTGAAGGAATGTACTGGTGTTCAAGGATCTCTGAGTTGACAACACTCAGAGATCACTTAAGAACCCTAGAAGTCTGGGATAAGCAAAGCTTATCCAATCCTTTATAGTTTAGGCGGGAGAATCTACCAAGTGTTTTGAGCGGGACAAAACAAGAGATTCAAGATAAAGCCTAGTACGACCTAGTGGGACAAAAGGTGAACAGTTGGCAGAACTGTTCACCTAAAATTGTTTAAAGGTATGTCTCGATTTGGACATGCATTTAATACGTTGTACTCTTCCATTCAGAAGGTGACACGTATCAACTACTCCCACTAAGGAAGAAACCTCGTACACTACAAAAAGGAGTGAGAAAGAAGAATTAAATCAACCCTTGTGCTTGGATAATTTATCTAAGTTCTTTCTCACCTTGGAACCGCTGAGCCCCAGCTGTCTACCAGCGTCTCATTGGTTCCCTTGTAAACTTGAGTCTCGAATCTAGTTTACTTGTTTCTAGGGTTCATATCTTGTTGTCATTCAACGAGTGTATTCATAGCACTTCGTAATACTTTGTTTATAATACTTAATAAAGCATTTGGCGTTTGAAAAGTATTTCATTGTGTTTCGTGGTTACAAGAGTTATAGTTTATCAACAATTGTCATATTAAGGGACTTTCAATTGGTATCAGAGCGGTTTGATTTATAAAACTTTTCATAAACCGTTCTTGTTTTTAAAATCAAGATCTTAATATGGCTGATACTATACCTCCTCCACCTTTTGGTCAAACCAGTTTAGGTACCACTTCGACCACCATACCGGCCACCACATCTACTACCATGCCTACCCCTGTTGTAAGCACTGGTAATAATGATGATGACCTTCCCCAACTACTTGATGTTCGAGGGGGTCACATGTGTCCAACGTACCAGCATTCGATGAAGAGGATTTCTCAAGTTGGAAAAGTGAATTTCTTATATATTTAGATGGGTTAGAACCCTTCTTGATAGAAATCTTAGAAAATGGTCCCTATGTACCACTTGCCGTTTCCTCTACCCCTGAGAGACCCATTAAGAAACCTGTTAAGCAATGGTCTCCAGCGGATAGACGTCTGGCTACCCAAGACAAGAGACTCAAAAGTATCATAGTCTCTTGCCTACCCAAGAACATTATGAAGTCTATCATTAAATGCAACTCTGCTAAGGAGATGTGGACTGAATTAGTTCTAGGTTATGAAGGTCCAGAGGAAACAAAAGAAACCAAAATCCAAGCCCTTAGACTTAAGTTTAATGCTTTTAAAGCTTTGGAAACAGAAACTGTTGCACAAACTTATACTAGGCTTAAGATTTTGTTGAATGATTTGGGAGACAATGGAGTTGTTCTACCTAAGGCTGAGGTTAATGCTACTTTTGTCAATAGTTTACCTAGAAAATAGCTTAGCCTAAATCAGACCTTAAGAGCTAACAATGCTATAAAGAATGATACGTTAGCCCAATTGTTTGGTAGATATAACTATGAAGAAGGACTAATTGACTCCATTTACAAATCAGAGACTGACAGGTTTACCACCAGTATCACTGGTTCAAAAGCTCTTGTTGCTAACCATTCCTTTCAGGACAACGACTCTGACATTGAAGAGGACACCAGAAGTAGTCAAGAATTTCTTGATGAAATACATGTTGAGTTTCATGACAGAGCTCTTTTAGCTGATCAAAAGAGGTACTACAAGAGATCTGGTAGAGTTAGAGCTGCAAAGGTTGATAAATCCAAGGTGTCATGCTACACTTGTGGAAAGACTGTCACTATCAAAAGGATTGCTGGTCAAACAAAACCTCCTCTCCAAGCTTCCCTTCATCCAGCAACAACAACAGCAAGAAGAAGTTTTCCACCTCACCCTTCAAGCAAACCTCTCTCTCTGACTCAGAAGGGAAGAAGGACTACAAAGTCAAATACAAAGCCTTGAAAGCTGAGCTGCTAAAACTCAATCAGAAAGCCGATGATGCAGCAAAGAAAAAGGATGTTAAGAAGACTGAAAAAGGTCTGATCGCTGCCTAATTCGACTGGGATGATGAACCTCTCACTTCTGAGGATGAAGGTACCACCACCGTCAGAGCCTTTATGGCCGTCTCTGATGAATAACTCGCTGTGGGTAAAAGTGAAGCAAGATCTAGTCAATGGGTGGAAATCACCATGAAAAAGGTACAAAGAATGTTATCTATGGCTGAAGGTCCTGATAGAGACCATGTCAGTGACTATACCTTGGTTGACCTCCACTTTGTGGAAGAGCAAAGAAAAAACCTGTTAAACAAATTTCATAGTCTTAAAACAGAGTTAAATATTTGCCAATCTGAATTAACAAATCTTAAACTGTTGTCCCTAATATATGATGATTCTAGCACACGAATTTATGAAAGAAAGGTAGATATGAGATGAATTTTAGAGAGAGAAAGTAGTGAGAGAAAGTAGAGAGAAATGGTTGAAGAAACTTGTGGAATATTAGATTAGGAAGAAAATGAAATGACCAACACCCTTCCTAACATGCTAGGAAGGGTTTATATAGCCTTTGCTTACATGTATCTTAATGGGCTATATGATCATGGGCCGGGCTTTCCTTTTGGGCTTTGGTTACTTATTAATGAACCTTAGCTTAAAGTTAAGCCCGTAATAACACGACTAATATACTACCTATTACAACGTTCAAAAATACGATACATAATAAACATATGACCGAGCATTCTTGTTTGGCTCAATATTTTGAGGCTAACAATCTCCCCCAATGAGAGGTCATAAACCTTAGTCATTTAGGAAATTTGTAGAGATTACTAATCTCGCCATAAATGAGTCTTGAACGTGTAATAGTAGTCTTGTTCCTTCATGCTGTGATCTTTGAGCCTTTGTCGTTGTCTTTCGACTTTGTCTTTAAGCTTGAGATCTTCAAATCATCCTTGACTTGTCTTTGCCATCTTGCGATCTTGTGTCTTCATCCACATGCTCACACTATTAATTGTTGAATATGTCTTTAGGCATGAGTATGTGGTTTCTGAATCATTGACATTGATGTGTACACCGTGACGCCACCTTCTCGAGACAAAACATAGACACGGATTGAATGGCTTTGACATTCGTCCTAAATCGGTAGCGTTTTTCCTCCGGTCGGTGAAGACCGTTATACGATATTAAATATCGTACCTGTGATCAGGTAGATTCAATTAAGAATCTCCTTGACAGGGTTTCGCGGCTGTACTAGCCGTTCTCTTTACTCGACCGTCTCAAAGCAAGACTACGAACATAAAGAGTGAATCAATTGGATAAATATCCGCTTGATTAAAGTCGTCAATTCAAATTCCCGGAACAAGTGTGATTCATAAAGAATCTACCATTGTTGCTTTCCAGTTGACACAAGTTTGATTCATAAGAATCTCACAAGTCACCTACCGTAGCGCTGTTTGAGGTTGACACTAGAAGGATTTCCATTCGTCACTGTGAATATTAATGAATATCACTCTGAATGTTCTGGCAAGATCATAAAGATATTACGTAGAAACCTGAAACGAGTTTGAATCAATTCAGAATCAAACCACTGTTGCTTTTCAGTTTTGCACATGTTCAATTCATAAAGAATCTTGCATATGACCTACCGCAGTGCTGTTTGATGTTAACACTAGAAGGATTTCCACTCATCATTGTGAATACTAAGTAGTATCACTCTGAGTGTTCTAGCAATATCACAAGGATATAGCGTAGGACTCTCTTGATCTTCATCCGTGTGTCCTAACGAGATTTGATTGATCTCTTGGCTCTAGACTCGATTTGTGCACTCTTAGTGGTTGGAGGTTGGAGCAGATGCCACCTATTCAATATCAACTATCTCGAAGTGAGAAAGTCAATAGTATTCGTGTTGTTCTCTGTGAAAATAAAAAAAACTTCTTTTGAGAGAAGCCTGAGTAGCTAGGAAAGGGTTGTGCATACATCACTGGGTCCATGATGAGTTTGTCTTCATGATGAGTTGACCCGGTTTCTGCCTAAGTTGTATGGAGGGCTTCTTTCTTTACACCCTTTATCCTTACATCTCTTTTTCATTCTTCAACCCCTTCAATGCTTACCAAGACATCATTACTAGCACCTTGTTGTGATTGTTCCAGTGCTAGCATCAGTACTTAGTCGGCATTTAGCTACGTTCACATTCTACTCCATCTTTCCTAAGGACTTCTAATAATCTATTGGATTGTCCCTGGGAAGATCCCTCCGGTTCTGGTTGGATCATAGGACTTAAACCTAACCACCCTTTTGACACCAATAACGTCGTGAATTAAAGATGTTGTGGGTATTTGATCGTAACCATGAAAACCACTTTAAATTCTAACAAAGTGTTTGAAAAAACATTTAACACCTTGCTAGTTTTGTCGTTTCAGAAATTCTCCCCCTTCACATGTGCATCGATAATCGAAAGTGTTTCGCACATGTAGGTAAGAGTTAAAGTGCTTTAGTCTTATATTAGATCACATTTTAATCACATTTTCTCCCCTATCTCTAATATATAAAATCTTTTGATATTAGAGATACCAAATTTGATTAAAATATATTTTGAAAAAATAGCCTTGAAATCTCTGGGAGAAAGACGTGTTAATCTTTTGCATGAAGTTAAAATGCTCCCCCTCAAAAATTGATCCAATTGAATTGTCATTGTGAGGATATGATCCACATTTCGCTTTTTGAGGATGGGAGTTGTTGAACACACAATTTTTGAAAGATTTTGAATATCATAGAAAAATTCTTGAAAAGATTGTGTTCAACGCTTTTTGAAAAATCAATTCTTTTTGTCGAAAGGTTTTTCTAAAGCATAAACTTGATTTCATAGACTTTGAATGTCTTGACGAATCCACTCAAGTGTAAGAAGATTTCTCTTCTTTTGCTGAGGGTAAGGGTACGAAATCGTACACTCCCCCGTGAATATAGAACCGGGTTGCAATCTGAAAGTGATTACAAGCCATTGTGTTGAGCTCAAAATGTTGAATGTTTTGTGACTAGCTCAACCCGTGATAGATTGCTCTACCCGTTGTTTGGAAATATTGTCCAAAATAGACAATTTCCTTTATTAAAATAACAAATGACTTGTTTTGAAAAATATTTACAACTTTCATTCGAGCTTTATGTACACAACCGTGTCGTTATTGAGCGACATTTCTAGGCACGTCCATATTATCGATACTGAAAGACATGTCAAGAAGAATATTTTTGGATTTTGAAAGATTTTTAATTTTGTGTTTTGCTTTTATGTGTTTTATATTTTTGTATTTTGCTTTTTCAAAGATATTTACAAGTTGATGTTTGATAGATAAATCAAGCAGGCACCTTTACCAGAATCTCCAGGTCTGCTGGAGTCAAACATCTCATACCAATTTGCCTAACAAGGTACTCAAACCTATCTTTCGACAGAGCTTTCGTAAACAAGTCGGCTAATTGGTAATCCGTTCCAACAAAGTATAGTTCAACGATACCTCTTTCAACTTGTTCCTTTATGAAGTGATATCGGACATCAATGTGCTTCGTGCGGGAATGCTGTACCGGATTGCAGGAGATAGCCATGGCCGACTTTGAGTCACAGTGCATAGGTACTTTATCAAAGTGAAAGCCATAATCCGTGAGTTGTGTTCTCATCCATAGAACTTGAGCACAACACGCAGATAGAGACACATACTCCGCTTCGGCTGATGAGAGTGACGTGCAATCCTGCTTCTTGGAAGACCATCCCACAAGCTTATCTTGACCTAGATGTGCACCACCAGAAGTACTTTTTTGTGTATCAAGACACCCTGCATGATCAGAATCTGAATAGGCCGTTAGAAAGAAATCGGTTTCCCTCGGATACCAGAGTCCCAAATGAATGGTATTCTTGAGGTACCGAAAGATCCGTTTAACCTCCTTGAGGTGCTTTTCAGTGTGTCGTGCTTGATAACGTGCACAATAACATGTAGCATGTGAAATATCAGGTCTGTTTGCTGTCAAGTACATGAGGGACCCGATCATGGAACGATATCTCGTTTGATCTATGGGTAATCCCTCCAAGTCAGCATCTAGTGATGTGGTTGATAATGGTGTCCCAACGGGGTCACATGAAGTCATACCATGCTTTTTGATTATCTCTTGACAATACTTAGCTTGGTTTATAAAGATACCACTTGGGGATTGGTGAACTTGAATTCCTAGAAAGAGTTTTAGTTCGCCCATCATTGACATTTCAAATTTGTTGTGCATTACTTTTTCAAACCATTTTGAAAGTTTTGGGTTTGTAGACCCGAAAATAATGTCATCAACATAAATTTGCACAAGCAAAATGTCATCCCCATATTTATAAGTGAAAAGAGTTAGATCAATGGAACCTTTTGAGAAACCTTTGGATACCAGAAATTTCGAGAGCTCGTCGTACCACACCCTTGGAGCTTGCTTGAGTCCATATAGTGCCTTGTGGAGACGATATACCTTGTCAGGATAATGAGGATTGACAAATCCTTCCGGCTGCGTGACATAGACTTCTTCCTTCAAAGGACCGTTAAGAAACACCGTCTTTACGTCCATTTGATAGACAGTGAATCCCTTATGTGTAGCATAAGCAAGGAAAATCCTGACCGCTTCCATGCGAGCAACTGGTGCAAATGATTCATCAAAATCAATTCCCTCTTTCTAGCCATACCCCTTAGCCACTAGCCTAGCTTTGTTCTTGATGATCGTATTCTCTTCATCCATCTTGTTTTTCTAGATCCAACGAAGATTTAATGGAGTCACATCGTATGGTCTGTCAACAAGTTCCCATACTTTAAGTCTTTCAAATTGTTGAAGTTCATCTGTCATCGATTCAATCCAAGCATGATCAGCCATAGCTTCTTTGATGTTTTTTGGTTCAGCCGTACTCACGGCGAGTGCGAACATACAAACATCGCCATCGGTGGCTAGTTGTCGTCTTGTACGAACGGGCTGTGAAGGGTTTCCAATTACGTGAACCAAAGGATGATCTCGGGTCCAATGATGTGTTGAAGGATGTCGTTGATAGAACGTATGCATATTTGACGGATCAACATGGCGAGTAGAAGACTCTCCAGTTTCGTGTACCGGTGTACCGAATGGGTTGATAAATTCGTCTTCGTCGGATAATGCATCGTCTGCTTGATGTGTGTTCTCTAGAGCAATGACAGTAGTTGTGGATGTTGTAGGATCGATTGTTAATGTGATATTCTGAGGAAGTAAATCTGCAGCAACCCGTGTTGAAGTAGATGAAGTTGTATCATTTTGTTGATGATGATAGGTATCATCATTCTTATCATGAGTGACAGCGGAAGACTTCGATGCAACTTCTTTCTCCCCCGTTAAATATTTATCATACATTGGTCCATATAACATTTCCAACTCTTCAAGTGTCGTGTCCACTGTCATATCTGCTCTAGGAACATGTTCAGGAACCAGCTTTGAACTTGACGGTTCATTGTTGTGGTCTTGAGTTTCGATTTCCGTGCGGTTGTGAATGGAAGTCGTTTGTGTTTGTGGATCGGGACTTAAACTGTTTTGTTCAAGTGCCATTTCTTGCAATTCATCAAATCTGATATGAATAGTCTCGACTATCAATTTTGTTCTCTTGTTGTACACTCTGTATCCCTTAGACTGAGTTGCATATCCCACTAAAATGCATGCATCACCTTTCTCTTTCATCTTGTCCAGATTTTCACCATCTCGAATAATGTAACACGTACATCCAAAAACGTGAAGGTGTTTGAGTGAAGGTTTACGATCATTAATTATGTGATATGGTGTCTTTTCGTGTCTTGGGATAACTAAGGAGCGGTTTTGTGTGTAGCATGCGGTTGACACGGCTTCGGCCCAAAAGTATAGTGGAAGTTTTAAAGCGATAATAATGTTCGAGCAGCCTCAACTAAAGTACGGTTTCGTCTTTCAACAACGCCGTTTTGTTCGGGTGTTCGAGCAATAGGTGTTTCATGTTCAATTCCTTCAGCTTCAAAATAGTTTCTCAGTTTTGAATTCAAAAATTCAATACCTCTGTCAGTACGAACCACTTTAACTTGAGCTTGAAGACCACGTTGTATCACTTTAAGGAAGCTGATGAGAACATCGGGTGTTTCATCCTTGGATCTCAAGAAGTGAGTCCATGTGTACCTTGAGTAGTCATCGACAATTACCATAACGTATTTCTTCCCATTGATACTTTGAACACGCATGGGACCACACAAATCTATATGAAGAAGAACTAACCGTCCTTTAGAGCTTGGTGTAGTCTTTGTCTTGAAACTACTCCGTTTAGCTTTACAAAGCTCACAAGAAGAACAAAGATGATATTTGATGAATTTCAAGTTAGGAAGGCCTCGCACAATATCTTTCTTGGAAAGCAAGTTGATGGTATCAAAGTTAAGATGAGATAAACGTTGATGCCATAACCAAGCTTGAGTCGTTGAAGCTTTAGCCATGAAACAGATTGGAGTTGAAGATGTGGAGTCTTGTAGTGAAATAGTGTAGAGATCATAATACTCAAGATTTTACCCCAAAGTATCAAAGTTCGTTATAGTTCCGAATCTTTTCGAATTGAAAAGCGGTCTTAAGTGCGACTCAATCGTCTTTTGGTGAATCAAGGGAATGGTTGGTTTGTTTGTTTTAATCTAATAACAAGTAATTAAAGTGTCGTTGAGTAAATGGAAGTTAAAATATTAATATTGAAATGACGAGTAAAATAATTCATATAAATGTAAAGGTGACAATGGAAAAATACTAACTCACTAAATAAAACTAACACTTTGAAAATTTTCAGAAAAATAAAAGGTATTATAAGAAAGTGATATCGAAGGAAACCAAAATAAGCCAAAAAGGGGGCCCGATCGGAATGTTTTCCGATCGGATGGTCGGAATATAGGAGGAAACAACCCAATCGGAATGCAGCTAAATGGGTACCAATCGGAATATAGGACAATTGGTTGGATCGGAATAAGCTCAAAAATGAAACCAATCGGAATGGGGAGTTAAGGCTATAATCGGAATACGTGTAAATGCACCGATCGGAATAAGGGACAAGCCCTACCGTCGGAATACTGAAGATGGTGCCCTGTCGGAATGAGGGGCAATCGGAAAGGGGAATAACAACTTTCCTAAAATCAAGGAAATTGGTTAGATGGTGTACCGGTCGGAATATACCAATCGGAAAGGGGTTTTACCACCCTTTCCGAAATCTATGGAAAAAGAATAAGCTAGGAAATAAGCTAACTTTTACAAGCCAATTCCAAAACTTATAAATCCAAAATACTTAACCGAATCAAATAAGCACTTTAATCAACTTATCTAACTCGAAATCAAGCAACTTTTTAGATCAAACAATAAAAACTTAAACTTTTTAATAAAACTTTTTAATAAGAAAAATAAGCTAATCATAAAAAATAAGCCAATAAGCACAAAAGTCTTATAGCTTAATCAAATGAAAACTTATAAAATGATCAAAAGATTAACTTTTTAGCATGAAATCAATTAGAACAACACGGATCACATGATAATCACACCAAAATCAATCTTAAATCAAAGAAAAGTAGAATGAGATTAAGAGATAAAAGCTTAAAATGGAACTTGATTAATAAAAATAAGCAATACAAAGAGTTAATCTTGAAAGATTAAAAGAAAAAGATGAACTAGTGAGAGAAAGTTTAAGACTTTCTCTCTCTAAAAACTAAAAAGTGAAAAATTAACTAAAAATCTAACCCCCCTCCTAATGACTATTAGGAGGGTATTTATAGGGAAGGTGGAAGGAGTGCATGTGTTGCATCTTCTTTCTTGCTTTCTTCACGTTTTCTCGACTCGACTTTAATTCTTCGTCTTTGTCGTCTCGGGATTTGAACTTGTCTTTTAATTTTCTTCTTCTATTAGACTTAAGTTCTTCGACTTCGTTAAACTTCCGTCTTTTGACTTTTTCTTCGATAAATCTTCAGAATAGGCCTTGGACTTCCGTTCTTTTTGCACTCTTGATCTTTTGACTTCGTCTTTTCCCGTTTTCTTCGATAAAAGCCCGTGAAAGCCCGTGTTTTCTTCCTTTTTCATATTTTGGTCCTAAAACACAATAAAAACACAAACCACGCATAATTCCGACTTTTACGACATAAATCACACGTTTTGGTCTTGTTAATATTGGAAATAAGTGGTAAAAGGATAAGTGTTTTCACAATTATTAAATCCCCTACACTTGACCATTGCAATGCCCTCATGCAATGCATTAAATTTAAAGCACGGTTTACATTTTCCATCATAAATAACCCACCTTGGCCTTTATTAAATTCTAAACATAAAAGATAGAAATAAGTAAAGAAATTAAAAACTTACATTGGGTTTTGGCGGCCATGAACGTTTATCATCCTCAAGTTTCACGTTCCCCATACCAAGCTTAAAAACGAGATCATTGTTATTATAAGTTAGCAGACTATCACGAACTCATGTGGGCCAATTATTCACTTAGACTCCCTTATTCCTAGGTGTATCTCTTATATTTTATTTTTGTCTTGAATGATTACGAGGATGCATTGTTTGACTTATTTCGATAGTTATTTAGTCTGAAAATAAGGTGAACGATTTAATCAATAGTTAGCTAAAGGACCAAATCTTTTAAAACTGCTTCTCGGGATATCAGAAAGTTCATATCTTGGCATAACTTGGTTCGCGATTTGAGACCTTTCTCGGGCCGATATTTGGCATGTACTTCATACTTCATATCTTCGAGAGACGTTCTTGAGATAATGGTCTTCTCATCATAATAGAGTTTCTTCACTTTGGAGACTTTTGAGGGGTACTCCAACTTTGTTGACCACGACTTCATGATTATTTCTTCAATCTCTAATTGGGATTTTGAGATACAACGATCCGCCTCCTTTTCGGACTTGGATCTATTTATCCTCATACCTTGTTAGGGTCTTTTCGGATAGACTTCTCCATGATCTTTATGGGAAGTGATTCCTTTTCGTCGTGAGTCTTGATCCTTCATATTGATTTTGGGAATAATGCTTTTCACATCACTTTTGGATCTTCAGCAGTAAAATTGAATCCTCATGCCTTGTCAGGGCCTTTTCGGACTCGCCAATCTTCGCGCCCCGCTTCATAAGTTATGCCTTGGCTATGAACTCTCGTCATTACCGAGCAACTTTTAAACGATCTGGGGCTAGAAGCTAAGTAACCTTTTAAATCGTACAACCTTATTTATTAGCAGATTAATTTATTAACAAGCGGAGGGAGAATAGGCTTATAATTAACTCACATAAATTCACGAAAGAATACCGAACTTATAATTGACTCTATCATCTCTCGTTCTCCACAGTTTAAAATCTCAATGAATGAGACTCGTGGATGCTTAGCTAATTAAATCAAAGTTTTGGGTTTTCGAGTCGCCTATAGGATCTTGCAAATTCTTAGACTTTTTCAAGTTTAGAATTCGCATTTTAAAGTTCCCTTGATAAACGACTCTCTAGGGTCAATTATAGGAATTTGCGAAAAGTTCTTGTTCTTAACCCGTGAGAGTTAAGACTTTCGCGTTTTATAGCTCCCTATATAAAAGCCTAGCAAAACTTGACTTAAACACGTTAAGGATACTAGCTAGAGTAGACTTAGGCAAGTAAACTCGGGTTGAGTCAAAATATTCACGACTAAGAAAAATCTAAAACCACTTTATTAAAAATTTATTCTAGCAAAGGAAACATAACAAAGGCAAATACAACTATACAACTAGGCCAAAATAGATTAAAAATTTTGAAAAATGTCGAAAAATCAAATTTTCCGGTTAAAATGAGGGCAAATTCATGGAAAAGACCACTTACTTCGATAGAAGTCCCCCCTACACTTGAGATAAACATTGTCCTCAATGTTTAAGCATGTAGGAGTAAACTCCCTTACACTTAAGACATTGGGCACTTTGTTTAAATCTTGCTAAGGAAAGGACAACTAAAGTGAATTCAATGTGAACATATAGAATATGAAATATTGAATCACAAGAGTTTAGGATAGAACCGGGAAGATAGGAAACACGGTATCACGGTTCGTCAAAAGTCATCAAGATGCTCTCTGAAGCTTAAATACCTGCACAGCACAAGAAACAAGACAACAAACATATGCGGGGCTCCCCCTACACTTATTATGAAAGCAGTAAAGGATAGAACACGGGTTGCCTCCCGAGAAGCGCTTGTTTTTGTTCACCGAGTCATGAGCCCGACTCGACCCAATTTTAGTTCATGGGGAACGTGGTGAGGGATGGAATCATCTCCTGAGAGATGTCCTCACCAAAGTACAGCTTCAAACGCTGGCCATTCACCTTGAAATTGGGCCCATTCGGCTGAGAAAGCTCAATGGTCCCATATGGAAAGACTTTGGCGACGGTGAATGGACCAGTCCAGCGGCTCTTCAACTTGCCAGAGAAGATCTTCAACCGAGAGTTAAAGAGTAGAACTTGATCTCCAACGTGGAACTCTCGGTTCTTGATTTTAGCATCGTGGATCATCTTCGTCTTCTCCTTGTAGATCAGCGAGTTCTCATAAGCTTCATTCCTTAGTTCATTTAGCTCGTTGAGTTGAACCTTGCGATGATCACCGGCTTTGATGATGTCGAAGTTCGCCCACTTCAAGGCCCAGTGCGCCTTATGTTCCAGCTCGATGGGTAGGTGGCAGGCTTTCCCGTACACAAGACGATAAGGTGTACAACCGATCGGGGTCTTGTAAGCAGTACGGAAAACCCACAGAGCATCATCTAACTTATCGGCCCACGCGGCGCGATGCTCTCCCACAGTACGCTCCAAAATTCTCTTCAAGCCACGATTGGAAATTTCGGCTTGCCCATTGGTTTGGGGATGATAGGCGGTGGAAAGACGGTGATTGACACCATACTTTGCCATGACTCGTGCAAATTGATCGTTGCAAAAATGAGTCCCGCGGTCACTGATGATAGCACGAGGAACGCCAAATCGAGCGAAAAGCTGCTTCAAAAAGTTCACAACCACCCTCGCATCATTCGTAGGAAGAGCCTTAGCTTCAACCCATTTAGAGACGTAGTCGACAGCGACGAGGATGTACTTGTTCCCTTTGGATGATGGAAATGGCCCCATAAAGTCGATGCCCCATACATCAAAGATTTCACATTCCTGTATGAAATTTTGAGGCATCTCATCCTTATGTGTGATCTTGCCTTGACGTTGGCAAGCATCACAATGCTTAACCATTTCGTGAGCGTCACGATAAATGGTGGGCCAGTAGAATCCAGAATCAAATACTTTCTTAGCGGTGTAGTTGGGACCAAAGTGACCACCGGTGGGTCCTTTGTGGCAAGCTTGGAGGATGTCAAAAGCTGCCGGTCCGTCAACACATCGACGAATAATCAGATCAGCACACTGTTTGAATAGATAAGGGTCATCCCAAAAGTAAGTCTTAACATCGTTCAAGAACTTCTTCTTTTGTTGGGATGTTAACCCTTGGATGAGAATACCACCCGCTAAGTAGTTTGCAATGTCTGCAAACCACGGGGTGCCATCAAGATTGAGATTTATAGACATTAGAGTCTCCAGGGGGAAAGAGTCATTGATCTCTTTGTTCGAATGATCCCCCTGATATGGATCCTCAAGTCGACTCAGATGATCCTCGACCAGGTTTTCGGCTCCCTTCTTGTCACGAATTTCAATGTTGAATTCTTGAAGGAGCAAAACCCAGCGAAAAAGTCTTGGCTTAGAATCGTTCTTTGTCATCAAGTACTTCAACGCGGAATGGTCCGTGTATACGATGGTGGTGGATAAAACAAGATAGGGGCGAAATTTCTCAAAAGCATAGACAACAGCTAAAAGCTCTTTTTCGGTTGTCGTATAATGCAATTGAGCCCCCGTCATTGTTTTGCTAGCGTAGTGGATTGGTTGGAAGTGTTTATTCACACGTTGGCCCAAAACCGCACCAATAGCAAAGTCGCTAGCATCGCACATCAATTCAAAGGGCAGCTCCCAATTTGGGGTAACCAAGACCGGTGCCTTAGTTAGCTTATCCTTGAGAAGATTGAAGGCTTCGAGACACTCTTTAGAAAAGATAAAAGGAGTATCTTTTTCCAAGAGGTGGGTCATCGGGCGAGCGATTTTAGAGAAATCCTGAATGAATCTACGATAGAAGCCCGCATGACCCAGAAAGCTTCTCACACCCTTCACGGTGGAAGGTGGAGGTAATTTGGCTATGACATCTACTTTAGCACGGTCGACTTCAAGACCGGCTTTAGAGATTTTGTGTCCTAGCACAATGCCTTCTTTTACCATAAAATGGCATTTTTCCCAATTCAGAACAAGGCGAGTGTCTTCGCACCGCTTAAGCATACGTTCCAAATTGGCAAGGCAAGCAGAGAAGGAATCCCCGAAGACCGAGAAATCATCCATGAAGACTTCCATGGTTTGTTCAACCATATCATGGAAGATAGCCAACATGCACCTTTGGAAAGTCCCGGGGGCATTGCATAAGCCAAAAGGCATTCGTTTATAAGCAAATGTGCCGTAGGGACAAGTGAATGTTGTCTTCTCTTGATCTTGGGGATCGATGGGTATTTGAAAATAACCCGAGAAACCATCCAGAAAGCAGTAATATTCATTACCCGCTAGACGTTCAAGCATTTGGTCCATAAAAGGTAGAGGAAAATGATCCTTTCTCGTGACATCATTGAGTTTGCGGTAGTCTATACAAACTCTCCACCCAGTAATGAGACGGGTAGGAATTAACTCGTTGTTTGCATTGGGCACAACGGTTATACCACCTTTTTTAGGCACACAATGGACTGGACTAACCCATGGTGAATCTGAAATAGGGTAAATCATACCCGCATCAAGAAGTTTGATAACCTCTTTTTTAATGACTTCATGTATTTTGGGATTCACCCTTCGTTGGCTTTGAATGGTGGGCTTAAAGTCGTCCTCCATGAGAATTTTATGTGTGCAAAAGTGAGGATCAATGCCACGGATGTCGGAGATTTTCCAAGCGATAGCACGTTTATGCTTCTTCAACACAGCGACAAGTCGGGCTTTTTCGTCTTCTTTCAGGTCCTTTGCGATGATGACCGGTAGCTTCTCGTCGTCTTCTAGGAAAACGTACTCAAGATGAGGCGGTAAGTCCTTAAGTTCGAGAGTCGGAGGATCTTCAATAGATGGTGAGACTAACGATGGATCATCATTAGTCACCTCTTTAGGAGCAGGAGGAGAGAATGGGTCCTCATTGAGAAGTCTCTCAATAGTACTAATGTCTTCATCCCAATTTGTGGACAAATTATCATACTTAATATCGAGAGGACCCAAACTAGCTTCGAAGTCATCCAAATCACTTTCTCCAAAAGGAGTCAATGCTGGAGCAATAGAGGCAACGGTCTCAACATTGGGTAGAGAGGGAGTACTTTTGCAAGCATCATGAAAATGTTCTTCACAAGCCTCATCGAGAACATCAATAGCATTAACACTCTCATACGAATAAGGTTGCTTAGAAATCTTACCCATGTTGAAGACAATTTTATCGTCACCAACTCTCATGATTATTTCGCGTGCGGCAACATCAATGAGAGTGCGACCGGTCCTCAGAAATGGACGTCCAACGATTAATGGAACACGGGGATCCATCTCGTAGTCAATGACAACAAAATCCGCCGGAAAGGTGAATTTGTCGACGCCAACGAAGACATCTTCGGCTATCCCCACTGGATAAGCAACCGTACGGTTGGCTAATTCCAAAGTCATTTTGGTGGGGACTAGCTCGGGGAGAGATAATTGCTTCCAAACACTTAAAGGCATTAAGTTTATACTGGCACCTAGATCGGCTAGGGCCATGCAATTCTCTACTCCCGGGAAGTTGCAAGGAATCAAGAAGCGACCCGGATCACCAAGTTTGGTGGGCAATTTCCTTAAAAGCACTGCGGAGCAGTTCTCATTAAGTTGGGTCTGAGCAATGTCAAGAAGCTTTTCTTTATCACTTAAAAGATCTTTAAACATCTTAGCGTATTTGGGCATGTGAGCGAGAGCCTCGGCAAAGGAGATGTTAAAATTCAGTTGTTTAAACATTTTTAGGAAGTTTGAAACCTGAATATCATCCTTGCTCTTTTGCTTCTCTTTCCTCAACCTTGAGGGATAAGGTATATTGGATGAAGAAGAAGGCTTTAAGGGAATAGGATCACTCACAACCACGGGTGGTGGGGAAATGGGGATAGAAGGTGAAGGAGGTGAAGAAAGTTGCTCTTTTTCCTTGTTCACAATCACCGGTGGAGGTGTAGGAAGCTCGGGTTCCATATAACATTTTCCACTACGAGTGGTGATTGCTTTCATCTCCCCTCTTGGATTCGCAACGGTATTACTCGGAAGAGTACCCGAAGAAGAGGGTTGATTACCTTGGATGAGCGAACTAATCATATCACGAAGGTGAAGAGCTTGATTGTTAAAAGAGTTTTGCATGTTTGCATTCATTGCATCATTGTGTTTGGCCATATCATTCCTTAGCTCGGCTCGAATATCGTTCCCTTGCTTTGCCATTTCTCCCTTCAAGTTGCGGACTTGACTCTGAAGATTCGTCACCAACTCCCGATTAGTCTTCATCAATGTCTCGACTTCTGGATTCACTGCCATTGGTTGATTGAGAGGTGGAGCCTGGTAAGCTTGAGAATTTCCTTGAGTTGGGTATGGGTTTCTTTGGGATTGATACTGATTGTTTGCACGAGGTTGGGATTGATTGTAGCTTTGTTGTTGGTTTTGGTTTGCAGGAGGGAAACCGGGGGGAGCAAGATAATTGTTGGATCGATAACTTAGCAAGTTACGGTCTCCTTGAGGGCGAGCTTGATAGCCTCCCGTAGGATAAGTACCATATGCTGCGTTAACGTCTTCATAATAATTGCTTTGGGTAGAAGGACACTCATTGTAGGAATGAGGACCACCACATGTGTCACAAGAGATAACAACGGCTTTAGCTTGTTGAGTTTGGTTAGAAGTCAAAATTTGGAGACTTTTGTTAATATCAAGAATAGCACGTTCCAAAATAGACGGGTTGTTGGTGGTAGAAGTAGATGAAACATTGACTCTCTGATTAGATCTTGAGGATGCAGATGAATCCCAATTCTTGTGGTGAGTAGTCATGTTTTCAATCAACTCTCGACACTCCTCCGGTCTCCTTTTCATAAAAGTACCACCGGCGGCGGCATTGATCGTGTCACGATCACGAAAAGTGAGACCATTGTAAAAGGTGTCAATGAGAGTGACGGGGAGCATATTGTGATTAGGACAGCGGTCGATCAAATCATTGTAACGTTCCCAAGCATCGAAAAGCGATTCATCATTCTCTTGCATAAATCCACTGATTTGGTTACGAAGGCTAGTGACCATGGATGGGGGAAAGTAGCGCGATAAAAAGCGTTGAGTCATGTCGTTCCACGTATGAATAGAATTCTTAGGAAGACGGTCAAACCATTTTTCGGCATGGTGAGAAAGCGAGTGTGGAAAAAGTTGAAGGCGAAGGTCATCCATAGAGACACCGGGGCACTTCATGCTTTGGGTAATGGTAATGAATTTGTCGAGGTGTTTGTTGGCATCATCATCCGGAATTCCACGAAACGGGTTCGTTTGCACTTGTTGTATCATGTGATGCTTCAACGAAAACTCCTGAGCCGTGACGTGCATTGGCGCAATCGGGCCTCCGCGTCCGTTCATGGTGGGTTGGCACAATTCCTCCATGGTTCGTAAATCAGGTAGAAGGACATTGTTGTTGTTGTTGTTGTTGTTGTTGTTGTTATTCAAATTATTTTGAGGTGGGTGATTATTGTTGTTGTTAACATCAGCCATAGCTAAATCTTCACGATTCTCGGGCTCAGAATAGTTTGTAGATCTAGTACGCATGCACCTGCAAAAGAAAAATATACACAAAGAATATAATATTTTTGGTTTTTATAGGTTTTTTAATGTTTTTATTTTTATTTTTGAAGAGTTTTATATTTTTAGGATTTTTTGGAAATTTTTTAGCAATGAAAATAACGTTCAAAGAACGGATCCCAAAATTCAATGCGTCTCTCACTAGAAACCGTTTATCTTAACGAAAAGAGCCGGCAGTGGCGCCATTTAATACTTAAGATTTTACCCCAAAGTATCAAAGTTCGTTATAGTTCCGAATCTTTTCGAATTGAAAAGCGGTCTTAAGTGCGACTCAATCGTCTTTTGGTGAATCAAGGGAATGGTTGGTTTGTTTGTTTTAATCTAATAACAAGTAATTAAAGTGTCGTTGAGTAAATGGAAGTTAAAATATTAATATTGAAATGACGAGTAAAATAATTCATATAAATGTAAAGGTGACAATGGAAAAATACTAACTCACTAAATAAAACTAACACTTTGAAAATTTTCAGAAAAATAAAAGGTATTATAAGAAAGTGATATCGAAGGAAACCAAAATAAGCCAAAAAGGGGGCCCGATCGGAATGTTTTCCGATCGGATGGTCGGAATATAGGAGGAAACAACCCAATCGGAATGCAGCTAAATGGGTACCAATCGGAATATAGGACAATTGGTTGGATCGGAATAAGCTCAAAAATGAAACCAATCGGAATGGGGAGTTAAGGCTATAATCAGAATACGTGTAAATGCACCGATCGGAATAAGGGACAAGCCCTACCGTCGGAATACTGAAGATGGTGCCCTGTCGGAATGAGGGGCAATCGGAAAGGGGAATAACAACTTTCCTAAAATCAAGGAAATTGTTTAGATGGTGTACCGGTCGGAATATACCAATCGGAAAGGGGTTTTACCACCCTTTCCGAAATCTATGGAAAAAGAATAAGCTAGGAAATAAGCTAACTTTTACAAGCCAATTCCAAAACTTATAAATCCAAAATACTTAACCGAATCAAATAAGCACTTTAATCAACTTATCTAACTCGAAATCAAGCAACTTTTTAGATCAAACAATAAAAACTTAAACTTTTTAATAAAACTTTTTAATAAGAAAAATAAGCTAATCATAAAAAATAAGCCAATAAGCACAAAAGTCTTATAGCTTAATCAAATGAAAACTTATAAAATGATCAAAAGATTAACTTTTTAGCATGAAATCAATTAGAACAACACGGATCACATGATAATCACACCAAAATCAATCTTAAATCAAAGAAAAGTAGAATGAGATTAAGAGATAAAAGCTTAAAATGGAACTTGATTAATAAAAATAAGCAATACAAAGAGTTAATCTTGAAAGATTAAAAGAAAAAGATGAACTAGTGAGAGAAACTTTAAGACTTTCTCTCTCTAAAAACTAAAAAGTGAAAAATTAACTAAAAATCTAACCCCCCTCCTAATGACTATTAGGAGGGTATTTATAAGGAAGGTGGAAGGAGTGCATGTGTTGCATCTTCTTTCTTGCTTTCTTCACGTTTTCTCGACTCGACTTTAATTCTTCGTCTTTGTCGTCTCGGGATTTGAACTTGTCTTTTAATTTTCTTCTTCTATTAGACTTAAGTTCTTCGACTTCGTTAAACTTCCGTCTTTTGACTTTTTCTTCGATAAATCTTCAGAATAGGCCTTGGACTTCCGTTCTTTTTGCACTCTTGATCTTTTGACTTCGTCTTTTCCCGTTTTCTTCGATAAAAGCCCGTGAAAGCCCGTGTTTTCTTCCTTTTTCATATTTTGGTCCTAAAACACAATAAAAACACAAACCACGCATAATTCCGACTTTTACGACATAAATCACACGTTTTGGTCTTGTTAATATTGGAAATAAGTGGTAAAAGGATAAGTGTTTTCACACTTATTAGATCAGTACCCCGTGTTCCGGTAAGTAAGTCATTCCCATCATAATCACGAACAAAACATGTCTTCTTTCTAAAAGCAACCTCCAAATCCGCATCACAGAATTGACCAACCGAGAAAAGATTGTGATTGATCCCTTCGATGTAGTAAACCCTTTTGATAGTGATATTCCCCTGAACCAAGTCTCCATATCCTAGGATCGGTGCAAATTGATCATTTCCGAATCGGACCGTACCCAGGAACTTCTCCACGAAGTTAATTAGAAGCTTGAGATTCACCGTCATGTGCTTCGTGCATCCGGAGTCCAGTATGAAGAGAATTATTTCGATCACCTGCATAAGAATTAGAACACGATGGAGCATTTGCTAAATTGGATTCCATGTTAATTGTGATTTCTGATTCATTAGTTTCCCTAGTTTCATCACTTAGAGGCACACTAACGCTCGTAGTCACATTTTCTGTCCTAACCATAGGCATCCATTTATATCCTGGAGGACATTGATTAGCAAACCACCATTTCCAAGGCTTGCTAGCAGACTCATATAATTCCCTAATTCTGCTTCTAGGGTTCTTAGTGGTGGAGTCTGATGCAATACTTTTCTTAGAGGGGGTTGCACCAGAATGGTTCACTTTGCGTTTGGGTTTTCTAGCACTAATAGGCATCACAGTTTGATTCTTAGTTCTAGTTTCTACGCCTTTGACATTATTCGAAACACACATAGCATGATTAGCATTAGCACACTTTCCACATTTCACACAAACAAACTTAACTTTCATAGCATTCAAATTCGAATCATTCAAATCGTCATTACACGCGATTACAGACGTTTTATTCTTAGAAACATTGAAAATCCTAGGGTGGTCTTCTACTTCCTTCATCTTCCCTTGACTTTTGTTTTGCCAGACCTTTTCATTCATGCGAGTGCTCTTAAGCTAGGGCCGGCTAACACTAGCAGTGGGGACTACTCCTGTAGTAAAAGACACACGTCTATTAGTGTTTCTAGAAGTCTGAGGTGATTGACTTTCTTTGTTTTGTGTAGTTTTAGTGGCCAATCTATACATCCCTGGTTTAACCACATTTGTGTTCTTAATGCTTTGTGATCGAATATGTGTTTTGGGAGTGTTTTGTGGTAACCTATCCTTCCCATCCGTCTTGGGGGCAAACGCAGGTTTTGCAAATGCAGAATTAGAGAAAACAAATGGTTTTCCCAAGACAGAGGGTCTAGTCACTTTTTGAGCATTGGGTTGTCTTACAACAGGTTTCTTAACACTAGGTTCTACAATCTTCCCACCCATCTTAGCAACGAGTTTCTGCAACTCTGCTATCGCTCTGTCCCTATCTTGTAACTGAGCTTTCAACCCTTTAATTTCCAAATTCTGTTCGTTCATTTCTCGAAACGTTTGGGAAAGTTTTTCTTGCAATTTATTATCATGTGGAAAACTACCAACGTCTTTTTGCAAAGCAAGTTCAAGAGAATGACAATGTTTTTGAAGGAAATCAGTTTTGTGTTGAAGTAACTCAAAAGCCTTTTTATCAACATTTTCTTTATGTTTCGAAAGCTCAAGTTCAAGACGCTCACACTCTTTGATTTTATCAAGATATTTGCATGCAACATCAGAATATTCATCGATATCAGCACAAGATTGAAGAGTAACACACAAAATATCTTTGGAGAGACATTCTTCTAAGAGTAGATCATATTCGTTTCAAAATTCTAATTTGTCATTTTGAAGATCATCAATTTCTTTTTCAAGAGACTCAACATATTTCAAATCATCAAACATTTCAGACTGAATTAAATTTTCAAACTCAAGAACATGTTCTTTTATTATCTTCGTATTTGGTATTAAAAGTTCTTTCACAAGCACAGTTATGTCGTGAGGAATCTCGGTCTTCCACTTATCCTTTTGACGTTTCTCCCAATCGCTTTCAACAATTGATTGAACATTATTAACGTGGTGTTTAAGAAAACCAAGTATTTTTCTACTTTTGCTTTTAGAAGCATCTAGAGGCAAATAGTTAATATATTTAAAAACATTAGTTTTCCTCTTAGTGGCAAAAGCTTTTTTCCATTGAATTCTTTTTTATTTGCATTCTAAAAAGAATTCCTCATGAGACTTCTGTTTTTGTGGAGTGAAAAGACCATAAAGACTGTTTTCATAAGCATAGTTATATGGTTTCACAAAATCTTTATTGACCGGTGATCTACTCTCCTCATTCCAAAGGGACTTATCTTCACTATCGAGGTTAGCTACAGGGCAATCATGATTGGTCCATTCGGACTCGTCAAGATATTATTAAGAGGGTTTGCAGCTTGAGCTTGTTCGAGGTACTTGGGGGTGGCAAAGCTAGGTTGACCCTTGAAAAACGACCGAGGTACTATCATTCTTACGGTTTGAATAGAGTCATGTGTATTATAAATAACCTTTTTCAAAAAATCGACTTGTTCTTCGAGATCCATTACTTTTTCAGTATCTTTGCTTTGTCTGTTTTTGAAATCTTGTTTTAATGTTTCAACCTCTTGTTTCTTCTCGTCAAGAATTTTAGCAGAATCGGTGGTGTTCATAGAAAGCCTCTGTTCAAGTTCATTAACTTTTGTTGTGGCAAGGTACGTTTTTTGACGTTCATCACTTAATAAAACATTAAATTGACGTTTTTCTTTAGTTAACAAAGCAAGAGCTTCATTGTATTTATTTTCAAAATCGTCCTTTTTAACGTTGATGACACGACTTTTGTACCCCTCAAGCTCGTTGGTCTTTTGAAGAAGCTCAGCCCTATAACTATCGATAGTCTCACTAGATTTTATAAGAGCGGCTTTGCATTCTTCAAAGTTTTGAGTGAGCGCTGTGTTTGCCTTCTTTAATTGCTTTTGATTCTTTCTATTTTCATTGAAATCTTTTTGTATACTAGCAATTAAATTAGCAAGCGCGACACGCTCCTCGTCATCATACTCATTTGCATGTTGATCATCCTCAAACTCATTATTGCACATGTCTGATGAATCGGGTGTGGTATTGCTATCAACCGTTTCCATCATACATGTGTCAGTAATTGTTGTTGGTAGATCACTATGCTCATGTGTATTACCAAACACATTATATTCAGCATCATCTTGTACCTTATCAATTGGCTCGGTATCAAAGATAGGACCATTGTCATCTTCAGTGACGTTAAGGACATCATGAATCTTTGCCATGTATGAATAATGTGCCTCGAGTTCTTGGTCGGAGAGTTCATCATCTGTGTCGTCAAGCATTTCTCCTTCCTCAGCTGATAACTTGATTCCAGCTTCCATTTTCTTGCACAACAGCATCTTTTCCTTATGATAACCATAATCTTTAACCCTCTTTGGCTGCCTGCATTCCTTAGCCAAATGCCCAAAACCTCTACAGTTAAAACACTAAATCCCACTTTGTTGCACAACTTGAGTACCAACAGTTTCCCTATTTCCAACAACAGTAGCCACCCTCTGATTATAATACTTAGGTTGTCGATCGTACTTTGGAGGATTCTCAGCATGTCTTCGTGTGTCATACCTTGGAGGACTCCGTGCATGGGTGTTCCTCGAGTTTGAAGATGTTCGAAGGTTGTTGTTGGTGGGTTTGTAGATTTTCTTATATCGCTTCATAACGAAAGCCATTTGTTGCTTGAATTCCCTATCCTTTTGAGCTATTTCTTCATCACGGTTCTCTGGGGTTAGGTCGGTCCTCTTTTCATCACGTTCATATGCGGGTTGTGCGTCACTTGTTTCTGTGGCTGGTACTGCCGGAACTTGAATCCTTGAGAGTTTATAGGGTCCTTCCAAGATACATTGCCTTAAAGCATCACCGTTAGGTTTTGTGTCAAGGTAACGTATAAAACGGGATTGCCATTGATCATATCGACCCGACACAAGCATTGGTGGTCGTTCTTTGTTACCTGCCACCATTATGTTGTTGTTCGTCACACGATATTCAGCGGTAGAATCCATCTCAGTATTCTCTGAAATGATGAATCGAATATGGATCTTAAGTAGTTGTGTTGTGATTGTTTGGTTGTTGAAATTCCGAAAATTGCGATTTTTTTCTCAGCCCGACAATAAATTTCTCAGTCCGACAAAACGGTAGACCTAAAAAATTTGTAATCACCAAATTTTGAAACTGAGCTAGAAATGTCCTAAAACTAGTATGGAAAAATTTTGATTTTACTTGACCTAAAAATTTTAACTCTTTTTTTTTAATCTTCGTGTAAACTACGTTCCGAAACTAGTCTAGATGGTGGCTAATTCTAAAAAATACTCAAACAAAATTTAGCTAAACATGTCAGCGGAATGTCCATCGGAATGTGCCATCGGAATGTTGGTTGTCGGAATGCTTACATCGGAATATCCTTTAGATCGCAATGTACTGTCGAAATGTTCAGATCGGAATGTCCTTTAGATCGCAATGTGTACCTATCGAAATGTTCAGATCGGAATGTCCTTTAGATCGCAATGTGTACCTATCGAAATCCCAGATCGCAATGTTCAGATCGGAATGTTCAGATCGGAATGTTCAGATTGGAATGTGTCTAAAACAAATTTGGCAGAGTAACGACTCAAAAGTCCCTTGAAACCGTCGGAATCCCAGATCGCAAAGAACGATCGGAATGTCCAGATCGGAATAAGGTATCGTAATCCTTAGATCGCAAAGTAGAACCTAGTGGTTATTGCGATCTGACCTCAAAATACTTGTACTTTCCGATGGATACCTTTGCTAGAATTTCGGAAAGATGAAAAACCAAGGATTTTTGAACGTTTGATCCAAGAAAGTTTGTGTTTTTAACCAAAACCAAGATACCAAGATCACTACAACATGATTAAGGAAGTTATATGATTAAGAAACACAATCAAACAAAAAAAGATCTTGAATTCGAGGAAGAAATATGGATCAAATCAAACGAATCATATGAAAACACAACAACCAATCATAAAACTACCCCATGGCGATTGATACCAATTGTTGTCCCTAATATATGATGATTCTAGCACACGAATTTATGAAAGAAAGGTAGATATGAGATGAATTTTAGAGAGAGAAAGTAGTGAGAGAAAGTAGAGAGAAATGGTTGGAGAAACTTGTGGAATATTAGATTAGGAAGAAAATGAAATGACCAACACCCTTCCTAACATGCTAGGAAGGGTTTATATAGCCTTTGCTTACATGTAGCTTAATGGGCTATATGATCATGGGCCGAGTTTTCCTTTTGGGCTTTGGTTACTTATTAATGAACCTTAGCTTAAAGTTAAGCCCGTAATAACACGACTAATATACTACCTATTACAACGTTCTAAAATACGATACATAATAAACATATGACCGAGCATTCTTGTTTGGCTCAATATTTTGAGGCTAACATAAACCATTTGTGAATCTTGCTAATCAACTTCAAAATGAAGTGAGCAATTTATCCATTGAAAATGAGTCTTTTTTCTGATGAAAATTCTGAACTTAGAAAAACCATTGAAAAATGGAATTTCGCTCAATCCACAGTGGAAGAAATAGTCGCTGAGTCCATACCTGGTGATGTGGTTCAGGCTATTGGGGAAAAGGGTAGATACAAAAAACATATCCCTGTTCCCAATGTCAAATTTGTCCCTTCAGATGTTTCTTCTCCTTCTTCCACCTCCGTGGATGAGAAGAACTCTAACAAAGAATCAGAGGTACCAGCCCCACCAAGACTCGCTGGTGCTAACCCATCTGATTCCTTGCTTGGTCCAAAACCTCCAACTAAAACCCCTGGGAATTCAATTCTCAAAGTCGCTGATAAAGCGAATAAAAAGGTTTTTGTGGCTAAGGACTCCAACAAACCCACTCCTCCCCCTGAAGAGCTTTCATCCACCAAGCAACTTCTCCTCACCTTGATGGAAGAGGTAAAAGGGTTGAAAGAACAAATCAACCCCAGAGTTAATAGTCCATCTGTTAACTCTCTTGGTGATGGATCTAGTAGCTCCAAGGGGAGAGCTTTGTTCAGACCTTGCAAGCATTGCGGTTTCAAGAATCACTCATCTGAGGATTGCACTAAGAAACCAAAATGTATCACATGCGAGTCCACTGAACACACATCTAGAGAGCATGAGGAGGTCATTGTGGTTCAAAGAACCAGAACTCAAATGAGATCAAAAACTCCTCATCGACCCTCAAGAAAGGCTGAGCCTAAACCCAGAGATAACTCTCAGGGCTACAGACCTAATCCCCCCTGCAAGTACTGTGGCTTCTTCGACCATCACTCTGATGAGTGCGAGCATTATCCTGGATGTGACATCTGTGGAAGCATGCGTCATGAACCCAGGGATTGCAACCAAAGAGGGGGAGGAAACCAGAGAAGGACCAATGTCGCTGGTCAGCGACAGCATGGACCCACTGGAAAGTGGGTTCATCATAGAAACTAATCTGGCTTTGTTATATCTATGCAGGAATATCTGAAGAAATCTGTTTCGTATCTGGACAGCGGGTGCTCCAGACACATGACAGGGGTTAAACAATCTCTGCATAGATATAAAAAGGAGTCTGGTCCTAAAGTAGTCTTTGGAGATGATTCCTCAGGGGCTACTGAGGGTTATGGCTCAGTGGATTGTAATGGTATAACCTTCACAAGGGTCGTTTATGTCAATGGACTGAAGCACAACTTAATCAGCATTAGTCAACTCTGCGATGCTGGCTTCAAAGTTCTGTTCAACAAGACCCAAGGAACAATCTTCAATCAAAATGATGATGATGTTGTTCTAATTGCACCCAGGAGAAGGGATGTGTACGTCATCGACATGACATCTTGTCCAGAAGGGACAAACACTTGTCTCTATGCCAAAGCATCTGATAGTGAAAATTGGCTATGGCATAAGAGACTCTCCCATCTCAACTTCAAAAACATTAACAAACTGGCCAAGAATGATTTAGTGGCTGGGCTTCCCTCTCTGACCTTCGCCAAAGACAGACCCTGCTCAGCATGCGAGAAAGGGAAGCACCACAGAGCCTCATTCAAGACTAAACAATCATTCTCCATAAATAAGTGCCTCCATCTTCTTCACATGGACTTATTTGGACCAGTAAAACCTCAATCCCTTAATCACAACAAGTATACACTAGTCATTGTAGATGAATTCTTCAGATTCACATGGGTTTCTTTCTCAAAAGAAAGAGTGATGCTACTGAAAGAATAATGTCCTTCATCAGAGAAATAGAGAATCTCAATGACTGCAGAGTTAAGGCTATCCGAAATGACAATGGCACTGAATTCAAGAATCATGCCATGGAAGCCTTTTGTGATGAAAAGGGAATATCACAGAACTTTTCTAACCAAGGCACCCCTGGACAAAATGGTGTCGCTAAAAGAAGAAACAGAACCCTCATAGAGGCTGCTAGAACTATGCTCAGCGAATCAAGACTTCCCAAAAAAATTTGGGGTGAAGCTGTGAACACAGCTTATCATACACAAAACAGATCCATTATTGTGAAGTGATGAGATGGCATTTATACATGATCTCATCGTTCTTTCGGGCTTTTCCATATATATGCTTGTGTTTGTTTACTTGTGTATTTTAGGTATGGATAACATGAAAAAGACAAAAGATCACAAGATACAAGGAAAAAGGACACGAGAAGCGAAGCCGTACAAAGAACCGGGCCCTTATTCATGGAATAATCAACAAATACCCTTGAAGACTTGAAGACATACAAGATTGATCCTCAATTATTGAAGAAATGACACTTAAAACCCTTGTATATTGATAATTACAAGTTTGGTCCCTTAAGTTTGTCAAAATTACACAAATGGTCCTTCAACTTTGAAGAAATGGCAAGATTAGTCCCTCAACAATTCCAAATTGTCAATTATGGTCCCTCATCAAGCCAAAGATACATTAAAGACCTTTGAAGATCAAGAAAGTCCAAAATCAGTCCTTCAAATATGCAAAAGTGGCAAAAACAACCCTTGAAACACTTTTGGAAAAGTTTTGTGCCAAAATTGCCAAAGTCTGAAAGTTGTCACAAAGGAAATGGGCGCTGACACGTTTTAAAACACAAATGAAAGAAAAGAAGAAGAACAAGGGCCAAATGTGTGCTATTGAAACATTCAAATGTGAAATTGCGCCAAACAACTTCCACTTCCCCCATTTTCGGATCAAACGTGTCACTATTCACCTTTTCACACCCAGATTTTACATAAACTTAAACAAAGGGTAAAACTCAATTACCCTTACTCACACTTGATTCACACGCCTATAATCCCATCCCAACCTTAAAACCCTCACTCCCACTCACCAAGAGGCCCCACCATTCAAACCCGTCCACCAATCAAAACACAACTTGTTCTCCAAGCCTAACCACGTGTCAAGATCAACATCTGACACTCATTGCTTCATCACAAAGCTATCTTAAACGGTTTGGATGCATTTTGGACAGCTCATCAACAAGAAACGCCTAGAAGACCTCAAGGGCATTTTAGAGAATTCAGTGCTAGGGTTTGTGAATAGTGTAGCCTGGCATTTGCCTATAAAAGGAGACCTCAACATGTGAGAGTCCCTTTGTTCCAGTCTTTGCCTTTAAAACTTGTAATTCCTTTTTGAAATTTATAAAAGTTGGTATTTTGAGAAAATTGTAATTCCTTTTTATGTTTTTGAAAGTTGGTATTGTTTAAAGGTGATTCTGAGTTCCATTGATTGTTACAAGTGTGCTTGAATCATTTGGTTCAAGGACGTTTATGTTTGGTAAGGTTTTTCAAGTTTGAAAAAAGCTTGAAAAGAGGTTCTGATTTTGCTTATTTTTGTGTACTAACCCTTAACCATAAGCTATAAGCTCTTGCGAGCTTGTTGACACCAAGCTTGTGAAGGGATTAGAGCCCTTGGTTGAGTTGTTTGCTGCTTGTGTTGAAGACATCAAGTCCTTGAGTTTCTGCTTTGAAACATCAACCAAGGCATTCATCATCTTTCTTGTTGAAGTACCTTGGTCTTGTTCTAGTTGTTGAACAAGGTCCAAGAAGCATAACTGGCCTCCCTAGGATGTTGTGGAAGGCAGGTATAACCCCTTGTTAAGATTCCTCTCAAAATTTTTATGTTACTGCCTGATTTGTACTTTGGTGTTCTTGTGTTTGTGCTTTGTGTTTTATGGTTGGTATCTGTTAGTTGTCACCTAGTGTAGCTATTTGATCATTAAAATCAATAGGTTGTGTTTCAAAATCAGAAGTTTGTTTGAAAAGTGGTTGATTAAGGGTTGTTTGGGATTATTGGTTCATAAGGCCTTATGGCCTTGAACCCTTGGTTCTTAGGGTTTGGATGGTCTAAACAAGTCTTAATATACATGTTTTAGTCATTGTTTAAGTTTCTGAAAGTTTGGAAAAGGGATTCTAAGTTTTGTAAAAATCTGATAAAAGTGGTTTTGAAATTGGTCAAACACATCAGATCTAATAACTTCTTTGTTACTTGTATCTAAGGTCTGAAATCAGGTTTGGGAATAGTTTAGGTGATAAGCTATCTATTGGTTGTCTGGTTGTTGAATTTGGTGGCTTATTGTGATTGCTATAGCTTATCAAAGTTTGCTGAAGTGGTCATTTGCATCAGCAAAGTGACCACCTCATTTGGTGTCGCATTTTGATTTCTAGTTTAAGGATTGTTGTTTTGCTGCTTGGATTCTATTTGTGTGCTGCTTTTGAGATTATTTGGCTATTTGGATTGTTTTGATCATAGCTTATAAGCCTACTGGCTTATTGGCTTATTTGTGCCAAAACACATCAAGTTTACCCAACTGGTAAGCTTTGATTCACAAGGTTTGCACTCAAACCTTGACCAGCAGGGTGAAAAACAAGTCCATACACTTCTTTAAGTCTGTCAACGTCCATTTTGTTCCTGTCAGCGTTTGATTTCAACTTATCAGCGTTTGACTTTTGTTCAAACTTGGTTTCAAGGCTTATTGAATCTGTTTTGCTTATTGGTACATGCAACAACTTAGTTTTTGTAATAGAGATCATTTTTCTTAGCTTAATATCAAATCTGGAAGGTTACAAGTCTTTTGGTTAAGCTTTTGCTAGAAAACTAGCTTATTTGGCTTTTTCAGCCAGCTTATTTGCTCTTACAGCTTATTATACTTGGCTTTTTGTGATTTTCTTGATTGATTATTCTTAGTTAAGCTATTTGTGAGCTTTTGCAACAAACTAGAGCTTCTGAGGCGCCCTAAATCTCAAACCCGACTATTTTGTCTTTTAGTGAATTTTTACTTTGCTTATTTTTGGCTTATTGAGTGTTCTTTTTCAAAATTTCTTTTTACAGATCTCATAAGCATCCCAAAAGAAGGTTGTGTGTCAAATTAGAGCTTATGACATTAGCTTATTGCTTATTGGGCTAAAAGGCCCAATAAGAATAAGCTGTTTGCTTATTAAGCCGTGATAAGCTCACATTCAGCTTTTGGGCCTTTAGAGTTTTGTTCTTAGAATTGAATTTTGAGTCAGATAGGGCTTTTTCAAGTCAATTGGGCTAAGTTTGACTTTTAGGCCCAAAAGCCCATTTGGTTTGACTGTTTTTTGTTTTGGCCCATTTGAGGGCCCAATAGGGGTATTCTGGTCATTTCACTTTGATTTTCTGATTATTTAGGTTAAAATAAACTAGTTTGCAAGTTTTTAGAATTTTTTATAATTTCTGAAATTTTAATATTATTTTAATATTATTTTAATATTATTTTGATATTATTTTATTATTATTTTTCAAATTTCACATTTTCCAACTTTTTACATTTTTCTTAGCTTTAATACATTAAAATAGGAATTTAGCAACTTTTGGAATAATTTTATCACTTTTAGATTAATTTTTTAAATTATTTTAAGTTTTTATAGTTTTTAAATTATTTTAAATAGTTTTCATTAGTTTAAAAATTTCTAAAAATAGTTTTTAATCTTTTTAGGTCATTTTAGAGGTTTACCAATTGAAAAATCTTTATTTGGGCTTTTTGATAATTTATTTGATTTTTAGGGCTTTAATTAGCATTTAAAAATTGAATATTTAATTATTTAAAAGGTTTGAAAAAGTTTTGATCATTGGTAAACTCTTAGTTTATTTATTTTGATTTTTGGTAAATTTTTGGTAATTTTTAGAATTAATTTTTATTTTTGTAGTTTTTACGGTTTTACGTTTTATCATTCTAGTAGTAATTTTCACGTCTTCGTCATCTTCTTTTCTCACCCCCTTCTAAACCAATCATTAATCACAAACATTTAACAAGTTTTTCACACACATATAACTCCTTGGGAAACGAACTTGGAAACCATAAGGGTCATTAACACTTGGTTTTTCCTAAAATCATTTGTTTAATACTTTCCGCTTTTACGCTCCTTTTCCTAAAGGTCGTATTTTACCCCAATCATTTTGGCGCCGCTTCCGGGGAGGTGTGTCGTGATTAATTTGCATTGTTGTTTTTAATATTAACCAAAAATAGTATTTGTATTAGTAGAAATCTACTAATACGTATTATCGGTTTTCTTGGTTTTTCTTGTGAAAATATTATTACTATATTGTATTAAGTATCACAACTAATAAACAATATCTCCAAAAGTGTGAAAACACAACCTTGATTCGGGATTTCATCACTCGATCATTGTATTCGAATCTCAAACAAAAAGAAAAAGGCAAAAATAGATAAATACTTTCGTGAAGCTCGATTTTGAAAAATACAAACTATAAGGTGGGTATAAGGCGGGTATTATAAAATATACCCTAAGGAAAAAGGCTCTTAAGTGCTTCGCGCCGCCTCGTTTGCCCGTTTGCTTGTGAGTATTTTGAGATTGAAGGCTAATTGAGGGTTTTGCCGCCCAAAGTATTATTACGTATAATATATTTGCTTGGTTTCTTTGTGATTAAAACCTCTTGAACAATTTGGTTTTCACCAAAGTTCTAAAGTCATTCGAAGGCGTTCACTCCACGTGATCATTTTCATTCCTTTGAGCTTCTTTAATCAAGAGTTTGATTCGAGGAGATATTTTGTAGATTGTTGTCTACGCAGATACAACCAAAATCCAAAAAAAAATTTAAATATAATCAAAAACACAAAAAAAATTGAAAATTCACAAAACACCCAAAAAGAATCTTCTTTGCTCACCTCCCATTCTTCGTGAAGTTTATGATCACTCGTAATCAAGCAAAACGAGCTCGTAAACATCTTCAAAAGCAAGCCAATCAAGAGACGTTGATTGAAGAACAACCTCCAATTGTGGAACCTATTGTAGAACAAGAAGTCGTCATGGCTAATCGTACTATGATGGAGTTGCTACAAGCACCCACCGAGGGTTTTGGAGAGGCTATTGTGATTCCCGCCATCCTTGCGGAGAATTTTGAGATTAAGACGGGTTTAATGTCGATGTTGCAAGCAAATAAGTTTAGAGGTCATGAGAAAGACAACCCGCACTATCACATTAGGAATTTTAATCGTCTCACCGCTACTAGCAAGTTTAAGGATGTTCCACATGACGCCATTAAGATGATGTTGTTTCCATACTCGTTAGATGGACCCGCAAAAATTTGGCTTGAGAAAGAACCGCCAAATTCGATTTTGACATGGGCCGATCTCGTTTCTAAGTTTGTGAACAAGTTTTTTCCACCATCTAAAACAACACATTTGAAAAATGAGATTTCACGATTTGTGCAAAGAAATAATGAAAGTTTTTCAATGGCATGGGAACGATTTAAAGAAATGTTACATGAATGTCCACACCATGATTTTACGGAATTACATCAAGTTGATACTTTTTATAATGGGCTTAATGATCATGAACGAGATTATTTGAATGCCGCCGCGGGTGGTAATTTTTTGTGCAAGACGACAAATGAGGCTTTACAAATCATCGAGAATAGATCTAAGGTTTATAGCCCTCGTAACACACCGAGTGTTGCCAATTTGGGTTCGTCATCGTCGTCATCGTCACGTAGCATTAATGCCTTACATGATGAAGCTAATGAGGAAAATCAGTTTTTTGATAGATTTGCTAATCTTATGTCCCATTGGAAAGCTCAAGAAGCTTCAAATTCCGCTTCGGTTAAAGCGGTTGCTAAAAGTTGTTTGTCTTGTGGTGGAGCTCATGATCTTTCCGAGTGCATTACCGCGGATGGTAACACTTCGAGTGCTTATGTAGCAACGGGAACTTACAACCAAAACGGTCAAGTTTCCCGCCCAAATCAAGCTCCACCAAATCAAAATGCTAATAATTATCGAAACAACAACCAAGGTGGTAATTACCAAGGCAATTCACGTAACTACAACAAAGGGAATTATCAAAATGGGAATGGACAAGTCACTAATCAAAACCAAAATCGTGATTTTCAAAACACTACACAAGGTTTTCAAAATGCTCACACTAAAAATTTGCAAGGAGAATTTTTGGATTATGCTAAAGCAAATGATGCTAAATTTGACAACATGCAACGTGAGATGATTAGCTTAAGATCCGAGTTGAAAAACGAGCTTAAAAATGAACTTGCTAATGAACTTAAAACTCATGCAAATAAAATGGAAGGAAATGTCCAACGTCTTCAACAAAATCAACAAAAGATGGAATTAGGACAACATGAGATTAAGCAATAGTTATTAAAAGCGGATGCTAGGAAATCAAAATTTGAGGACCGAATGGCTAAGATGTTTGAAGCAATCATGTGTAAACCCTCTTCCTCGGGTGGTCTTCCTAGTGATACCATTGCAAACCCGAAGGGAGAAATGAAAGTTATTACTACACGAAGTGGTAAAACTTTTAAGGAACCAATCTCTCGTCCAAGTACTTCTACGGAGAAGAAAATCGAGAAAGAACTCGAGGTGATGGTCGAAAAGGAGCACATTACAATCCCACGAAGTACCGCTCATACCACACCTACGGTTGAACCAATACCAATTGTGGAACCCGAGTTTCCAAGGCCGTTGCCTAATGACCAACCCACACCACCTTTACCCTACCCTTCGAGACGAAACAAAGAGAAATTGCAAGAACGAAACAAACAACAAATCGAGCTTTTTATAAAAATGTTTCAACAAGTGCATTTTGATGTGAGTTTAGCTGACGCGTTGTTATATATGCCTCGTTTCGCTTCCACTTTTAAAAGTATGATGAGCGATAAGGAAAAGCTTTCAAAGCTTGCTAATTGTTCTTCGGTTTATCTTAACCGCATACCGGAAAAAGTTGGTGACCCCGGAAAGTTTCTCATTCCTTGTGACATACAAGATATGAAAGAATGCCTCGCCTTGGCCGATCTTGGTGCGAGCATTAATTTGATGCCATTTTCCATTTGGAAATCGCTTTCGCTTCCGGCTCTTATTCCTTCGAACATGTCTATCGAGATGGCCGGTCATTCTACGATTTTAGCATGTGGAGTAGCCGAAGATGTTTTCGTGAAAGTGGGGAAGTTCTACTATCCCGTTGATTTTATAGTAGTTGACATCCCCGCTGTAACACCCCATTTTGGAAATGAAAATATCACAGTAATTATGGCGTGTCATCAAAGCATACAAGGTAAAATGTCTAAACATTACTTGACCATATAAAGGAAAATACCGGAATCAAACATCGGTAGTCCAAAAGTAAAGCTCATCACACACAAACATAGTATAGTAAAGGAATAGGACGAAACAATGTCCAAAGCATAAGTATCATGAAGAAAAGAAATGCATAATGTAAAGAAGGCTAGACAGCTTCCAGTCCATATGCACGTACTCTTAGTGTCTACGAGCGTCCCTGAGTACCTGCCGTTTTGGGAACATAGAAAAGGAAAACGGCTGAGCAATACACTCAGTGCACGGATGTACAATAAAGCATGAATAGGATAAGCATATAACATAATAACAGCAGAAGAAACTAAGTCCCGAGTAACCTGGTTAAATCTTAATAAAACTGGTTTTATAGTTTGAAAGTCTTATGTCTATCTTATAAAAACTGTTTGTCATATTTTACCATTAGCCAATATAGGTCATGAATATCCACCGTGCATGAATAATTGGTGGGGTGACCTCATCATGCAAATTAGAGGGGCTGCCTCTAATTTAATATACTGGTTTTATGGGTAGGAGGGATCAGCTCCTTGTGAAGGATCCAAGGCACACACCACATTCACCATGTAATCCTGAATAAAAACGTGTAACTAGGATGCACCCATACGCCCCACATGATAATATAAATAAATGGCCAAAAGCTGAAGGGACGCCACGAGCAATCACTCCGCCGTGGTGAAGTCATAACATCAGTGCCTCTAATGTTATGGTTATGGTACCTCCATAACTAGGTGAAACTGGTCATGCATGTATATGGCTATAGGTAATCATATTTAAACATAAGCAATCAAACTCATACTCATACTACGGGAAAACACTTGGCTGCATACGGGGAAATCCTAATAAGGAAAGAATGTCCATACTGAAAGGACGGGAATCCGTACCTTATGTCCAGTGAACGAGAACGATGAACTGCGAGAATCCTACTTCTGAAACACTAATGCTACATAAATACGTACATGAAATAAGTATCTGCTTACTACATACATAGCTGGTTTTATGTCATGTCTTAGCTTATTTTATGTGTTCTTACTATTTACACTGTTTAAAGCCTTAAACTGTGTTAAATCCTATATTCTGTTCATTCTGATTACGTATTTCTGATATTTCATGTGTTATTCTACTTACTGTGTAATAATAAGTAACTTTCCAAAAATAGCAGGTTTCCTTAAATAGAAAGTTTCCAAAAATAGAAAGTTACCAAAAATAGAAAGTTTCCAAAAATAAAAAGTTTCCAAAAATAGAAAGTTTCCAAAAATAGATTTACTGCTTAAAATAGATAAGTTTCTAAGGATATAAAGTTTCCATAAATAGATTAACTGCCTTAATTAAATAAGTTTCCATAAATAGATTAGCTGCCTTAAATAAATAAGTTTCTAAAAATAGCTGGTTTCCATAAATAAAATAGCTGCCTTATTTAATTAAGTTTCTAAAAATAGAAAGTTTCCATAATTAGAAATAAGCTGGTTAAATAAGCTAAGTAAATAAGCCTAAGTATTTTCATGATTATTTTCTAAGTCATATGATATATTATATAGTTTAATAATTATTCCATGTAATTTAATTAAACTATAGGTTATAATATTTAATTAAAGTATGACATGTTTTAATTACATATATTAAATACTTAGGTTAAAATATGTATTATTAAATACTAATAATATAACCTAAGTCATGTTTAATTAATTAATTATATCCATGGTTTTTAAAATAATTAATTAATTATAAGTCTTAATAATAAAAATACTTAGGTTAAAATAATTCATGTTTATTAATAATTAGTTAACCTAAGTCATGTTATTAAATTAATTACATCTAATTAATTTAATTCTTAACCTAAGTTTATAACATAAACAACTAACATAATCATGATCCGGATCTAAGCTTAAAACATGCACCGGATATGAACAAACACCGTACCCCGAACCAATTCGGGGTACCCCTTGCTGCCGTGGGACCCACACGCACAAACCAAGACCAAAAAGGTCTTGGTGGTGGTCGGCTAAAAACAAACTGAGCCCCCCTTGGGGTCGGTTTTACCTGCGGCCCAAAACAAACACCCCTTAGATCCACCCCTTTTGATTAATTAATGATCAAACATGTTAGATCTAGGTTTATTTAATGTGTTTTTATGTAAACATCATGTGTTCTTAATTAATAAAAGATTAATTAAAAAGAAAACAAGTAAAAAGGTTTTACCGTATTCGTGGATCAAAAGAGTGAAGAACAAACACGAACAAACACTAAAATAACAAGATCCAAGATCAAACTCACCCCCTTATGGTGGATTGTAGGTGGCGGCACACAAAGGAGAAGGAGGAAGGGTTTCTAGGTTTTCTTGAAATTCTTCTGTAAAAATAATCTGAGTAGTAAAAACTCTTAACCCTCCTTTTTAGTAAAATTGACAATGGGCTTGGCCCATTGTCCTATGTTGGCCGCGGGTAGGGACTCCCTTGTGGGGGTCCCGTACCTCGTTTCGTGTCTTGTAATTTCATACACGTTTACCTTTAATTTAGTTCGTGTTTTAAAAGTTCTCGTTACGTAAATATCCTACACTTATATATTTAATTACGCTCGTATTAAATATATATACGTAATAAATAATATCTCATGTTTTAATTACGCTCGTGATCTCGTGATCGTATGTTCGTGATTAATTATTGCTAAATAATTATTACGTGATCGTCCACATAAAATACTTATCGTGTTCTAACACGTACGTAATACATAACTCCTAATACGTAAACGTAATCATGCTATATTAGGAAAGTTCTTAACTAGTACGTACGAACTTAAGGTACTATGCATGGTAAAAGCATGTGGGTTTTACAACTCTTCCCCCTAAAAAGAATAATTCGTCCCCGAATTATAGATAAAGTAACTGGAAAAGAAGAACGTACCCGAATTCAAAATATGAAATGAGGGTAAGAAGTCCGGATAGACTCATCTGTTTCCCAAGTGGCTTCCCGCTCGGTATGATCCCTCCATAGAATTTTGACGAATGGAATCGTCTTCTTTCTCATGACTCGTTCTTGCCTGTCAAGAACTCGTTCGGGTTCTTCTATAAAATTGAGATCTTCACGAATCTGTTCCAGTGGATACTGAACCATGTGAAGGGGATGATATTGGTACCCTCTGAGTAAGGACACATGAAATACATTATGCACATGCGAAAGCTGCGGAGGTAACGCCAATCGGTAAGATACTTCACCGACTCGTTCAATGATATCAAACGGTCCGATGAAACGAGGACTGAGCTTCCCTTTAATCCCGAAGCGTCTAACACCACATGCCGGCGAAACCTTAAGGAAGACGTGATCTCCTACGTTAAAGTGTAAATCCCTACGATGCTTGTCGGCGTAACTCTTTTGACGTGACCGTGTCTCCTGAATCTTCTGTCTAGCTACTGTGATCTTCTCGTTTGTCATCTCTATGATTTCTGGTCCTTCGAGTGTTCGCTCGCCAACCTGATCCCAGCAGATTGGGGCGTGACACTTTCTGCCATACAACATCTCAAATGGAGCACACTTGATGCTCGCGTGCCAGCTGTTGTTGTACGCAAACTCCACCAAACAGATGTATTCGTCCCAATCACCCGTCCATTCCAACGCACATGACCTAAACATATCTTCCAATGTCTGAATGGTTCGCTCCGACTGTCCGTCCGTTTGAGGATGAAAGGCCGTGCTAAGTTTAAGTTGTGTACCCCAAGCTTTCTGCAGACTTTTCCAAAAGCGCGAAGTGAATCGAGGATCTCTGTCTGAGATGATGCTGGATGGTGCACCATGTAGTCTCATGATCTCTCGTCTGTACGTATCTGCGAGTTTACTTACCGGATCTTCCTTGCGGATCGGTAAGAAATGAGCTGATTTGGTAAGTCGATCAACGATAACCCAAATTGCATCGTGCCTCCTTTTGGTAGGCGGAAGACCGGTAACAAAATCCATGGTGATTTTATCCCACTTCCACTCTGGAATGTCTAACGGTTGAAGGAGACCGCCAGATCGCTGATGCTCGGTCTTAACCTGCTGGCAGGTAAGACATTTGGAGACGTAAGTGGCCACATCCTGCTTCATACCACTCCACCAAAAGTACTGCTTGATGTCATGGTACATTTTAGTTGAACCAGGATGTATCGAGAATGAGGAGCTATGAGCTTCTTCTAGCAAAGCTTCCCGGAGTTCTTGGTCATCAGGAACACAAAGTCTAGTGCCCTGCCATACGATACCATCTGCATCTACTCTGAATTCTGTCTGCTTCTCCAAATTCTGAACTATCGCCCATAATTCTCCGTCATCCTTCTGAGCTTCCTTGATCTTAGATAGTAACTCGGGTTCTACTCTAAGATTAGCCTAGTAACCATGCCATCCACGTACCATGATCTCGATGTCTAGTCGCTCCAAGTCTCTTATGATTTCCTCTTCGATTCTAATGCTGTTGATCATTCCGGACTTCCTGCTAAGGGCATCTGCTACTACATTTGCCTTTCCGGGATGATACTGTAGATTAATGTCATAATCCTTCAACAGCTCCAACCATCTCCTCTACCTCATGTTCAATTCACGCTGAGTGAAGATATACTTCAAACTCTTGTGGTCCGTGAAAATGTCACATGATTCTCCATATAAGTAGTGTCTCCATATCTTCAATGCAAACACGACTGCAGCAAGTTCCAGATCGTGCGTGGGGTAATTCTCTTCGTAAGGCTTAAGCTGCCGTGAAGCGTACGCGATCACTTTCTTTGCATGAGAACACAGCCAAGTCCCTTCCTCGATGCATCGCTGTAGATTTAAAATCCACCCCTACCAGATGGTAGAGTAAGAATAGGTGCAGATACTAGCTTCTGCTTCAGGTCTTCAAAGCTCTTCTCTCGATCTTCAGTCCAGACGAATTTCTCCCCTTTCCGCATCAGTTTGGTCAATGGTAGTGCTAAGCGGGAAAAGTTCTCCACGAACCTATGGTAATAGCCAGCTAAGCCTAAGAAACTGCGGACTTCCGTCGCTGATGTCGGCCTCGGCCACTTAGTGATGGCCTCAACCTTCGCTGGATCCATAGTGATTCCTTCTGCTGATACAATGTGACCTAAGAATGCCACCTTGTCTAACCAGAACTCACATTTGGAGAATTTAGCATACAGCTGCTTCTGGCAAAGAATCTGTAGTATTGTACGAAGATGGTCTTCGTGTTCCTCCTTGGACTTAGAGAAAATCAGGATGTCATCGATGAAAACAATGACGAATTTGTCCAGAAATTCATGGAAGATTCTGTTCATCAGATCCATGAACACTGCTGGAGCATTTGTCAGGCCAAATGGCATAACTACAAACTCGTAGTGGCCATAACGAGTACGAAAGGCAGTCTTAGCAATATCCTGCTCCTTGACTCGTACTGGTGATAGCCTGACCTAAGATCGATCTTGGAGAAGTGTTTGGCCCCTTGGAGTTGGTCAAACAGATCGTCAATGCGTGGCAGTGGATATCTATTCCGAATAGTAATCTTGTTGAGCTCGCGATAGTCTATGCAAAGACGCATACTGCCGTCCTTCTTCTTAACAAACAAAACCGGTGCGCCCCATGGAGATGAGCTCGGTCGAATGAAACCTCGTTCGAGAAGTTCTTGTAGTTGATCCTTCAGCTCCTTCAGCTCTATGGGAGCCATGCGATAAGGAGCCTTGGAGATTGGTTCAGCTCCTGGAACCAGCTCGATACTGAATTCCACTTCTCGTGCAGGTGGTATGCCCGGAAGTTCTGCTGGAAACATGTCTTGGAATTCCGACACTATAGGTTGATCCTGAATCAATGGAGATTCAGCATCCATGTCGTGAACCGTAGCTAGATAACCCTCGCAGCCATGTGACAATAGTGCACGCGCTTGCAGAGTGGATATGACTTGTACAGACCGTCCGGGTATGAACCCGTTATGAATGTACTCTGGTGCATTGACATCACCGAAGATAACTCGATATGAATGGCAGTCTATGGTAGCATGATACTTGGATAGCCAATCCATGCCCAAAATCATGTCGAAGTCATTCATGTCCAGCGGAAGTGCGTCGACAGGTCGAACCTTATCATCAAATTCTAGGGGAAGACTCTTGTATACATGAGTCACTAATACAGAGTCCCTCAAAGGCGTGGAAATAGTAAGCCTATTTTCTAGTGGCAAGGGAGGAATCCTAATGTTCTTAGCATAAGCAGTAGAAATAACCGAGTGAGTAGCACCCGTATCGAAAAGAACACATGCAGCGCGACCATACATATACAAGATTCCAGTGATGGTACCTGTAGACTTGTTGGCCTGGTCTCGAGATGTCGTGTAGACACGCCCAGCAGTAGGAGGCGGCTTGGTATCAGCATGTCCCGATGTACCCTCCATCTCGCCCTTACGGCAATCCTTCATAATATGGCCAGGAAGACCACACTTGAAGCACGCATCAGTATTACAGCGACATGGTCCTGGGTGCCTACGGTGGCAAGTAGAGCAAAGAGGATGAGTGTATCCTCCAGCAGGTGCTCTGGCTGGCTGAGGACCAGTGATAGTTGGACGGCTAGGATGCGAACCTCTCTGGTTCTGGTCCCTACCGTTTCCATGGTTCCTGCTGTTGCTGGATTGCCCGGCGTTGTTACGGTAATTGTCATTACCGCCACGCCTATCCGTAGCAGATCGGTCATTAGTCTGACCATTTCCCTTGGGCTGATTAGGCTGCTGCTGAGTAGCCGGCTGAGACCGGTCCCCAGTTTTCTGCCTCTTGTCGGGTCTTTCAGCTTCCCCGAACTCATCCCTCTCCTGCAGCATCTCCAGTTTTCATGCTGCATCGGCCACTTGTGCTACAGTATTGAACGTATCACACACCAGATTGTTTGCGACCGATGTGCGAAGAGCCCATCTGAAGTGATGTGCCTGCTCTTCAGGAGTACCTGCTGCCGCACCAAGGAAACCAACCAAGCGAAGAAAGCGCTGCATAAACTCGTTGCTATTCTCCCCAGCTCTCTGACGTATCCCATGGTACTCTCTCTTGAGTTTGTCCTGCTCAGCCTTGGGAAAGAACTGCTCCATCACCCTGTCCTTGAATTGAGCCCAAGTCAAACCAGCAACCCATTCATCACCACCTTCAGATTGCATCAAAGCTAACCAACAGTTAAGTACATCGCCTTCGAACCGATAGCATGCCAACCGCGCCTTGTATGCGGGGTCACAGCCCATAGCGTTGAAGATCTTCTCTATGTGAGCCAACCAGCTTTCAGCATCGCTGGGGCTATCAGTCTTCTCAAAAGCTCGAGGGCGGAGCTTGTTGAATCTCTCCAGCCATACTGCTAATGTCACTGGAGGAGGAGGAGGAGGTGGCTGATTGTGCTGCTGCTGATTGTTGGCAGCTTGAACTTCAGTACGGATGTCATTCCTCAGTTGAGGAAGCAAGGCTTGCATGGTAGCCTGAATTGCAGCATTGAGCTGCTCTTGTTCGCGTGTGAGAACCATCTGACAGTATGACATAAAACATATGATTAACAGTTCAAAACATAAAATATAAAATATATACATTAAAAAAAAAATTCTACTAAAAATTTCACGAGAAAAATTTTATGCAAGAAAACTTTTTGTATGAATGCATGATGTAGTTTTAAGAAAACTTTGGATGCTCGAGAGTGAACGTCTCTGGTCAGTTCACTCAAAACAAAAGACATATCGAGGGGACGCCTATGGGTCGGTCCCAAATCTAAAATTTTCGATAAAACACATGCGACTAAATAGGGCCAGTCCTGTACCAACCATTACATAGTCAAAAACCCTGTAACAATGACATATATATGTATGCTTAAAATGATGAATGCATGAAAACAACTGTCAGTTCTAGGAAGACCGTAGTGACTACCCACTAATCACAGGTCATATTTGAGAGCCTACAGGTCGAAGCCTTGGCTCTGATACCATAATTGTAACACCCCATTTTAGAAATGGAAATATCACAGTAATTATGGCGTGTCATCAAAGCATACAAGGTAAAATGTCTAAACATTACTTGACCATATAAAGGAAAATACCGGAATCAAACATCGGTAGTCCAAAAGTAAAGCTCATCACACACAAACATAGTATAGTAAAGGAATATGACGAAACAATGTCCAAAGCATAAATATCATAAAGAAAAGAAATGGATAATGTAAAGAAGGCTAGACAGCTTCCAGTCCATATGCACGTACTCTTAGTGTCTACGAGCGTCCCTGAGTACCTGCCGTTTTGGGAACATAGAAAAGGAAAACGGCTGAGCAATACGCTCAGTGCACGGATGTACAATAAAGCATGAATAGGATAAGCATATAACATAATAACAGCGGAAGAAACTAAGTCCCTAGTAACCTGGTTAAATCTTAATAAAAATGGTTTTATAGTTTGAAAGTCTTATGTTTATCTTATAAAAACTGTTTGTCATATTTTACCATTAGCCAATATAGGTCATGAATATCCACCGTGCATGAATAATTGGAGGGGTGACCTCATCATGCAAATTAGAGGGGATGCCTCTAATTTAATATACTGGTTTTATGGGTAGGAGGGATCAGCTCCTTGTGAAGGATGCAAGGCACACACCACATTCACCATGTAATCCTGAATAAAAACGTGTAACTAGGATGCACCCATACGCCCCACATGATAATATAAATAAATGGCCAAAAGCTAAAGGGACGCCACGAGCAATCACTCCACCGTGGTGAAGTCATAACATCAGTGCCTCTAATGTTATGGTTATGGTACCTCCATAACTAGGTGAAACTAGTCATGCATGTATATGGCTATAGGTAATCATATTTAAACATAAGCAATCAAACTCATACTTATACTACGGGAAAACAGTTGGTTGCATACGGGGAAATCCTAATAAGGAAAGAATGTCCATACTGAAAGGACGGGAATCCGTACCTTATGTCCAGTGAACGAGAACGATGAACTGCGAGAATCCTACTTCCGAAACACTAATGCTACATAAATACGTACATGAAATAAGTATCTGCTTACTACATACATAGCTGGTTTTATGTCATGTCTTAGCTTATTTTATGTGTTCTTACTATTTACACTGTTTAAAGCCTTAAACTGTGTTAAATCCTATATTCTGTTCATTCTGATTACGTATTTCTAATATTTCATGTGTTATTATACTTACTGTGTAATAATAAGTAACTTTCCAAAAATAGAAGGTTTGCTTAAATAGAAAGTTTCCAAAAATAGAAAGTTACCAAAAATAGAAAGTTTCCAAAAATAGAAAGTTTCCAAAAATAGAAAGTTTCCAAAAATAGATTTACTGCTTAAAATAGATAAGTTTCTAAGAATAGAAAGTTTCCATAAATAGATTAACTGCCTTAATTAAATAAGTTTCCATAAATAGATTAGCTGCCTTAAATAAATAAGTTTCTAAAAATAGCTGGTTTCCATAAATAAAATAGCTGCCTTATTTAATTAAGTTTCTAAAAATAGAAATTTTCCATAATTAGAAATAAGATGGTTAAATAAGCTAAGTAAATAAGCCTAAGTATTTTTATGATTATTTTCTAAGTCATATGATATATTATATAGTTTAATAATTATTCCATGTAATTTAATTAAACTATAGGTTATAATATTTAATTAAAGTATGACATGTTTTAATTACATATATTAAATACTAAGGTTAAAATATGTATTATTAAATACTAATAATATAACCTAAGTCATGTTTAATTAATTAATTATATCCATGGTTTTTAAAATAATTAATTAATTATAAGTCTTAATAATAAAAATACTTAGGTTAAAATAATTCATGTTTATTAATAATTAGTTAACCTAAGTCATGTTATTAAATTAATTACATCTTATTAATTTAATTCTTAACCTAAGTTTATAACATGAACAACTAACATAATCATGATTCGGATCTAAGCTTAAAACATGCACCGGATATGAACAAACATCGTACCCCGAACCAATTCAGGGTACCCCCTTACTGCCGTGGGACCCACACGCACCAACCAAGACCAAAAAGGTCTTGGTGGTGGTCGGCTAAAAACAAACCATGCCCCCCTTGGGGTCGGTTTTACCTGCGGCCCAAAACAAACACCCCTTAGATCCACCCCTTTTGATTAATTAATGATCAAACATGTTAGATCTAGGTTTATTTAATGTGTTTTTATGAAAACATCATGTGTTCTTAATTAATAAAAGATTAATTAAAAAGAAAACAAGTAAAAAGGTTTTACCGTATTCGTGGATCAAAAGGGTGAAGAACAAACACGAACAAACACTAAAATAACAAGATCCAAGATCAAACTCACCCCCTTATGGTGGGTTGTAGGTGGCGGCACACAAAGGAGAAGGAGGAAGGGTTTCTAGGTTTTCTTGAAATTCTTCTATAAAAATAATCTGAGTAGTAAAAACTCTTAACCCTCCTTTTTAGTAAAATTTACAATGGGCTTGGCCCATTGTCCTATGTTGGCCGCGGGTAGGGACTCCCTTGTGGGGGTCCCGTACCTCGTTTCGTGTCTTGTAATTTCATACACGTTTACGTTTAATTTAGTTCGTGTTTTAAAAGTTCTCGTTACGTAAATATCCTACACTTATATATTTAATTACGCTCGTATTAAATATATATACGTAATAAATAATATCTCGTGTTTTAATTACGCTCGTGATCTCGTGATCGTATGTTCGTGATTAATTATTGCTAAATAATTATTACGTGATCGTTCACATAAAATACTTATCGTGTTCTAACACGTACGTAATACATAACTCCTAATACGTAAACGTAATCATGCTATATTAGGAAAGTTCTTAACTAGTACGTACGAACTTAAGGTACTATGCATGGTAAAAGCATGCGGGTTTTACACCCGCGGATCCTCAAATTCCTCTAATTTTAGGTCGTTCATTTTTAGACACTTCGAGATCGCTTATCGATGTTCATGCGAGAACTATCACTTTGAGATTCAACGAAGAGGAACTTGTTATAAACGCTACTCAAAACTCGAAACCTTCTCATGTTTATGCAATCGCTACCATCAATCACATCGACATCGTTTATGTGGTTTGCGATGAGTTTTCACAAGAAGTGTTAGGTTTTTCCGATAGCTCGTCAAGTGGCAATCCACTATTTTGGATCCGATTCTTGCTAATTCAACACCAAATAACTCCATTCCAAGGAGGCGATCTCACTTCAAATGAAATCGACAATGAAGATGAGGTGTTGATTAGTGATGATACTTCTATTCCACCATTTCTTCCGCCGATGGAGGTTATGAGTGTTGAACCAAAATCTTCGATCGAGGAACCACCTATCCTTGAATTGAAAGATCTTCCTTCTAACCTTGAATACACATTCTTGGAAGGTGATGACAAGTTGCCGGTTATTATTGCAAGAGGTCTTGCCAATGATGAAAAAACCGAGCTCTTGAAAGTTCTTAAGGCTCATAAAGGATCAATTGCGTGGAAAATATCCGACATCAAGGGAATTGACCCAAAATTTTGTACTCACAAGATTTTAATGGAGGAGGACTACAAACCCGCAATTCAAAGTCAAAGAAGGGTGAATCCCAAAATTCACGATGTCATTAAAAAGGAGGTCCTTAAATTCCTTGACGCGGGAATGATTTATCCTATACCCGATAGCCCCATGGGTGAGCCCAATCCGTTGTGTCCCTAAAAAGGGAGGAATGACCGTTGTGCCTAATGAAAACAACGAGTTAATTCCCACTCGTGTTGTGACCGGTTGGAGGGTGTGTATTGACTACCGAAAGTTAAATGACGCCACTCGTAAAGACCACTTTCCTTTGCCCTTCATGGATCAAATGTTAGAGCGACTTGCGGGAAATGAATTCTATTGCTTTTTAGATGGTTTTTCCGGTTACTTTCAAATCCCTATCGACCCTCGTGATCAAGAGAAGACTACGTTTACGTGTCCTTATGGAACGTTCGCTTATCGTAGGATGCCTTTCGGACTTTTTAATGCACTGGGTACGTTTCAACGGTGTATGATGGCAATTTTTCACGATATGATCGAGAAGTCGATGGAAGTGTTTATGGATGACTTCTCGGTATTTGGCAATTCGTTCACGTCGTGTTTATCTAATCTCGAGCAAATCTTAAAACGTTGTGAAGAAACCAATCTTGTGCTTGATTGGAAAAAAATGTCATTTTATGTGTAAACAAGGAATCGTCTTAGGACATAAGGTGTCGAAAGCGGGGATTGAGGTCGATAAAGCTAAGGTAGACGTCATCGCCAAGTTACCTCATCCCAAAACCGTTAAGGGAGTTAGGAGTTTCCTAGGCCACGCGGGCTTTTATCTTCGTTTCATCAAGGACTTTTCGAAAATCTCTCGACCTATGACACACCTTCTCGAGAAGGATGCTCCTTTTAACTTCAATGAGGATTGTGTTAGGGCTTTCGAAACTCTCAAAAGAAAACTTACCGAAGCTCCCATTCTTGTTGCTCTTAATTGGGAATATCATGTGCGATGCAAGTGATTATGCTATAGGGGCCGTCTTAGGGCAACGGTATGACAAACATTTCTGTCCTATCCACTATGCTAGTAAGACGATGACCGAGGCTCAATTAAAGTACACCACAACGGAAAAGGAATTCCTTGCCGTGGTCTATGCTTTTGAGAAATTCCGACCTTATCTCGTCTTGACTAAAAGCATCGTGTATACCGACCATTCGGCTATCAAGTATCTCTTAGCTAAGCAAGATGCTAAGCCGAGATTGCTTCGTTGGATGCTCCTCCTCCAAGAATTTGATGTCACCGTGCTTGAAAAAAAGGAGCCGAGAATCTAGCGGCCGATCATCTCTCTCGTCTAGAAGATCCTCACAAAGATGTTTTCGAGAACAAGGAAATCACCGAAACATTTCCTCTTGAGACTCTCGGTGTAGTGAATTCTAAAGACACCACCCCATGGTTTGCCAACATTGCAAATTACCATGCGGGCAATTTCATAATCAAGGGTATGACGACACAACAAAAACGAAAATTCTTTCGTGACGTCAAGTTCTATTTTTGGGACGACCCTTATCTCTTTCGGGTTTGTGCGGATCAACTCGTTCGACGTTGTGTGTTTGGTGCCGAAGCTTCTAATATCCTTAGAGCTTGTCACGAGGGACCCATGGGTGGTCACCACGGTGCTAATCTCACGGCTAAGAAAGTGTTCGATGCTGGCCTCTTTTGGCCTTCTATCTATCGTGATGCACACGCACTTGTGAAGTCGTGTGATTCGTGCCAACGTCAAGGAAAATCATCTCAACGTGATGAAATGCCGCAAAACATAATTCAAGTGTGTGAGATTTTCGACATATGGGGAATAGACTTTATGGGGCCATTCCCATCGTATCATGGTAACAAATATATCCTCGTCGCGGTGGACTACCTTTCTAAGTGGGTGGAAGCTAAGGCTTTGCCTACTAATGATGCTCGTGTGGAAGTGAAGTTTTTAAAGCAACTATTCTCTCGGTTTGGAACCCCTCGTGCTATTATAAGCGATCGTGGAACCCATTTTTGTAATGACCAATTCAAAAAGGTTCTAAAAAATATGGAGTTACTTATCGTCTTTCTACGGCTTATCACCCGCAAACAAGTGGGCAAGTCGAGGTTTCGAACCGAGCTTTGAAGAGGATTTTAGAGAGGTCAACTGGAGAAAACCGTGCTTCATGGTCTGACAAACTCGATGACGCTTTATGGGCCTTTAGGACCGCTTATAAGACACCTATCGGTTGCACTCCTTATAAGTTAGTCTATGGGAAGAATTATCATTTGCCAATTGAGTTGGAGCACAAGGCATATTGGTCCCTTAAGCATGCAAACTTTGACTTGAAGACCGCGGGAGATCACCAGAAAATACAATTGAATGAATTGGATGAATTAAGAGATAATGCTTATGAAAATTCATTAATTTTTAAAGAAAAGACTAAAAAGTTTCATGATTCAAAGATTAAAAACCGGGTTTTTAACGTTGGTGATCAAGTGTTACTTTTTAACTCTCGACTTAAGATATTTTCCAGGAAATTGAAATCTCGTTGGTCAGGTCTGTTCACCATTACACAAGTGTTTCCATATGGGACCATCGAGCTAGCTCAAGATGATGGTCCTAATTTCAAGGTGAATGGACATAGGCTTAAGCACTACTTTGGTGGGGAAATTCCTTCAATGGTTGCCCTCGACCAAGTCACCTTCCCCAATGATAATTAGCATTGAGGGGATCGAGTCGAGCTCATGACTCAGTAATAAAAAACGAGGTGCCTCGTGGGGGAAATCCCATGCTTATCTTTTATGCTTATTATTCACTAATAAGGGGACTTGTACCCTTTCAACTCGTTGTCTCGTGGTTGTTTGTGATTGTGTTATCTAGATAATCATCATCATCTACGATTGAAGACTCTCGTGTTCGTTTACGTGAGCCTCCATCGTTTGCTTGAAGAAGTTTTTCACGAATCCATGACATATCCTTTATTGTTCTAACAATTATCTTCTAGCATACTTAATAAACGGCTTTAGATATATTGTTGATTACCCTTTCCATGCTAGATCCTAAGCATTCGACTCTTCGTCTCTAGTATGGGGGTGCTCCACCTTTAGACTCGAAACATTGAGGACAATGTTTGCTTTTAGTATGGGGGGGGGGGTGAATAGGTACTTGCTTTGCTACGCCCTCACGCTTTCCAACTTTCAATGTTTTGTTTTGCTAATAAAGCTAAAAATGGCCAAATTTTAAAATTTTTCTTAGTTTTCATAAGTGTTTTTAAGACACGAATGTATATTTTCCGATGGGTAGAATAAGAGCTAATTTCTGACTTGATGGGCATTTGGAGCCATTTACATTCCTTAACCCGCTCAATTCAAGTTTTGCTAGACTTTTATATAGGGAGTTTTAAAACGCGAAAGTCTTAACTCATATGGGTTAAGAACAAGAACTTTTCGCAAGTTCCTATAATTGATCCTAGAAAGTCACTTATCAAGGGAACTATAAAATGCATTCTCTAAACTTGAAAAAGTCCAAGAAATTGCAAGATCCTATAGGTGGCTTGAAAACCCAAAACTTTGATTTGATATAGTCTTAATGAAAGCTAATCCAAATTTGGCTTAATTTTGACTTGCATGGCTAAGTATTCACGAGTCTCTTTAATTAAGAGGTCTTTATATAGTGAAGAACGAGAGATGATAGAGTTAGACAAGTGATCATGCTAAACATAGAACATGAAAATGTTCTTTCAAAAACTCATATGTCTTTAATTGTGGCTTTTTCTTCCCATGAGATCAATGCATTAGGAATAAATCATAATTGCAATAAGTAAGGTCGTATGATTTGAAAGGTTACTTAGCCTCTAGCGCAAGATCGTTTAAAAGTTGCTCAGGGTTGAATAGAGTTCATAGCCAAGGCATAACTTATTGAAGCGGGACGCGAAGATTGGCGATCATCCAAAAAGGCCCTAACAAGGCATGAGGAGCTCTATTTTTTGCTAAAGATCCAAAGATGATGTGAAGTATCATTATTCCTAAATCAATATGAAGGATCGAGACACACGACGAAAAGCAATTACTCCCCTAAAGATCATGGAGAAAGTCTATCCAAAAAGACCCTTACAAGGTATGAGGATAAATATATCCAAGTCCGAAAAGGAGGCGGATTGTTGTATATCAAAATCCAAAGTAAAGATTAAAGAAGAATGATGAAGTCGTGGTCCAATATGAAGAATCTCTCAAAAACGTCAAGTGAAGAAATTCCAAATATATGAAGAGAAGACCATAATTTCAAGAACGTCTTCCTAAGATTTGAAGTATGAAGTACATATCGGTCCGAGAAAGGTATCAAATCGTGAAACGAGTTATGCCAAGATATGAACTTAAGGAGATACACGAGAAGCCGTTTTAAAAGATTTTGTCCTTCGGCTAACTATTGATTAAATCGTGCTACTTTGCTTTCGGACTAATAACTACTCAAATAAGTCAATATGAATCACTTGTGATCCATGACAAATAGTTAAAAAATGCTAGTAACCCATTTCCTTTTATAATAACTAGGATTACGGGGAGAAAAAGTATTACGCAATTTGGACGTATGAGTAGTGTTAGCATTGTGACTTGTACCAACAATGATCTCATTTTGGCACTTAGCATAGAATGTATGACAATCAAGGATGACGAATTTTATTCTAAGGGACATTTTCTTGTTTCTATTCTTTGACCCTAAAAGTCACTTACGTGATGAAAATCATATGTTATGTCTTTACACATCTTCGTAGTATGTTGCAAGTCTTTTACTCTTCAATAAAGGTTAATAAAACTGAACTTTGGTGATGCTTAGATACTTTATTCTAGCATTGCGTGAGGGCACGATAATGGCTTAGTATGGGGGAGTGATGAGATGGCATTTATACATGATCTCATCGTTCTTTTCGGGCTTTTAATACATAAAAATGTCATACAATACCATATATATGCTTGTGTTTGTTTACTTGTGTATTTTAGGTATGGATATCGTGAAAAAGACAAAAGATCACAAGATACAAGGAAAAACGGACATGAGAAACGAAGCCGTATAAAGAACCGGGCCCTTATTCATGGAATAATCAACAAATACCCTTGAAGACTTGAAGACATACAAGATTGATCCTTAATTATTGAAGAAATGACACTTAAAACCCTTGTATATTGATAATTACAAGTTTGGTCCCTTAAGTTTGTCAAAATTACACAAATGGTCCTTCAACTTTGAAGAAATGGCAAGATTAGTCCCTCAACAATTCCAAATTGTCAATTATGGTCCCTCATCAAGCCAAAGATACATTAAAGACCTTTGAAGATCAAGAAAGTCCAAAATCAGTCCTTCAAATATGCAAAAGTGGCAAAAACAACCCTTGAAACACTTTTGGAAAAGTTTTGTGCCAAAATTGCCAAAGTCTGAAAGTTGTTACAAAGGAAATGGGCGCTGACACGTTTTAAAACACAAATGAAAGAAAAGAAGAAGAACAAGGGCCAAATGTGTGCTATTGAAACATTCAAATGTGAAATTGCGCCAAACAACTTCCACTTCCCCCATTTTCGGATCAAACGTGTCACTATTCACCTTTTCACACCCAGATTTTACATAAACTTAAACAAAGGGTAAAACTCAATTACCCTTACTCACACTTGATTCACACGCCTATAATCCCATCCCAACCTTAAAACCCTCACTCCCACTCACCAAGAGGCCCCACCATTCAAACCCGTCCACCAATCAAAACACAACTTGTTCTCCAAGCCTAACCACGTGTCAAGATCAACATCTGACACTCATTGCTTCATCACAAAGCTATCTTAAACGGTTTGGATGCATTTTGGACAGCTCATCAACAAGAAACGCCTAGAAGACCTCAAGGGCATTTTAGAGAATTCAGTGCTAGGGTTTGTGAATAGTGTAGCCTGGCATTTGCCTATAAAAGGAGACCTCAACATGTGAGAGTCCCTTTGTTCCAGTCTTTGCCTTTAAAACTTGTAATTCCTTTTTGAAATTTATAAAAGTTGGTATTTTGAGAAAATTGTAATTCCTTTTTATGTTTTTGAAAGTTGGTATTGTTTAAAGGTGATTTTGAGTTCCATTGATTGTTATAAGTGTGCTTGAATCATTTGGTTCAAGGACATTTATGTTTGGTAAGGTTTTTCAAGTTTGAAAAAAGCTTGAAAAGAGGTTTATTTTGCTTATTTTTGTGTACTAACCCTTAACCATAAGCTATAAGCTCTTGTAAGCTTGTTGACACCAAGCTTGTGAAGGGATTAGAGCCCTTGGATGAGTTGTTTGCTGCTTGTGTTGAAGACATCAAGTCCTTGAGTTTCTGATTTGAAACATCAACCAAGGCATTCATCATCTTTCTTGTTGAAGTACCTTGGTCTTGTTCTAGTTGTTGAACAAGGTCCAAGGAGCATAGCTGGCCTTCCTAGGATGTTGTGGAAGGCAGGTATAACCCCTTGTTAAGATTCCTCTCAAAAATTTTATGTTACTACCTGATTTGTACTTTGGTGTATGATTTGGTGTTCTTGTGTTTGTGCTTTATGTTTTATGGTTGGTATCTGTTAGTTGTCACCTAGTGTAGCTATTTGATCATTAAAATCAATAGGTTGTGTTTCAAAATCAGAAGTTTGTTTGAAAAGTGGTTGATTAAGGGTTGTTTGGGATTACTGGTTCATAAGGCCTTGTGGCCTTGAACCCTTGGTTCTTAGGGTTTGGATGGTCTAAACAAGTCTTAATATACATGTTTTAGTCATTGTTTAAGTTTCTGAAAGTTTGGAAAATGGATTCTAAGTTTTGCAAAAATCTGATAAAAGTGGTTTTGAAATTGGTCAAACACATCAGATCCAATAACTTCTTTGTTACTTAGATCTAAGGTCTGAAATCAGGTTTGGGAATAGTTTAGGTGATAAGCTATCTATTGGTTGTCTGGTTGTTGAATTTGGTGGCTTATTGTGATTGCTATAGCTTATCAAAGTTTGCTGAAGTGGTCATTTGCATCAGCAAAGTGACTACCTCATTTGGTGTTGCATTTTGATTTCTAGTTTAAGGATTGTTGTTTTGTTGCTTGGATTCTATTTGTGTGCTGCTTTTGAGATTATTTGGCTATTTGGATTGTTTTGATCATAGCTTATAAGCCTACTGGCTTATTGGCTTATTTGTGCCAAAACACATCAAGTTTACCCAATTGGTAAGCTTTGATTCACAAGGTTTGCACTCAAACCTTGACCAGCAGGGTGAAAAACAAGTCCATACACTTCTTTAAGTCTGTCAACGTCCATTTTGTTCCCGTCAGCGTTTGATTTCAACTTATCAGCGTTTGACTTTTGGTCAAACTTGGTTTCAAGGCTTATTGAATCTGTTTTGATTATTGGTACATGCAACAACTTAGTTTTTGTAATAGAGATCATTTTTCTTAGCTTAATATCAAATCTGGAAGGTTACAAGTCCTTTGGTTAAGCTTTTGCTAGAAAACTAGCTTATTTGGCTTTTTCAGCCAGCTTATTTGCTCTTACAGCTTATTATACTTGGCTTTTTGTGATTTTCTTGATTGATTATTCTTAGTTAAGCTATTTGTGAGCTTTTGCAACAAACTAGAGCTTCTGAGGTGCCCTAAATCTCAAACCTGACTATTTTGTCTTTTAGTGAATTTTTACTTTGCTTATTTCTGGCTTATTGAGTGTGCTTTTTCAAAATTTCTTTTTACAGATCTCATAAGCATCCCAAAAGAAGGTTGTGTGTCAAATTAGAGCTTATGGCATTAGCTTATTGCTTATTGGGCTAAAAGGCCCAATAAGAATAAGCTGTTTGCTTATTAAGCTGTGATAAGCTCACATTCAGCTTTTGGGCCTTTCGAGTTTTGTTCTTAGAAATGAATTTTGAGTCAGATAGGGCTTTTCCAAGTCAATTGGGCCAAGTTTGACTTTTTGGGCCCAAAAGCCCATTTGGTTTTGGCCCATTTGAGGGCCCAATAGGGGTATTCTGGTCATTTCACTTTGATTTTCTGATTATTTAGGTTAAAATAAACTAGTTTGCAAGTTTTTAGAATTTTTTATAATTTTTGAATTTTTAATATTATTTTAATATTATTTTATTATTATTTTTCAAATTTCACATTTTCCAACTTTTTACATTTTTCTTAGCTTTAATACATTAAAATAGGAATTTAGCAACTTTTGGAATAATTTTATCACTTTTAGATTAATTTTTATAATTATTTTAAGTTTTTATAGTTTTTAAATTATTTTAAATAGTTTTCATTAGTTTAAAAATTTCTAAAAATAGTTTTTAATCTTTTTAGGTCATTTTAGATGTTTATCAATTGAAAAATCTTTATTTGGGCTTTTTGATAATTTATTTGATTTTTAGGGCTTTAATTAGCATTTAAAAATTGAATATTTAATTATTTAAAAGGTTTGAAAAAGTTTTGATCATTGTTAAACTCTTAGTTTATTTATTTTGATTTTTGGTAAATTTTTGGTAATTTTTAGAATTAATTTTTATTTTTGTAGTTTTTACGGTTTTACGTTTTATCATTCTAGTAGTAATTTTCACGTCTTCGTCATCTTCTTTTCTCACCCCCTTCTAAACTAATCATTAATCACAAACATTTAACAAGTTTTTCACACACATATACCTCCTTGGGAAACAAACTTGGAAACCATAAGGGTCATTAACACTTGGTTTTTCCTAAAATCATTTGTTTAATACTTTCCGCTTTTACGCTACTTTTCCTAACGGTCGTATTTTACCACAATCATGAAGAGACATGGCAAGACCTCTTATGAAGTATATAGGAAGATAGCCCCTGATGTAAGCTACTTCCATGTCTTTGGTTGCCCTGTTTTCATTCACAACTACAAAGATCACCTGGGAAAATTTGATGAAAAGTCTGATGATAGATTCTTCGTTGGTTACTCTCTCACCTCCAGAGCTTATAGAGTATTCAACATCCGCAAACAAGAACTAGAAGAATCCATCCATGTCACCTTCAATGAAGCAGATGCTGTCATCAACCACATCAACTCAGAAGAATGTGACATTGACTTCAGTGAAGTTAAATCATATCCAGAGGATGATTTCTCATATCCCAAGGAATCATCCAAGGGATGTTACAAGGACTTCCATTATGTTCATGCATTTGATCCTCATTCAATCTCTGACATCACTCCAGAAGTTGAAAATGCTGAACAAATCACTCCACCCACTACTGTGAATGTTGATCTCATCGAACCAATCTCTCCTCTAGATGAAGAGATTATGGATGAAGAAATAATTTGTGAAGATCCCTCAGCATTCATTGAACCTGCTGTGACTCCTGAACCCACAGAGACTCCTGCTCCTCAATCCAAATGGAGTAGGAACCAAGATATTCTTCTGGTGAATATTCTTGGTGAACCCTTTGAGGGAGTCACCACCAGAGGCAAATTGAGATCTCTGGAAACCGCCTCAGCGAATGAATGCCTTTTCGCTGATTTTCTCTCTGAGGATGAACCTAAGAATGTGGCTGCTACGCTTCTAGATGAAGTGTGGGTTGTTGCCATGCAAGATGAGTTGAATCAGATCAAGAGGAACAAGGTGTGGACTCTGGTAAAAGCTCCAGCTGGGAAGCAAGTGGTTGGAACTAAATGGGTCTATAGAAACAAGAGGGATGAAGCTGGCATGATAGTCAAAAACAAGGCTAGGCTTGTGGTGTTGGGATGTAATCAATCTGAGGGGCTTGACTATGATGAAACGTTTGCACCAGTAGCCAGATTGAAAGCTATCAGAATCTTCCTAGCCTTTGCAGCTTATATGGGGTTTACTGTGTACCCGATGGATGTGAAGAGTGCTTTCCTCAATGGGAAGCTTGTAGAGGAAGTATAAGTCTATCAACCCCCAGGGTTTGAAAGCAGTGAGTATCCTGATCACGTCTACAGACTTCACAAAGCAATCTATGGGCTGAAACAAGCGCCTAGAGCCTGGTATGAAACCCTATCAAAATTCTTACTTGAAAATACATTTGTCAGAGGTACCATTGATCAAACCTTGTTCACTTATAGGTCCAAGGGTGATGTCATTTTAGTACAGATTTATGTGGATGATATAATTTTTGGTTCAACCAATATTACATTGAGCACACAGTTTGCCAAATTAATGACCAAAAAATATGAAATGAGCATGATGGGGGAATTAACTTTTTTCTTGGGTTTTCAAATTAAACAAAATTCAAAAGGAATTTCTATTTGTCAAGAAAAATATGTTAAGGATTTGCTCAAGAAGTACGATCTGTCTGATTGTGCATCAGTGAAATTCCCCATGCTTCCTCCCAACAACTTGGGAGCTGATGACTCAAGGGTCTCTGTTAATGAGACTTTATATAGAGGCATGATTGGGTCACTGATGTACCTCACAACAAGCAGACCTGACATACAATTTGCCACATGTCTATGTGCTAGGTACCAAGCTAACCCCAAGGAATCACACCTTGTAGCTGTCAAAAGAATTTTCAGGTACTTAAAAGTATCTCCCACATTGGGTCTCTGGTATCCTAATGGATCAGGCTTCGACCTCAAAGCCTACTCAGACTCTGACTATGCTGGGTGCTGTCTTGATAGAAAGAGCACCTCTGGGAGTTGTCAAATCCTTAGAGGAAAGTTGGTATGCTGGAGCGCCAAGAAACAAAACTCTGTGGCCATGTCATCAGCTGAAGCTGTATACGTAGCGGCCGCTGGTTGTTGTGCTCAAGTTCTCTGGATGAAAAGTCAGCTGGATGATTATGGGATCATTTATGAAAAGGTTCCCATATTCTGTGACAACACAAGTGCTATAGCCAACTCAAATAATCCGGTACTTCATTCCAGAACTAAGCATATTGACATCAGGTATCACTTTATCAAAGACCATATTTTAAAAGGTGATATTGAGCTTCATTTTATACCCACAGAATACCAGCTCGCTGATATATTCACCAAGCCTCTAGCTGAGCCAAGTTTTAGTAGGTTGGTTGTTGAGCTGGGTATGCTCAATATTGGTAAACAAATCTGATAAATGATCTCTGATCTCTGTCTCTGGGCATTAAAGGGAATTGAATGTAACGAGGTAGTTACATTCCAATGGGACTTAATATATTCCCATATTTAATTCAAATGATTAACCTTTATTGTCAACAAGTTTCCCGTTTTCCAAGGGACAGAAATATCACATGAAGAGTCAAGGGGTCCCACTTTTCCTAAAAGGCAATTTTCTGCCTTAAATGCTTTAAATGTAAAACGGCTAACCCTTTTATCAAAACCCTTGACTCACTTTTCAAAACTCACATTACTCATTACTTTCACACACACATACTATTCATCTTCTCCAAAACCTTCATTTCTTCCTCACTTCAACAATGGCGTCTTCATCATCAAACACCGGTTTCACCGTCCTGGCCGCCTCGAACGTTGATTTTGGGATACACGATGGAAAAATTGCCTTGAAAAATTGTGTAGCTCTCTTGGAACACACCAATTCACTCTACCAACCATTGTTCTCCTTCCTAAACAACTCCACCATTTTTGAAGCCATAACCAGAGTACCTTCCACATGCTACCACCAATATATGAAGGAGTTCTGGTATAGCGCGGAAGTTGATCAAACTTCTTCACACATCAGCTTCAACCTTTCCACACATCCCCAACCTCTCACCTTTGATCTTCATACCTTTGCCAAAGTCATTGGACTTCCAGTCAATGAAGGCATGTCCGTTGTGCCTGCCAGTGCCACTGTAAAGAAGGCTCTGGCTACCCTTCGTCGTCATGACGACAATGATAAACCCTTCACCACACAAGGTTTCCAGAACAAATCCCTGATCAAAGTGAACTACTTTTCACCTATTTGGAGGACGCTGATGTTATACATTGTGAAATGTCTGGGTGGAAACCAGGGGTCTCATGATCAACTTAATGGAGCCCAGCAAGCTATTGCTTACAGCTTAATTTGGGGGCAAGATATAGGGATCACTCATATACTTTACTCTGACCTCATTGCTAAGCTAGAAAACAAAGGGAAGAAGAACAGACTGGCCACCATCTGCTATACTAGATATCTCTCTCTTCTCTTATAAGATATGCTAGGTGAAGGCTACACAAATGATGAACTTCTCTCATTCTCTCCTTATCACATCACTGCTGCATCACTAAAGACTCCTTTGGAAGACGAAGTGCCTCTCAGCAGGCACATGATGCAGGTCGTTGGGCTACTGGTTGCTGATGGAGAGCCCTTGATCCCTCATAATGAGGTGAATGCTGAAAGAGCATCTGACAAGTCTCTGTTAAAGACCTCTGTGCAGTCTTCTTCTCAGCCCATGGTGCCCAAAGAAAAGAAGAAGAAGAGGAAAGACATCCCCCTTTCCTCTGAAACCCCTTCTGTTAATCCTTACAAGTCCAAGAAGACTAAGAAGAACCCATCCCCTTCTCTGGAGGATGTGGTTGAAGAGCCTACCGCTGACAAAGAACCTGAGTCTAGCGTCTCCCAGTCAGCAGAGACGACTAAGAACCTTCTCAACGCTGATATCTCTCAGGTATTAGTTTGCCATTTTATTCTCTTGGAGGTTCACATACAATCACTCTCAACAGTCTGTAAGAGAGAGTGATGAAGTCTTAGGGTTTGCCTCAACCCATAGAGTGTTTGTGTCAGCACCTAGAACTCTTAGGATTATCTGTACACTCTGTCTTAACACAAGGATATGATTCATTTGTGCTCATAACGCACCCCGATGATCCTTCACCCTCTGGAATGTGCTCTTGTCCATACCAACTTGAGCATGCTATAGGTCCCGACCCAGAGTCTCTGCACTTCATGCAGTCTCTGGGTCCCCTCATTTGAAAAGAGTCCCAAAGAATTTATTCTTTTGGGGGGACTGAATAATCAATCTTAGTCTTCCTAGGGGCAGCGATAAAAGGCGACCATTACCTTCAAATAATTCACAACTAAAAGAGTCCCAAAGAATTTATTCTTTTGGGGGGACTGAATAATCACCCTCAGTCTTCCTAGGGGCAGCGATAAATGGCGACCTTTAACTTTCATGAATTCACAACTAAAAGAGTCCCAAGGAGCAATCCTTCAGGGGGAGCTGGATAATCACACCCAGCTATCCTAGGGGCAGCGAACGGCGACCATTCACCATATAAGTTTCACAACTCAAAAGAGTCCTAAGGAGTAATCCTTATGGGGGAGCTGGATAATCACACCCAGCTATCCTAGGGGCAGCGAATGGTGACCCTTCAACATAACTATTTCACACTTAAAAGAGTCCCAAGGAGAAATCCTTAGGGGGGGCTGGATAATCACCCCCAGCTTTCCTAGGGGCAGCGAATGGCAATCTATAACTTCATATTTTTTCACAATTGGTTACTAACAAATGTCATAACAGGCTCATAATCTTCATGAAGAACAGCAGAATGATGATGCCTATTCCATTGCTGGTGATGAAAATACTGAAGCCCCCCACATAGATCTCGATGCCATGTCAGACATTGATTCCATGCCAGAGGATGAGGTCTTCATTATTGAAGAGGACTTGACCATTTCAGATTATACTGATATAGATGCTGATGATGACCAAGTTACATCAGAGTTGAAACCCATCTCCTTCCCATCAATGCCCAATGTGCAAGAACTGGCTGCTACGCGGCTATTGGACCAGAGGCTCTGTACACCAACCCCAGTTCCCTTCCCAACCTTACCAAATGTCATGGAACTAGGGGCCAAGCAACACTTAGAACATTTGCAAAAACACAAGCCTGTCCATGTTCCTCGAATGAAAGATGTTCAGGAACTCGCTGCTGAGGTTTTCTGGGTTAAGAGGGGTGACATCAGCAAAACCAAGCCCAAAGTCACAAATGATGTCATCCTCTCTGAATTACAAACACTAACCCATGTTGCTGAGGAACTCACCACCACACTAGAGACTTCACTAACTTCATCTGTGGAGTCCTCTATGACTGCCTTACTTCCGCAACTACTGGGAAATGCCTTGCAAGCTCACCTCACAACGGTTCTAGAACAGAGCCTCCAGCAATACATACCATATGTCCTCACATCAGCTGTCAAAGCAAATGTTGCAGCTATTGCTAAGGCGTCTGAGCCTTCAACAAAACTTCTTCAAGAGCTGTTGCAAGAGGAACTTAAAGAGATCTGCTTATTTGTTCATCAAGAATTCGTTAAGTTTCTCAAGCGTGGATCAGGCACAGCTACTACCGGCGCTATGCTTGAGGGGGAGAATTCGGCAACCTCCACCTCTGAAGAAGAAGAAGACACTGATCAACCTAAGGGGGAGCAATCACTTAAACCTTCATCAGGGATTCCTACACCAAAACCTCTCAGATCCTTCAACCCCAGCACTGATGCAATAAAGAACAAGGGAAAAGGAATTTCTATTGAACAACCTGAAATAACCCTGCACTACCTCCAAGTAGAAGGCGGATCTACAGCCAAGCTCTCCAAACACTCTGACCTGAACAAATTCAAGAGCGCTGATGAACCACCACTTACCCTAGAGCAGGCAAAGGCTCAAATCTTGGAACACCAAAGGCTGGCAAACATCAGAGCAGCTGAACTCAAGAGCAAAGAAGCTCTAAACAAACTCTCTCCTGCTGTAAAGGAAGCTCAGTTGGTTAAGCTCAAAGAACTGGAGGTTAAAAGGAGCAACCTTCAAAAAGAATATGAAAGACTTGTAAACTAGAGAGCTGAACCTGGTCAAATCACCAAGTATGCATGTTACATTGACAAAGACAAAAGAGTGGTGATGACCCTTTACAGAGAGAACCAACTAACCAACTACAAAGTCTTCAGTGACTTTAAACTCAGAGATATGGGCCTCTCTGAATGGTTAGAAATGCTGTCTCTTGCCCAAAAGAAGATTGGGCCTGGTGCTGCCCAAATGATGAAAAACATTCAAGCAAAGCTAAATTGGGTAAGAGACACGGCAAAGAAGCTGAAGGTACCTCTGCCTCCTCAACTTTCACAACAACAACCTTCTCAAGGACAAAGGAAAAGGAAAACCCAAATGGGGTCTCTGGTGGAGAAGTTGGTCACTGAAAACATTGTTGTTGATGGGATGCACAAGAACTTGGTACTTCCCAAAGAGATCACTAAACCAGTAGGGGGCCAAGTATACTCAGAACCAGAGACAGGTATGGTCTTTATGAATGGTAATTGTGAGTATTGCTTTCAGCGGATGAATGAACTACATCTGGCATCAACCATCCAGCTTATCAGACTCAAACAGGGCATCCTAAGGAATTGCAAAACAGCTGACGATTTTGAGTTTGAAGTTGAGCTAGTCATCAACACTAGGAGTGACAAAGTTGAAGCCCAGAGTATCTGTGATCAAGGCCTCGATCGCTGAAGAACCTTTTTTTCTTTTTGGTTATGTTTACACCTCTGGGTGTTCTTGTAATAGACTAGGTTCTTTATGTTTAATAAAAATCTAAGGTATGTTTGTTAAATTATGTGTAAGAAGAAGCTGTGTACTCACTTACAATAATTTTAGACTTAGTATAATTTATAAAAAAATAGGGGAGATTGTTAGGCCAATGAAAGTTTTAACTATGGCCCAGTCTAGATTTGTTTAATTAGACTAAGTGTTTACTGATCGTTGAGAGGACCAGCGACAGAGACTAGACAAGTGAAAGGAAAAGCCTCAGCTGGCACACCAGGAACATTCAAGTCAAAGACAACGTCAGAGAAGTCGAAGACAATCTGAAGTCATACTCACCAGCGATTATGGATAGCTGGGATGTTGAAGGAATGTACTGGTGTTCAAGGATCTCTGAGTTGACAACACTCAGAGATCACTTAAGAACCCTATAAGTCTGGGATAAGCGAAGCTTATCCAATCCTTTATAGTTTAGGCGGGAGAATCTACCAAGTGTTTTGAGTGGGACAAAACAAGAGATTCAAGATAAAGCCTAGTACGACCTAGTGGGACAAAAGGTGAACAGTTGGCAGAACTGTTCACCTAAAGTTGTTTAAAGGTATGTCTCGATTTGGACATGCATTTAATACGTTGTACTCTTCCATTCAGAAGGTGACACGTATCAACTACTCCCACTAAGGAAGCAACCTCGTACACTATAAATAAGAGTGAGAAAGAAGAATTAAATCAACCCTTGTGCTTGGATAATTTATCTAAGTTCTTTCTCACCTTGGAACCGTTGAGCCCCCAGCTGTCTACCAGCGTCTCATTGGTTCCCTTGTAAACTTGAGTCTCGAATCTAGTTTACTTGTTTCTAGGGTTCATATCTTGTTGTCATTCAACGAGTGTATTCATAGAACTTTGTAATACTTTGTTTACAATACTTAATAAAGCATTACGCGTTTGAAAAGTATTTCATTGTGTTTCGTGGTTACAAGAGTTATAGTTTATCAACAATTGTCATATTAAGGGACTTTCACAACGTTGTGCCAAAGTTTCCCTGGCGACATGTCGCCAGGGAAACTATTCCTTACGTTGACAAGTCAATGCCTCGCGTTGACAAGTCAACGTTGTGCCAGAGTTTCCCTGGCAACATGTCGCCAGGGAAACTTTGCTGACTTTTCAGAAAGTCAAGCGAGCACCAGGTTTCCCTGGCGACATGTCGCCGGGAAACTTTGTCATATTTTTTTTTGCAGCCTGCACAGTAGGCTATTTCCAGATTTTTTCCGGATTTTTTCCGGAAAAAATCTACCAAAACCTGGGAATACAAATACAAAACCTGGGGATACAAATACTAAAAATCTACCACGAATCTAGTACCAAAACACAATAACATGTAACCTCTCGATCGATTAACTCGATCAATACAAATACATTTGTCACAACTTGAGTACAAAGTTCCTAGTTACACTTATTAAACTTGCAATTCGGGGTTTACAATTACTAAACTTGCATGCTAAGGTAGGAAAAACAAGACATACTAACCATTATTGCCACTACCGCCACTCCCACCGGCGCCACTACTGCTGCCTCCCGTGCCACTCCCGCCGGCGCCACTACCGCTGCCTCCCGTGCCACTCCCGCCGGCGCCACTACCGCTGCCTCCCGTGCCACTCCCGCTAGCACCACCCGATAGGAATGCTGAGAACGCATCGACAAACCTAAAGTCACTTCTCAGAAAGTCAAACACTTGAGACGCTTGTTCCAATCGTGGGTCGACGGCAGGGGGAGGAATATATCGAGCAGTCCTTCTCGACACTATCTGGCCGACATCTAACGTGTAACCAAGACATGTCGAGTCATCCATTGAACATCTATCGTGTAACCAAGACATGTCGACTCATCCATTGAACATCTAACGTGTAACCAAGACATGTCGAGTCATCCATTGAATATCTAACGTGTAACCAAGACATGTCGAGTCATCCATTGAACATCTAACGTGTAACCAAGACATGTCGAGTCATCCATTGAACATCTAACGTGTAACCAAGACATGCCGACTCATCCATTGAACATCTAACGTGTAACCAACACATACCGACTCATCTATTGAACATCTAACATGTAACCAAGACATGTTGAGTCATCCATTGAACATCTAACGTGTAACCAAGACATGTCGACTCATGCATTGAACATCTAACGTGTAACCAAGACATGTCTACTCGTCCATTGAACATCTAATGTGTAACCAACACATACTGACTCATCCATTGAACATCTAACGTTTAACAAATGCATACCGACTCATCCATTGAACATCTAACGTGTAACCAAGACATGCCGACTCATTCATTGAAAATCTAACGTGTAACCAAGACATGTCTACTCATCCATTGAACATCTAACGTGTAACCAACAATACCGACTCATCCATTGAACATCTAACATTTAACAAATGCATACTGACTCATCCATTGAACATCTAACGTGTAACCAAGACATGTCGACTCATCCATTGAACATCTAACGTGTAACCAAGACATGCCGACTCATCCATTGAACATCTAACGTGTAACCAACACATACCGACTCATCCATTGAACATCTAACGTGTAACCAAGACATGTCGAGTCATCCATTGAACATCTAACGTGTAACCAAGACATGCCGACTCATCCATTGAACATCTAACGTGTAACCAAGACATGTCGAGTCATCCATTGAACATCTAACGTGTAACCTAGACATGTCGAGTCATCCATTGAACATCTAACGTGTAACCAAGACATGTCGTGTAAAACCCGCATGCTTTTACCATGAATAGTACCCTTAAGATCGTACGTACTAGATTAAAACTTTCCTTTTATAGTATGATTACGTTCACGTGTTAGAATTTTACGTATTACGTACGTGTTAGAACACGATAAGTATTTATTACGTACGAACGCACAATAATTATTTAAACAATAATTAATCACGAACATGCGATCATGAAATCATGAACGTAATTTAATCACGAGCTAATATTAATTACGTAAATATATTTATTACGAACACGAATAAATATATTAAGTCACGATCGATAATTAATTAAAACACGTAAAACACGAACACGAGAACACACTTATTAATTAGACACGGAAAATGATCGGGTTACCCCATGTAGGCCCCATATGCCACGGAATTAGGAAGGAAGAATGGGCCAAGCCCATTTTAAATTTTACTAAAACATGGAATTGGGAAAGATTTTGGTCATTTTCACATTACAGGAAAAATAAGAAAAACCCTAAAAGTTTTCTTCCTTCTTCCTTTTGTTCTTTTTGGCCGCCACACATAAGCACACCAAGGAGGGTGTTTATTTGATTTTGATCTTGGTTTTGGTGCAAGTGTTCGTGTTTGTTCATCCTCGTTTAGATCCACGCATTCGGTATATTCTTTTTACCCTTTTTCTTTTTTATTTGATCTAATAATTAATTAAGAACAAGATGTTTTAAAAACCTAATTAAAAACATAGATCTAACATGGAAATGGTTTTGGGTAAATCAAAAAGGGATGTTTTAGGGGTGTTTGTTTGGCCGGCGCCTAAACCGAACCCCAAGGGGGTCTTGGTTTGGCTACTCGACCACCACCGAGACCATATGGTCCCGGTTGGGTGGTGTGGGTCCCACGGAAGCAGCAAGACAAGGGGAACCCCGAAGTGGTTCGGGGTAGGGTGTCGATTTCATGTCCGGTTCATGGTTTCTAGTCAAGATCCGGTTCACGGTTTATGTTAAGATTATTTTTTATATAATCATTTGTTAAAATTAAATTAATAAGTATGACATGATTAATGTAATAACATGACTTAGATTATAATTTAATTATTAGATCATGAAATTATTAACCTAAGTATTTTTATATTTTTAGACTTATAATTAATTAATTATTTAAAAACCATGGTTATAATCAATTAATTAACATGACTTAGATTATATTATTACTAAATAATAATACATGTTTTAACCTAATTATTAACTTTATTTAATTAAAAACATGATATATTTTAATTAAATACTTTTAACCTATAGTTTATTTAAATTACATGAAATAATTAATAAACTATACATTATATCATTATGACTTAGAAAATAATCAGAAAAACACTTAGGCTTATATACTTAGCTTATTTAACCAGCTTATATCTAATTATGGAAACTTTCTATTTTTAGAAAGTTATTTAATTAAGGCATCTGATCTGTTTATGGAAACTTTCTATTTTTAGAAACTTATTTAATTCAGGCAGCTAATCTATTTATGGAAACTTATTTAATTAAGGCAGCTGATCTATTTATGGAAAATTTCTATTTTTAGAAACTTATCTATTTTAAGCAGTAATTCTATTTTTGGAAACTTTCTATTTTTGGAAACTTTCTATTTTTGGAAACTTTCTATTTTTGGAAACTTTCTATTTTTGGTAACTTTCTATTTTTGAAAACTTTCTAGTTTTGAAAACTTTCTATTTTAGGAAACCTGCTATTTTTGGAAAGTTACTTATTATTACACAGTAAGTATAATAATACATGAAATACCAGAAATACTTAATTAGAATAGACAGAATATAAGATAAACATAGTTTAAGGCTTTAAACAGTGAAACATGATATGAACATATAAAATAAGCTAAGACATGATATAAAACCAGTTACGTATTTAGTAGTCAGATACTTATTCACGTATGTATTCATGTAGCATTAGTGATACGGAAGTAGGATTCCTCTCAGTTCGTCTTTTTCGTTCACTGGACATAAGGTACGGATTCCCGTCCTTTCAGTATGTACATTCTTTTCTTATTAGGATTCCCCGTATGCAGCCAACTGTTTTCCCAGTATTTGTTTTATATGTTTTTGAATTGCTTATGTTTAATTAGAATACCTAAAGCCATATACATGCATGACCAGTTTCACCTAGTTATGGAGGTACCATAACCATAACATTAGAGGCACTGATGTTATGACTTCACCACGGCGGAGTGATTGCTCGTGGCGTCCCTTCAGCTTTTGGCCATATTATTATATTTATCATGTGGGGCGTATGGGTGCATCCTAGTTACATCCTAGTTACATGTTTCAGTCAGGATTTCATGGTGAATGTGGTGTGTGCCTTGCATCCTTCACAAGGAGCTGATCCCTCCTACCCAAAACCAGTATATTAAATTAGAGGCAGGCCCTCTAATTTGCATGATGAGGTCACCCCTCCAAGTATTCATGCACGGTGGATTTTCATGACCTATATTGGCTAATGGTAAAATATGTTAAACAGTTCTCATAAGATAAACATAAGGCTTTTCAAACTATAAAACCAGTTTTAGGAACATGTTCCAGGTTTTTCAGGACTTATACATTTCCGCTGCTATTAAGTCTTTATTATGCTTAGTCATTCATACTATGTCTATATCCGTGCACTGAGCGTTTTGCCCAGCCGTTAATTTCCTTTCCATGTCCCAAAACGGCAGGTACCCTAGGGAAGACTCGAGAATTTGGAGGACGTGCATAGGATGGAAGCTGCTAGAGACTTCTTTTCCTTTTTGCCTTCATATACTTATGCTTGTTTAGTCTTTCATTTATTTCTTTTGCTTTATTATGTTTTGGGCTTATGTTTGGGAACCGATGTTTGATTCCGGTTATCCCTATGGTCATGTATTGTTTTAGACATTTACCCTTGTATGCTTTGATGACACGCCATAATTACGCGTGACATTCCATTAACTAAATGGGGTGTTACAATTATGGTATCAGAGCCAAGGCTTCGACCTGTAGGCTCTAAAACTTGACCTGTGACTAGTGGGTAGTCACCAGGAGCTTCCTAAGCCAACGTTTGTTATTCTACGTATTGATATTTTCAGCGCATTGTTGCTTTAACCATGATGTTTTCAGCACCTTGAGGTTTTAACCTTGATGTTTTCATCGATATTGTTTTACTAATATGGATGGATAACCGTCATTCATATTTAGTTATGTGTCATTGTTCATGCATAATGTTCCAAATGAACTGTGGCTATGTGGACTTAACCCTAGTAGTTCATAATTAGTCACATAAATTTATTTTTCTGATAAGTTTTGACAGATGAGTTTCATTTATTTATGTTTCATGTATCATTGTTGCAGGGATTATGACTAAGTAATGGTTGGTACAGGACTGGCCCTATTTAGTCGCATGTGCTTTTATCGAAAATTTTAACTTTGAGACCGACCCATAGGCGTCCCCTCACCATGTCTTTTGTTTTGGGACCGACCCATAGGCGTCCCCTCGCACATATAAAGGTTTTTATAAACCATATTACGTATTCATGCACTGTTTGTCATGCATAAAATTTTTCTCATGATTTATTAGCATAGAATTTTTTATACATCCCCTCATAAGTTACTATGTTTTTATGTCAAGTATGTTTTCGTACTGTCATGGTTAAACTCAGTTTCATGCTGATTATGTTATACACTCCTTCATGTTAAATCGTTTCATGTTTCTTCGTGATAATTCCGTCTTCATGTAGATTATGTCTTACGCATCTTTTGTTATTATGCCTTCATGTAAGACATAGTTGGATTTCATTGAATCTTGCTTTCATGATAGTCATGGTTGGTCTTCATTGATCATGCTGTCAGGCGAATCATCGTTGAATTTTGTGTAACCACACTTTAACGTTTCTCGATACAACCAGATTGATGTCTATGCTAATACTGCCAGGGTATCATGATGGTTTTTCCTAACCGTCTCACCGATACACCTTCCTTAAATCATGTCAAATGATCGACCCCATACCGATCATTTCATGTGCATTTCGTGTGTACTCCATGTACCGTATTCCATGTGTATTTCGCATACCTTAATCCATGTGTATTTCACTTGCAATACTTCACGAGTATCCGCTAGTCGATTCTAAATCATCTCAGGCGTATGTTCACTTGCTGATATTCTACAAGATTGCTGATGCCGCTCATAACATGGAGAGGTTACTAAAGGTTGATTCTACTGATGTTCGGGGACGCTACGAGATGCGGATGATGTTCACAACCTGAAGATCCTACGAGACGAAGACAAAGGCGTCAGAGCAAAGCTTTTGGACGAGAAGATGCTTCACCATCAGACGAATTTCATCAATCATTGTCCCTACTTCTTAGTTACATGTCACACGTCATTCAACTGTCAATTCAGCCATATGAGTGCAAACCGGTACCAGCCGGCCACTCAGCTGAATAGTTACATGAATCACGGTCATGAGAATGACCATCATGGAACTGACAGACAGGACGATAGTAACCACTACTATGACAGCAACTATCCTGGAAATCGCAACCGAGGCTCCGGCCGCGGACGTGATCAGACATACAAAGGATCAGTAGTCCAACCGACCCGCCAAGTCTGGCATAATAACGTAATATTGTAGTTCTATTGTTTTAAGTCTCGTGACATATGTCAAGACATCAGTCAAGACTCAAGACACATGTCTCACGTATACTTCCTGAAGACACATGTCAAGACACCAGTCAAGACATATGTCATGCTTATAGTTCCAAGACACGATTCAAGACACATGACTCACGTCCAACTATGGGACATTTCTAAGAAATTCAGGGTACCCTCCAAGGGTATATCCATTTTGTTGTGCCATGTATTAATCAGGCCACAAGAATTTCAATACCATTATCAGCGCATCAGTGAGAACTGTCGCGTTGGTGATGTCACTTTTATTTCTTTCACCATATTTCATATGATTCATGACCATGAAGGACGCCTTTCGTATTCCCACGTATACGAAGGTTTTCCTTCAGCTTAATGATGAGATCCAAGCTGCTAACGCAATTCCTCGGACAGACACGAGTTGAATTTTATCCTAATTATGGACTATCAACAGCACACCATGCTACGATTCATAATTATGTACAGTAATGTTCAGGCTTCTGAATACATTCAGCTTGACTTTCTATCGGGAAAATCTGTACAAATTATCTATGCTTACAAGCATGTGCGTTGTTAGCCATGGTCGCTAATATTTTCTAGCTATCAGTAAGACACGACCACTTAAGTCTTTTACGCATAGCCAGTTGATTATTCCAAAATCTTCCCATACATTCTAGAAGAACTTACAAGGAGAAGGACGATACCATGAGATTATGTGTCGACTACCGTCGGCTTAAACAAACCACCATTCATGACCGTTATTCTCCTCCACTTATTGACAACATGTCCAATCGACCTTATAGTGTTAATCACTTTTCCAAGATTGAACTCATGATCATGCTGCCAACAGTGACGAGGGAAAGAGCAGGACATGTCCATGACTGTTATTCGTACACGACTCGGTCATGCTAGATTTATGATTTTGAATTAGTCTCATCAATGCTCCAATGGCATTATAAGAATGAGTTTCCATGAACTCATATCAAATTCATCAGTGTTTTCATTGAGGATAACCTGATTTCCTTTAAGCCTAGAAGAAGAACAGGAAGACCATATCTGCACTATGTTGCAAAATCTATGACAAGAGAAATTCCACCCTGAAAATTTCCTATATCAGTTCTGGTTGATCACAGTGACATGCTGGATCACATGGATTTGCATGGTTAATCTTACCATGACTCAGCTTATGCGTAAAGGAGATAACCCTACATTACATTAGGTGTTATAGAAGATCCTACGCTAAGAGAAGTTTAGATTCATGGACTCAGAGTTTCGCAAACTCCTATGTATCAAGTTCGATGAAGCAAGATACAGTTACGTTCATATCTTCATACCTGTCATACAAACAGGTTAAGATAGGACACCAACAGACTGGGATGTTTTCATCATCTGAAATTGTGAATCGAAAAGGGACAAGATCTCCATGGGGTTTGGTTACCAGATTAACGCAAACTCAGAAGAAGCATGATGCTATCTGGATTATTGCAAACAGTTTGATCAAGTCTGCAGAATCCATACATCCGTAAGGATTGCAGAACCAACAGATTGATCGGACATGTTCCAGCCAAGGCTCATCCGACCACTTGGTAATCCCTCAGCTATCGGGTCAGACAAAGATTCGAAATTGTACTCCTAAATTACTTCACGTCTTCATTCTGATTCCACGACTTGCTTTCGCGCTCGTGTTCATGACACTGTTCACGTTCATGATCGTATCTGGGCTTACGATTTTATGTTCATTTCGTTCTGGGAAGTTTTGCAAGAACTTGAGAGACCAGACCCAAGTTTAGTATAACTCTCCATCATCATATAGACGTTTCACGTCATATTCCACGTCTCACCTTGTAGCGTTTGGCGTTACCGCCATTATATTCTATGTTCACGATATGTTTCACATGTCATGTTCATTCCACGTTCCTCATATCATGATCAAGATATGTTACACGTATCATGGATCACGATATGTTTACTCATACTACACTCGACATATCTCCACGTAGGACGTTCAAAAATTTTCACGTATCACGTTCAAAAATTTTCACGTACTACGTTCTTTATGTCTCGCGCATCGTTTCTAATTATCACTTAAGTCAGATTGTCTTGCATCGTAACGTTTCAGTTACCTTAGCACGTTAACTCTTATTTTCCTCGATCGAATTTAGGGGATCTACCTTCCGTTGATAACCAAGAATTTCTTCGTATTCCAATTCAAGGTCAGGAGGACCAAGATTTATCATTAGTGTCAAGATCTTCTGAAGGAACCGTTCCAAGAGGGAGGCCACTTGGAAACGGACAAGTTCATCCAGACTTTTATCCGTTTACTCTCATCAATTAGATATGTCCTTTCAGTCACGTCACGTTCCATGTCCTTTCAAGACATGTCACGTTCCACGTTCCTTCTACCATCTCACCTGTACGTTCATTAATCTTACATACCCTCTCAGTTTGATTCGGGTATGTTTCTCTTTCAGTTACGTTATCTATAATTCGGGGACGAATTATTCTTTTTAGGGGGGAAGAGTTGTAAAACCCGCATGCTTTTACCATGAATAGTACCCTTAAGATCGTACGTACTAGATTAAAACTTTCCTTTTATAGTATGATTACGTTCACGTGTTAGAATTTTACGTATTACGTACGTGTTAGAACACGATAAGTATTTATTACGTACGAACGCACAATAATTATTTAAACAATAACTAATCACGAACATGCGATCATGAAATCATGAACGTAATTTAATCACGAGCTAATATTAATTACGTATATATATTTATTACGAACACGAATAAATATATTAAGTCACGATCGATAATTAATTAAAACACGTAAAACACGAACACGAGAACACACTTATTAATTAGACACAGAAAATGATCGGGTTACCCCATGTGGGCCCCATATGCCACGGAATTAGTAAGGAAGAATGGGCCAAGCCCATTTTAAATTTTACTAAAACATGGAATTAGGAAAGATTTTGGTCATTTTCACATTACAGGAAAAATAACAAAAACCCTAAAAGTTTTCTTCCTTCGTCCTTTTGTTCTTTTTTGGCCGCCAAACATAAACACACCAAGGAGGGTGTTTATTTGATTTTGATCTTGGTTTTGGTGCAAGTGTTCGTGTTTGTTCATCCTCGTTTAGATCCACTTCTTTTTACCATTTTTCTTTTTGATTTGATCTAATAATTAATTAAGAACAAGATGTTTTAAAAACCTAATTAAAAACATAGATCTAACATGAAAATGGTTTTGGGTAAATCAAAAAGGGATGTTTTTAGGGGTGTTTGTTTGGCCGGCGCCTAAACCGAACCCCAAGGGGGTCTCGGTTTGGCTACTCGACCACCACCGAGACCATATGGTCCCGGTTGGGTGGTGTGGGTCCCACGGCAGCAGCAAGACAAGGGGAACCCCGAAGTGGTTCGGGGTAGGGTGTCGATTTCATGTCCGGTTCATGGTTTCTAGTCAAGATCCGGTTCACGGTTTATGTTAAGATTATTTTTTTATATAATCATATGTTAAAATTAAATTAATAAGTATGACATGATTAATTTAATAACATGACTTAGGTTATAATTTAATTATTAGATCATGAAATTATTAACCTAAGTATTTTTATATTTTTAGACTTATAATTAATTAATTATTTAAAAACCATGGTTATAATCAATTAATTAACATGACTTACGTTATATTATTAATAAATAATAATACATGTTTTAACCTAAGTATTTAACTTTATTTAATTAAAAACATGATATATTTTAATTAAATAGTTTTAACCTATAGTTTATTTAAATTACATGAAATAATTAATAAACTATACATTATATCATTATGACTTAGAAAATAATCGGAAAAACACTTAGGCTTATATACTTAGCTTATTTAACCAGCTTATATCTAATTATGGAAACTTTCTATTTTTAGAAACTTATTTAATTAAGGCAGCTGATCTATTTATGGAAACTTTCTGTTTTTAGAAACTTATTTAATTCAGGCAGCTAATCTATTTATGGAAACTTATTTAATTAAGGCAGCTGATCTATTTATGGAAACTTTCTATTTTTAGAAACTTATCTATTTTAAGCAGTAATTCTATTTTTGGAAACTTTCTATTTTTGGAAACTTTCTATTTTTAGAAACTTTCTATTTTTAGTAACTTTCTATTTTTGGAAACTTTCTATTTTTGGAAACTTTCTATTTTAGGAAACCTGCTATTTTTGGAAAGTTACTTATTATTACACAGTAAGTATAATAATACATGAAATACCAGAAATACTTAATCAGAATAGACAGAATATAAGATAAACACAGTTTAAGGCTTTAAACAGTGAAACATGATATGAACATATAAAATAAGCTAAGACATGATATAAAACCAGTTACGTATTTAGTAGTCAGATACTTATTCACATATGTATTCATGTAGCATTAGTGATACGGAAGTAGGATTCCTCTCAGTTCGTCTTTTTCGTTCACTGGACATAAGGTACGGATTCCCGTCCTTTCAGTATGGACATTCTTTCCTTATTAGGATTCCCCGTATGCAGCCAACTGTTTTCCCAGTATTTGTTTTATATGTTTTTGAATTGCTTATGTTTAATTAGAATACCTAAAGCCATATACATGCATGACCAGTTTCACCTAGTTATGGAGGTACCATAACCATAACATTAGAGGCACTGATGTTATGACTTCACCACGGCGGAGTGATTGCTCGTGGCGTCCCTTCAGCTTTTGGCCATATTATTATATTTATCATGTGGGGCGTATGGGTGCATCCTAGTTACATGTTTCAGTCAGGATTTCATGGTGAATGTGGTGTGTGCCTTGCATCCTTCACAAGGAGCTGATCCCTCCTACCCAAAACCAGTATATTAAATTAGAGGCAACCCCTCTAATTTGCATGATGAGGTCACCCCTCCAAGTATTCATGCACGGTGAATTTTCATGACCTATATTGGCTAATGGTAAAATATGTTAAACAGTTTTCATAAGATAAACATAAGGCTTTTCAAACTATAAAACCAGTTTTAGGAACATGTTCCAGGTTTTTCAGGACTTACACATTTCCGCTGCTATTAAGTCTTTATTATGCTTAGTCATTCATACTATGTCTATATCCGTGAACTGAGCGTTTTGCTCAGCCGTTACTTTCCTTTCCATGTCCCAAAACGGCAGGTACCCTAGGGAAGACTCGAGCATTTGGAGGACGTGCATAGGATGGAAGCTGCTAGAGACTTCTTTTCCTTTTTCCCTTCATATACTTATGCTTGTTTAGTCTTTCATTCATTTCTTTTGCTTTATTATGTTTTGGGCTTACGTTTGGGAACCGATGTTTGATTCCGGTTATCCCTACGGTCATGTAATGTTTTAGACATTTACCCTTGTATGCTTTGATGACACGCCATAATTACGCGTGACATTCCATTAACTAAATGGGGTGTTACATGTCGAGTCATCCATTGAACATCTAACGTGTAACCAACGCATACCGACTCATCCATTGAACATTTAATGTTTAACAAATGGAGGGAAAACATTGGCGGAAAAATATTGGAGGGAAAACATTGGAGGGAAAATTTTAACAATTTCCCTCACTTTTTTTAGCATAAAAGGAGAACCACACACACTCCTTATCATCACAACCACCAGCAGATCACACACACTTATCATCACAAACACATTGTTATTATGAAGATGTTGAATCATGAAGATTTTCTGTGTACGTGTGGATGTGGAGATGTAGTTCTTCGACAATCGTGGCAAAAGATGATACCTTTGGTAGCCAGTACTATGTTTGTCCACGTTCAAAGGTGCAACCTTCAGTTTCATATAGATCCGGATTTTTTATGGAAAGACGGACGAGTCAGACTACTTTTCAATTCTCTTGGAGGTTCAATGAGCTTTTCTCCTCCAAGCTCTTCTTCAAGACCTTCAACGAGCTTTTCTCCTCCAAGCTCTTCTTCGAGACCTTCAAGGACTCTAATTTCTTCTCCAAGCTCTTCAACGTGTGCAAACTGTGTGCGCTTGAATGGAATGATAAAGGTACTTGAGAGTACAGTAGAGTTGTACAAAAATTGTGATAGGCACACAATGGATTCATCTGCACTACTTCACGACCTTTACGATGACATGGGGAACCTTAGTTTGAACTAGTTTGTGATGTGTTTTTTTTCCGTGTTTACGAGTCTAATATCATTGTAATATCCATGTTTATTTAAGCGCGTGTTTAAGTGTCCGTGACGAATAAAATTATGTTTAGGAGTGTTTGTCTGTAAGTCTCCCATATGATATTACAAAAAGTTTTATGTAATATTTGGAATAAATAAATATTTGTTTTATAAATGTCTCATTTTTATTATATAAACATCGCAAAAATAAAATAACATCGGATCGATAGTTAAAATAATAAATTTTTGGAATAAATAAATATCTGTTTTATAAATGTCTCATTTTTATTATATAAACGTCGCAAAAATAAAATAACATCGCATCGATAGTTAAAATAATAATTATATGGAATAATTAATAATTTTTCATAACAAGCAAAAACTAATTATATATATGACAGGGAGTTTCCCAGACGACATGTCGCCAGGGAAACTTTTGGGATTTGGCGGGTAAAAGCGCGCCACACATTTTCTGCTTAACTTTGAAGCTAATTACGTTTGACAAAGTTTTCCTGGCGACATGTCGCCAGGGATAAATTTGGCAGGTTATTATCAAAAAATAATTATTGTTAATTACGATGGACGATGTTTCTCTGGCGACATGTCGCCAGGGATAATTTTGGACAAAGTTTCCCTAGCGACATGTCGCCAGGGATAAATTGGAGGAAAAATTTCGCGCTCTTTCATTTGGCATCTGATTTTGGATGGATTATCCCTGGCGACATGTCACCAGGGATACCCTAGTCAAACTTTGACCAAAAAGTAAATCTGCTTTATTGCCACGTCAGCGTTGTCGCCAGGGAAAAGGTGTTATCCTTGGCGACATTTTGTCGCCGGGGAAACTCCGGTCACCTGTTCCCAGTTTTCTTGTAGTGTTAGTAATGGAGAATAAAGAAAAAGGAAATGGTTATCTTATCATTGATGAATTTGGCTAAAAAAACGAGCAAAAGCCTTCTCATAAGGATCTTGAGGCAAAAGTGGAACACCTTTCCAAACATCATCAAGGTACTCAATGATCACAAGTGACTCATTAATAGGATTTCCATTCAACACTGGCATCTTTTTATGAACAGGATTATATTTCAAAAGATCAGCACTCTTGTTTTGCAAATTTTCTTCAATGTTTTCATATTTTATACCCTTAAGGCTCAAAGCAATTTTCACTCTGCATGCAAATGGACTTCCTCCAACAGCATACAACTTCACTTCGTTAGCCATTTTTGGTTGGTAATACGATATTATTTTGGTTCTGTGGTTTGGAATGCTTTATCTTTTTTCTTTGGTGATGGCTTTGTATATGTAATACTGTAGTTGGAAAGTTGTGTTCAAATTGGCGAGTAGGGGCAACTGGCAAGTTGCAATAAAGTAATTTAAAATGTGGACGGCGTCGGGCGTTGGCTGTCGGGCGTCAAAGCAGATTGCGGTGGCAACTTCACTTTCACATGTATGTACTATTATAAGAAAAATACTACGTATATAGTATTTGTTACGTACATTCTATAACTGTTAAAATAGGGAAGTACTAGATCGATTTGTTACCGCTGATCATAATCAAGTTATTTATTTTTTCACTTCAATCAATTTTAAGTGTGTCACCTTACTAGTATTTTTATTCAAAACTAGTCGTGAATCGCCCCTTTATACATTTTTGTTATCAAATATGTTTGACAAAAAATAGTTTTTTTTCTAAAGAATACGCGTAATAAAAAAACGTTCAACATATACTCAAAATTTAGAATAAATATAATTAATCAATCTTAATTACTCAATTTTATCAAAATAAAAAAATCTTATTTTCACCTCTTTTAAATATTAACGTAAAACGAAACATAACATCGTTACGAGAATTAAACTATCTTTATATAAAATATTTATATAAAAGAAAGTTCTATATATTTTAAATAAACTTTTTTTTCGATCTTCGTTTCAATCACGTTTGAAAAAATCATATATGATCTTATGAAACCACATATGATTTTATGAAACCACATATGATCTTATAAAATCACATAAGATTTTTATGAAATCATATATGATTTGCGATATAAATTATATATGATTTGCGATACAAATCATATATGATATGCGATACAATCATATATGATTTGAAAGCACATATGATTTTATGAATAAAATCATATGCTATACAGATCATATATCAAAGCGTCCATCTACTAATGATAAAAAAACACTCGTCGCGATTGTTTGATTATGAATTGCTTGCCTGTATTATTCACTCAAAACAATATATAATTACAATAAGAATATTCTAGATAATGGGTTTGACTTATATAATTAATAATTAAGAAGAGCCCAAAGCCGTAAACAATATGTCGACTAATATTCTCCCGCAGTTTTAGTGAGATGAGACTAAACACTCAAACTGAAATTCTTCGAACAATGCAAAAGGCAATCCTTTGGTGAAGATGTCAGCATACTGATAGCGTGAAGGAACATGAAGAACACAAACTTGTACCCGAGTAACCATGTCAGGAACGAAATGAATATCAATCTCAATATTTTTTCCATTGATGTTGCATAGGATTAGCAGCCAAATAAATGGCGCTAACATTGTCACAATAGAAAAGAGTACCGAGAATATAAGAGAATGTAGTTCTCGAAGAAGATTACGAATCCATGCAGTCTCAACAACAGCATTAGCAACGCCCCTGTACTCGGCCTCTGCACTAGACCGTGAAATAGTGTGCTGACGTTTAGAAGACCAAGTGAGGAGATTGTCTCCCAAAAACACACAATATCCAGAAGTAGAGTGTCCAGTAGACGGGCAACCCGCCCAGTCGGCATCTAAGTTAGAAATAAGAGAACCAATAGATGAAGCATATAACTAAAGACCAAAATCTAATTTGCCACGAATATAACGAAGTACTCGCTTAAGAGCAGTCAAATGAGGCTCTCGAGGGTCATGCATATAAAGACATATATGTTGTACCGCATAAGAAATATCCGGGCGAGTGAATGTAAGATATTGCAAAGCACCTACAAGAGTGCGATATAAAGTCGGATCGGATCTCCATCAGGACCAACTTTGGACTCCGTATCAACAGGAGTCCGAGTATGATTACAAGAAACCATGTGTGCCCGCTCCATAGCATATTTCCTCTGAGAGAGGAAAATACTTGTAGAATCACGTGTAAGAGAGATCCCTAGAAAATAGTTAAGGGCTCCCAAGTTATTCATGTCAAACTCTTGATGTAAATAGGAGATAATACTTCGTAATAAAGCTGGAGAAGAAGCTATCAGTATAATATCATCAACATATATCAATAAGTATGCAACCTCAGGACCACGTTGATAAAAAAATAATGAAGAAGCACATCGACTAGATAAGAAACCAACTCGGAGAGTGATGGCGTATAGCATGGATACAGCCCATTGGACCTAAAACCATACATAAACCTTGGGTAGACCCAAGTACATAAAAGCCCACCACGGTGGCAAAGCTCTATGTGGTTTCATAAAAGCCAACCGCGGTGGCAAAGCTCCGCAACGCAATAACACCGGACAAGTTTTCCCAAAACACATTTGGGATCCCTATGGACAAGTTCTCATGAACAAATATGTGGGTTGCGATTAGCAAGCAAAGTCAAATGAGTTTTGGACCACAAAGCCCACTCAGAGTACTATCTGAGATACTAGGGAAAGCCTAGTACTTTCCCCTATAAATAGTACACCTTTGCACTCCAAACGAGGTATGTCACTCATCTTAACACACACATATATATTTGACAATATGAATAATTACTCTCACACTAGAGTCTAATCGTGGGGTCCGTCCCCACGGTAAGGACTAACGATATACTTTACGTGTGCAGGAAATCATCAACTACATCTCTAATTAGTATAAGATCCAACCTAATCCAAGACATCTGAGTCCCTCCCGCTAGGAACTTAAACCCGCTCTCTACCCCGACCGATCACTGTACTAACAAGTGGCGCCATCCGTGGGACCCGGTACGTAACTATGTTCTAAAAAATCACATTCCAATATGAGCACACTGGGCCCAGATCCTCCTACGCCAGTCATGTCGGCCGTGCGAAATCTTGCCGCGGAGGAAACAAACAAAGTTGTGGAAACTCAATAGTACGAGCGCCCGACGCCACAATTAGAGAATTCTGAAATGAATATTACAACCAAATACTAACCTTAGTATCTGAAAAGTTCCACGAAAAGGAACAACAGAAGAAGAAATTAAAATCTATGAAGACCCGTCTAACCTATGGAGGAAGCTCAAACAAAATCCAAAGGAAAAACGAATCATCCGACTGCTCAGAGTCCGCGACTCCGGAAATAGAAAAGAGAGGAAGGACAAAAGAAAAATGTCTCCGAACAGATGTGTAAGCTGTTAATGCAATGATTCTTAAAACGTTACTTTCATTTTTCATTCTCGCTTTGTTTTGATTACGACAATATGTAAAACCAAGCATTTACGAAAACAACAAAAAACTAATTCTTGTGTTCAAGTATTTTTTATTTCAACCATTATCATTTAAGGTATGTACAAACAAGTAATCATCCTGATTAAGTGATCAAGGATTTAATATTTTCTTAAAACTCACTTTTTATTAAGTGTGACAAGTTTTTATTAAACTTTCTTTTTAAGAAAATGTTTTCTTAAATTAATTATTTGAAAATTTGAAATTTGAAAATGACATATTCTATCGTGGTTTGGAATATCCTTTCAGGATATTTTAATCCCCATATTCGAACCAATCCACTAAAATACAAAAGGGAGCGGAGTCTACTCCGGCGGTTCTTTAGTGGCTATAGCGGTTCCTTATCGATAAGGAACCGCGGGCTCCAATAAGGAACAGCGGGCAGATATAGCCGTTGTATGTTTGTCTTATAAATAGTGGAGCATTCTCAGACTTTCTCCTCACCTCTTTTGCACATATATTTCCAGATTCTTTCATACTTCTTAAATCACTCAAATCCTTGATCATTTGTTTGATTGCTACTTGTTTAGAAATGAATCTTTCTCCTCTCATCTCTTCCTCTTAAAGTGCAAAGAGAAGAACACTATCATCCTTGAAGTGTTGTGTCTACCTTAAAAATCCATTGAAGATCCAAACTTATTTATTCATTGTTGTGAAGATCCAAGTAATTGTGTCTATTTGGAAGTTGTGTATGTATTAAGGTTAATACTTGGTCCTTAAAGTATATTGATGTAGATTGGTCCTAGCTAAGATTAGGGCTCGACTTTTAGCTTAGAGTCAGAAATTGGATAAGCGACGTTGTGTACGGTTTCTCCCCCTTAAGGAGCTTGTTGATTAGTGAACTCTCGAGTAAGTAGTACTCGAGGAGTGGAGTAGGAACGAGGAGTGAGCTTCGTTGTCGAACCACTATAAATCCTTGGTGTTTGGTTTGATCTTTCCTTCCCTTATCTCTTTACATTCATTATTCTTTACGCTTGTGATTATTAGTTTAGTTTCAGTATACCTTGTTCATATTGTGTATAAGAAGGTTTCACATAAATACTCAAGCCTAAGTTTTTGAAAATGATTTTTAAAAACCAATCTTTAACAAGTAAATTTAAAAAACTATTCAACCCTCCTTCTAGTTTCTACAAAAGTCAATGGCAGAGCCAAAGTACCTTCTCACAAACAAGAAAATGATCTTCTAGCCGGAGAGACCACGGTAGAAGAAATGTGTTTACAAGGCTAGGTGAATGAGAAAGAAACCAACACCATAACCACAAAAGGAAGGACTACGCGACTCACAAGAACCAGACTGAAGAGGCTACCTCCATACGTTACTCGAAAATCTACTAAAGTGATGGCGGACACTATAAATCGAAGAAGTCGAGTTCAAAAGGGGACAGTGATGACTTGTCCCGACCCTGACTGTGCGAGGACATCGATCCGTTCACACCTCACATAAGAAACTTTGATTTCGCAAGAAGACCTGAATGCCAAGCCAGGTAAAAACGTATGGTGGGTTCAGAGATCTAGAAGACCATGTGAAGGTTTTCCAAGAGTCGGCTAAAGTGGAAAAATAGGTTATGCCTACCTGGTGCCACATTTAATTCTACACTCATTGGGAACGTTAGGGTATGGTTCGATGACCTTCCGACATAAACAATCGATAGCTATGACAACTTGAAAGCAACATTTCTGGCCAATTATTTCCAAGAAAAAAAGTGCATTAAGGATCATGTAGAACTCCACCATATCAAGCAAAAGTATGGTTAATCTTTTGAAGACTTCATGAGACGCTTCAAGATCGAGAGCCGAGACATCAAGGCAGCCCCTGAATGCATGAAAATCTCTGGATTTATACACGGGATTACACACCCTGGATTGATCAAGCATCTATATGACAAAATACCAAAGACAGTAGATGAGATGATGAGAGAAACTGTTGTTTTCCTCAGAGGAGAGGTTGCGGTGGCAAATCAATCTAAGAAGAAATTGTTGGAAATACGGTTTACGTATTTAGGAAGGACAGGTCACTCCAACGATAACATTAATGTAATAGGGCTCGTAGTAAAGTTATTCTTACTTTGTTAACTAACCTAGTCAATGGTTTGTCATGGACTGTGTCCCAAGCCCATCTTGTGGACTTAGGTATATAAACCCTCTCCTTAGATGGAGAGGGTTGGTTGCTCTCATAATTCCACACATAGTTTTTCCATTTCTCTCGCTACTTCTCTCTCTACAAATGTGTGTGTTCAACCCTCTCTATACCATTTCTCTCTCTTAGATATTCAAGTTTTACATAAATCTACAAATGGTATCAAGAGCCATGGGATGCTTGTATTATTTATGTGTTTATTTTTTGGATTTCGTGACTTATAAGCTTCATAGCTCACGTTCATTTTTTTGTTTTTTTAAGGCTTAAATCTTCAAACAAATCATCTACTACCTTTTAGTTTTGATTTAGGTTTCATCTTTTAGCAAAAAACACAAAATCTTTTGCTTGTTTGGATTGATTTTTGGTGAAAATGGTTTATAAAAAGTACAAATCTTGATTTGATTTTTTTGTCGAAAAATTTGAAAAAGTTTTCATTTTTATGCTTCTATAAAGGTTGTAATACTTGGAAGGTACAAGCCATTTCGTTAGAAACATAAAAAAACGTTTTCTTTCGAAGATTCAAATTTTTGTCTCAGTACTGGAATAATAGAAACCCAAATATACCTTGTTGGTGAAACTACCGGAATACTGATTTGTATACCGGATTGGCGTTTCTCTTAACTAACGGAATAATGATTTGTATACCGGATTGGTGTTTTTCTTAACTACCGAAATAGTGAGTTGTACACAGGATGATGATTTCACATATAGGATTGCTGACTTGTTATACTACTAAGATAGTAACTATTACTAGGACCGAGATAGTGATATTAATTTTACCAGATTGGTGCTTTTCTCTTCGAACCGGGTTAGTGAATTTACGTTGGAACCGGATTAGTAATCTAGTACCGGATTGGTGAACTTAATAGTAGTACCGGGATAGTGTTTCATAGTAGTACCAGGATTATGTAGTCACATAAGTACCGAGATTGTGTAGTCACATACGTACCGAGCTAGTTTTCAAGTGGGTACCAGGATAGTGCTTAACTTAGTACCGAGATTGTGAAACTTTCTTACTACAGGTATAATAACACTTAGACATTTTTTTTTTTAAATTTCAATTTTTTTTGGAATTTTGAAAAATAAGTTTCGGTTTGATTCGGTTTACCTCAATTCTATCTTAGAATACTTTTCTCACCAAATATCATCGACAAGCAAGGTTTTAGGAAATTTTACGGTTTTTTTGTTGGTTTGTCAAATCCTGTAAATTTATTTCTCGGTTTCTCCATGAATCGTGAAATCCCGTATTGTTTTTTTGACAACAAACACATTTGCTTTCTTTCATTGTTCAATCATCTTTTGTAAATATTAATTATCGCAATGGAGTACACGTCTCTTACGGATAAGTCCATCTTGTCGAGTACGGATAATCGTCCATCAATGTTGGTGAAGGAAATGTAGGAATCATGGACATTAAGAATAGAACTTTATATGATGAATCGCGGAAATGGACATCTGATTCTGGAATAGGTTAAATCTAGACCATTAGATTATGGTACAATCACTGAGGAGGTTGTAACTCGTCCTCGCACAATGACCGACATGACTGCCGAGGCTAATATACAAGCAAAGTGTGACATTTAAGCTAAAAACATTATCCTCCAAGGTCTTCCAACAGATGTGTATAAATTCGTTAGTCATCGTAAAGTTGCCAAATATTTATGGGAGAGAATTCGCATTTTGATGCAAGGCACCTCGTTAACACAACAAGAACGAGAGTGTAAGCTATATGACTCGTTTGAGATTCGGTTGTCTAAACAATAAATTCATGACCCCTACTCCAAAAAAACGTAATTAAAGTAAATATTTAGTTTAGTTATTAAACAAAAAAATATTCTAGAATCCCCAATAAGAAAAATCGACCGACTATGGCCCTATAATTTTCTAGAGTTGATTTTAAGTCCCTCAAATTAAGTAAACGTGCTCACGATAAATTAATTAAACACGTAATTAATTTAATCATCGTTATTTAAATAATTAAGTGAAATTTTTATTAAATGTTTAATTATAAATAAATAAACGTATAATAAAAGTGTGTTCTTCATGTGTGTCCTCGATGGACTCACACATTTTTTATGGCTAAACGATCGCATATCTCAACGTAAACATAATGTAATAAATCAATAAATATGTAAAAAATAATTTACTCTAGTTAAAGTAGAGAACGTCATGAATCACGCAATTAAATTTCTGATCTTATACATTCTCACTCAAAATGACGAAATAATTATATTAGTTATGTGTTTTACAAAAGATATATATATATATATATATATATATATATATATATATATATATATATATATATATATATATATATATATATATATATATATATATATATATATATATATATATATATATATATATATATATATATATATATATAAATATATATATATATATATATATATATATATATATATATATATATATATATATATATATATATATATATATATATATGGTGAGGTTATTTTCAGAACCAAATAAATGTACAGAAGTGCGAGAACCACATTTTTACTCATAAAATGCACATGTATTTTCATCGGGTTTGTTTATTTGGTAGAAATACATGAATTTTCGTTGTCGTAGGTCATTAGGAATGTGTATTCGAGGACCATGCACATGTATTTTATTTGTATGTATTATAATTATCTTTTCGTTGGATAATATGAAAACACATATGCACTCTTCATATCACTCATAATACTCGGATCTATAACCAATAAAACAATTAGTAAACATTAATTTATACATAATAACGAAAATACATATGCATTGTTGGGAGTAAAATGGTGGTTCTCGCAGTTCTGTACATTTTATTGGTTCTGAAAATAACCTTACACTATATATATATATATATATATATATATATATATATATATATATATAAGGCGAGTTATATGCAGAACCCATTTTAAATGTAGAACTATACAGAACTATTTTGGACCAATAAGAAATTAGTATTATTAAATCTTTTTATTTAATTCAAAAGGGTATAATAGTAAAACACATTTTCAATTTGTTTTTAAATTTTTTAATTAAAAAACGTTTTTTAAATTTTTAAATTTTTGGAATTTCAAATTTTTTATTTTTTATTTTCTTTCAACATTGATGTTCTAAAAAAAGATAAAATGCATGCATGTTTTTTAGATAAAACGTTTTTAAAACTTCTTATTTTTCAAATCTAAATTTTTCACATTTTTCTTTCAACTTTAATGTTTTTAATAGTGCATACATGTTTTTTTATTAAAAAAATGACTTTTTTTAAATGTCATTTTACATCTGTGTAAGGTGTCGGTTGCATATATGTTTTTGCCATACATTTTTTAAAGAACATAAATGTTATACATACTTATAATAGGTAAATTTGTTACACATGAATAACATAAAATATTATAAACAGAATTTGATATCGAATAAAAATACAAACAGAAAACAAAAGTACTATCAAATTAACTATAACATTAATGCACGCCCCCGAGAACATGTATGTTCAGCTACTAAAAACATAAATGTACTCATTAATCATCCTCGCCGTTTTCATCAAGCGTCGTTTTATCTATAATTAAGCCATCCAACTGTAACATATATAAAAACAAAAAAAAGTTTGTCAAAAGTGATTCAAAAAAATCGATATATTCAACTTGATTCACATCTACATTAAACTTCGTAACATATGTACACACTCCCGTATATATTAAGATGAATAGATCATTTCAATTAGCTCTCTTTTAAATAGCAACTTAATAACACCAATGCACAATTCGTAACATACATGCACACTTTCTTGATATTCATTAAATTTATATTACATCATACGAAAATTATAATAATTAAGTCATTTCAATTACTATAGCTTTTTATAAATTGCAACATAATAACATGAATGCACAGTTCTATCATCAGATGTGTGACATGGTTTATCCATACAAGAAAAAAAATCAAACCATTCATAACTCAAAGTAAATATAAATATTTAAAATACCATTGCCAATTGAAACAAAATAATAGCACCGATTATTAAATTATTGATATTTTTTTGCCTTTGATTTAAATATTCTAGCACCAGTTTTGTGCAAATCACGGTTGAAGAATAAAATCAAGATACAATGTAAAAATAAAATAAAGAAAATCACTATTTAAATTACCAAAGTTGTAGTAATAATTTTATACAAAGAGCAACAGAAGCTATAGATCCTAATATCCATACTTCACCGAGTACCTGTGATCCAGTTAGTATGATGCGACACGTGAAGGAGATGGTGGATGTTTGATGACATAGATCTGATGTCCGTTAAACCCATCATAATAACAATGAATATAGATGATGACCGTCGTGTGATGGCGTTTCTTTGATATGGCGATCGTGGGTTCATGTTGTAGATCTGATGTCCGCTATAATAACGATAGATGGTCCGACGGTGGTGGTATGGTGTTTGATGGTTGTTGGGATGGAGGCTAGGGTTTTAAGGGAAAAAGAATATGTGAGATAAAAGAAGATAAACAATATTTCTCGTAACTGACCATATTCTTAAAAAACATTTAGATATTTGAAAAAAAAAGTAATTAGTAACTACCATTAATACCGTTTCAGCCTTTTAGTTAATTAAAAAATAGTACCCTATCTATTGTATAATTATAATTTTTGCACTTTTAATATTAGCCTTTGATTAAACTCATCTAATGGCTTAAATTCATTTTAATAGTTCTACATAGTTCTACACTTAAGTTGAGTTCTGCATATAACTCTTACCTATATATATATATATATAGGGTGAGGTTATTTTCAGAACCAAATAAATGTACAGAACTACGAGAACCACTTTTTTACTCTTAAAATGCACATGTATATTTATCGAGTTAGTTCATTAGGTAGAAATACATGAATTTTCATTGTCGTATGTCACTAGGAATATGTATCATATGATCATGCACATGTATTTGTTTTGTATGTATTATAACTATCTTTTCGTTGGATAATATGAAAACACATGTGCACTCTTAATATCGCTCATCATACTCGAATCTATAACCAATAAAACAATTATTAAATGTTAATTTAAACATAATAATAAAAATACATATCCATTTTTAAGAGTATAAAGGTGGTTCTCGCAGTTCTGTACATTTATTTGGTTCTGAAAATAACCTTACAATATATATATATATATATATATATATATATATATATATATATATATATATATATATATATATATATATATATATATATATATATATATATATATATATATATATATATATATATATATATATATATATATAAATATATATAGTTAAGATCAAATGAGAAGAAACCTTAAAATAAGAAGGATACGAAGAAACTATAACCGCATATTCGAGATGCATCCACTTAAATTAGATACATCTTTATAATCTTAGATGCATTATAATGCATCATAATGTGTTGTATAGCTTTTAATTAGATGCATATACGTATATTAGATGCATTTTATGATTTATTTATATTTTTGTTCCTGTGCACATGCCAAAATCATGAAAATCAATTTGCACCATCTACATATCAAATTAACTTCTCACCACTTCTTATTATTTTAAGCTTCTTCTCACTGGATCCTCTCTCTCTCTCTCTCTCTCTATATATATATATATATATATATATATATATATATATATATATATATTTATATATTAAAGATTCATTAGAACATTAGAAGCTATATTAAAGTGTAAGTAAAGTATCATATTGTCATATGTACAATATTTTAATACATAAATAATATAAACTACTATAACTTCTAAGTTTCCCCAAAAATATAAGTTTACACTTTACAATGAACTGTTGAAAATGTTTAAGGAATTGTAAGAATCTACAATTTCTTTGAAATGGATATATGCAAATGCAATTGCCTTATTATCATTTTCATGAGTGCAGAATTAAAACAAAACATATACGGTTACTTGGTCGCCTACTAGTCGACGCTGCACACGTATTAACAAGCAAAGGTAGAGAGATTCATACGCAATCCTCAAACTGTCAGCAAACAAAGTCCAAACCAAACAAGATCGATTGCATAATATATATTAAAATACAACATCCTCGGCACAGGTGTTTATTGCTACATCAACTTCGATAAAGCATAACGATCGAGCTACTTACTTTTGCGTTGATAAAGCATAACGATCAACCTCATAAGTACTCATATATATTACCGTTACATATAATTATAATTACGCCTTATTAAATCGCTTCCTAAAAAAAGCCAGTAGAGGTTCTCTTGGAGGCAAGATTTCTTTGACAGCTTGGGTGTTGACGAAGTTATCAGCCCATTCATATATTTTTGGAAACTTTTCTTTCGTCACAAACTTTATTTCTGAAGCTTCTTCGATAACTCCAAGCCAGTAAGCAATGAAGTCAGCAGCAATGTCAACGATGTTAATGCTTTCACCTCCAAAGAACTTTGTACCCTTGACTTTGAGTTCATTTTCTAGTACCTGCAGGTTCTCCCAAGCTTCTGCGATAGCTTGTTCATCTCCATTGCTACCAATAACCTTGAACAACGCAGGAAAGCACTGGAGAAAGCGTATAATGCAAATTTAATTAGTTCTGGTTATATTCCAAACCAAATTATGCTCAATTAATATAGCTAATTTACCTAGTTGGCCAACAAAAAAATGAATGTCTTGTGCAAACTAGTGAGTTTTAATTTTGGATCTCTTAGTTTTTTTATGGTTTAAAACATAGAACATACCAAACTATTAGTGATGGACAATAAAGAAAAAGGATTATATGGTTTACCTTATCATCGATAAATTTGGCCAAAAAACGAGCAACAGCCTTTTCATAAGGATCTTGAGGCAAAAGTGGAACACTTTTCCAAACATCATCAAGGTACTCAATGATCACAAGTGACTCATTAATCGGATTTCCATTATGAACCAACACTGGCACCTTCTTGTGAACAGGATTATACTTCAAAAGATCAGCACTCTTGTTTTGCAAATTTTCTTCAATGTTTTCATATTTTATACCTTTAATACTCAAAGCAATTTTCACTCTGCATGCAAATGGACTTCCTCCAACAGCATACAACTTCACTTCGTTAGCCATTTTTTGTTAGTAATAGGTACTTATTTTGGTTCTCTGTTTTGGAATGGTTGAATTTTCTTTGGTGATGGCTTTGTATATATAATAATGGAAGGAAGTTGTGTTCGAATTGGCTAACAATAAAATAATAAACAATGTGGACGTGGTCGGCCATCGGCGCATGTTACCTAATTGTTAAATTGTTAAAGAATATTAGGTGGCGTTTGGTTGGGGTAAATTGGAGGATATTGGGGATATTCAAAATTTTGATATTTTAATTTCTTTCAAATATTGTGTTTGGTATGACTAACGAAGGAAATTAAAATTACCCGAATTCTCAAAATGAAGGATATTGAAATTACTTCAAAAAAGTGAGAAATTTTAATTTACTTGAAAATTTTATTTTATAAACTTTTTCCTAATCATTTTTATTCGGGGTTTTATGTTTATATAAAAAATTATAAAATTTAAAAAATTTATATAAAAATTATTTTTTTGATTTTCTCTTTTAAATAGCAAAAATAAAATTTATATTAAAAATTTATAGAAATTTTTAATAAAATTTATAGAAATTTTTAATAAAATTTATAGGAACTTTTTATAAAATTTATATAAAGTCTATAAAAAATGATTGAAATTTTTTATAAAATTTATAAAAAAAATTTTAAAAAATTATATAAGTTTTTATAAAGTTTATTGAATTTTTTTATAAAATTTATATAAAATTTTTATAAACTTTATATAAATTTTTTATAATTTTTTTATAAACTTTATATAAATTTTTTATAAAACTTATATAATTTTTTTATTAAAAATTTATAAAAAAAACTATATAAATTTTTTTATAAAATATGTATAAAAAGTTAAAATTCGATTTTTTATTTTTCAATAAAATTTTTATAAAAAATATTTATTCGTTAATTAATTTAATACAAATTCAAGTGTTCAAAATATTATAAATTTCTGTCAACCAAACAGGATTAGGCATTTTAAATTCTAGAATTTTAAATTCTTGGGAATTTTAATTTACTAGATATTAGAATTCCAGAATTTTAAAATCTTAAACCAAACGGCCCCTTAGGGTGTCGCGAGCTGATTTTATGAAAAAAATGCTTCTTATGTTTTACTCTCTCCGTCTCATATTAATATTTTATTGTTTATTTTTTTGTTTTAATTTTGTAACTTTTACTTTAAATATATACGTTTGTGCTATATGATATTTGATGAAAATTATATCAATTAAAATAAACTTAAAAATCAATTCATTCATATATTTTACATCAAGTATTACATAACACAAATAAATATATTTAAAAACAAGCTTGCAAAATTATGACCAGAAAAGTCAACAATGAATTATTATTATAGGACGGAAGGGTACTTTTTTTCTTAAGATCACAGACTGGTTAACACATATTTCTGATGTTATGTTCATCTCATCATTCTTTTTCAATTATTAAAAAAACACAAATAATTTTTTTATAAATAAAAAAACATTTCATATATTTTCGACAGTTAAAAAAAAACATCGCGTATATTTTTCACAGTTGAAAGAAACACTAATAAAATTTATAAACCGATCTGAATAATTAAGGGTCCGTTTTGTTTGTAGGTGAGGTTAGAGTTAAATTTAGGTTTAGGTTAGGATTAGGATTTTGAGTGGATTTTGAGAAAAATAGAAAAGAGAGGAAATTAATAATTCTTTTTGTATATATATATATATATATATATATATATATATATATATATATATATATATATATATATATATATATATATATATATATATATATATATATATATATATATATATATATATATATATTGTTTATTAATAAACTGAAATAGTATATATTATTTTTAAGTAAAGAAAATAAATAAATAAAAGAACATGTGGTTTACATATTTATCAAAATAAAGAATGCATTTAACGACAGTATTTTATGTCAAAACCCACTAGGTACATATGGAATTGAAATTAAGATTAAATGTAGCGCCTTAATCCGAGCAACTAAATATCAAACAATTGATTGCGGGTAGTTTTGAGCTCAAACCTCATAAAAGTTAGCAATCAAACGGACCCTAAAAACTAATAACCCAATACCCAATCCTAAATTAATAGCCCACTCATCAATCCTAAAAAAAGTGACTCCTTCTTCTTCACTGCCTTCTTCTTCGCTACCTGCAAAAAAACAAAAAAAAACAACATTCATCTACCATTATTTTTGACAGATTAAAAAAAGGACGACGCAAGGGTATGGCGCGACCCACGGTTCGGGTCTCACGCCATGGGTCGTGCTATGCCCACCATCCTGGGCTGGCATATACGACGCCAAAGGAGAAAACGTCACCCAAAGTGCAGTGTTTGGCTTCGTTGGTGTGACGTTTTGGCCATGGCCTGAACCTTGGTTTACCATACCAGGAGCTCTAAATATAGGGAATACTAGTATCAATTGATCATAATCAAGCTATTTGATTTCACTCTTGTTCGTGTATATGATTGTTGGGTTAAACTTATCTGATCGCAAGGCTAAGAGCTCTAGGTACAGTTGAGTCATCATGTTCGTGTCGTGGAAAAAAGTGGTGTCACATCACTTGTAAAACCCGCATTAAACTTCTATGAACAGTACACGTGAACAGTAACTCATGAAAACACGATAAAAATAAAACTTTCCATTTGTAATATTAATACACGTGTCACGACATTAAATAACGAACATTCATTAATATTATAAATTTGACACGATCACGATTATAAAATTCGCGATAAACAATCACGAACGTACACGACTATAATTTTTGAACATTGAAAGCTTTGGGTTCTCCTTTGTGGGCCTTTATACCCACGGCTAGACAAAAGGGAAGGAACAAATGGGCTTTCGGCCCATAACCCAAAAGAAACTAAAACACAGGGAATTTCTTTTCACAATTTTAGGTTAAACAAAAATTGCAAAAACCCTTCTCCCTTGTTCACTCTTGCCGCCGGCCACCATCAAACACCAAGGGTGTCTTAGACGATTTTGATAATTGGTTTTTAGGTGTACGTGTTCGTGATCGTAATCCTTTTCATTGAACGCTAACGGTATAATCATAATTTTTTTAATTCTTTTGATTAATTCATGTCGTAATCATAAAAACAAACCATGGAAACATGTTAGATAATCAAAACCATGAATAAAAGGGTGTTTGGTTCGGTTTTTGGGATAGCCGAGACACAACCGAGACCAATTAAGGTTTCGGCTTGATTTTGTTCGCACCACCGAGACCAACATAGGTCTCGGTTTGGTTTGTTTGTTCGGACGCGAGACCAAGGAACCCGACAAAGGGTCGGGGTTATGTTTTAGATGATGTTTAGCTCTAGCTAGTGTCAACCGAGACCCCTACAAGGTCTCGATGGGACTATAGTGAAAACAGTTGGAACCAAATAACAAAATAGGGGGAACCGGTCACAACCGGTGGGAACCGGCTGTGAACCGGTGTGAACCAGGCGGCGGCTAGCCGCGGCTCGGCGTTGGGTAAAACCACTCGGACAGTGGCAACCGGCTAGGCCGGGTTAGCCACTGTCAAGGGTGTTTGGCTCGGCTTATATGTGTGACACGGGTACGGGCTCGGGTTAATTTTAAAACTCAGGTTCAGGACTCGGGAAAATATTAAAAAAATCAGAAATATGTTTAATTAAATATTTTCTAGACTATTTAATTTAATTAAATTCATGACTTAGGTTAAATATTAAAATTAATATTTCATGTATAACCAAAAGTATTTCACTTAGCTTAATTTAATTAAAACTTGTATTTTAACTAAATTCTTATAACGTATAGTTTAATTAATTAACCAAGTTATTTAATTAATAAGCTATAACAATGACTTGTATTATACTATTTAAACTTTACTTATTATTAATAATCCAGCATATTTCTAATTATGGAAACTTACTATTTTTGGAAACTTTCTATTTTTAGAAACTTACTATTTATAGAAACCTACTAATTTTAGAAAGTTACTTAGTATTACAATACAAGTATTATAATACACTATTACATGCATAATACACTATAGAACATCAGTATAACTACAGATGACATAGTAAAATACTAAAACATGACTAAATAGATATAACAAGCTAATAACACACAGAGCCAGTAAAACGCATGTAAGTCAGACAACTCATACACATTCCCATTCTTATGTAGTATTATCCGTCAAGATGGAGTAGGTTCTTCAGCGTTTCCGTTAGCTTCTACTGGATACAAGGTACGGATTTTCCGTCCTTCAATAAGGACAATCTCTGTAAAACCCGCATGCTTTTACCATGAATAGTACCCTTAAGATCGTACGTACTAGATTAAAACTTTCCTTTTATAGTATGATTACGTTTACGTGTTAGGATTTTACGTATTACGTACGTGTTAGAACACGATAAGTATTTATTACGCACGAACACGCAATAATTATTTAACAATAATTAGTCACGAACATGCGATCATGAAATCATGAACGTAATTAAATCACGAACTAATATTAATTACGTATATATATTTATTACGAGCGTGAATAAATATATTAGGTCACGGTAAATATTTAACGAGAACACATAAAACGCGAACACAAATAAACACGAACGAACACTTAAACAACGAGACACGGAAAACGGTACGGGTACCCCATGTGGGGCCCCCTACCCGCGACAACATTAAGGAGATGGGCCAAGCCCATCTAAAAATTTACTAAGAAGGGGTTATGGTAAATTTTGCTAGTCATTTTCACATTACAGTAAACTTAAACAAAAACCTAAAAGATTTTTTTTCTCCTTCTCCTTCTTCCTCTCTTGTGGCCGCCGCATATAACACACCAAAAGGGGGGTGTTTAGTTGATTTTGATCTTGAATCTTGTACGTGTGTTCGTGTGTGTTCATCCTCGTTAGATCCACGCATTCGGTATATTCTTTTAATCCTTTTTCTTTTTGATTTGATCTAATAAAATAATTAAGAACATGATGTTCTTAAAACCTAATTAAAAACATAGATCAAACATGTAAATGGTTTTTGGGTAAATCAAAAAGATTGTTTTTAGGGGTGTTGTTTGGTCGGCGCCTAAACCGAACCCCAAGGGGGTCTCGGTTTGGCTACTAGACCACTACCGAGATCATATGGTCCCGGTTTGGTGGAGTGGGTCCCAGGGCAGCAGCAAACCAAAGGGAACCCCGAAGTGGTTCGGGCTATGGTGTCGATTTCATGTCCGGTTCATGGTTTCTAGTCAAGATCCGGTTCACGGTTTATGTTAAGATTATATTTTTTTATAATCATATGTTAAAATTAAATTAATAAATATGACATGATTAATTTAATAAACATGACTTAGGTTATATTTAATTATTAGATCATGAAATTATTAACCTAAGTATTTTATATTTTCTAGACTTATAATTAATTAATTATTTAAAAACCATGGTTATAATTAATTAATTAACATGACTTAGGTTATATTATTAAAAAATAATAATACATGTTTTAACCTAAGTATTTAACGTTATTTAATTAAAAACATGATATATTTTAATTAAATACTTTTAACCTATAGTTTATTTAAATTACATGAAATAGTTAATAAACTATACATTATATCATTATGACTTAGAAATAATCAGAAAAACACTTAGGCTTATATACTTAGCTTATTTAACCAGCTTATATCTAATTATGGAAACTTTCTATTTTTAGAAACTTATTTAATTCAGGCAGCTAATCTATTTATGGAAACTTATTTAATTAAGGTAGCTGATCTATTTATGGAAACTTGTTATTTTTAGAAACTTATTTATTTTAAGCAGTAATTCTATTTTTGGAAACTTTCTATTTTTGGAAACTTTCTATTTTTGGAAACTTTCTATTTTAGGAAACCTGCTATTTTTGGAAAGTTACTTATTATTACACAGTTCGTATAATAATACATGAAATACCAGAAATACTTAATCAGAATAGACAGAATATAAGATAAACACAGTTTAAGGCTTTAAACAGTAAAGCATGCTATGAACATATAAAATAAGCTAAGACATGACATAAAACCAGTTACGTATTTAGTAAGCAGATACTTATTCATGTATGTATTTATGTAGAATTAGTGATACCGAAGTAGGATCCTCCTCAGTTCATCTTCTTCGTTCACTGGACATAAGGTACGGATTCCCGTCCTTTCAGTATGGACATTCTTTCCTTATTAGGATTCCTCGTATGCAGCCAAATGTTTTCCCGTAGCATAAGTTTATATGTTTGATTTGCTTATGTTTAATTTAGAATACTTATAGCCATATACATGCATGACCAGTTTCACCTAGTTATGGAGGTACCATAACCATAACATTAGAGGCACTGATGTTATGACTTCACCACGGTGGAGTGATTGCTCGTGGCGTCCCTTCAGCTTTTGGCCATATTATTATATTTATCATGTGGGGGCGTATGGGTGCATCCTAGTTACATGTTTTTCAGCAGATTACTCAGTGTGAATGTGGTGTGTGCCTTGCATCCTTCACAAGGAGTTGATCCCTCCTACCCAAACCAGTATATTAAATTAGAGGCAGCCCCTCTAGTTTGCATGATGAGGTCACCCCTCCAAGTATTCATGCACGATGGATTTTCATGACCTATATTGGCTAATGGTAGAACATGTTAAACAGTTTTATAAGATAAACATAAGGCTTTTCAAACTATAAAACCAGTTTTATCAAGACTTAACCAGGTTACTCGGGACTTAGTTTCTTCCGCTGTTATATGTTATATGTTTATCCTATTCATGCTTTATTGTACATCCCTGCACTGAGCGTATTGCTCAGCCATTTTCCTTTTCTATGTTCCCAAAACGGCAGGTACTCAGGGACGCTCGTAGACTTTAAGCGTATGTGCATATGGACTGGAAGCTTTCTAGCCTTTCTTTACTTTATGCATTATCTTTACTTTGATACTATTGCTATGGACATTGTTTAGTCCTTTCCTTTTCAGTACTTATGTTTGTGTGTGATGAGCTTTACTTTTGGACTACCGATGTTTGATTCCGGTATATTCCTTTTATGGTCATGTAATGTTTAGACATTTTTTCTTGTATGCTTTGATGACACGCTATAATTACGCATGACCATTATCAAAATGGGGTGTTACAATTATGGTATCAGAGCCAAGGCTTCGACATGTAGGCTCTCAAAATATGACCTGTGATTAGTGGGTAGTCACTACGGTCTTCCTAGAACTGACAGTCGTTTTCATGCATTTATCATTTTTATGCATACATATATATGTCATAGTAGCAGGTTTATGACTAATTAATGGTTGGCACAGGACTGACCCTATTTAGTCGCATGTGTTTTATCGAAACTTTTAAATTTGGGACCGACCCATAGGCGTCCCCTCTCCATGTCTTTTATTTTCGGTGAACTGACCATAGGCGTTCACTCTCGAGCATACAAAAGTTTTCATAAAACTGCATCATGCATTCATACACAAAATTTTCTTGCATAAAATTTTTCTCTTGAAATTTTGGTGTAAATTTTTTTCATGTATATATATATTTTATGTTTTGATTTGTTTAATCATATGTTTTATGTTATACTGTCAGATGGTTCTCACACGCGAACAGGAACAGCTAAATGCTACAATCCAAGCTGCAATGCAAGCTTTGCTTCCTCAATTAAGGAACGACATCAGGGCTGAAGTTCAAGCTGCCAACAATCAGCAGCATAGTCAGGCACCTCCTCCTCCTCCAGTGACATTAGCAGTATGGCTGGAGAGATTCAACAAGCTCCGTCCTCGAGCTTTTGAGAAGAAAGATAACCCCAGTGATATTGAAAGCTGGTTGACTCACATCGAGAAGATTTTCAATGCTATGGGTTGTGACCCCGCATACAAGGCGAGGTTAACATGATATCGGTTCAAAGGCGATGTGCTAAATTGGTGGTTAGCGTTGATGCAGTCTGAGGGAGGTGACGAGTGGGTTGCTGGATTGACTTGGGCTCAGTTCAAGGACAGGGTGATGGAGCAGTTCTTTCATAAGGCTGAGCAAGACAAGCTCAAGAGAGAGTACCATGGGATCCGACAAAGAGCTGGGGAGAATAGCAACGAGTTTATGCAGCGCTTTCTTTGCTTAGCTGGTTTCCTTGGTGCGAAAGCAGGTACTCCTGAAGAGCAGGCACACAACTTTAGGTGGGCTCTTCGCACATCGGTTGCAAACAATCTGGTGTGTGCTACGTTCAACACTGTAGCACAAGTGGCCGATGCAGCACGTAAGCTGGAGATGCTGCAGGAGAGAGATGAGTTTGGGGAAGCTGAGAGACCCGACAAGAGGTAAACATTCGTATTCAAGCGGTGATGAATCCGTATTCTTTCCATATATGTCAAATATTCATCTCTTTAAATGTATCTTCCAGGCAGAAAACTAGGGACCGGTCTCAGCCGGCTACTCAGCAGCAGCCTCATCAGCCCAAGGGAAACGGTCAGACTAACGACCGTTTTGCTACGGATAGGCGTGGCGGTAATGATAATTACCGTAACAACGCTGGACACTCCAACATCAGCAGGTCCTAATACTTACGCATTTTCTTATGATTTCATGATTATAACTCATATTCTGACACTTTAGCAAAACTTCTACCTGGAACCATGGAAACGGTAGGGACAAGAACCAGAGAGGTTCACATCCTAGCCGTCCAACTATCACTGGTATTCAATCTTACGATTATCCGCATTGTCCTTTGTACCCTATTATCATGTCTTATGTAAAATGTTTTCTCAGGTTCCCAGCCAGCCAGAGCACCTGCTGGAGGATTTACTCATCCTCTTTGCTCTAATTGCCACCGTAGGCACCCAGGGCCATGTCGTCGTAACACTGACGCATGCTTCAAGTGTGGTCTTCCTGGCCATATCATGAAGGATTGCCGAAAGGTCGAGATGGAGGGCACATCGGGACATGCTGATTCCAAGCCGCCTCCTACCACTGGGCGTGTCTACACGACATCTCGAGACCTGGCCAACAAGTCTACAGGTACCATCACTGGAATCTTGTATATGTATGGTCAAGCTGCATGTGTTCTTTTCGATACGGGTGATACTCACTCAGTTATTTCTACTGCTTATGCTAAGAACATTAGGATGCTCCCCATGCCACTAGAGAATAGGCTTACTATTTCCACGCCTTTGAGGGACTCTGTATTAATCACCCATGTATACAAGAGTCTTCCCCTAGAATTCGACGATAAGGTTCGACCTGTTGACGCACATCCGCTGGACATGACTGACTTTGACATGATTTTGGGCATGGATTGGCTATCCAAGCATCATGCTACCATAGACTGTCATTCATATCGAGTTATTTTTGGTGATGTTAATGCACCAGAGTACATTCATAACGGGTTCGTACCCGGACGATCTGTACAAATCATATCTACCCTGCAAGCGCGTGCACTACTGTCACATGGCTGCGAGGGTTATCTAGCTACGGTTCACGACATGGATGCTGAATCTCCATCAATTCAGGATCAACCAATAGTGTCGGAATTCCAAGATGTTTTTCCAGCAGAACTTCCGGGCATACCACCTGTACGAGAAGTGGAATTCAGTATCGAGCTTATTCTAGGAGCTGAACCAATCTCTAAGGCTCCTTATCGCATGGCTCCCATAGAGCTGAAGGAGCTGAAGGATCAACTGCAAGAACTTCTTGAACGAGGTTTCATTCGACCGAGCGCATCTCCATGGGGCGCACCGGTCTTGTTTGTTAAGAAGAAGGACGACAGTATGCGTCTTTGCATAGTGTAAAACCCGCATGCTTTTACCATTAATAGTACCCTTTAGATCGTACGTACAAGATTAAAACTTTCCTTTTATAGCATGTTTACGTTCACGTATAGGAAAATTAAGTATTACGTACGTGTTAGAACACGATAAGTATTTATTACGTGTGACACACAATAGTTATTCAAATAATAATTATAATCACGAACATGCGATCATGAAATCATGAACGTAATTTAATCACGAGCTAATATTAACTACGTATTTATATATTTATTACGAACACGAATAAATATATTGTGTCACGATCGAAAACTAATTAAATTACGTAAACTACGTAACACGTAATCACGGACATTTAAATGATTATTATTATTACGTATATTTAATTTAACACGACAAGTAATCACGTAAATAATATTTACGTTTAAACACGTATAACGATAACTATGAAAATACACGACATACACAAGACATGATTACGCGTAACATTTTAGCTAGTCGCGAATTATTTAAAATAAAAGAACAATAAGTGGGTTTCGGGCTTTTGGACAAGAAAGGGAGGGGAAGGCGGATGGGCCGTGGCCCAAGGAAATTCCAAACCGACCCTGTATGTTATTAAAATGGGGGTACTTGTTTTTTTGTCTTCCCTTTTCTGCCGACACAAACACACAACACAGAAACCCTAAAAAGAAAAAATAAAACAGCCGCATGTATTTTTGTGTCTTCTTCTTTTGATGCTGACGTGTACACACCAAGAAACAAGGAGAAACAAGGTGTTAAGGTTTCCTAAACCCTAAAATAAGGTAAACCCTAATTTCATTTTATTGATTGTTCTTTGATTATTTTGATCACGAATCCGTGTTATGTGATCAAAAAACAAGTTAAAAAGGAAGTAATTATAAAGGGGGTTCGTTTATGGGGTGGCTGTGGTCGTTTGGCACGCAAACCGAGACCCTTCATGGTCTCAGTGATGGTTTCTGACCACCAGCCGCAACCCTGTTGGGTGCTGGCTGGGTTTTGGCTTAACAATGGTAACAACAGCCTAGCAGGTGGCTGCGGCCGGTGGTGTGATTGTGCTGGCAGTGGGAAACCACCACTGTCGGTGGGTAATTTATGCAGCCAGGGGGGGAGATGGCTGTTTAGGGGATGTTCGGCAAACAGTTTTAGAAAAGGGTAGAGGGGTGTTTGGCTGTCAGTTTAATAAACAAAAGTTAAGGGGCTGTTTGGTTCGGCTTAAATGTAAAACCGACATGGGTTTCACGGTTTATCACGGGTTCGGGTTACTACACGGATTAATAAAATAATACAAGGGTTCGGGTATTATTTTTACAAGTTATTACCTTTAACATGTATATTAATTTACAAGGTAAATTAAATTAATAAAACACGACTTATAATTACAAGATTATTTATTTACGAGTTTAATTAAATTAAATTACATGTTACTTAATTAATTTAATTATGACTTAGGTTATTATTATTAATAATAATACATGGATGGTAACCTAAGTATTTATTATTTATATTAGATTATATAATTAATTAATTATTTAACATGCCTTATAATTAATTAATTTACATAACTTTGGTTATATTAATACTAAACATTTATACACGTTTTAACCTAAGTATTATTACCTTTTATTTAATTAAATCATGTTATAGTTAATTAAATACTTTAAAACTATAGTTTATTTAATTCACATGAAATAATTAATAAACTATACCTTATAATCTCATGACTTAGAATATAAATCAGAAAACACTTTAGCTTATATTATTAGCTTAATAATCCAGCTTATTTCTATTTATGGAAACTTTTTATTTTTAGAAACTTATCTATTTTAAGCAGTAATTCTATTTTTGGAAACTTTCTATTTTTGGTAACTTTCTATTTTTGGAAACTTTCTATTTTAGGAAACCTAATTTTTTTAGAAAGTTACTTATTATTACACAACGAGTATAATAATACAAGAAATACAAGTAATACTTAATCAGAATATACAGAATACACGATAAATACAGTATAATGTTAAAATCAGTAAAATAAGACGTGAACATATAAAACAAGCTAAGACATGACTTAAAAACCAGTTACGTACTCAATGATCAGATACTTTTACACGTATGTATTTATGTAATGTTAGTGATACCGAAGTAGGACTCTCTTCCGTTCGTCTTCTTCGTTCACTGGACATAAGGTACGGATTCCCGTCCTTTCAGTATGGACATTCTTTCCTTATTAGGATTCCCCGTATGCAGCCAACTGTTTTTCCCAGTATATGTTTTATATGTTTTTGAATTGCTTATGTTTAATTAGAATACCTAAATCCATATACATGCATAACCAGTTTCACCTAGTTATGGAGGTACCATAACCATATCATTGGAGGCACCAATGTTATGACTTCCCCACGGCGTAGTGATTGCTCGTGGCGTCCCTTTCAGTTTTGGCCAAATTATTATTATTATCATGTAGGGCGTATAGGTGCATCCTAGTTACATGTTTTCAACAGATTACTCAGTGTGAATATGGTGTGTGCCTTGCATCCTTCACAAGGAGCTGATCCCTCCTACCCAAAATCAATATATTAAGTTAGAGGTAGCCCCTCTAATTTGCATGATGAGGTCACCCCTCCAAGTATTCATGCACGGTGGATTTTCATGACCTATATTGGCTAATGGTAAAATATGTTAAACAGTTTTCATAAGATAAACATAAGGCTTTTCAAACTATAAAACCAGTTTTATGAACATGTTCCAGGTTTTCCAGGACTTATACATTTCTGCTGCTATTAAGTGTTTATTATGTTTTAGTCATTCATACTATGTCTATATCCGTGCACTGAGCGTTTTGCTCAGCCGTTACTTTTCTTTCCATGTCCCAAAACGGCAGGTACCCTAGGAAAGACTCGAGCATTTGGAGGACGTGCATAGGATGGAAGCTGCTAGAGACTTCTCTTCCTTTTTGCCTTCATATACTTATGCTTGTATAAGTCTTTCATTCATTTCATTTACTGTTTTATGTTTTGGGCTTATGTTGGGGGACCGATGTTTGATTCCGGTTTACCCTATGGGTCATGTATGTTTTACTACATATTACCTTGCATGCTTTGATGACACGTCATAATTACGCGTGACATTCCATTATCAAAATGGGGTGTTACAATTATGGTATCAGAGCCAAGGCTTCGACCTGTAGGCTCTAAACTCGACCTGTGACTAGTGGGTAGTCACCAGGAGCTTCCTAAGATAACGTTTGTTATTCTACGTATTGATGTTTTCAGCGCATTGTTGTTTTAACCATGATGTTTTCAACACCTTGAGGTTTTAACCTAGATGTTTTCATCGATATTGTTTTACTAATATGGATGGACAACCGTCATTCATATGTAGTTATGTGTCATTGTTTCATGTATAATGTTCCTCGTGAACTGTGGCTATGTGGACTGAACCCCAATAGTTCATAATTAGTCACATAAAATTTTTTTCTGATAAGTTTTGACAGATGAGTTTCATTTATTTATGTTTCATGTATCATTGTTGCAGGGATTATGACTAAGTAATGGTTGGTACAGGACTGGCCCTATTTAGTCGCATGTGCTTTTATCGAAACTTTTAACTTTGGGGCCGACCCATAGGCGTCCACTCGCCATGTCTTTTGTTTTGGGACCGACCCATAGGCGTCCGCTCGCACATATAAAGGTTTTTATAAACTACATTATACATTCATGCACTGTTTTTCATGCATGAAATTTTTCTCATGATTTATTGGCATAATTTTTTTTTCATGTCCCCTCATAACTTACTATGTTTTTATGTCAAGTATGTTTTCATACTGTCATGGTTAACTTCAGTTCATGCTGATTATGTTATACACTCCTTCATGTTGAATTGTTCATGTTTCTTCATGATAATTCCGTCTTCATGTTGATTACGTCTTACGCCTCCTTTGTTATTTATGTTTTCATGCAAGGCATTGTTGGATTTCATTGAATCATGCTTTCATGATAGTCATGTTTGGTTTTCATTGATCATGCTGTCAGGTAAATCATCGTTGAATTTTGGGTAACCACACTTTAACGTTTCTCGATATAACCAGAATGATGTCTATGCTAATACTGCTAGGTTATCATGATGGTTTTCCTAACCGTTTAACCGATATATTTTCCTTAAATCATGACAAATGATCGACCCTATACCGATCATTTCATGTACATTCCATGTGTACTCCATGTACCTTATCCCATGTGCGTACTTCCACTTGCTGATACTCTACAAATTGTTGATGCCGCTCATAGCTTGGAGATGTTACTAAAGGTTGATGTTGCTGACGTTCGGAGACGCTACAAGATGCGGATGCTGTTCACAATCTGGAGATCCTACAAGACGAAGACAAAGGCGTCAGAGCAAAGCAATTGGACGAGAAGATGTTCACCATCAGACGATTTTCATCAATCATTGTCCCTAATTCTTAGTTACATGTCACACGTCATTCAGCTGTCATTTCAGCCATATGATTGCAAACCGGTACCAGCCGGCCAGTCAGCTGAATGGTTACATGAATCACGGCCATGAGAATGACCATCATGGAACTGACAGACAGAACGATAGTAACCACTACTATGACAACAACTATCATAGAAATCGCAACCGAGGCTCCGGCCGCGGACGTGATCAGACATACAAATGATCAGTAGTCCAACCGATCCGCCAATTCTGGCATAATAACCTAATATTGTAGTTCTATTGTTTTACGTCTCGAGACACATGTCAAGACATCAGTCAAGACACATGTCTCACGTATACTTTCTGAAGACACATGTCAAGACACCAGTCAAGACATATGTCATGCTTATAGTTCCAAGACACGAGTCAAGACACATGACTCACGTCCAACTATGGAACATTTCTAAGAAATTCAGGGTACCCTCCAAGGGTATATCCATTTTGTTGTGCCATGTATTAATCAGGCCACAAGAATTTCAGTACCATTATCAGCGCATCAGTGGGAACTATCACGTTTCCTGATGACACTTCCATTTCTTGTAACCATAGATCATAGATTCATGACCATGAAGGACGCCTTTCGTATTCCCACGTATACGAAGGTTTTCCTTCAGCTTAATGATGAGATCCAAGCTGATAACGCATTTCCTCGGACATACACGAGTTGAAATTTATCCTAATTATGGACTATGAACAGCACACCATGCTAGACTCATAATTATGTACAGTAATATTCAGGCTCCTGAATACATTCAGCTTGATTTTCCATCAGGAAAATCTGTACAAATTATCTATGCTTACAAGCATGTGCGTTGTTAGCCATGGTGGCTAAAATTTTCTAGCTAGTGATTATTCCAAAATCTTCCCATACAAGGAGAAGGACGGTACCATAAGATTATGTGTCGACTACTGTCGATTTTAAACAAATCACCATTTACGACCGTTACTCTCCTCCATGTATTGACAAGATTGAATTCAAGATCATGCTGCCAATAGTGACGGGTGAAAGAGCAGGACATGTCCATGACTGCTATTCGTGCACGACTCGGTCATGCTAGATTTATGATTTTGAATTAGTCTCATCAATGCTCCAACAGCATTATGGACTTAATAAATTGAGTTTCCATGAACTCCTAAGCAAATTCATCAGCGTTTTCATTGAGGATAACCTGATTTCCTTTAAGTCTAGAGAAGAACATGAAGACCATATCTACACCATGTTGCAAATTCTATGACAAGAGAAATTTCACCCTGGAATTTTTTTTTCAATATCAATTCTGGTTGATTACAGTGACACGCCGGATCACATGGATTTGCATGGTTAATCTTACCATGACTCAGCTTATGCGTAAAGGAGAGAACCCTACATTACATTAGGTGCTCTAGAAAATCCTACGCTAAGAGAAGTTTGGATTCATAGACTCAGAGTTTCGCAAACTCCTATATATCAAGTTCGATGAAGCAAGATACAGTTACGTTCATATCTTTATACCTGTCATACAACAGGCTAAGATAGGACACCAACAAACTGGGATTTTTCATCATCTGAAATTGTGAACTAAAATGGGACAAGATCTCCACGGATTTTGGTTACCAGATTTATGCAAAACTCAGAAGAAGCATGATGCTTATTGGGTTATTGCAAACAGTTTGATCAAGTCTGCAGAATCCTTACATCCGCAAGGATTTCAGAACCAACAGATTGATCGGACATGTTCCAGCCAAGGCTCAACCAATCACTTGGCAATTACTCAGTTATCGGGTCAGACAAATATTCATAATGGTGCTCCTTAGTTACTTCATGTCCTCATTCTAATTCCACGACTTGCTTTTGTGCTCGCGTTCATGACACTACTCACGTTCATGATGGCATCTCGGCTTACGATTTAATGTTCATTTTTCTCATTCTGGGAAGTTTTGCAAGAACTTGAGAGACCAGACCCAAGTTTAGTATAACTCCCTATCCTCAGATAGACGTTTCTCGTCATATTCTATGTCTCACCCTGTAGCGTTTGGCGTTACCGCCATTATATTCTATGTTCACAATATGTTTCACATGTCATGTTCATTCAACGTTCCGCATATCATGACCAAGATATGTTACACGTATCATGGATCACGATATGTTTACTCATACTACACTCGCCATATCTCCACATAGCACGTTCAAAATTCTTCACGTATCACGTTCAAAATTTTCACGTACTACGTTTCTTTATGTCTCGCGCATCGTTTCTAATTATCAGTTAAATCAGATTGTCTTGCATCGTAACGTTTCAGTTACCCTTGCACGTTAACTCTTATTTTTTTCCTCGATCGAATTTAGGGGATCTACCTTACGTTGATAACCAAGAACTTCTTCGCATTTCAAGTCAAGGTCAGGAGGACCAAGATTTATCATTCGTGGCAAGACCTTGAGAAGGAATCGTTCCAAGAGGGAAGCCACTCGGAGACGGACAAGTTCATCCGGACTTTTATCCGGTTTTCTCTTATCAATTAGATATGTCCTTTCAGTGACGTCACGTTCCATGTCCTTTCAAGACATGTCACGTTCCACGTCATCTTCACTTTTCGTTATCTTACATACCCTTCCAGTTTGAGTCGGGTATGTTACGCTTCCAGTTACGTTATCTATAATTCGGGGACGAATTATTCTTTTTAGGGGGGAAGAGTTGTAAAACCCGCATGCTTTTACCATTAATAGTACCCTTTAGATCGTACGTACAAGATTAAAACTTTCCTTTTATAGCATGTTTACGTTCACGTATAGGAAAATTAAGTATTACGTACGTGTTAGAACACGATAAGTATTTATTACGTGTGACACACAATAATTATTCAAATAATAATTATAATCACGAACATGCGATCATGAAATCATGAACGTAATTTAATCACGAGCTAATATTAATTACGTATTTATATATTTATTACGAACACGAATAAATATATTGAGTCACGATCGAAAACTAATTAAATTACGTAAACTACGTACACGTAATCACGGACATTTAAACGATTATTATTATTACGTATATTAAATTTAACACGACAAGTAATCACGTAAATAATATTTACGTTTAAACACGTATAACGATAACTATGAAAATACACGACATACAAAAGACATGATAACACGTAACATTTTAGCTAGTCGCGAATTATTTAAAATAAAAGAACAATAAGTGGGTTTCGGACTTTTGGAAAAGAAAGAGAGGGGAAGGCGGATGGGCTATGGCCCAAAGACATTCCAAACCGACCCTGTATGTTATTAAAACGGGGGTACTTGTTTTTTTGTCTTCCCTTTTCCGCCGACACAAACACACAACACAGAAACCCTAAAAAGAAAAAATAAAACAGCCGCATGTATTTTTGTGTCTTCTTCTTTTGATGCCGACGTGTACACACCAAGAAACAAGGAGAAACAAGGTGTTTAGGTTTCCCAAACCCTAAAATAAGGTAAACCCTAATTTCATTTTATTGATTGTTCTTTGATTATTTTGATCACGAATCCGTGTTATGTGATCAAAAAACATGTTAAAAAGGAAGTAATTATAAAGGGGGTTCGTTTATAGGGTGGCTGTGGTCGTTTGCACGTAAACCGAGACCCTTCATGGTCTCGGTGATGGTTTCTGACCACCAGTCGCAACCCTATTGGGTGCTGATTGGGTTTTGGCTTAACGGTGGTAACAACAGCCTAGCAGGGGGAACCACTGGCTGCGGCCAGTGGTGTGATTGTGCTGGCAGTGGGAAACCACCACTGTCGGTGGGTAATTTATGCAGCCAGGGGGGAGATGGCTGTTTAGGGGCTGTTTGGCAAACAGTTTTAGAAAAGGGTTGAGGGGTGTTTGGCTGTCACTTTAATAAACAAAAGTTAAGGGGCTGTTTGGTTCGGCTTAAATGTAAAAACGACACGGGTTTCACGGTTTATCACGGGTTCAGGATACTACACGGATTAATAAAATAATACATGGGTTCGGGTATTATTTTAACAAGTTATTACCTTTAACATGTATATTAATTTACAAGGTAAATTAAATTAATAAAACACGACTTATAATTACAAGATTATTTATTTACGAGTTTAATTAAATTAATTCACATGTTACTTAATTAATTTAATTATGACTTAGGTTATTATTATTAATAATAATACATGGATGGTAACCTAAGTATTTATTATTTATATTAGATTATATAATTAATAAATTATTTAACATGCCTTATAATTAATTAATTTACATGACTTAGGTTATATTAATACTAAACATTTATACACGTTTTAACCTAAGTATTATTACCTTTTATTTAATTAAATCATGTTATAGTTAATTAACTACTTTAAAACTATAGTTTGTTTAATTCACATGAAATAATTAATAAACTATACCTTATAATCTCATGACTTAGATTATAAATAAGAAAACACTTTAGCTTATATTATTAGCTTAATAATCCAGCTTATTTCAATTTATGGAAACTTTCTATTTTTAGAAACTTATTTAATTAAGGCAGCTAATCTATTTATGGAAACTTTCTATCTTTAGAAACTTATCTATTTTAAGCAGTAAATCTATTTTTAGAAACTTTTTATTTTTGGTAACTTTCTATTTTTGGAAACTTTCTATTTTAGGAAACCTTCTTTTTTTTAGAAAGTTACTTATTATTACACAACGAGTATAATAATACAAGAAATACAAGTAATAGTTAATCAAAATATACAGAATACATGATAAATACAGTATAATGTTAAAATCAGTAAAATAAGACGTGAACATATAAAACAAGCTAAGATATGACTTAAAAACCAGTTACGTACTCAGTGATCAGATACTTATACACGTATGTATTTATGTAGCATTAGTGATACCGAAGTAGGACTCTCTTCCGTTCGTCTTCTTCGTTCACTAGACATAAGGTACGGATTCCCGTCCTTTCAGTATGGACATTCTTTCCTTATTAGGATTCCCCGTATGCAGCAAACTGTTTTTCCCAGTATATGTTTATATGTTTTTGAATCGCTTATGTTTAATTAGAATACCTAAAGCCATATACATGCATGACCAGTTTAACCTAGTTATGGAGGTACCATAACCATATCATTGGAGGCACCAATGTTACGACTTCCCCACGACGGAGTGATTGCTCGTGGCATCCCTTTCAGTTTTGGCCATAATATTATTATTATCATGTGGGGCGTATGGGTGCATCCTAGTTACATGTTTTCAGCAGATTACATAGTGTGAATGTGGTGTGTGCCTTGCATCCTTCACAAGGAGCTGATCCCTCCTACATAAAATCAGTATATTAAATTAGAGGCAGCCCTTTACTTTGCATGATGAGGTCACCCCTCCAAGTATTCATGCACGGTGGATTTTCATGACCTATATTGGCTAATGGTAAAATATGTTAAACAGTTTTCATAAGATAAACATAAGGCTTTTCAAACTATAAAACCAGTTTTATGAGCATGTTCCAGGTTTTCCAGGACTTATACATTTCCGCTGCTATTAAGTCTTTTTTTACGTTTTAGTCATTCATACTATGTCTATATCCGTGCACTGAGCATTTTGCTCAGCCGTTACTTTCCTTTCCATGTCCCAAAACGGCAGGTACCCTAGGAAAGACTCGAGCATTTGGAGGACGTGCATAGGATGGAAGCTGCTAGAGACTTCTCTTCCTTTTTGCCTTCATATACTTATGCTTGTATAAGTCTTTCATTCATTTCATTTACTGTTTTATGTTTTGGGCTTATGTTGGGGGACCGATGTTTGATTCTGGTTTACCCTATGGTCATGTGTGTTTTACTACATATTACCTTGCATGATTTGATGACACGCCATAATTACGCGTGACATTCCATTATCAAGATGGGGTGTTACACATAGACTATCGCGAGCTCAACAAGATTACTATCCGGAATAGGTATCCACTACCACATATAGACGATCTGTTTGACCAACTCCAAGGGGCCAAACACTTCTCCAAGATTGATCTTAGGTCAGGCTACCATCAGCTACGGGTTAAGGAGCAGGACATCGCCAAGACTGCTTTTTGAACCCGTTATGGCCACTACGAGTTTGTAGTTATGCCATTTGGCCTGACAAATGCTCCAACAGTGTTCATGGACTTGATGAACAGAATCTTCCATGAATTTTTGGACAAGTTCGTCATTGTCTTCATCGATGACATCCTGATTTTCTCAAAGTCCAAGGAGGAACACGAAGACCATCTTCGTACAGTACTACAGATTCTTCGTTAGAAGCAGCTGTATGCTAAATTCTCCAAGTGTGAGTTCTGGTTAGACAAAGTGGCATTCTTAGGTCACATTGTATCAGCAGAAGGAATCACTATGGATCCAGCGAAGGTTGAGGCCATTACTAAGTGGCCAAGGCCGACATCAGCGACGGAAGTCCGCAGTTTCTTAGGCTTAGCTGGCTATTACCGTAGGTTCGTGGAGAACATTTCCCGCTTAGCACTACCATTGACCAAACTGATGCGGAAAGGGGAGAAATTCGTCTGGACTAAAGAACGAGAGAAGAGCTTTGAAGACCTGAAGCAGAAGCTAGTATCTGCACCTATTCTTACTCTCCCATCTGGTACGGGTGGATTTCAAATCTACAGTGATGCATCGGGGAAGGGACTTGGCTGTGTTCTCATGCAACATGGGAAAGTGATCGCGTACGCTTCACGGCAGCTTAAGCCTTATGAAGAAAATTACCCCACGCATGACTTGGAACTTGCGGCAGTCGTGTTTGCATTGAAGATATGGAGGCACTACTTATATGGAGAATCATGTGACATTTTCACGGACCACAAGAGCTTGAAGTATATCTTCACTCAACGTAAATTGAACATGAGGCAGAGGAGATGGTTAGAGCTATTGAAGGATTATGACATTAATCTACAGTATCATCCCGGAAAGGTAAATGTAGTAGCAGATGCTCTTAGCAGGAAGTCCGGAATGATCAACGACATTAAAATCAAAGAGGAAATCATAAGAGACTTGGAGCGACTAGACATCGAGATCATGGTACGTGGACAACACGTTTACTGGGCTAATCTTAGAGTAGAACTTGAGTTACTCTCTAAGATCAAAGAAGCTCAGAAAGATGATGGAGAAATCTGGGCGATAGTACAGAATTTGGAGAAACAGACGGAATTCAGAGTAGATGAAGATGGTATCGTGTAGCAGGGCACGAGACTTTGTGTTCCTGATGACCAAGAACTCCGGGAAGCCTTGTTAGCTGAAGCTCATAGCTCCCCATTCTCTATACATCCTGGTTCGACTAAGATGTACCATGACATCAAGCAATACTTTTGGTGGAGTGGTATGAAACAGGATGTGGCCACTTACGTCTCCAAATGTCTTACCTGCCAGTAGGTTAAGATCGAGCATCAGCGATCTGGCGGTTTCCTTCAACCGTTAGATATTCCAGAGTGGAAGTGGGACAAAATCACCATGGATTTTGTTACTGGTCTTCCGCCTACCAAAAGGAAGCACGATGCTATTTGGGTTATCATAGATCGACTTACCAAATCAGCTCATTTCTTACCGATCCACAAGGAAGATCCGGTAAGTAAACTCACCGAGACGTATAGAAGAGAGATCTGAGACTCCATGGTGCACCATCCAGCATCGTCTCAGACAGAGATCCTCGTTTCACTTCGCGATTTTGGAAGAGTCTGCAGAAAGCTTGGGGTACACAACTTAAGCTTAGCACGGCTTTTCATCCTCAAACGGACGGACATTCGGAGCAAACGATTCAGATATTATAAGAAATGTTGAGGTCATGTGCGTTGGAATGGACGGGTGATTGGGACGATTACATCTGTTTGGTGGAGTTTGCATACAACAACAGTTGGCACGCAAGTATCAAGTGTGCTCCTTTCGAGATGTTGTATGGCAGAAAGTTTCGCGCCCAAATCTGCTGGGATCAGGTTGGCGAGCGAACACTTGAAGAACCAGAAATCATAGAGATGACCAATGAAAAGATAGTAGTAGCTAATCAGAAACTTCAAGAGGCACGGTCACGTCAGAAGAGTTACGCCGATAAGCATCGTAGGGACATACATTTTAACGTAGGAGATCACGTCTTCCTTAAGGTTTCGCCGGCACGTGGTGTTAGACGCTTCGGGATTAAAGGGAAGCTCAGTCCTCGTTTCATCGGACCGTTTGATATCATTGAACGAGTCGGTGAAGTATCTTACCGGTTAGCGTTACCTCCGCAACTTTCGCATGTACACAATGTGTTTCATGTGTCCTTACTCAGAGGGTACCAGTATCATCCCCTTCACATGGTTCAGTATCCACTGGAACAGATACGTGAAGATCTCACTTTCATAGAAGAACCCGAACGAGTTCTTGACAGACAAGAACGAGTCATGAGAAGGAAGACGATTCCATTCGTCAAAATCCTTTGGAGGGATCATACCGAGCGGGAAGCCACTTGGGAAACAGAGGAGTCTATCCGGGCTTCTTACCCTCATTTCATATTTTGAATTCGGGTATGTTCTTCTTTTTCATTTTACTTTATCTATAATTCGGGGACGAATTATTCTTTTTATGGGGGAAGAGTTGTAAAACCCGCATGCTTTTACCATGAATAGTAACCTTAAGATCGTACGTACTAGATTAAAACTTTCCTTTTATGGTATGATTACGTTTACGTGTTAGGATTTTACGTATTACGTACGTGTTAGAACACGATAAGTATTTATTACGCACGAACACGCAATAATTATTTAACAATAATTAGCCACGAACATGCGATCATGAAATCATGAACGTAATTAAATCACGAACTAATATTAATTACGTATATATATTTATTACGAGCGTGAATAAATATATTAGGTCACGGTAAATATTTAACGAGAACACATAAAACACGAACACAAATAAACACGAACGAACACTTAAACAACGAGACACGGAAAACGGTACGGGTACCCCATGTGGGGCCCCCTACCCGCGACAACATTAAGGAGATGGGCCAAGCCCATCTCAAAATTTACTAAGAAGGGGTTATGGTAAATTTTGCTAGTCATTTTCATATTACAGTAAACTTAAACAAAAACCTAAAAGATTTTTTTTTCTCCTTCTCCTTCTTCCTCTCTTGTGGCCGCCGCATATAACACACCAAAAGGGGGGGTGTTTAGTTGATTTTGATCTTGAATCTTGTACGTGTGTTCGTGTGTGTTCATCCTCGTTAGATCCACGCATTCGGTATATTCTTTTAATCCTTTTTCTTTTTGATTTGATCTAATAAAATAATTAAGACTATGATGTTTTTAAAACCTAATTAAAAACATAGATCAAACATGTAAATGGTTTTTGGGTAAATCAAAAAGGTTGTTTTTAGGGGTATTGTTTGGCCGGCGCCTAAACCGAACCCCAAGGGGGTCTCGGTTTGGCTACTAGACCACCACCGAGACCATATGGTCCCGGTTTGGTGGTGTGGGTCCCATGGCAGCAGCAAACCAAAGGGAACCCCGAAGTGGTTCGGGGTATGGTGTCGATTTCATGTCTGGTTCATGGTTTCTAGTCAAGATCCGGTTCACGGTTTATGTTAAGATTATATTTTTTTTATAATCATATGTTAAAATTAAATTAATAAATATGACATGATTAATTTAATAAACATGACTTAGGTTATATTTAATTATTAGATCATGAAATTATTAACCTAAGTATTTTATATTTTCTAGACTTATAATTAATTAATTATTTAAAAACCATGGTTATAATTAATTAATTAACATGACTTAGGTTATATTATTAGTAAATAATAATACATGTTTTAACCTAAGTATTTAACGTTATTTAATTAAAAACATGATATATTTTAATTAAATACTTTTAACCTATAGTTTATTTAAATTACATGAAATAATTAATAAACTATACATTATATCATTATGACTTAGAAATAATCAGAAAAACACTTAGGCTTATATACTTAGCTTATTTAACCAGCTTATATCTAATTATGGAAACTTTCTATTTTTAGAAACTTATTTAATTCAGGCAGCTAATCTATTTATGGAAACTTATTTAATTAAGGCAGCTGATCTATTTATGGAACTTGCTATTTTTGGAAACTTTCTATTTTTGGAAACTTTCTATTTTTGGCAACTTTCTATTTTTGGAAACTTTCTATTTTAGGAAACCTGCTATTTTTGGAAAGTTACTTATTATTACACAGTAAGTATAATAATACATGAAATACCAGAAATACTTAATCAGAATAGACAGAATATAAGATAAACACAGTTTAAGGCTTTAAACAGTAAAGCATGCTATGAACATATAAAATAAGCTAAGACATGACATAAAACCAGTTACGTATTTAGTAAGCCGATACTTATTCATGTATGTATTTATGTAGCATTAGTGATACCGAAGTAGGATCCTCCTCAGTTCATCTTCTTCGTTCACTGGAAATAAGGTACGGATTCCCGTCCTTTCAGTATGGACATTCTTTCCTTATTAGGATTCCCCGTATGCAGCCAAATGTTTTCTCGTAGTATAAGTTTATATGTTTGATTTGCTTATGTTTAATTTGGAATACTTGTAGCCATATACATGCATGACCAGTTTCACCTAGTTATGGAGGTACCATAACCATAACATTAGAGGTACTGATATTATGACTTCACCACGGCGGAGTGATTGCTCGTGACGTCCCTTCAGCTTTTGGCCATATTATTATATTTATCATGTGGGGCGTATGGGTGCATCCTAGTTACATGTTTTTCAGCAGATTACTCAGTGTGAATGTGGTGTGTGCCTTGCATCCTTCACAAGGAGCCGATCCCTCCTACCCAAACCAGTATATTAAATTAAAGGCAGCCCCTCTAATTTGCATGATGAGGTAACCCCTCCAAGTATTCATGCACGGTGGATTTTCGTGACCTATATTGGCTAATGGTAGAACATGTTAAACAGTTTTATAAGATAAACATAAGGCTTTTCAAACTATAGAACCAGTTTTATCAAGACTTAACTAGGTTACTCGGGACTTAGTTTCTTCCGCTGTTATATGTTATATGTTTATCCTATTCATGCTTTATTATACATCCGTGCACTGAGTGTATTGCTTAGCCGTTTTCCTTTTCTATTTTCCCAAAACGGCAGGTACACAAGGACGCTCGTAGACTTTAAGCGTATGTGCATATGGACTGGAAGCTTTCTAGCCTTTCTTTACTTTATGCATTATCTTTACTTTGATACTCTTGCTATGGACAATGTTTAGTCCTTTCCTTTTCAGTACTTATGTTTGTGTGTGATGAGCTTTACTTTTGGACTACAGATGTTTGATTCCGGTATTTTCCTTTTATGGTCATGTAATGTTTAGACATTTTTCCTTGTATGCTTTGATGACACGCCATAATTACGCGTGACATTTCATTATCAAAATGGGGTGTTACAATCTCTTCCTTTATTAGGATTCCCTGTATGCAGCCAAGTGTTTTCCCAGTAGTTACAGATTTAAATGCTTATGTTAATTAGTTACCTTAGCCATCTACATGCATGCCAGTTTCACCTAGTTATGGAGGTACCATAACCACAACACTAGAGGCACTAGTGTTGTGACTTCACCATGCGAAGTGATAGCTCGTGGCGTCCCTTTTAGTTATTTGGCCAATATTATATTATTATTATTATTATGTGAGGCGTATGGGTGTATCCTAGGTTCAGTTTTAGTTAGGATTTACATAAATGTGGTGTGTGCCTTGCATCTGTCACAAGGAGTTGATCCCTCTTTCTCATTACCAGATTAATTAGAGGCATCCCATCTAATTGCATGATGAGGTCACCCCTCTATGTATTCATGCACGTTGTTGACCTTATGACCAATTTGGCTTTTGGTATATTAAACTAATACAGATTTCACAAGTAAACATAAGCTATATTTCAGGATATATAAAACCAGTCATAGATATTCCAAGTTTTCCAGGACTTAATCATTTCCACTGCTATTCATGATTTTCAGTTCTTTATTTTGTTATGTCATATATCTATGCACTGAGCGTATTGCTTAGCTGTTACTTTTCTTCCATGTCCCCAAACGGCAGGTACCCATGGTTAGGCTGGAGCATTTGAAGGACGTGCAAAGGACGGAGGCTACCTTAGACTTCTTCTCCCTTTTCCTTCATTTATTTATGCTTGTTTACTCCTTCCTTATTTCATTTACTTTCATTATGTTTAGGACTTATGTTTAGGAACCGATGTTTGATTCCAGTCATGTATGTTTCAGTACATTTAACCTTGCATGCTTTGATGACACGTCATAATTATCCTGTGATATTCCATTTATCAAATGAGGTGTTACAATTATGGTATCAGAGCCCAAGGTTTCGACCTATAGGCTCTAAAACATGACCTGTGACTAATGGGCAGTCACCAGGTTCTTCCAAAGCCGACGTCTGATTTCCATGTATTGATGTTTTCAGAACCTTGTTGTTTTTCAACCATGATTTTTCCTCGAAATTGTTTTACTAATATGGATTGAACAACCGTCATCCATAGTTAGTACATGTCATTGTTTTTTGCATAATGTTTTCTTGTGAAGTTTGACTAGTACGAACTGAATCACAGTAGTTCGTACTTAGTCACACGTTTTTTTGTTATGTTTAGACAGTTGGTTGCGTTCATTCATCTCATGTATTCATTTCATGCATGCATCTCATTGTCATAGGTATTTTGACTAAGTAATGGTTAGTACAGGACTGGCCCTATTTAGTCACATGTGCTTTTATCAAAACTTTTTGTCTGTTTAATGGACGGACCCATTGACGTCCACACTTGCCTTTTTGTTTTGTGAACCGACCCACAGGCGTTCACCCATGTACGTATCATCATATTTATAAACCATGCATTTTCAAACTGTTTCATGCATTATAAACTACTTCATGCTTCATAAACTATTCATGCATATTCTATGTTCACTGCATACTTTATTGGACTTATCATTTATGTTGCATTGTTTGCATGGAGAAACGACTCATAGTCGTCCACACTATTAAATTTTAAAATTTATTTCATTACATTCATAACACTTTCACGTTCCCTCATTTATTGTTACGATTTATGTCAACTATGCCGTCATGCTATCATGGTTAATTTCGTTTTCATGCTGATTATGTTTTCATAGTTCTCTATGATAATTTGGTCTCATGGTTCCTCATGTTGTTTATGCTTTCATGCTAGACACAGGTGGATTATATGTAATCATGTTTTCATGATAGCCATGGTTGGTTTTGATTGATCATGTTTTCATGCTGGCAATCATTCGATTTCATTTAATCATGTTTTGTGTCTCTTACGCAACTAGAATTATGTCTACGCTAAGTTAGCTAGGATATTACGTGGTTCCTTTAATCATGTCAGATGATTGATACCGTATCGATCATCTCATGTGAATTCCCATGTGTACTCCATGTACCGTGTTCCATGTTTACTCCAGGTACCACACTCCAGACATAGTTCGGTTACCGCACACCATGTGGGGGTACTAATCCATTCTCTTTTTTCTTAGACATTTTGTTTTTTTTTCTCTCACCGATGTTGCTTAAAAGAGGATACGACTCTCATCTTGGAGATTTTACAAAACACGGACGAAGGCGATAGATTGGATCAACCTGACTAGAATTATACTTAAACCACCAGATGTACCGTTTCATTCCATCTTCTTACCTTTCAGATTGTATGTCACATGATTATTCAATGGTCTTTTCCAGTATATGAGCGGGAACCGGTACCAGCCGGCCACTCAGCTGAAAAGTTACATGAATCACAGCCATGATAATGACCGTCGTTAATTGACAGTCAAAGAGGTAGTGACAACTACCGTGACAACAAATACTCTGACAATAACGAAAGAAACTCCGTTTACGTACACGATCAGATTTACAAAGGGTTAGCAGTCCAACCGATCCGCCAAATTTTGGCATGATGACCTAAGATTTTAAAATTCGTTGTTTCACATCTAAAGACTCCTTCAAGACACATATCTCACGTGTGTTTTCTGAAGACACATGTCAAGACACCAGTCAAGACACATGTCATACGCATATCTTTTCAAGACACGAGTCAGGACACATGACTCACGTTTATCATATGAAACAACCATATGTAATTCAGAATACCTTCCAAGGGGTATAACCATTATGATGTGCGATGAATAATCAGGCCATGAGAATTTCGGCATCAGCACCGGAGTGTTGTTCACGTTTGAAAATGCAGTGTTCATTCTGCGAGAGGCAGGCGAAGCACATTCAGTATAATCTGCAACGTTTTACTCCATGCATTAGTATGGCACTTTCATTTCTTCATCTCATATTTCATATATCCATGACTATAAGGACGCCAGTCGTATCACCCATGTATACGAAGACATTCATTCCAGTACGACAATAAGATTCATTTGATAACGCACTTCCCTAGGACAGATGTGAGTTAGATATGATGTTTGTTTATGGACTATGAACAACAACCCATGCTGCGATGGACCGCCATTCACCTCAGATTATGTACAACGATGTTCAGGCTCCTGAATACATTCAACATGGTTTTCCATCAGGAAAATCTGTACTAGTCGTTTATGTTTTACTAGCATGTGATCGTCATTCCACGGCTACGAAGATTTTTTTAGATATCATTTATGACATGGCTTCGAAAATTCCTCATACCCAGAATCAGCCGAATATTTCTAAATTTCTAGATGTAATTCTAGAAAAACTCCGAATTTACTTCCTACCTGCAGGGTAGAACATAACATCACGCAGGTTAGGGAGTAGAACCAGTTTCCAAGACTCTTCATAGCATGGCTTTCTTGAGCTAAAGAGTTGGAGGTTCAGCTATAGAGATGCGTGAATAGGGCTCAACCATCAGATGCATCACCCTGATGTGCACCGGTCTTGTTTAGTAAGGAGAATGAGGGTAACATAAGATTTTGTATCGACTACCGTCGATGTAAACAAATCACCGTTCATGACCGTTATCTTCCTCCACGCATTGACGACATATACGACCAACTGAAGGGTGCTAATGCACTTCTCCAAGAATGATTTACAATCATGCTGACAACAGTGGCGAGTGAAGGTGCAGGACATTTCCATGACTGCTTTTTGCACACGATTTGGTCATGCTAAATTCATGATTTTTTTAGTCTCGTGAATGCTCCAGTAGCATTATGGATATGATGGATGGAGTTTCCCCCAGGAACTCATAAACGAATTCATTTTTGTTTTATCATTTATAATCCAATATTCTCTAAGCCTAGAGAAGGATATGAAGACCATATTTGTACTTTGTTGTAAATTCTATGGCAGAAGAAATTTCACTCTGAAATTATCCCTGGTTGATTTCAATAACACGCCGAATCACATTGATTCTCCCGGTCAATCTTACCATGACACAGCTTACGCGAAAAGGGAGAACCCTACACTAAATTATGTGACCTATAGGTTCCTACGTTAAGAGTAGTCTAACTACAGAAACTCTTAGTGTTCCGAATTTCTATGTATCTAGTTTCTATGAAGCAAGGTACAACTAAGTTCATATCTAAGTATTTGCTATACCGACAGGTTAAGATAGAACACCAACAAGTCAGGAGGTGTTTCCACCCTTAGAAATTGAGAAACAGAGAAGGGACAAGACCTCCATGGAATTGTTACCAGACTATCGCAAGCTCAGAAGAAGCATGATGTTATCTCGATTGTTTTCAACCGTTTGACAAGTCTGCAAAATCCACTCATCAGTCGGGATTTCGTAGCTAGCAGATTTTCGGACATTTCCAGCCAGATCGTACGATCGCTGGGCACTCTCTCAGCTATCATCCCTAATGAAGACTCGCGTACGCATACATCATTAAGTTCACGTCCTTGATTAATTTTACGTTTTGCTTTTGCATTTACTTTCACGACACTATTCACGTTCATGAACATATGCTAGCTTACGATTTGAGTCTCACTTTTGTTCTGGAAAGTTTAAAGCAAGTTTGGGAGACCAGACTCGAGTTAATAAACTTTTCATCTTCACGATGACGCTCCACATCACATTCCACGTCTTACCTCTTACTGGTTGGTGTTACCGCCTCAGTTATTCCCTGTTCACAATATGTTTCACATGTCATGTTTATTCTACGTTACTCATATCACCTTCATGATATGTTGCACGTGTCACGTCCACCATAGTCTGCCCATGTTACATTACCATATCTCTACGTATCACGTTCACAATTGCTCAAGTATCACGTTCACAATTGTTCGCGTATTACTTTTCAGTATGTCTCGTACATCATTACTAAGACGTTTCTTATGTCATTTATTCTAGATCATTCCGCATCGCAACGTTTTGTTATTTTTACACGTTAATTCTTAGTCATTCGATCCAAGTCATGAGGATCCATCTCACGTTGGTGAACTAGAAATTTTCTGTATCATCAAGACAGAGTCATGAAGACCAAGGTTTACTAGTTTTCGTCAGGACTTGTTAGAGGAACGTTTCTAGCGGGAAGCCACTTGGAAACGGAGGAGTCCATCTGGACCCTTATCCCCTCTTCTATCCATGAGAGATATATTCTTCACAATTATATGACGTTTCATGTCCTCTTTAGTCATGTGATAACGCCTCATTTATACATGTTTGTAATGATGTATTTGTCCTTGTTTGCTATGTAAATAAATAAATTATGTGTTGAATTGATACTAATAAAGGGTATTGTTTGTATTGTAGATAAAAAGAAACCATGAAGGAAAATAATGAAGAAATAAAGAATAAAGGGGTTAAAGATGGAATTATGTTGAAAAGGAGCCAAAGTGCGGCGCACAAATGGAAAAGTGCGGCGTACATTCAAAGTACCCCGAATTTGGAGAATTACAAGAAGTGCGGTGCACAAACTATAAAGTGCGGTGCACATTTACACCTGAAGAAGTGCGGCGCACAAATGGAAAAGTGCGGCGCACATTTTACTGCAGTTACATAATTAAGTGCAATTATGCATGGCTATTATGGGGAACCTTTGATATACTTCCAGGATTTCTAACCTACGAAATTTCAAGTATAAATAGTACCTATGGCCAGGCATAAACATATCTCATTCCTCACTTTATCCATTGTTTAGGAGAAACTAAATATTAAGGATTTCTCCAAATCCTTGATCATAGTCACTAGAGTTAGTAAACCTTAGTTGGTTTATGGTGTTGGTACTGGAACAAGAAACTCAAAATTGTTGCTAGCCATTTGTAATAAGTTCAAAAACTTATAAATCCTTTGGATGCAATTATTGAAATAAACTTGTGGTATAATTCTTATTTCAATTATGTCAATCTTTTACTTTGATTTATATATGTTTGAAATGATCTTGTTTACTGTTATTATGGAGTAGTGTGATGTGCACTTGGTTAAGGTTTAATACCCTTATGATTAGATGTGAATTTTAGCTTTGTTGGGGCAAAGTATGGCGCATAATTAGTTTTGTGTGGCGCACTTTTTCCATGGGTTCTTGAATATAAGTGTGATTTGGATGCTTATGTATTATATGTTACTATGTAAGATCATTGTTATATGTTGGATTCATCCATGATCATCGACTAGTACTCATGTGAATGGATGAGTTTCATGTCATCTAGTAAATGAATCTTGTTAATCACTTTTGTAACGATTAGTGGATTAAAACATATACCAACTCTTACATAATCTCATGTGCTACCTTAGTTATCGAAATCAAGCATAAACTTATCTTAATGTTGTTGGTATAACAAAATCTTTAGTCAGATTCTTGTTATATCAATTAGATGTTGCATGCACTACTAGTAATTGGTATAATGTCTTACATTGTTTATGTGCTTATATTTCATCATTGCTACCTATCTATCATATGGTTATGACCTTAGCCAAACGCACCCTTTAATACCAATGATTAAGTATATCTTTAGAACTTGTGACACTATAGAGGTAATTGTTTTTATATTATGATAACAACAATCCCGTGGAACAAACTGGACTTACCATTAAGCTATGCTACACATGAAAGGGTATACTTGCCCGTGTTTATGTTTCTAGTCATTTGTGTGGTAACATCTTGAATAAAAAATTAAAAATTGCAAACGAAGATCAATGTCACGCTCCATGTCTTTTCCAGTCATGTCACGTCCTTTACAGCTTCTTGTATCTCTAATTAGAGGACGAACGGTCTGTTGGGAATTATTTGTTAAGTGTCAAATACCGTTAGTGTATTTTAAGTACTATCAATGTTATGTAAGTACCGTTAGTATTAACGCGGTACATAGTAAGTACTGCTACTTATAAAGTAAGTACTTCTATGTTGATTAGGACGAATATATCTTTGTATAAGATATGTCATAGTTATAGTTAGAGTATATCTTATGTGATATACTTAAATAGTTAGAATATTGATAATATATCGTTTATGATATAATTATCATTATAGAATATTCTAAGGTTTCTAGGGTTCCTTACTCTATAAAAGGAACATAGGTACAATGTCTTTCATGTACCTCATTCAAGTCGATTAATAAGAGAATCGAATAGTTAAAAGTAATTCTGTTCTTCTGTGCTTTATAAGTTAGATTCCGCATAACTTATTTAGTGTTAGTAAGAGTGCTCAAAGTATTTTAGTTTGATTACAAACTACTATACTAATTCTTAACAGAATATAGATCCAACCAAAGGGATCAACAAGTGGTATCAGAGCTTATTGAGAAAATCTGAAAAAGAAGAACACAACCCCATACACTTCACACATACCAAAACTCAATGTCTCAACCAGATGGTGATGATGCTCACTTGGATGATGTTCAGAACCCTGATCCTATACAACATGGACAACCACAAGTTGTGCATCCTGCACCAGTTCAAGGTGTTCAAGCCGTAAATGCAGTAGCTACCTCTACAACAACACCTTCTTATACTTTGTCTGCTGTTAAACTCCCAGTTCTCAAAGGTGACAATTATGAGACATGGGCTATGCAGATGGAACATTACTTGAATCACACAGATCACACTGTGTGGCAAGTTATCAAGAATGGGAACACACCAAAGAAGCTACACTGGTTGCCAGACGGTACATGCTATGCTCTTCCTGCTGTGACTGCTGAGGAGGTACAAGCAGAGATCAGAGAGAGAAAAGCCAGAACTGCTTTGGCTATGGCTCTTTTTGAAGACATCCTACCAAGCTTGCATCATTATAAGGATGCTAAAGCTATGTGGGATGCTATAAAACTTAGATTTGGGGGTAATGAAAAATCTAAGAAGATAAAGAAAATTGTTCTTAAGCAAGAATTTGATAACTTCTCAATTACCAGTATAGAGGGGATACATGGTGGCTATGGAAGGTTCAGTAAGCTGCTTATTCAGTTGGCAATTTATGGACAAGTAATTCCTAATGAAGAAGCTAATTTAAAGTTCTTAAGAAGTGTTCCACCAGAGAGGAAAGCAATGGCTATGCACTTCATCACAAGAGATGATTTGGAAACAATTCCTTTTGATCATCTCTACAACAATCTTAGAGCATATAAGATGGATGTGAAAGGCACTGAGGTAAAGGCAACGACTACTTTAAAGTCTAACTTGGCTTTTGTATCAGATGGGAACAACGGTACTTACTTTCACAATACCACTAGTGGATCTAGCAGCGGTATATACTTCACAAATACCGCTGGAGGACTTACAAGCAGTACTTACCCACAAAGTATCGAAGGCAACCCTATAGTCTCTCAGATTCCACATGGAAGGTCTTCACCATTGTTTAGTGACAATGATGCCTTCTCATTCTTCGCTGGACAAGACAACATGCCAAGATTAACACTCAATGACTTGTTCCAAATGGTTGATGCTGATGTTGAAGAGATGGATCTTAAATGGCAAGCTGCTATGGTGTCAGTAAGATCTAATAGGTTCTTCAAGAAGACTGGAAGAAAAATGACTGTTGATCCTAATGAGCCATTAGAATAAGACAAGTCCAAAGTGGAATGCTATAACTAAGGAAGGAATGGACACTTTGCAAGAGAATGCTCTAGAGACAAAGCTGAGAATAGCAATCAGAAGTCCAAGCACAGCTATAGAACCAGTCCAAGAATAACTGAAAGCTTTTCAAAAGGAAATAGCAGGAGTCCTAAAGGAACCAAAGCATTGGTTACTGTAGATGGAGTGGTGAACTGGGCAGAAGATGAAGAAGAAGAAGATCTTGGTTTAATGGCTCTCTCACATGAAGATACTGAGGTATATCCTTGTCCTAAAGACTGTGTTCTTAAATTTAATGGCCTAAAAGTAGAACTAGAGGAACAGTATCAAAAGGTTAACACATGCACTGTAGAATTAAATGCTTTTAAACAGGGTGTTGTTAAATTAGAAGAAAATATAGTTTTGTATAAAAAGGCTCAACAAAACTATAAAGAGAAAATAAGAATTTTGACTCTTCAAATGAGGGAAAAAGATGTGGAAATAAAAGCTTTTAAAAGGCAACTGTTAAAAATATCAACAGAAAATGAAGCTTTAAAAGCCAGCCTTTATAATGAAAGTGAAGTGATTAATCATTGGCAAAAATCCTCTAAAGGATTGGGAAAATTGATTAATTCACAAATGGGGTATTATGATAAATCAGGCCTAGGATATATTGAGGACCAACCTGGGATAACTTTAACTGACAAGGACTTATCAAAAGGGATTTTTGATAGTTCTAGTGAGGTAGATGATACACCTGAGAATGATAGATATGCTGAAGGAATGAAAGCAGTTCCTCCACCACTATCAGGAATTTTCATGCCCCCTAGTAATAAAACAAGTACAGAGTTAGAAGAACCAAAGGTTAAAAATACCTTAAACTCTAGTACTTTGTCCCAAGAAAAGACTGTTGTAACCAAAAATATATTTTATCCACCTTTAATGAACAACTTTATTTCTGAGGAATCTAAGACTAGTTCTGCTCCCAAGCAAGTAAAAACTCCTAGAAAGATATTGGAAAACAATGTAAAACATAATAAATCCAAAAGGGGTGGGCTAGGTTTTGAGAAAGTTAAGTCAAAACAACCTTTTGGGTCTTCTTAAGAAGAAAAGGATGTTATGTTTGTGGTAGTCTAAGTCATTTTTGTAGAAACTAGAAGGGGGGGGGGGGGGGGTGGGGGGGGGGTGGGGGGGGGGGGGGTTGAATAGTTTCTCTTTGATTGGTGACCAAATTAAAATTACTTTCAATTTGGTTTGTATCAAAACTATCTTTTACTAGAGGCTAAGTTGCATAATGATTAGGTTCAATTCAAATGCACTAGCAAAGATAATAGGTAAGTGTAATGATAATGAAATAAGTAAAGAGTAAGGAAGGAGACAACCTAGTGGGAAGACACCAAGATTTATAGTGGTTCGACAACGAAGCTCTATCCTCGTTTCTACTCCACTCCTCGAGTACACCTACTCGAGATTTCCACTATATCCACAAGCTCCCTTCTCGGCGGAGAAAACCTTACATCGTTGCTTACATTATTTTCCGACACTAAGCTAAATGTCGAGACCTAATCTTTAGCTAGGACCAATCTACACAACGTTGCCTACTTCACAATTTAACGACACAAGGCTAGATGTCGAGTTATAATCTTAAGGTAGAACCAATCTTCACGACGTTGCCTACTTCACCATTTTACGACACAAGGCTAGATGTCGAGTTCTAATCGAAAGCTAGAACCAATCTTCACGACTTTTCACTTTGAAGCTAAGTGAGAACTTCACACAACACAACTACTAATCACTTTTAAGTTTAGTGAGAACTCACAAGACACAACCACATCACTTTACAGTTTAGTGAGAACTCCTAATCAAATCTATTACAACTCAACTAGACTTATCCAAGTACACACATGTATCTTGGATTTACACAACACAAATCCAAGCAAACACATATGCAATGGATGTACGCAACAAATCCAACTATCCACAAATAACTTGGATGAACACAACTAGTCTAAGTATTCATAAATACATTGGATTGACCTAAAACAAAAAGGGTATCATGATGAATATGACTAGCTCATAGATTCATCTTTATCACAACACTAGTGAGTGAGTGATCTTCTCATTGGACAAGGTAAAGGAGGGGATCAAGGGGATAATCATATGTAAACATCCTTAACAATTTAAGTGATCATTTACTAATGATTATGCTATAGAAAATAGAAAAAGGGCTGAGAAAAACGTCCACGAGGCTTACTGGAAAATGAGATTTGACCCTCTATCTAAAGGAGACAAAGTATAACGGATCTATAACGGCTAGCTGTGCGTGGTACCTTATCTCACCCCGCGGTTCCATATCGCTAAGGAACCGCGTAGGTACTTAAGGTACCGCCACTAGACTACGCTCCGTTTTTTGTCTTTTAGTGGGGTGGGAATATCTGAGGTATTTGAAACCTTCAAAGGATATTCTAACAGCATTTGGAATATGCTATTTTCAAATTTTCATTTTCCATTTTAATAAAACATTTTCTAAAAAAGAAAGTTTATTAAAAAGTATTTTGTCATATTAACAAAAGTGAGTTTTAAGGATAATCATTTTGATGATCACTAAGTATGATTAAGAAAGGTTAGTGATATGATTATTACCTTGATGATAGTGTTAGTTAAATAATTCATTTTGTGTTTTACACTAAATGTGTTGTATGGTTTGTTGTGATCAAAACTAAGAAAGATTAGTTAACACTAATAATGTTTTTAGGCATCACTTGCATTAACAATCTCCCCCTTTTTGATTACGACAAACGATAAACTAATTTACGTAGAAACACAAAATATGGAATTATTAACTAGTTTATCACTATCATTTCTCCCCCTTTGTCGTAGCAAAAAGGTTAGCACAAGTCTTCGAAGAACATCGAACTTTGCTAGTAGCTCCCCCTTGGTAGTTGCTCCCCCTTGCTTGGGACACCAAGTTTGTGAGCTAAGGTGACATGCTACACAAAGGTTAGTAGAAAGGAAAGAAACACCAATGTATATATGATCAGTACCTACTAAGTAACTTGAGAGGGAGAGAGAGAAGAAATCTCAAATTAGAAGCAAGTATTTTGCTAAGTATGTCCAAAGAGGTAATTGACAAAATCAAACTTCAATCCAATGAAGATGATAAGCTTGTCAATGGGTTAAAGCTTAGAATTGATGGAATCACCCATAAGCAATTGTAAAAATTAACCATGAGCAACTCAAAATAGAACTAATGAAATAACACACAAACAACACAAAGGTTACATAAAAGAAAAAGACACAACAAAGAAGATAGTCATACACACAATATGAGTATCTAAAAGCAATACATATGGAAAATAAACCACTAAGCATAAGCTAGTCTAATAGTGATATTTTCCAAGATTGCAAAAAAATATAAAAGACTAAAAAGACGACGATGCATCATTCGAAGTTTTGTCCACCGGAACGAAAACTTGAATAGGAGGTCGAGTGAGGAGGAATTCAAGAAAATTTAACTTCTCATACACATGAGAAAGTTCAATTTGTTGAAATCGACAACAAGCACACGAGGATCCATGATGCAACACAAAATCGTTTGATGGGGGTATGGCATCAAACTTAGGGTTTGGTGGTGGTGGGGTAATGGGTTTGGGAATGTTTTCACAATGCCTTGTGAGGTTTGGGAAGGTTGAAAGGTCATTGAGTTGAGGGGTATTGAAGGATTGAGGTGGTGGGGGAACATTTTCTTTAGCTCCGGTGATGGGGTTTATGGTATAAGTCTCATTCCAATACTTGATTGAAGAGAAGGTAGGGTTTTTGGGTGGTTTGGACGAAGATGGTTCATTCTTCTTAACCCAAATAGGTCGAACCAAGATTTTTGGTTTCTTTGAAAGCTTGGATGAGGAAGCTTTGGGTGAGTGGGATTGTGACAAAGAAATGTCAAGGTTAGGAATGTAGGAGTTAGGCATTGTGAGAGTGTGAGAATGAAATCTCAAGGTTATGTGAGAATGAATTCTCAAGGTTGGGAAGGTGTGAGAATGAAATCTCAAGGTTGTGTGAGAGTGAATTCTCAAGGTTGGGAAGGTGTGAGAATGAGATCTCAAGGTTGGGGTATAAGTAGAATGTAATCAAGGTAAGAATTTGAATACAAAAAGTGAAGTGTCAAGGAATGTTTAGTTAATTTGAGTAAACAAGGAATCTTGACAGGGTATAGGGTTTTAAAAGTTTTGACCAAAAATTCGTCAAAAGCTGATTTCTGCCCGCGGTACCTTAAAGGGACCGGCGGTTCCATATCGCTAGGGAACCGCGGGGCTTTTAAGGATCCACGTCCAGTGGACTTGAAACCAAGTTTTTACAGGTTTTTGAGAAAAACTAAGACTTTTTCAAAAAGTTGCAAATCTTGGAATTTTACCTCTATTAGCACTAAATAATGCTAGGGTTGCATAAAGCAACACACTCACAAAGAATGTCTTGAAAAAGGGTGACAAAATAATTTAGATATCATTTTGAACCAATTTTAGTCAAGTTTTTAGAGGTTGTGATAGATTTAGGTTCAATTTTAATTTCAAATTAAAGTTGATTAGTGTGCATAAAAGGATAGAAACACACAAAGCTAAATCCATAGATCAACAACATGAAACATTCATGAAAGAAGCAAGTACAATGACAAATAAAACTAACTAATACATAGCTAGCTTAAAAATAGATCTAGATAAGTAGTCTTCTTTGGCTTGGTTTTGTTGAAAACTCTTATTAAGAAGACACCATCATTCATCTCCTAGGAGGAGGCATGGAGAACAAGGCAAGCAAGAACTCTTACAACCTCCTATTTAGTCCATACATATCCATCCTAAGGTTATGGATGATGTAGTGGTTGTAAAGACAACATGGACAACTAGGACCATGTGTTTGTTGAAACCCAGTATGGATCACCCAAAAGGACGGAAAGTGGAACACCCAAAATTGGAATGTTTGAGTTGGGTGGAGGTGGAGGAGGCAAGTTCTCCAAGGGTGATGTGGGTGAGAGTGGAGGCATGTTCCCTAAAGGGGAAATGGGTGAGTGTGGAGGTAAGTTCTCCAAGTTTGGTGAAGTGGGTGAGTTAAGAGGGGTAAATGGTGAAGTCACCAAGGTGTCATCAAAGTTATTCACAAAAGGAATGCTTTGGATTGGTTGGGGTTGTGTGGTCACATCCAAGGGTGGACTTGGAGTGAAGGGTGAAGAGAGCTCATTCATTCTAGAGTTGAATGAAGAGGAGGTAGAACCAATGGAGTGGTTAGTACCATGGGTGGATGATGTCTTGCATGGTGCAAGAGGTGGGGAAGGTGATGAAGAAATGAGGATAGGATCCATCTCATTCTTAGGTGTGTGGAAAGGTGAGGAGTTAGGCTTGGCTACCTTAATCCTTATTTTGAGTGTTTTCCTTGGGGTTGAGTTCTTGGAAGTGTTTGAGGTTTTGGTACACACCTTGGTTGTTTAGGGTTAAGGGAGGTATGTTTGATGTGTGAAGAACATGGCAAACAAGGTGGGTTTAAATGGGTGAGGGGATGATCCAAACTAGTAATGGGTTAAAATCATTTTAGGTGAATAATGAATTTAGGTAAGCTAGTTAAGGAAATGTGCAGTTTATTACTGAAAATCATGCAAAGTTTATACAGATTTAAGAAAACAGTGTAAAGCAAAAGATGCTGTCGTGCACAGTGGCCGGCGGTTCCTTATCGATAAGGATCCGCGAGTCGATATGGAACCGCGACCAGTGGTCTTTCAAAAAATTTCACCTCCCAAATTTTGGTTAACCCAGATTTTTCCCAAAGGATTCACAAGCCAAAGTTAACTACAGATCATAATCTAATAAGCTAACTATCATAAGGCATGCACAAAGCTATGTAAATCACAAACATCATTGCATAAGCAACATTTAGGATCAAAATAAATAATAATCTAAACATGCAACAAAAGTTAATAAACAACTAAACCAAAGTGTTAATGACCAAATGTTTAACCATCAAATCCAAACTTTGACACAACTTCAAAGTCTTCACCTCCTTTTCTTTCCTAAACCTTTGATCATCTTTCCCAAATACTTGAATCCTTTTCTTGTCTCCACTCGGTGTTCATGTAATTCTCCTCTAGTTCTAAGATTCTCACGATAAAGATGCTCCATATTGAGATCTTCCGGAACATCACTAGAAGGGTGAGGAGGAGGAGCTAAGTCTTCAAAATCATCCTCGAATTGATTTGAGGATGGATGGGAGTTACTCGAAGAGTCAAAATAAGAACTAGGACCGACGCCAACACCATCACTTGGTGGCAAATCGGTGTCCTCATCATCCGGCTCTTGATGCTCGGATTTTCTCGAACCACGGTCACTTCTTGGCTTTCGTTCATACGCCTCTTGAATAGGCATCATAACCCATTGAACCGGGTGAAAGCGAGAAAGATCGAGTTGAGGAAAATCTTGACCAACACTTCTAAAGAGGCGAGTAAGAAGCATAGCATAAGGGAGGTTTGTTTTGGGTTTGGAAAGAGCATAACTTATACGTCGAGCGATGTAATATGCAAGATTGTACTTGGTGGAAGTAAAAAGGCAAAACAACATATGCCCCATGCAAGCCGGGATATGATCTCGGTTCCCACCAAGACAAAACATATTTTCCCTAAGGATGTTTGCCCATTGGAGTATGTAATCCTTAAGGTCGCTTGAGAGCACTTCATACCTATTCACATTTCGCACATTTGTATGAAGGCTTCTCACAACGTTTCCACTACGCTCTTTCGTGATGATTTCAAGGATGAAATTTAGATCAACTTCGGTGGTGTCATTTGGAGGTTTATTGTTAGACTCCAAGAGAGCATCTGGTCTCCACTTATCCGTAAAACGACAAGTGCCTTCAAATGGCACACCAAGAATATCACCAAAGTCATCGAGGGAATATTGAATGATTTTACCATTCAACAAGAAACGAATAAAGATTTGGTCGTTGATTTCAAGTATGGAGTAAGTAATAAAGAACTCAAGAAGAAACAAGGGATAAATTACCTCGTCTATGTAGAGGAAACAATCAAACCCAATAAGCTCGAACATAGAGATGATATAATTATCTCCCGCTATTCTTGAATCTAAAATCCTACCCTCATAGAAATTACGAGAGGAAAGGGATGGGTAAGTGTTTTGGAGTTGAGGGGAAACAATGGTTTGAGAAATGTCGGGCATATAATCTCTAGTGAATTGATGATCTTTTTGATATTGAGAAGGCATGATTAGTACCTAAATAAACACAAGAAAATATTTCTCCAATCACTCATATGAAAAATAAAATCAAAGATCAAAAATATGAGAATGTGTTATATCAATTTCTTGACAAACATAGGATTGAATCCATATCATTATCATGTTCACAATGTGTCTATTCCATCATTAACCAAGAACACATGATCTATGTTAGATCAATAATGGATTAGAACATTGGTTTTTCAAAACAAGGTTTTTAGGTAAGCATTAACAATGTCATTACCTACTTGTTCATGGGTTCATCTCAAATCCATCTTTTAATAATTAATCAAAATTCGGATTTGTTCTACAAGTGGGTTTTAGTGAAATCTTAATGAATATCAACCTAAGGAATCATAGTAAAATAACCATGTCAACTCACATTCCTATTAAGGTTTTAATTCAATTTCAATTTTAAAAATCCCCAATTATGAAAGGATGAACCCTAGAGCAAAATAGATGAAATTGAAAGAAAATACTTACAATTAATTGATGTTAGATGATGGATGAGTGAAACCCACAACTTGGAATCAATTAATTTGAGTGATTGAAGGTTTTGGAAGCTTCAACAATGGTGGAAAGCAAGAAACCCGTCGGTTGTGTGTTTTTGGGAGAGAGAGGGTTTGGTTTGAAAAAGAATAAAATACTCAAACTGGCGCTCTGACAAAAGTTTCTGCCCGCGGTTCCGTATCGATAAGGTACCGCGGGTTTGAGCCACCTAGATAAGGAACCACCTACAGAGGCAGGTTTTTATCTATGAAAAACACCAAATTTTGAAAACCAAGTTTTTCTAAAATACTTAAAATTAAATCATGAGCCTTTTAGAATATCATTAGATCATCATAACACTAAGCAATATGCCTTAACGAAGGATTACGAGTTAAATCAAGATCGAAAAGGACCGAAACGGACAAACGACTACTCGTAGCAAAACGGCAAAGTGGAGAGAAGTCAAGGGAAGTGAATCAAGACCAGGACTAATGCTCAAGGGATTAATGACAATCTTCAAATAGTGGTAACGAAGAGCTTGTGTCATATATACTGGTTTAAGACATGCCTTTCCGGCGAAACGTTAAACGGCTTTGGTAATGAATAAGCACAAAGCAATTATTCAAGTATAGACTAAGATCACTTTCAATAATAGTCTTAGTCTAAACCAAAATATGATCAAGGTATTAATTCACTTTCTCTCCCACAAAGGGCCTACTAACCGTATGGGTGCAAACCATGGAAATCATGCTTGATACTTTAAGCTTCTACTAACTCACTCTACATCACCATAGTGAGTCAAGTATCCAAGCAATGAAGGTTTGAGAGGATAAAGGAAAAGAAACACAAACTACAAATAAATGTCAAGGCAAGGATGCCGAGAACAAGCACATAGTCAAGTAATGATCAAAAGAATGATCAAAGGGCGTGTGGAAGAACGAAAGCGTACCTTGGCCACAAAGAGCAATCCATGAAGGAATAAGTGCTATGCCCAATCAATGACTATGATGAGTACTAAGTCTTCAAGGACTAGTATCATTCCCAATCATCTTGGTATCATCATTCAAGGATGTTAAAGATCAATGAAGATGAGTCTTCTACAAGTGCAAGTAACTCAACCCACAACCAATTAAGTGATTGATCTTCATGAGTACCTACACAAAGCAAGATGCCAACTAGTAGATACATTTCAAGAGTATATCTAAAATGCATAAAGGCTACTAATCTTAAGTGGGATGCAATATTATCAATTAAAAGACCTATTTTCAAAGAAAATATAGTTTTGACCAAAGAGAAACTTTAGTATAACTTGACCTTCTAATTTGAGGAGACAATGGATCGATCCAAGTTTCAAAGTACAATATACTTCAAAGATCTTGAGTGAACATCGCTCTGATACCAATTGTAGAAACTAGAAGGGGGGGGGGGGGGTTGAATAGTTTCTCTTCGATTGGTGACCAAATTAAAATTACTTTTAATTTGGTTTGTATCAAAACTATCTTTTACTTGAGGCTAAGTTGCATAATGATTAGGTTCAATTCAAATGCACTAGCAAAGATAATAGGTAAGTGTAATGATAATGAAATAAGTAAAGAGTAAGGAAGGAGACAACCTAGTGGGAAGACACCAAGATTTATAGTGGTTCGACAACGAGGCTCTATCCTCGTTTCTACTCCACTCCTCGAGTACACCTACTCGAGATTTCCACTATATCCACAAGCTCCCTTCTCGGCGGAGAAATCCTTACATCGTTGCTTACATTATTTTCCGACACTAAGCTAAATGTCGAGACCTAATCTTTAGCTAGGACCAATCTACATAACGTTGCCTACTTCACAATTTAACGACACAAGGCTAGATGTCGAGTTCTAATCTTAAGGTAGAACCAATCTTCACGACGTTGCCTAGTTCACCATTTTATGACAAAAGGCTAGATGTCGAGTTCTAATCGAAAGATAGAACCAATCTTCACGACTCTTCACTTTGAAGCTAAGTGAGAACTTCACACAACACAACTACTAATCACTTTTAAGTTTAGTTAGAACTCACAAGACACAACCACATCACTTTATAGTTTAGTGAGAACTCCTAATCAAATCTATTACAACTCAACTAGACTTATCCAAGTACACACATGTATCTTGGATTTACACAACACAAATCCAAGCAAACACATATGCAATGGATGTACACAACAAATCCAAGTATCCACAAATAACTTGGATGAACACAACTAGTCCAAGTATTCATAAATACATTGGATTGACCTAAAACAAAAAGGGTATCATGATGAATATGACTAGCTCATAGATTTATCTTTATCACAACACTAGTGAGTGAGTGATCTTCCCATTGGACAAGGTAAATGAGGGGATCAAGAGGATAATCATATGTAAACATCCTTAACAATTTAAGTGATCATTTACTAATGATTATGCTATAGAAAATAGAAAGAGGGCTGAGAAAAACGTCCACGAGGCTTACTGGAAAATGAGATTTGACCCACTATTTAAAGGAGACAAAGTATAACGGATCTATAACGGCTAGCTGTGCGCGATACCTTATCTCACCCCGCGGTTCCATGTCGCTAAGGAACCGCGTAGGTACTTAAGGTACCGCCACTAGACTACGCTCCGTTTTTTGTCTTTTAGTGGGCTGGGAATATCTGAGGTATTTGAAACCTTCAAAGGATATTCTAACAGCATTTGGAATATGCTATTTTCAATTTTTCAGTTTCCATTTTAATAAAATATTTTCTAAAAAAGAAAGTTTATTAAAAAGTCTTTTGTCATATTAACAAAAGTGAGTTTTAAGGATAATCATTTTGATGATCACTAAGTATAATTAAGAAAGGTTAGTGATATGATTATTACCTTGATGATAGTGTTAGTTAAATAATTCATTTTGTGTTTTACACTAAATGTGTTGTATGGTTTGTTGTGATCAAAACTAAGAAAGATTAGATTAGTTAACACTAACAATGTTTTTAGGCATCACTTGCATTAACAATTTTATCAAAGATTGTACTTTACATGAAGATAAAATTGTGAAACAAAAGGCTGCACAAAGGGTCATGAAAACAGTAATGGGAAAAATGCACAGACTTATAGGAATCAGAAACTTAAAATGACAAACCTAAGTTTGATCACTCAAGGGTAGCTAAACAGATTAAAAATAACTCTACCAAAAGTTTTGTTCCTAGGGCAGTACTTATGAAACAAGGTCTAGTACCTTTAAAGTCTGGTAAACCAAGTACCGGCAAGTTTAGACCTGTAAGTACTGCTAGACCAAACTTAAGTACTGTTGGTTTAAATTCTGTAAAACCAAAGTTATCCAAGACTTCTAAGAAGGTTTTTGAAAAAGTTAAAACACCTAGAAGTAAGGATAAAAACAAACCAGTGCAAATGTGGGTTCCTAAAAGAGTTAAATCATGTTTTAAAGCGAGTACCGCTAAAGTAGTACTTAAGGTAAAGAAGTCTGAGCACATAGAGTCACCCTATGTCTTTGACTACATAAATGAACCATGAAGTATAAGAGCAAAAGTAGCATTACTGGGAATGATTCAGTACAAACTCTTAAATGTGTAGGTCCCACAAGATCCGAGCCAAATGTAGCTTGGGTCCCTGTTAAAAACTAATGAGTTTTATTTGTGTGCAAGGGCATCTAATTGATGAATTGAAAGATAAAGGTATAATAGATAGTGGATGCTCAAGACACATGACAAGAAACAAAGATTTTCTTGCTGAATTTGAAGAATTCAGAGGAGGTCTAGTAGCCTTTGGAGGTAGCAAAGGTAGAATCACTGGCAAAGGGAAAATCAACACATGAAAGTTGGAATTTGAAGATGTGTTCTTTGTAAAAGAATTGAATGAGTTCAATCTCTTTTCTGTATCACAAATGTGTGATAAAAAGAACATGGTGCTGTTCACAGACAAAGACTGCTTGGTGCTGTCTAAAGACTTTGAAATGCCTAAGGAATCTCAAATACTGCTTAAAGTACCCAGGCAAGAAAATATGTACACCTTTAATCTTCATACTATTACTCCAACAGGTGGTATTACATGTTTGCTAGCTAAGGCTTCTTTAGTTGAGTCAAATTTGTGGCATAGAAGGTTAGGTCATGTGAATTTCAAGAATCTTAATTGATTAGTGAATAGGAATTTGGTTAGAGGTCTACCTAACAAATCTTTTCAAAATAATTTCACATGTGCTGCCTGTCAAAAAGGTATTCAACATAGAGCCTTTTGTAAGACCAAGACTATTAACACTATGACAAAACCTTTGCAGCTTTTTCATATGGATTGTTTGGTCCAGTTTCTATAAGAAGCATTAGTCATAAGACCTTTTGTCTAGTCATAACTGATGATTATAGTATATTCAGTTGGGTTTTCTTTTTAGCTCTTAAAAGTGAAACAAATGAATTACTTAAGGATTTTATTACTTTAGTTGAAAAGCAGTTCACTAAATAGGTTTTAATCATTAGGACTGATAATGGGACCGAATTCAAGAATGCTGAATTTGATGAATTCTATAGGTCTAAAGGAATTAAGAGACAATTTAGTAATCCTAGGACTCCACAACAAAATAGAGTAGCTGAAAGGAAGAATAGGACACTGATTGAGGCTGCTAGAACTATGCTGGTTGATTCACTTTTGCCAAATACCTTTTGGGCAGAAGCAATCAACACTGCATGTTATGTGTTAATTAGAGTCCTAGTAACCAAGCCTCAAAACAAAACACCTTATGAAATTTTGACTGGTGTAAAGCCTAACATAAGTCATTTAAGACCTTTTGGGTGTCATGTGTCTATACTAAATACTCTTGATTATTTGGGAAAGTTTGATGGAAAGTCTGATCTAGGATATCTTGTAGGATATTTAGTGTAAAGTAAAGCATATAGGGTTTATAATTTGGAAACTAAGAAGGTTGAAGAAAGTGCTCATGTTAATTTCTTAGAAAATAAACCCAATGTCCCAGAAATAGGTTATGCTTGGATGTTTGATTTAGATTATCTAACTAACTCCATGGATTACTATTCTTTGGAAAAGGATTGTCAAACTAACAATGCAGGTGAGGAGTCAAGTACAACTAATGAAGGTACTCAAGAAGATGTTTTTTCATCAGATGATGATGTTCATATCTATGTGCCTAATATGCCTACTGTTACTCCCATGTCTGCCACTCCCAAGAAGCAAACCATGCCATCAAAAGATGATCAAGCCTTCCAAGAACTTCAAAGGATTCAAGATCAAGAAAAGAATGCTACATTTGCCAATAAGCATTCAGGAAGAGAATCTTTTGAGTCAAAACACTCAGCAGTACTTACTACACCTAGCGGTACTTCATCTACAAGTACTGCTAAGTCAAAAACTGCCAAATCTGTGGACTCACTAGAAGAGATATTACAAGCTATGGATGATGAAGACTTATATGCTAGTCTAGATGAAGGAATCTTCTCCAAAGCTTCCTATGATGAGCAGGGTGCAGTAACTGATTTCAATAATTTGGAAACAGAAATTCCAGTCAGTTCTATTCCCACTCATAAATTCAACAACAACCATCCTACTACACAGATTATTGGAGATCCCACATCTTTTGTACAAACCAGAAGACAACTTCAAACCAATATTGAAACTTATGCACTTGTGAGTTATGTCAAACAACAGTAGAGAACAAATCATAAAGATACTCAACATTGTTTGTTTGCCTGTTTCTTATCTCAAGTAGAGCCCAAAACATTTCTTAGGCTCTTGATGAAGAAAGTTGGGTAGATGCCATGAAAGAAGAATTAACACAATTTGAGCTACAAAAAGTTTGGATTCTTGTGGATCTTCCCTCAAGTAAAAGAGTAATTGGTACTAGATGGGTCTTCAGGAACAAGAAGGATGAAAGAGGAGTTGTTGTGAGGAACAAGGCAAGACTTGTTGCTCAAGGCTATAGACAGGAAGAAGGGATAGACTATGATGAGGTTTTTGCACCAGTGGCAAGGATAGAAGCCATTAGGTTATTTTTGGCCTTTGCATCATATATGGGATTTATAGTCTATCAAATGGATGTGAAAAGTGACTTTCTATATGGTACTATTTCAGAGGAGGTATATGTCTCACAACCTCCAGGTTTTGTAGATCCTAAATTCCCGAATAGAGTCTACAAGGTCATCAAAGCACTTTATGGTCTTCATCAAGCTCCAGGATCTGGTATGCAACCTTATCCAATTTTCGGCTAAAACATAGATATAGGAGAGGAACCATTGACAAAAATTTGTTCATCAAGAAGAAGGCAAAGGATATCATTCTAGTTCAAGTTTATGTTGATGACATCATTTTTGGTTCTACCAAGAAGACATGGTGTGAAGAGTTTGAAGCTTTGATGAAAGGAAGATTTCAAATGAGTTCTATGGGAGAACTAACTTTCTTTTTGGGACTACAAGTCAAACAAGGAAAGATGGAATATTTATCAGCCAAGATAAATATGTTGTTGAAATCTTGAAGAAATTTTCATGTATGGATACAAGGAGTACAAGCACACCTTTTGAAGCCAAGAAGTCTTTATCAAAAGATGAACATGGAGAGAATGTTGATATTCATCTATACAGATCAATGATTGGTTCATTGATGTATCTTACTGCTTCAAGGCCAGATATTATGTTTGTTGTGTGTGCCTGTTCAAGGTTCCAAGTTCATCCAAAGGTGTCACATCTACATGCTGTGAAGAATATTTTTAAATATCTTAAAAGTCAACCCAATTTAGGATTATGGTATCCTAGAGATTCCACCTTTGAATTGGAAGCTTACTCAGACAGTGATTATGCTGGAGCTAATCATGATAAGAAATCCACAACAGGAGGTTGTCAATTTCTAGGCAGAAGACTCATATCATGGAAGTGTAAGAAGTAAACCATTGTTGCTACTTCTACAACTGAAGCTGAATATATAGCTGCTGCTCATTGCTGTGGTTAAGTACTTTGGATTCAAAATCAACTGTTAGATTATGGGTTTAACTTCATGAACACCAAGATTTACATTGATAATGAAAGTACTATAAGCATTGTCAAGAATCCAGTATTTCACTCCAAGACCAAGCATATTAAAATAAGACATCACTTTATAAGAGATGCTTATGACAAAAAGCTTATTCAAGTTTTGAAGATTCATACAGACAACAATGTAGCTGATTTGTTGACCAAGGCATTTGATGCAAATAGATTTGAATTCTTGGTGACACACATTGGTATGCCCAACCAATAACCTGCTGCATATGTTGAGGGGAGGTAATAGCTGTACAAATTTTTATAATTTTTATTGTATAGTCTATGTTTTGTGTTTTTGATGTAGTTGCAGGTTAATAGAAAAAGATAAAAGAGGTTACATTGATAGTGGAAAGCATGAACTGGTCAAAATTGTGAGGTACCGTTATAATTCCAAGTACCGCTAGCACAAATTCAAGTACCGCTTATTTTTCATGTACCGCTACATGTCCGTTTTACCGTTAAGGGTCTCTTTTGTAAATTTGGTGGTTTACTTAAATACTTACTCCACTTATACAATTGATTCACCTAATCTTTTATTTTTATCTCTTGATTCTATAACCTTATCTCTAATTTTTCGATCATCAAAAATACTAATGGCTACTTTACAAGTGATCTCTAAGCATAATTTGGTTGCAATTTCTATGAATGATGACTCTCTTGGTTTCCTATCTCAAAGTCATATTCGCTTTGCACTCAGTGTAAGTCCAGTTGTCTCTATTTCCATTGTTGAACAATTTTGGAATATTGTTGTATTAGGTACTCGGTTTAACCAACCTTGCATTAAGGCTAGGGTGAATCATAGAAATATATATGTAACTGAGGTACTGCTAAGAGCAAGTTTGAGATAAAATGACGAAAATGGTCTTAGTATGCTTAATAATACATAGATTCATGATGGCCTTGCAGCCATGGGCTATGGAGGTGGTAGGGAAAGTCTTACTTTCTTTAAAGCTTTATTTTCACCTCAATGTAAATTGCTTTTTCATGCTATTATTCAATGTTTAAGCTCTAAAAGTACATCTTTTGATCAAATTCTTGCTGCATTGGCATCAGCTGGTATTTGTCTAGCAAATAATAGAGTTTTTAATTTTTCAAGATTAATTTTTGAAGGCATGACTAGGAATTTAGAAGGGACTAAAAAGTTTTTGATGTATCCTAGATTCATTCAGACTTTAGTTAGTGACCAAATACCTAACCTACCAGAGTTAACTGATACATGGGATGTTCCTACATTCACAAAGAGAACTTTCTCTTTATTGACCAAACAAGGTAATGCCTTTACAGGAATAGTTACACCATTGTTTGCTCATATGTTAGCCCAACCTGCCAATCAAGAAGGTGAGGAACCTAGCAATGCTAGTGCTTCTCAGCAAACTCCTTCTCACCAGAGTTCCCATTCCCTAGAAGATTCACTATCTTCTTCTCACAATGTTGGTGCTCTACCAAACAATGATGAGATGATCCACACACCTGCTGCTTCTATTGCTGCTAGTGGTTCACCACAAGCACAAGCACTAGAGGTAGTGGATGTTATAAATGTAACTGCTTTGTGTACAAGTTTGTCCCAACAGGTACAGGTGTTGTAGAAAGAAAAGATTGTTCAAGATAAGAAAATTGCTGAATTGGAAGCTTGCCTAATCAAGTTAAGGAACAAAGTTTCACCTTGGATGAGGCAACATAGATATATTCAGAAGTCTGCAATCAAGAAGCAAAGATTCAGGAACCACAAGAAAAGGCAACTGAATGCAACTAAACAGGAGAGGAATTATGAAGAACAACCACCTTCTTCTAATAATCAGACAAGGATCTCTAGAAATGACAGCAATTTTGAATTGGATGAAGATGTCATGGGGACTAATGAAGATGGAACTGGTTTAGAGACTGGTGTGGATGGACCTTCAAATATGGAGATTCAACAGGAAGAACCACAACCTACTCATGAGGAACCACAAGTTGAAGAATAATGGTAACTCAGCCACCACCAATACCTCAATCACCACTTCAAGTGAATTGGAGTACTTTCTATGGGAAGTTGGAGGAAATTAACATTCAGTTTCCTATATCTTCAACTCCATCACCACAAAGACAAGTATGGTTTCAAAGGAAACATACTTTGCAAGTACTGTCTAGATCAAGAATGAGCAATGGATCAGACAAGACTGAAGAGGTGCAAGTTGAAATGATGACTTCTATGGAAGAAAGAGTATCTGGGGATACACAAGTGATTGAAGAAACAAGTGTGTCTAATACTGGTGAAATAAACATTGTTGAAGATCCAAGTACTGCTAAGCCAACTAAGGCGACTGCAAGTACTGCTGACATTGTTGAAGCCCCAAGTATTGCTAAGCCAACTAAGCCGATTGCAAGTACTGCTGGTGATCATCCTTCACTAGAAAGTCAAACTCCTTTTGGAGAGGATGAGACTTTAGCCCAATTACCGCTTGACTTAACAAAGAAGAATTTAGTTGAGAAGACTAAACAAGCAGAGGCAAAGAAAAAGACACAACAAGAAGTTCTTGCTAAAAAGAATCAAATTCAAGGTAAGAAAGTTCAAGCTTCACACCCTACTAAAGGTATAGTTATTCAACAGCAAGCTAATGAGGAAAGATCTACCAAGCTGAAGAAGAAGCTACCTAAGATTGATCCAAAGGATAAGGGGAAGAAGCAAATATTATCAAAATCTAAAGATGAAAGTGATTCAGATGATGATATAAACAAAGTCATGTACAGATTTAATCAATTAGACCATGATGAGGAATATGGTTACAGAATGCAAGCACAAATTCGTGAAGATGAATTACAAGAAGAATTTGCAGCAAAACAGTATTTGCTAGAAGCTAAAAGAATACAACAAGAATGAAACATACAAGAGTATGATAGGATTCAAGTTGAATTACATGCAAGTGAGCTTCTTGCAGACTCATTGATAGCTAAAGAGAGAGATGCATATGATGAAGAAGAGAAATCAAAGTTGATTGATGATCTGGTAAAGGAGCAACAAAGATCCTTTGTTGAAAAGAGAAGAAGAGAAAAGATTAAACCTCCAACTACTATGCAGATTAGAAATCAGATGATGAATTTTCTTAAGAGAGTTAAGGGGTTTACTCATATTCAGCTGGTCAAGAAGAACCTTGAAGAAATCAAGACTTTGTATGAGCAAAATAAGAGAACTGAATTGAATTTTGTTGAAATTGGATCTGAGGCAGATAGAATAGCTGTTGAAAAACATAGAAGACATCTGCAACAACAAAGACAATTTGGTAGTACTCCTACAATTGAGCCAAGTACTGCTGAACCTACAAATACATCTCCAACTATCAAGACCACTTATGTGAGGATGAATATAAAGGAGAAGGTAAGTTCAAGGGAGGAAGAGACTGCTCAAAGAGTGAATACAGGAGTTGAAGCTCAAGATATTGCTCAGACTAAAAATTTACAAGCAGTACATACACAGTCAATAATACATACAACAGTACATACTGAGGAGACGGTACATACAAACTTGGAAGAGGGTTCAACAAAACTTGAGGGAATTTCCAAGGGTGTTAAAAGGAAAAGGTCAATAATAACTGGGGTTTACCTCGTATGAAAGTTCGTTATTCCAGTCTTTTCGAATTGATTATTGGTTGAAAGTGCGACTCAGTCGTTCTTGGTGGAAAATAAAATGGTTTGATTATCTATTTTAAACTAAAAGCAAATATGAAAATTTCGTTGAGTAAAATGAAAGATTTAAAAATTAAACTAAAATTACGAGTTGAAAATAAATGATTAAAAACTTTAAAACTTAAAAGCGAATTTTAAACTTAAAACTTTGTAAGAATTAACAACTTAAATCCATCTGAATGTCATTTTCGGAATCCCATCGGAATGAAGGCATCGGAATAATAAACATGAAAACCTGTCGGAATAATTCATCGGAATATGTAAAAGGGAACCCTATCGGAATGTCAAATTAAGCATCGGAATAATTAAGATTACAGCTATCGGAATACACTCTGTCGGAATGTAACTTCTATTGGAATATGCTAACAAAAATTGGGCAGCTTTTCGTCTTAATATAACCTTAAGACCCATCGTAATATACGATCGCAATGAGCGATCGCAATCACGATCGGAATAAGGGATCTGAATACTTGATCGCAAAGTAAAACCCTAAGGGTTATTGCGATCGTAATGAAACCGTCTGAATAAACCGTCGCAATAATAAAAACCCTATTGTGATGGAAATGAAACAATATTCGGATGGAATACAATAAGCTAAAACTCGAATAAGCACTAATAAGCAAAGATGAATAAGCTCTTATTTGAATCCCAACCAATTTAAAACAAGCATAAAATTAAAAACTTTTGAGACACGAAATATGCAAACTTTATAAAACAAACTTTAAAACACTAAACTTTTAAGAAAACTTAAAAGACAATAAGCTAGATACTGAATAAGCCAAAAAGCATAATAAACTTTAAGCTTAATCGTATAAAAACTTATATAGGATTAAAAAGATAAACTTTTTAATCACATAAACATCAAATTTAAACAAGGTGCATTTAAATTTCGAATCAAAGTTAAATCAAAATCAAGAAAGGTAGAAGAAGATTGAATATGAAAAGCTTAAACTTGAACTTGTAGATTAATGATTCCCAAAATATAAGATTGAATTAAAGCTTAAACATGAAAGAAAGAAAATATGAAATTCTAGTGAGAGAAAGTTAAACACTTTCTCTCTCTAAAAATGAAAACTAGAAAAATGAAAAAGTGACTAAAAAAACTAACTAACACCCTCCTAATGTGTCATTAGGAGGGTATATATAGGAGGTGGGGAGTGCATGTGTTGCTTCCTTCTTTCTTTTCGTCTCGACTCGATTTAAATTCTTTGTCTTTCTCGACGTCGTCTCAGGATTTGTCGATATAAATTAAACTTGTCTTATAATTTTCTTCTTCTATTAGACTTGAGTTCTTCGACTTCATTAAACTTCCGTCTTTAGACTTTTTCTTCGATAAATTTTCAGAATAGACCTTGGACTTCCGTTCTTTTTACAATCTTGATATTTTGACTTCGTCTTTTCTCGTTTTCTTTGATAAAAGCCCGTGATAGCCCGTGTTTTCTTCCTTTTTCATATTTTTATCCTGAAACACAATAAAAACACAAACCACGCATAATTCCGACTTTTACGACATAAAATATACGTTTTGGTCTTGTTATTATTGGAAATAAGTGGTAAAAGGATAAGTGTTTTCACACTTATTAAATCCCCTACACTTGACCATTACAATGCCCTCATGCAATGCATTAATTTCAAAGCACAAATTACATTTCTCATCATAAATAACCCACCTTGGCCTTTATTAAATACTAAACTTTAAGGAAATTAAAAAGATAGAAATATGTACAAAACAAGTAAAGAAATCAAAGACTTACATTGGGGTTTTGGCTATCATGAATGTTTATCATCCTCAAGTTTCACGTTCCCCATACCAAGCTTAAAAACGAGATCATTGTTATTATAAGTTAGCAAACTAACACGAACTCATGTGGCCCAATTATTTACTTAGACTCTCTTATTCCTAGGTGTATCTCTTATATTTTAATTTTGTCTTGAATGAACACGAGGATACATTGTTTGACTTATTTAGATAGTTTATTTAGGCTAAAAATAAAGTGGGATGATTTAATCAATAGTTATCTAAAGGACAAAATCTTTTAAAACTGCTTCTCGGTACCTCTTAAAGTTCATATCTTGGCATAACTCGCTTCACGATTGAGACCTTTCTCGGACCAATATTTGGCAGTGACTTCATACTTTAAATCTTGAGAGACGTTCATGAAATAATGGTCTTCTCTTCATAATAGGAATTTCTTCACTTGAACTATTTGAGAGATTCTTCATACTTGGACCACGACTTCTTCATTTTTCTCCAATATTTATTTGGGTTTTTGATATACAACGATCCGCCTCCTTTTAGGACTTGGATCTATTTATCCTTATACCTTGTTAGGGCCTTTTTGGATAGACTTCTCCATGATCTTTAGGGGAGTATTTGCTTTTCATCGTGTGTCTCAATCCTTCATATTGATTTTTGATAAATGATTCTTCACATCACTTGGGATCTTTAGCAACAAAATGTAGCCCTCATGCCTTGTTAGGGCCTTTTCAGACTCGCCAATCTTCGCATCCCGCTTCAATAAGTTATGCCTTGGATATGAACTCTAATTAAATCGAGCAACTTTTAAACGATCTTGTGCTAGAAGCTAAGTAACTTTTCAAATCGTACAACCTTATTTATTGCAAATATATTTATTAACAAGCGATGGGAGAAAAAGCTTATAATCAACTCACATAAATTCACGAAAGAATACCAAACTTATAATTGACTCTATCATCTCTCTTTCTCCACAATTTAAAATCTCAAAGAATGAGACTCGTGGATGCTTAGCCAATTAAATCAAAGTTTTGGGTTTTCAAGTCATCTATAGGATCTTGCTACTTCTTAGACTCTTTCAAGTTTAGAATTCGCATTTTAAAGTTCCCTTGATAAACGACTTTCTAGGATCAATTATAGGAACTTGCGAAAAGTTCTTGTTCTTAACCACAGCCTACTCATGAGGAACCACAAGTTGAAGAATAATGGTAACTCAGCCACCACCAATACCTCAATCACCACTTCAAGTGAACTGGAGTACTTTCTATGGGAAGTTGGAGGAAATTAACATTCAGTTTCCTATATCTTCAACTCCATCACCACAAAGACAAGTATAGTTTCAAAGGAAACATACTTTGCAAGTACTGTCTAGATCAAGAATGAGCAATGGATCAGACAAGATGAAGAGGTGCAAGTTGAAATGATGACTTCTATGGAAGAAAGAGTATCTGGGGATACACAAGTGATTGAAGAAACAAGTGTGTCTAATACTGGTGAAATAAACATTGTTGAAGATCCAAGTACTGCTAAGCCAACTAAGGCGACTGCAAGTACTGCTGACATTGTTGAAGACCCAAGTATTGCTAAGCCAACTAAGCCGATTGCAAGTACCGCTGGTGATCATCCTTCACTAGAAAGTCAAACTCCTTTTGGAGAGGATGAGACTTTAGCCCAATTACCGCTTGACTTAAGAAAGAAGAATTTAGTTGAGAAGACTAAACAAGCAGAGGCAAAGAAAAAGACACAACAAGGAGTTCTTGCCAAAAAGAATCAAATTCAAGGTAAGAAAGTTCAAGCTTCACACCCTACTAAAGGTATAGTTATTCAACAGCAAGCTAATGAGGAAAGATCTACCAAGCTGAAGAAGAAGCTACCTAAGATTGATCCAAAGGATAAGGGGAAGAAGCAAATATTATCAGAATCTAAAGATGAAAGTGATTCAGATGATGATATAAACAAAGTCATGTACAGATTTAATCAATTAGACCATGATGAGGAATATGGTTACAGAATGCAAGCACAAATTCGTGAAGGTGAATTACAAGAAGAACTTGCAGCAAAACAGTATTTGCTAGAAGCTAAAAGAATACAGCAAGAATGGAACATACAAGAGTATGATAGGATTCAAGTTGAATTACATGCAAGTGAGCTTCTTGCAAACTCATTGATAGCTGAAGAGAGATGCATATGATGAAGAGAAATCAAAGTTGATTGATGATCTGGTAAGGGAGCAACAAAGATCCTTTGCTGAAAAGAGAAGAAGAGAAAAGATTAAACCTCCAACTACTATGCATATTAGAAATCAGATGATGAATTTTCTTAAGAGAGTTAAGGGGTTTACTCATATTCAGCTGGTCAAGAAGTATTTTGAAGAAATCAAGACTTTGTGTGAGTAAAATAAGAGAACTGAATTGAATTTTGTTGAAATTGGATCTGAGGCAGATAGAATAGCTGTTGAAAAACATAGAAGACATCTGCAACAACAAAGACAATTTGGTAGTACTCCTAGAATTGAGCCAAGTACTGCTGAACCTACAAATAAATCTCCAACTATCAAGACCACTTATGTGAGGATGAATAGAAAGGAGAAGTTAAGTTCAAGGGATGAAGAGACTGCTCAAAGAGTGAATACAAGAGTTGAAGCTCAAGATATTGCTCAGACTAAAAATGTACAAGCAGTACATACACAGTCAACAGTACATACAACAGTACATACTGAGGAGACGGTACTTACAAACTTGGAAGAGGGTTCAACAAAACTTGAGGTAATTTCCAAGGGTGTTAAAAGGAAAAGGTCAATAATAACTGGGGTTTACCTCGTATGAAAGTTCATTATTCCAGTCTTTTCGAATTGATTATTGGTTGAAAGTGCGACTCAGTCGTTCTTGGTGGAAAATAAAATGGTTTGATTATCTATTTTAAACTAAAAGCAAATATGAAAATGTCGTTGAGTAAAATGAAAGATTTAAAAATTAAACTAAAATTACGAGTTGAAAATAAATGATTAAAAACTTTAAAACTTAAAAGCGAATTTTAAACTTAAAACTTTGTAAGAATTAACAACTTAAATCCATCTGAATGTCATTTTCGGAATCCCATCGGAATGAAGGCATCAGAATAATAAACATGAAAACCTTCGGAATAATTCATCTGGAATATGTAAAAGGGAACCCTATCGGAATGTCAAATTAAGCATCGGAATATTTAAGATTACAGCTATCGGAATACACTCTGTCGGAATGTAACTTCTATCGGAATATGCTAACAAAAATTGGGCAGCGTTTCGTCTTAATATAACCTTAAGACCCATCGCAATATACGATCGCAATGAGCGATCGCAATAACGATCGGAATAAGGGATCTGAATACTTGATCACAAAGTAAAACCCTAGGGGTTATTGCGATCGCAATGAAACCGTCTGAATAAACCGTCGTAATAATAAAAACCCTATTGTGATAGAAATGAAACAATATTCGGATGGAATACAATAAGCTCAAACTCGAATAAGCACTAATAAGCAAAGATGAATAAGCTCTTATTTGAATCCCAACCAAATTAAAACAAGCATAAAATTAAAACTTTTGAGACACAAAATATGCAAACTTTATAAAAAAAACTTTAAAACACTAAACTTTTAAGAAAACTTAAAAGACAATAAGCTAGATACTAAATAAGCCAAAAAGCATAATAAACTTTAAGCTTAATCGTATAAAAACTTATATAGGATTAAAAAGATAAACTTTTTAATCACATAAACATCAAATTTAAACAAGGTGCATTTAAATTTCGAATCAAAGTTAAATCAAAATCAAGAAATGTAGAAGAAGATTGAATATGAAAAGCTTAAACTTGAACTTGTAGATTAATGATTCCCAAAATACAAGATTGAATTAAATCTTAAACATGAAAGAAAGAAAATATGAAATTCTAGTGAGAGAAAGTTAAACACTTTCTCTCTCTAAAAATGAAAACTAGAGAAATGAAAAAGTGACTAAAAAAACTAACTAACACCCTCCTAATGTGTCATTAGGAGGGTATATATAGGAGGTGGGGAGTGTATGTGTTGCTTCCTTCTTTCTTTTCGTCTCGACTCGATTTAAATTTTTTGTCTTTCTCGACGTCGTCTCGGGATTTGTCGATATAAATTAAACTTGTCTTATAATTTTCTTAATCTATTAGACTTGAGTTCTTCGACTTCATTAAACTTCCGTCTTTAGACTTTTTCTTCGATAAATCTTCAGAATAGACCTTGGACTTCCGTTCTTTTTACACTCTTGATCTTTTGACTTCGTCTTTTCTCGTTTTCTTTGATAAAAGCCCGTGATAGCCCGTGTTTTCTTCCTTTTTCATATTTTTATCCTGAAACACAATAAAAACACAAACCACGCATAATTCCGACTTTTACGACATAAAATATACGTTTTGGTCTTGTTATTATTGGAAATAAGTGGTAAAAGGATAAGTGTTTTCACACTTATTAAATCCCCTACACTTGACCATTACAATGCCCTCATGCAATGCATTAATTTCAAAGCACAAATTACATTTCTCATCATAAATAACCCACCTTGGCCTTTGTTGAGTCTTAGGATCTAGACTCATCTGTGATATGATAACAATGATTGTAAGCACAGCGGAATATAATAAAGAACACAATCAAAGTTATGAACAAGGCTTTCTTATTCATAAAATACTAATAAGCTACTAACTACTAGCTCCTGGTGCCTTATAGGCTCGACACCAGGAGGAACACACACATACCTTTAGTTTACATTGTATCTGAATGAATGCTCAATATGTGTGTCTAACCCTCTTTATATAATAGAGGGACTAGGGTTACATTACAACCCTAGCTTATTATCAAAGCTAACCTAATATTACATATTAGGTCCTTATTGTTTCTTCTGTCTTCATCTCTGCCTATAGGTTTTGTAATCATCAAATCTGTATGTCCCAACAATCTTCCCCTATTTGATATTACAAAACAATGTGCATGAAGAAACAATTCTCGAACATGTCATCACGATAATAAGCTGCACATCTAACTATTCTTCCCCTTTTTGTAATCAGCAAATAGGGTCTTGTGCAACTCGTAGACGCTTCCCCTTAAGTGATGCATGTAGATGGTTAAGTATATAAACAATCATACTAACCATCTCTTGAATCTTGAACTCAGTGGCATAGATCATATCTTCCTTCAGTATGAAAAAGACATGCTTATTACAATATCATGTAATAAAATGTCTTTGAATAATTCTTGTAGTCAATATATGCATGGCGATCACATGCAATGGCCGATAGTCTCAGTGAGCTCTGACGGATCAACCAGAAACCACTCGATGCTTATGATCATGCTAATTTTGTGATGATCATATCATGAACTGTATGGTATCATATGCCCCCCAAATATTTGTAAAAGAGCGTGTAACTGTTCCAGTTAAGAATTATAGCATAAACTGAATCTCCGAAACGATCTATACCCCCCGTCAAGATGAACTCCCCTCTTTTTTTTCTTTTCTTTTTTTTTTTTTTTTTTTTTTTTTTAAAAACGAACAGCAGGAACCAGCAAAACCACCAGAAGAAAACATAACATACCAGTAGGAACGACCAGTAGTAACGACCAGTAGGAGCGACCAGTAGAAGCGACCAGTAGGAGCGACCAGTAGGAACGACCAGTAGTAACGACCAGTAGGAGCTACCAGTAGGAACCGACTAGTAGGAATCCACTAAGCTTCCCCTCGATCCATGTATGCTTCCCCTGAAGAAGTGCATGTCCAATCCGATAGGTACCTTGGAGTGATCACTGATGAAGAAAATCAAGTAGAACCAATTTGATGAAGAAGTGGAACCTCCCAAACTTGTGTCTTATATCATGCATTTTATCCAGTTTTTGTAACACGGGAACTGATAACCACACAACTATGAGCCAGCTGTTAGCTATAACAATATATTTAGTCAAAATGATATAATTTTGATCAAAATGACAAGGTGTATTGCTCACCAACAGTTTTTGGTACATGGGAACTGCTAACCTTCACAACTATGAGCCAGTTGTGAGCTATAACAATATATTTAGTCAAAAGACAAGGTGTATTGCTCACCTAAATGCTGATATAATAAGAAACAAATTTGTGAAACTCAACTACAACATCAAATAAATAATCAAGCATCAACTTCAATGACCAGAAGGAACCATAGCTCACTAGTAGGAATGACCAGCAGAAACGAAAACCTACCAGTAGCATCTCGAACCCCATTCTATATTTTTTTTTTTTAATTTTATTTTATTAACCACATGCTGTCACCACCCGTTACCAAAGCTGTTGCCGTTGCTGATGCCATGGATACTAGGATGTTTTTTCCATGAACGTGTGCATTCCTCATCATAAATATTTTACTTGTTTTGATTTTATCATCCCACCAAAATAGGAAAGAACATATCATGTCTCACGTCCAGCTCATGTAACCTCCAACGTGATCAACCATCTAGCACAACTCACGTTTACTTTTAAGGATACATGTCATGACTAGCATAAAATAGGAATTTATGAAATTCCTACAAATCAGCTAATGCACGTCACCCCAATCCCATAAAAAGTAGGGAGAAACAAACGTGTCTTCCCAAAAAAAAATCACGTACCATATTTGTATCCAAAAATATACCATGAAAATAGTAACTCCTTCATCCACGTAATCTTTGATGATAAAATCCACCATTTTTATGGAATGAAATATATGCACACGTAGTTGACTTGAGTATATGATACAACTCACATCCTACAAACCAGCATTATGGTCAATAACCGCTTTCACACGGTGTGACTTTGTCATCCCATAAATCATGATCAATCACCAAAAGCTGCTTCCAAAATAAATAGATTCACACAAGGAAACTAAATATCTCGTTTTTATCACTATGTTTCATTTATTTCTTGGAAACCAACACTTTCTTGCTGTGAACGACACATAAAACCATGTAAAAGGGTGTAAGTACCTTTATTTCAAATATAAAGGGAATAATGATATAAGAAATCATAATCCCTGAAAATCAGGAACCATGATATTCAACCATTACGTTGGCCATAACTGCTTCAAGTTAACCACACGTTTTCCTTATTTCTTGTTCGTTGGGCAGGCAGATACGGGACCACACAAGCTACTTAATCACGTGAGCATTGGAATCAGCAAACCATCCTTGCACGGCTTTTGTCCCATCATACGATACTCCTTGCTTTCTCACTGTATATGACCACGACCACATATATCCTCACCATACGGTTGTACTATTGTTTTAGAATAAAGCCAACCGTATCCCTTGATAGCAGAGTGAATAAATTCACCTGATACCTTGGACCAATTGTATCAACATACCAAGTGATCAATACAAGAGAATGAGGCTCATGTGAATATAATAGTCCATAGAGTACTACCTGTCACATGTCTACTTTCTGCTGCACAATTAGTCAGAATACATACCATGCTGACAATAGAACAGGACCACACGAATCACCTCACGTCTCTTCTGTTCTGTCACTGTCTTTCATCCGAATATATTGCATAAGATATCATATGGAATAACAGAAAGTAATAACTTACCAAAACTTGCGCATCACATATCCAAATATCACGTTTAGAAAATATTCCGTAAATCTCAACTCCACAACTGTTTCAATCTCGTCTTATAATAATAATCTCACATAAATATGGAAATTATTATCCTAGCTCTTTACCAATACCTCTCGTGATATTTTCTCATCACCATCTGTAACCAATACCTCACGTGATATCACAAATAAATACCTTGAGTATTTCTTGAAAGCCAACATGAAGCTTCACATGATATCAACCTGCTGCTATCAGACTACATCAGAATGAATTCATCCTAGGGTAAAAACCCTAATCACAGCAGCAACATACTTGTATGAAGACTTCAAACATTCTGTCATTCTTTCTTTATGAGATTCAAACAGCAACAAATGTAACCAATAATCTTTCTGTTATACCGATCTTAAGGTTGCTGAAAAACCCTAATATCAAAAACAGAAAATCAACACTTGTATCTCCATGGAACACCATCAGAAACACCATATATCACACTAGGGTTCATCGTCGATTCAAGAATCAACTCACCAAAGCTAGTATGACCTCCATCAATAACACCGCACCTGCTGCCTCCATGCATAAAAACGAATCTAGGGTTTTATCAGGAACCCTAAATATTAAGAACAACATCATCAAGAAACAGCAGTCACATCAAATGAACAGCAATATTATATTAACAGCAGCAACATATTCGAATCATCTAGGGTTTGTTGGGAAAAACCCTAGATCAGCAACATATTGTTTTATTAAAACAGAAAACAGAAAATACACACGAAAACCTTGTAGATCAACCAGATCGAGAGCCAACAAGCTCTGATACCACTTGTTGAGTCTTAGGATCTAGACTCATCTGGGATATGATAACAATGATTGTAAGCACAGCGGAATATAAAGAACACAATCAAAGTTATGAACAAGGCTTTCTTATTCATAAAATACTAATAAGCTACTAACTACTAGCTCCTGGTGCCTTATAGGCTCGACACCAGGAGGAACACACACACACCTTTAGTTTACATTGTATCTGAATGAATGCTCAATATGTGTGTCTAACCCTCTTTATATAATAGAGGGACTAGGGTTACATTACAACCCTAGCTTATTATCAAAGCTAACCTAATATTACATATTAGGTCCTTATTGTTTCTTCTGTCTTCATCTCTGCCTATAGGTTTTGTAATCATCAAATCTGTATGTCCCAACAAGATTCAATAGAAGCAGGAAGGAAGTTTAATTACAACCCTCGGGAGCCAGCAAGATTCAATAGAAGCAAGGTACGGTGCTATAACTGTCAGCAACAGGGTCACTTTGCTAGAGAGTGCCCTAGCAAGAATGATCAGGAGAAGAGCAGGTACTCCGCTTTCAAAGTTCAGGAGGTTAAAGATGACAAGAAAGCATTGGTATCTGTTGACTCCATGGTCAACTGGAATGATCATCAGGCTTCTACTCTGGAATCAGCGGAATCAACGACTGATGTGTTGGCAATGATTGCTGGGAACCTCTCTGATGCAGAAGAAGCAGAAGAGTTTGCTCTTATGGGCATCTCACCTCAGGTACAACATTGTCCCCTTGGTTGTCATGATAAATACACAGAACTATTGTCCCAATTTAATGAAGTAAATGAACAAAATGATAAGTATTACTTAGAGGTACAAGCCTATAAAGCTTCATTAAACACATTGGAACAACAAAAGAAGTGGTTACAAGATACACAACGTGCATATGAGGATAAAATCAGGATACTAAGCATTGATTTGGAAAACACTACAAATATGCTTAAATATACAGAAACTGTAAGAGATGCTAGTATCAAAGAAAAAGAGGAGATGCAAGCTAAATTAGATGCTACAATGTTAAGATTTGACAAATGGCAAAAGGCACCTAAAAATCTTTCAAAATTAATTGATAGTAGCATGTCTGGCAGAACTAAAAGAGGCTTAGGATTTGAAAAATATATTGATTCTGAAGATGTATTTGATTTATCTTTCTCAAGCGTCTTTGATGCCGACAAAGAGGATGAGGGCAAACCTAGCTACAATAGGTTTAAACCAGCAACAGAAATGCATGCTGTTCCTCCTCCTCTTACTGGAACTTTCATGCCTACCTCATGGAATAATGACTCGGATGGATCACAGATGCTTGAGTCCCCAACAAGTTCTACTAATTCTAACGACTTTGTCTCATGTACTTTCAGTGACAAAGCCGGCGACTCTGCATCTAATGGTTCAAGTGAAGAGTCAAGACCTACGAGTTCCAAGTCGGATGAACATGCTGCTACTGGTGCTAGGAAGTGTGAAGAAAAAGTCGCTGTCAAGTCAAGTGTGTCTGGTCCTTGTTTATTGAGTCCTAGGAAGAATGTTTTTTCTAGAACTGTGTGTAATAAAGTAGGCAGTATGAAACAGTCTCATTCTAATAAAAGGTCTTTCAAAACATGTTTTGTTTGTGGCAGTCCCTTTCATTTAATTAAAGATTGTGATTATTATGACACACATGCATCTGTTAATCATGCTTTACTTGCTCCTGGATCACCAGGAGCTGCTCCATATACTACTAGAAGACTTAATCCTTGTGCTCCAATGTTTCATACTTCTAGAGTATCCTCTCCTTACATGTCTGATTATTGGAGAGAAAATGGATACCAGACAACTAGTAATTATTTTCCAAATTATAATCCAAACTATGCGCATCATTTTGACCACACGTATTTTGGTTTGGGAGATTTGGGAACTGCTGTTAAGCCCTCAGCAGGTTGTTCCTGATCAAATAATAATACCCTTATGATGAATAGGCAACCAAGGAACAATAGTGGATCTCATCAATCTTCTTGGCATTCTACTAATGATCCACAAGGCAGGCTCAAACCTGAAAAGGTTTGGGTCCCCTTAAGACACTAACTTTTGCATTGTGATTATCTTGTTGTTGTAGGTTACTCCATACCAGGATCCTAGTCTAGGCATTGTTGATAGTGGCTGCTCCAGGAGCATGACTGGCAATAAAGGCCTTCTCTCTAACTTTGTACCATTTTATGGGGGCAAGGTCTACTTTGGTGGAGGTGAAGGCAGAATCACTGGCAAGGGAACGATAAAGACTCCAAATCTCAATTTTGAGCAGGTCTACTATGTGGAAGCACTTCAACACTTCAACTTGATATCGGTCTCTCAGATCTGTGACAAGAAGCAGTTTGTACTCTTCACCGATACTGATGCACTTGTGCTCTCCAAAGATTTTAAGCTTCCGGATGACTCACAAGTTTTACTCAGAATCCCTAGAAGACACAATCTCTATAGCATCAAGTTGAATGAAGTCAACCCTACTGGTCAACTAGCATGTCTGGTTGCAAAAGCCTCGGAAGATGAAGCCACAAAATGGCACCGAAGGATGGGACATGTGAACTTCAAGACCATTCACAAGCTTGCCAATTTGAATCTGGTCTCTGGTTTACCTCCCAAGACGTTTAGAAATGACATAAATTGTGTTGCCTGCAGCAAAGGCAAACAACATAAAGCATCCTTCAAGGCCATTACTGCTTTAAGTCTCATTACTGAACCATTGCAGCTTCTACATATGGACTTATTTGGTCCTACTTCCATCAGAAGCATAGACCACAAGCAATTCTGTTTGGTGGTGACTGATGGTTATAGCAGGTTTGCGTGGGTGTTCTTCATGGCTACCAAAAGTGAGACCTACTCAATTCTTCGAGATTTTCTTACCTTAATAGAGAATCAGTTGTCCAAGAAAGTTAAAGGTATTCGATGCGACAATGGAACCGAGTTTAAAAATAGAGACCTCATCACACTTTGCAATACTAAGGGCATCAAAAGAGATTATAGTGCTGCTCGGACTCCTCAACAGAATGGTGTGGCAGAAAGAAAGAACCGGACACTAATAGAAGCAGCAAGGACTATGCTTGCCGATTCCAAGCTTCCGACCATGTTCTGGACAGAAGCTGTTAATACGGCCAGTTATGTTTTGAATAGGGTGTCTATTACCAATCCACACAAGAAAACACCTTATGAGCTGCTCACGGGCAAAGTTCCCAATATTGCTCATTTGAAGCCGTTTGGGTGTCCAGTCACCATTCTGAATACTAGTGACTATTTGGGGAAGTTTGATGGCAAGGCTGATGAAGGATATATTGTGGGATATTCAGCTCATTCTCGGGCGTATCGTGTCTACAATCTTCAAGCCAAACGAATAGTTGAAACTATTAATCTCAGGTATTTTGAGGAGAAGCCAAACATACAAGGAACAGGTCCAGAATGGTATTTTGATCTTGATTATCTTAGTGATTCGTTAGGATATTTTCGTTTCAAAACTAACCATAATGCAGGACCACAAGTGTTTGCAACTTCTAGTACTGGTGTTCCTTCTAGTCTTTCTGATTCAGATGATGAGGATGACATTTTTGTGGTTCCATCCTATTCCACCATGGTTTCTCCTACTCCTCCTAGTGATGCAACTCCATTGAAAGTCCAGGATTCCCAAGCAGCTCTTGATACTCTTCTAAAGCAACAACAAGACGCTACTAAAGCGGCGGCTCAAGGTAGTTTTGAGTTTCCCTTGGTTGAGCCTTCTGACAGAGCTGCTCCTAGTACTCCAGCTTCTGCTCCTAGTGCTAGTCACTCACCTACTGGTACTCCGGCTAGTGAGTCTGCTTCAAATACACGTTTCTCCAGTCCTTCTGATTTGGGGAATCATGAAAAGAAGTCTTCTACCAAGCTGGATGATATTCATAAACAACCAGTAGACGAGATTTTCCAAAATGCTTCATATGATGCTGATTTCGTTGGTGATCTCGGTAACATGGCACCAGAAGTGGAGGTTACCTCCAATCCAGTCTTGCAATCACATAAAGACCATCCCACCACTCAAATTATTGGAGATCCTGGTTCTACCGTAAAGACACGCAGAATGCAGCAAAAGGCCTCGTCTGATCATCATTCTCTTGTGGGCTATATTGAGGATCAAAAGCGTAATAATCATACGGACTTTCAACACTGTTTGTTTGCTTGTTTTCTTTCACAGGTGGAACCTAGGTCTGTTTCTCATGCTCTTGAGGATCAAAGTTGGGTGGAGGCTATGCAGGAGGAAATGCAGCAATTCTTGTTTCAGAATGTTTGGGTTCTGGTTGACCTACCGGATGGGAAGACAGCTATCAATACCAAATGGATTCTCGAAAACAAGAAGGATGCACGGGGAATTGTGGTCAGGAATAAAGCTAGGCTTGTCACACAAGGACACACTCAAATTGAGGGCATTGATTATACTGAAGTCTTTGCGCCTGTTGCAAGGATTGAGGCCATTCGTCTGTTTTTGGCCTTTGCTTCGTATGTTGGCTTTACGGTGTTCCAGATGGATGTCAAGAGTACATTTCTCTATGGAAAAATTGACGAAGAAGTGTATGTTACTCAACCTAAGGGGTTTGTTGATCCACTTCATCCAAAGAAAGTCTACAAAGTGGTCAAGGCTCTTTATGGGTTACATCAGGCTCCTAGAGCTTGGTATGAGCGTCTCTCCACTTTCTTGTTAAAGAATGGCTATAGAAGAGGTACTATTGACAAAACACTATTTCTTCGGCGGAATTCCAAGGATATTATCCTTGTTCAGGTTTATGTGGACGACATTATCTTTGGTTCTAATAGGAAGGAGTGGTGTGATGAGTTTGAACACTTGATGAAAGGCGAATTTCAGATGAGTGCCATGGGAGAACTGTCATTTTTCCTTGGTCTTCAGGTCAAGCAACAATCGGATGGGATTTTCATCAGTCAAGATAAGTATGTTCATGAGATTCTTCAAAAGTTTGACATGGATCCTCTTCGTCCAGCAGCAACTCCTTATGAAGTTACTAAAATCAAACTTAAGAATGAGCCAGATCCACCCGTAAATGTTCATATGTACAGGTCTATGATTGGCTCTCTCATGTACTTGACTGCATCACGTCCGGATATTATGTTTGCAGTAAGTGCTTGTTCTAGACACCAGGTGACTCCAACGGTTTCGAACTTAAATGCAGTTAAGAAGATTTTCAAGTATATCAAGGCTCAACCTAAATTGGGTCTATGGTATCCTAGAGAATCCCCATTTGTATTTGAAGCATACAGTGATAGTGATTATGCTGGTGCTAATAATGATAGGAAGTCAACTACTGGTGGTTGTCAATTTTTGGGTCGTCGGCTTATTTCATGGCAATGTAAGAAACAGACAATAGTAGCTACTTCTTCAACAGAAGCTGAATATGTGGCTGCTGCTAGTTGCTGTGGTCAAGTTTTATGGATCCAAAATCAGATGTTGGACTATGGGTTTAATTTTATGAATACCAAAATTTTTATTGACAATCAAAGCACTATTTGTATTGTGAAGAATCCTGTATTTCATCAGCGGACGAAACATATTGAGATTCGGCATCATTTTATACGCGATGCCAATGAGAAGAAGTTGATACAGGTTCTTAAAGTTCATACGGATGACAATGTTGCTGATCTGCTGACTAAAGCTTTTGATGGTCCTCGGTTTAACCACCTGGTGGTTCATATAGGGATGGTCAATCCTTGAAGTCTAGGATTGAGGGGAGGCAAAGCCTAAGGGGAGGCTTTGTGTACATATTAGGTTAGTCTAACGTATTCGTAGTATTTAACAACATACTTTCTTGGTTCTGGTGGTGTGTGGTGTTTCTGATGAAGGATTTTTGCTCGCTTCTGATGGATATGGCCTTACATGTCTGGTTTCTGGTCCTAGTTGGTCAGCTTCTAGTTATGCTTGGATGCCTTCTGGTGGTCTCAAATCCTTCCCAGTCTAGTGGTGTTTGGCTATGGGTGCTGGTACTGGTCTGGCTACTGTTCATTCCTTTTGTCCTTTATTAATCACGTTTTGCTCCTGGTCCGATTATTGTGCACTTTGACTTTTGGTCAACGCTTCCAATACTGATTTTTACAAGTTTGAATTCACCAAATCAATTGGGGGTAAGTTATTATGTTAAAAAGGGCAAGTGGTTAGTATGCCATTATGGCATAATTTGAAAGGGCAACCCCCCATTAATAGGGGTCAATGAACAGTTACTATTTTCTTCCTATATGGTCAACATACACTCATTACAATTAAAACACACACAAAAACCGCTTCTACTCATCTCATCCCAATCTAAATCCTTCTTCAATCCATTCATCAAGATCCATGGCTGCTCTTGCTTATCAACCTGCTCATAATCGTGTTGCTTATCTGGGGGATGGTCCTAATAGTGAACATTTTGCTGATATCTTGGAGTTTATTGAAGCTTCAAACTTAAGGTATGCATTTACTGTTTGTCCTACCATATATGATACTGTGGTACGTCAATTTTGGGCGTCTGCTGAACTTGTAAATGTGGCTGGACGTCCACGAGCAATCCATGCTACCATAGATGGACGTGCTTATGTGGTCACTGAAGCATCTATTCGATCTTCTCTTCATCTTCAGGATGAGGGGGGGGGGGTTGTATCACTTCCAAATTCGGAAGTATTAGAGGGTATGGCTGCCATAGGTTATGAACATGGGGGGAAGTTTAACTTCCAAAAGAATAGGTTTTCCCCTCAGTGGAAGCTTCTGGTTCACTATTTAATCCATTGTCTGAGTCCCAAGTCGGGGAGTTGGGATGCGTTCCCTACTCCTTTGGCTACTGGTCTTATATGTTTAGCCCAGGGTAGATTGTTTAACTTTTCACATTATATCTTTGAGGGGATGGCTAGTAATTTGTCAACTGCTGGTTCTAGGAAAAAGTTCCTTATGTACCCTAGGTTTATTCAAGAAATGCTTGTTTGCATTCCACGTGATAGGACTGAGCATGTACCTTCTAAACTACCAGCGAAAGTGTATTATAACATGATGAATGGGTTTCCTGGGGATTGGAGGCCCCTGACTGAAGCCATGATGGGTTTGGCTCAGGGTCCCATAGGTCAGGAGGAGGAGCCTCCTGAGTTGCTTGTGTTAGATGATGACCCCATGGAGGAGGAGGAGGCTCCTGCTGGTAATGCCACTCCTGTGGTAGAGGAGGAGCTAGTTGAGGAGGTGGTGGTTGAACAACCATCCCCTCCCAAGGCTGGTCCTTCCTCGGCTCCACAAAGGTCTCCATTTGTGGAGACTCCACCTCCTAGTCCTGCCCCACACTCGACAGATTTCCCCTTTGCTGCTAGTACTCCACACGTTGACCCCAATGTTGCTTCGGGCTCCCGTGATGCTTTCCCTGATCCAAGCTCTCTTGGTGGGCAGGCAGAGGAGCCTACTACTCTGACATCTTTGCTAGATCTTATGCACAGGTACCATGAGAGGATGATTTGCTTGGAAGCTGACTTGAACCAACATCAGAAGCTCACACGGGAATTTGTTCTTCCTCTGGCCGATCGTATTAAGGTATTGGAGAATCAACAGCGTCGTCGAAAGAAGCATGTGGTTCTTTCCGAGTCTGAGGATGAGGGTTCGGAGAATGTTGAGGATGGCTTGACATTGCTGGCAAAGGCTGCCTTTGCTGATAAAGTGTATGATGATCTGCCTGGTCCTCCAATGTCCTCCCATGCTCCTTCTAGTACTGTTCCTCCTTCTATGGGTGGTGCTTCTGATGCTGCTGCTGGTTCTCATGCTGATCCCTCACATGATCCTAAGGGCAAAGCTCCAATGACTGATCCTCCATCTCCAACCCGCAAGCGCTCTCGTCGCCAGCTTGAAGAAGACAGACTTGGTGAAGAGGCTGCTCGTCGGGTTCAGGCTGAGCTTGATGCGGAGGACATTGCTGCTGAGGAAGAGCTCCGTGAAAGAAGACGTGCGCAAATTCAGCATGATGCTATGCACTGGACTGATGGCGAATGGATGCAAGTGTTAACTGTTCTCACTCGGGATTATGCTCAGTTTAAAGATTTGTTGGGTGATGATGTTGATGAACACAACTGCATTCCGCGTGCTATGGTAATGATGCGTAAGCATCAGTTGACTCTTGTTGAGGAACTCAAGAAAGAGCGTAGGAACAGACCTCTCTCTCAGGCTGAGCAGCGCCAGCAGATGCAACGTTATGTCAAATTTCAATCTGTTGCTCATTTCAATGCTCCTTGGACTTGGGCTCGGGTGCGGGCTTTGACTTTTGCTGAGCTCAAGAAACTTTATGAGAATATGGTGAGGCGTGCGAGTCAACCTATACCGGAGAAATTTGTTTACCATCCTCGTGGTGTGACTGCTTCGATGCCTGCTGCTTCTACTGTTTCTTCATCGGTGCCCATTCCTGGTTCCAATGGTAGTTCTTCTGGTTCTGGTGCTATTTCTGTTGGTCCTTCTACTACACCCTTGGTTGCGCCTATTGGTTCTACTACTGGTCCTGCTACTACTATCTTTGTGACAACCACCACCACTCATGTTTCCACCACCACACCTGGTACTTCCACCACTCCTGTTCCTGCAAGCACTTTTGTTGATTCCACCATACCTGCTGCTGCTCCATCTGATGTGCCATCTTCATCACCACCAGTTTCTGCAACACAACCTACTCCCACTTCTGATGCAGCTCCGAGTGGTTCTTTGGGTGGACATGTTCCTGAGTCTACTCCTACTGTTTCTCCTGCTGTTGATGAGGTTCAGGTGAAGGTTGAATCCACTCCTTCGGCTCCCACGCCTCGACGTTCCACTCGCCAGAAACTTACTCGTCGTGTTCGCCGCGGTAAATCAGTTCCTTTTGAGAAGCGTGATCCTGAGAACTTAATTGATGCAGCTTCGGATAGTGATTCTGACTTACCTTTGGGCAATGGCAGCATTGCGGGTTATGCGGCTGAGCGGTCTACAACACTTCCTGGTGGTGTCTCCCATCGGATCACTTTGAGTGATGGGACTGTGCGATTGGTAACGGGTTTGCAGGGTGTGTTATCATGGGTTGACCGTATGGATCTTATGACCTTGTTTGGGCTTGTGGATTCTAGTATGCCGTTTAATCCTATGGCGGTGTCTTCCTGGCCTGGTATGCGTCTTTGGGCTGATCTCAAACTGATGTTGGATCCTCCTCCATCCGCTACTCCTTTGGGCGTATGGAAGGATCAAATGCAATGGGAGATTGTTCGCTGGAAGCTTTATGCTGGATGTGGAGTTCATGTGTTGGAGTTAGGTTCTGGTCTTGTGGTGTTTATGTTGACTGATGTTGTGTATCCTTTGACTATTTCTTCCATGGAAGCAATGCTGGCAAGTCATTTGCAGATTTCTACTGCTCCTACAGGGAATGAGTCGAGTATGGCTACGTCTTTGGTGGAGGGTATTCAAGCACGGCTGCTAGCGGATAAGAGGGCAGCTTCTGGTATCTAAGGTGATTGGGTTGTAAGTGTTTTTACTTTATTCTTATTTTGATTCTTTTCACCAATGTGTATAGTGTTTGGTGATTTTTATTCTTTATAGTTAAAAAAAAAAAAAAAATATAAAAAAAAAAAAAAAAAAAAAAAACATCTTAAAAAAAAAATAAAAAAATATATACATTTTATATAATATCTGCTTATACTTTAACACAGTTTAGCTTTTATACTTGTACATAATATCCCTTGGATGGTTTGACTTGTGGTTCCTGGTTTGAGCTTGTTCTGGTCCTTGGTTTCACTTGGTGTTGGACGTGGTCCACACAACAAATGGTTCTCAACTTACCATGTCTCATCGACAAGAAAAAGTTGATTCACCTTGAGGGTACGGCTCCTGGTGCGATTATCAAATCCGTTGATGGTTGCCAGGTTACCTAAAACTGGATGGTTTTCACTTGCCATAGTATTGGACTGAAAAGTGGCTAATCCAAGGGGGTACGGCTCTTGGTAAAGATCTTATCAAATCCGTTGACAGCTGTAATAGCTTGCTTAAAGCTATAGGGTGTTCAACTCACCGATGCTTTATTGCTAAGAGTTGGCGAGTCCAGAGGGGTACGGCTTCTGGTAAAGACGCATCAAATCCGTTGACGGCTGTGATGGTTTGCCTAAAATCATCAGGGTACCCCCACTCACCATTGATTCACGTTCTAAGAGTTGGGCTGGGTTCTAGTCTCCCAGGGTGATGCTTATTCCACCAGAATGACTAGCTAGCCCAAGAGCGAGCAGCTACTTGGTAAAGGCTCATCAAATCTGCTCATGTTGCTGCAAAGATTCAACACGCTGCTGATTTGTTCCAGGCTTTGGAGAAGCTTCTAGTAGTTCGTGCGACTGTTCTTCTGATTCTTATCTTATTGATGTTGCTGTTTGTTTTGCTGCTACAATCCTCGGGCTTTATTTGCACGTTTTCCAGGAAACTTGAACTCAACAGGTCAAATTCAAGTTTAGGGGAGGATTGTTAGGACCATTGTAATAGTTATATGTAATAGGTAGACTAGGAGGTATGTAGTTCCTCCTGGTCCTAGTCGTAGTAGGAGCACGTCCTGCTCCTGGTCCTAGTCAAAGTCAAACATTGTTATTTACTTAATATTCTGTTAGGATATGCATGAGTTATATTAGGAGAAGATATGCATATCAGTTTTACACGTTTTCTTGTAAGCTGTATTAGGGTTTCCTTGTAGTATGAAAGGAACCTTAGGCAGAAGGGTTAGATATTCATTCACAAAACGTAGTTCTAGTCTTTATTAATATTAGAAATCCTTAGAAAGGATCAAGTCTTCATAGTTATTCTGTTTCTCTTGTTTATATTTATATTCTACATTCATATTGTGTATAGAGTCTCTTTGTGATTTGACTTGTGATTACAGAAGTCATTCACCGGTCCTGACAGGCTGCAAGATCTATATCTGTTAGACTCAACAGCCTTTATTAAATACTAAACTTTAAGGAAACTAAAAAGATAGAAATATGTACAAAACAAGTAAAGAAATCAAAGACTTACATTGGGGTTTTGGCTGTCATGAATGTTTATCATCCTCAAGTTTCACGTTCCCCATACCAAGCTTAAAAACGAGATCATTGTTATTATAAGTTAGCAAACTAACACGAACTCATGTGGCACAATTATTTACTTAGACTCCCTTATTCCTAGGTGTATCTCTTATATTTTAATTTTGTCTTGAATGATCACGAGGATACATTGTTTGACTTATTTCGATAGTTTATTTAGGCTGAAAATAAAGTGGGACGATTTAATCAATAGTTATCTAAAGGACAAAATCTTTTAAAACTGCTTCTCGGGACCTTTTAAAGTTCATATCTTGGCATAACTCGCTTAACGATTGAGACCTTTCTCGGACCAATATTTGGTAGTGACTTCATACTTTAAATCTTGAGAGACGTTCATGAAATAATGGTCTTCTCTTCATATAGGAATTTCTTCACTTGAACTATTTGAGAGATTCTTCATACTTGGACCACGACTTCTTCATTTTTCTCCAATATTTATTTGGGTTTTTGATATACAACGATCCGCCTCCTTTTAGGACTTGGATCTATTTATCCTTATAACTTGTTAGGGCCTTTTTGGATAGACTTCTCCATGATCTTTAGGGGAGTATTTGCTTTTCATCGTGTGTCTCGATCCTTCATATTGATTTTTGATAAATGATTCTTCACATCACTTGGGATCTTTAGCAACAAAATGTAGCCCTCATGCCTTGTTAGGGCCTTTTTAGACTCGCCAATCTTCACATCCCGCTTCAATAAGTTATGCCTTGGATATGAACTCTAATTAAACCGAGCAACTTTTAAACAATCTTGTGCTAGAAGCTAAGTAACTTTTCAAATCGTACAACCTTATTTATTGCAAATATATTTATTAACAAGCGATGTGAGAAAAAGCTTATAATCAACTCACATAAATTCACGAAAGAATACCAAACTTATAATTGACTCTATCATCTCTCGTTCTCCACAATTTAAAATCTCAAGGAATGAGACTCGTGGATGCTTAGCCAATTAAATCAAAGTTTTGGGTTTTCAAGTCATCTATAGGATCTTGCAACTTCTTAGACTCTTTCAAGTTTAGAATTCGCATTTTAAAGTTCCCTTGATAAACGACTTTCTAGGATCAATTATAGGAACTTGCGAAAAGTTCTTGTTCTTAACCCGTAAGAGTTAAGACTTTTACGTTTTAAAGTTCCCTATATAAAAGCCTAGCAAAACTTGACTTAAACACGTTAAGGATACTAGCTAGAGTAAACTTGGATAAGTAAACTCGGGTTGAGTCAAAAGATTCACAACGTTGAAAACTTAAAACCACTTTATGAACAATTTATTCTAACACATAAAGTAAATAACGATAACAAAGGAAAATACTAATATACTACTAGGCCAAAATAGATTAAAAATTTTGAAAAATGTCGAAAAATCAAATTTTCCGGTTAAAATGAGGACAAATACAAGGAAAACCCCACTTACTACGATAGAAGTCCGACCTACACTTGATGTAAACATTGTCCTCAATGTTTAAGCATGTGGGAGTAAACTCCCCTACACTTAGGACATTGTGCACTTTGTTTAAATATTGCTAAGGGAAGGACAACTATAGTGATTTCAATGTGAATATATAAGATATGAAATATTTAATCATGACAGTTTAGGATAGAACCGAGAAGACGGGTACACGGGATCACGGGTCGTCAAAAGTCATCGAGAATGGATCTTTGAAGTTTTAATCCCTGCACATCATAAGAAACAAGAAAACAAACACATATGAGGCTCACCCTACACTTATTATGAAAACGGTAAAGGATAGATCAACGGGTTACCTCCCGAGAAGAGCTTGTTTTTGTTAACCGAGTCACGAGCCTGACTCGACCCAGAACTAATTCAAGGGAAACGTGGTGAGGAATCATCTCATGAGAGATGTCCTCACCAAAGTACAACTTCACACGCTGGCCATTCACTTTAAAATTAGGCCCATTTGGCTGAGAAAGCTCAATGGTGCCGTAAGGGAAGACTCTGGTGACGGTGAATGGACAAGACCAACATCTCTTCAGCTTGCCCGAGAAGATCTTCAACCGAGATTTAAAGAGTAAAACTTGATCACCAACATGAACCTCTCGGTTCTTAATCCTAGAATCATGAATGATCTTGGTCTTCTCCTTGTAGATCAATGAATTCTCATAAGCTTCGTTCCTCAGTTCATTTAGCTCATTGAGTTGAATCTTCCGAATATCACCGGCTTTGTTGATATCAAAATTGGCCCACTTCAAGGCCCAGTACGCCTTCTGTTCTAGCTCAATAGGGAGGTGGCATGCCTTCCCGTACACAAGACGATATGGAGTAGAACCAATAGGTGTCTTATATGCTGTATGGAAAGCCCACAAAGCATCATTTAACTTATCGGCCCACGAGGCACAATGCTCTCCCACAGTTCGCTCTAATATTCTCTTCAATCTACGGTTAGAAATCTCGGCTTGACCATTTGTTTGAGGATGATAAGCGGTGGAAAGACGGTGATTGACACCGTACTTAGCCATGACTCGAGCAAATTGATCATTGCAAAAATGAGTCCCGCGGTCACTGATGATAGCACGAGGAACACCGAATCAAGCAAATAGTTGCTTCAGAAAGTTCACAACCACCCTCACATCGTTAGTAGGTAAAGCCTTTGCTTCAACCCATTTAGATACGTAGTCAACGGCTACAAGGATGTATTTGTTCCCTTTAGATGATGGAAATGTCCCCATAAAGTCGATACCCCATACGTCAAAGATTTCACATTCTTGGATTAAATTTTGAGGCATCTCATCTTTATGTGTGATCTTGCCTTGTCTTTGGTGTTGGGAATTAAGATTTTACGATAACAAAACCAAAAGTACTTGTAAGTACCGCTAGTACAATCCAATTACCGCTAGTGCAATCCAAGTACCGCTAGTGTAATCCATGTACCGCTAGGGTAAATCCAAGTACCCCTAGCCTACGCAAGTACCTTTAGTGTTATTGAAGATGTAGAGATCTTCAGAAGATTCTAGAGAATGAAGATAAGTATGAAGAATATTATGAAGATATTCTTTATACTTAGAAGATATACTTGCATTATTATGTTTATCTCCTTGTAAACCCTAGCACCTCTAGTATATAAAGAGGGGCAGGGCATTCATATTATTCATCCAGCATAGCTAGAACTCCCATGAGAGTCGACTAGCATAGTACACACATGTGTAATAGTATAGGTTTGATTTATTTGATATAATGAAAACCTTGTTAGAATAGTAATATTGGTGTTCTTATTATTATTCCGCTGCGTATACAATATTACTATGTCCCTAGATCAAAGGTCTAAACAACCTAGAGTTGTAACGATCCTAGTAAGTCTGATCCAAATCAGATTTAACAATTGGTATCAGAGCGGGTGGCTCTCGATGCTAGGATCTAACAAGGTTCGTAGGACGAAGAACGAAGAACGAATCAAAAATCCGTCTAGGGTTTTCAAATTCGTATGTTTCTGCACAACCATATTCAAACGGTGATAACTCAGTCGTTAACCCTTGGCTCGTCACAAAATTCGAACTGGAGGTTCTTTATACGTGTGACAACAATCTCACTGCAGGGATTCTCGATCTGAGCTGTCAAGAAAAAGTTACAGCAGGTCGAAGTAGGCTGCAGAAAATGTTTTTCAAGTTTCTGTTTTTATTATTCAAGTTAAATTAGGGTTTCTATAAGCCCTAGATTAATATAAACAGAAAATTAAGCTCCATAAGTTGCTGATCTAGGGTTTCTCCCAACAAACCCTAGGTAATTCGTTCGTGAAGCTGCTTGGTATTGCTGCGTTCGTGTTCTTATTCGTGATGATAGTTATACTAGCTTTGGTGAGTTGATCTTTGATCAATGATGAACCCTAGTATAACTTGCTACCAAGATTTAATACCATAGAAAGTATGGGTGTGTTGAACATTGCTGTTGTTTAGAAGATCAGATGATGGATTAGCAGGTGTTCACACGATGAATAGAAACACATAGTACGTTTGCTGTTTTTTATTTTGTACAAGACTGACTAGGTGATCAGATTCTTGTACAAAAGAAAAGGACAGTAGAAGATGTTACTTGCTGGTCAAAGAAGTACAAGGCAGAAGTGGGTACTACACATGAACAAGCAAGCTGATGTGTGGTCCACGTTGCCTGTAAGTTAGATATACTGTTGGTTAGCACAGCTTGAATTAAGGGGAAGGCAGGTACACATGATTGTTATTCATATTCGGTATGAAACTTCTAGTATGTGTACTGTTTGGAGATGCTTTGGACAGGGTCTTGACCAAGAAAGTCACGTATGATGGCAGATCGTGATAACAGCCCTTGATGTTGATTGACGCTGGAAAGAGAGCCAAGAAAAGGTAAATTTTTGACGGGTCGATTACAGAACTGGATGTACACGAGTACAGTCTGCTAATAAGGATTGGATCAAATCGTATGATCAGGTTTGATTTCTGTTTAAAATAAATGTACTACAGGCTGTACATTCGTGGTTGTGCGTAGATCTGCAAGATATATATTGAATTTGGAAAAAGAAATTCATGTTACAAATATTATAATACGAGGATATATCATAGAAAGATGTTCGCAAAAAATATGGGATTGCCTATTTAATCGTGGGATTATGTTCTTGATTTTGTGGAATAAAGCTTATATTTATGGAAGTGATATATTGAGAGGAATTATGTAGCGTGAATTTTGCCTGTCTTTTGGTACAACTAGTGGAAGTGGTCTAATATTAAGTTAATATGGGCTGGTTGTTTCATTGATTCGGGCATAAGGCATAAATGAGTATAGGTTTTATTTTTGCTAAGTACCGTTTGAAGTATCGTCCATATATTTAAGTACCGCCCAGATTTAAAGACAGCAACAACAACTTAAGTGACAACTGGAGTGTCACTAATTATATTGGAGCATATGATACTTCGAATTAGCAACAGCTCTGTGGCAGAAAAGCATGTCGCGAAAACCTATGAGAGGAAGGAGAAAGCTGTTTTGCTACAAAATAGTGACAGAAAAAGGGTCGCTGTTTGGTTAATTTTTCGAAGTACCGCTGGATGCTGGATAAAGTACCGCTCAGTGTTATCCGACAAGTGGTTAAGGACCGCTTTCTTTGTTCGATATCGGATGACATATATTTATGGTACACATACGGATCTCGACAAAACTGAAGTATATCAGTTTTTATGGCTTGATTATTGGTGATTTTTATGAAGACAATTAACAATTACTTGTTTGATGTTGGAGTTGATTTTCACAGGCTTGTGTTCTTATTATATCTTCATTAGGTGAGCGATACACTTTGTCTTTGGACTAAATATATTGTTACAGCTTACAACTGGCTCATAGTTGTGAGGGTTAGCAGTTTCCATGTACCAAAAACTGTTGGTGGGCAATACACCTTGTCATTTTGACTAAATATATTGTTATAGCTAACAACTGGCTTATAGTTGTACGGTTTTTGTTGGTTTCAGTTCCCGTTCTTACCAATAAACTGAATCCCCCTTTTGCAATGAAAGAGTTGCATTTTCTCTAGTTGTTTCGACAAAAAGAGGAAGAGTTTATCAACTAGTGAGCGATTGGGTAAATTGCATGAATCCAGGGGAAGTCTTTCATGCATTTGAAGATAACTTGTTCGTGCTTATATGGTGTTGACGAAGACTTGCAAGATCTAGGAATGTGTGATTTCCTATCACTTGAAGGAGTTACATTATCGTGCTCAGTGTCTCGTTTCGAAGGTAAATGAGGATTTTTGTAAGAGATTGGTTATACTTATATTTTGGTTGTATGAGTTCGACGTCACATGGATAATACAAGACATAAGATACATGCTTGGGAGATTCCACTTCTTCAACAAATGGGTGATATTCATTTTTCTTCATCAGTGATCATCAATTAAAGTCTACAGAGTTCGTGATTCAAGAGATGATGGATCTAAGTTTCAGGGGAAGCTTATTTAATCATCTACATGCACCACTCAAGGGGAAGTAACCACCCACTAAAGTGATCCATTTAGTAATCACCCAAGAAAGTGATTATTTTGTTGATTTTCTTCAAGAAGACCCCTATTTGACGAGGTTCCAAAAAGGGGAAGAAGATATCTATGGTGTATGTTTAAAGGAGATATATGGATGTTTTGTCATCATCAAATAGGGGAAGATTGTTGGGAATTAAGATTTTACGATAACAAAACCAAAAGTACTTGTAAGTACCGCTAGTACAATCCAATTACCGCTAGTGCAATCCAAGTACCGCTAGTGTAATCCATGTACCGCTAGGGTAAATCCAAGTACCCCTAGCCTACGCAAGTACCTTTAGTGTTATTGAAGATGTAGAGATCTTCAGAAGATTCTAGAGAATGAAGATAAGTATGAAGAATATTATGAAGATATTCTTTATACTTAGAAGATATACTTGCATTATTATGTTTATCTCCTTGTAAACCCTAGCACCTCTAGTATATAAAGAGGGGCAGGGCATTCATATTATTCATCCAGCATAGCTAGAACTCCCATGAGAGTCGACTAGCATAGTACACACATGTGTAATAGTATAGGTTTGATTTATTTGATATAATGAAAACCTTGTTAGAATAGTAATATTGGTGTTCTTATTATTATTCCGCTGCGTATACAATATTACTATGTCCCTAGATCAAAGGTCTAAACAACCTAGAGTTGTAACGATCCTAGTAAGTCTGATCCAAATCAGATTTAACATTTGGCAAGTATCACAACGCTTAACCATTTCATGATCGTCATGATAAATGGTGGGCCAATAAAATCCAGATTCGAAAACTATCTTCGCGGTGTAATTAGGACCAAAGTGACCATCGGTAGGTCCTTTATGGCAAGCTTCGAGAATGTCTAAAGCTGCGGGTCCATCAACACACCGACGAATAATCAGGTCAGCACATTGTTTGAAGAGATAAGGGTCATCCCAAAAGTAAGTCTTAATATCTTTAAAGAACTTCTTCTTTTTTTGGGATGTTAACCTTTCGATGAGAATACCACCAGCTAAGTAGTTTGCAAAGTCCGCAAACCACGGGGTGTCATCAAGATTGGAATTGATAGACATTAAGGCCTCAAGGGGAAAAGAGTCGTTGATCTCTTGATTCGGATGATCCCCTTGATAAGGATCCTCAAGTCTACTTAGATGATCTCCGGCAGCGGTGCCATTTAATAATTGGGGTTTACCTCGTATGAAAGTTCGTTATTCCAATCTTTTCGAATTGATTATTGGTTGAAAGTGCGACTCAGTCGTTCTTGGTGGAAAATAAAATGGTTTGAATATCTATTTTAAACTAAAAACAAATATGATAATGTTGTTGAGTAAAATGAAAGATTTAAAAATTAAACTAAAATTACGAGTTGAGAATAAATGATTAAAAACTTTAAAACTTAAAAGCGAATTTTAAACTTAAAACTTTGTAAGAATTAACAACTTAAATCCATCTGAATGTCATTGTCGGAATCCCATCAGAATGAAGGCATCGGAATAATAAACATGAAAACCTGTCGGAATAATTCATCGGAATATGTAAAAGGGAACCCTATCGAAATGTCAAAATAAGCATCAGAATAATTAAGATTACAGCTATCGGAATACACTCTGTCGGATGTAACTTCTATCGGAATATGCTAACAAAAATTCGGCAGCGTTTCGTCTTAATATAACCTTAAGACCAGTCGCAATATACGATCGCAATGAGCGATCGCAATCACGATCGGAATAAGGGATCTGAATACTTGATCGCAAAGTAAAACCCTAAGGGTTATTGCGATCGCAATGAAACCGTCTGAATTAACCGTCGTAATAATAGAAACCCTATTGTGATGGAAATGAAACAATATTCGGATGGAATACAATAAGCTAAAACTCGAATAAGCACTAATACGCAAAGATGAATAAGCTCTTATTTGAATCCCAACCAAATTAAAACAAGCATAAAATTAAAAACTTTTGAGACACGAAATATGCAAAATTTATAAAACAAACTTTAAAACACTAAACTTTTAAGAAAACTTAAAAGATAATAAGCTAGATACTAAATAAGCCAAAAAGCATAACAACCTTTAAGCTTAATCGTATAAAAACTTATATAGAATTAAAAAGATAAACTTTTTAATCACATAAACATCAAATTTAAACAAGGTGCATTAAAATTTCGAATCAAAGTTAAATTAAAATCAAGAAAGGTAGAAGAAGATTGAGTATGAAAAGCTTAAACTTGAACTTGTAGATTAATGATTCCCAAAATACAAGATTGAATTAAAGCTTAAACATGAAAGAAAGAAAAGATGAAATTCTAGTGATAGAAAGTTAAACACACTCTCTCTCTAAAAATGAAAACTAGAAAAATGAAAAAGTGACTAAAAAAACTAACTAACACCCTCCTAATGTGTCATTAGGAGGGTATATATAGGAGTGGGGAGTGCATGTGTTCCTTCCTTCTTTCTTTTCGTCTCGACTCGATCTAAATTCTTTGTCTTTCTCGACATCGGGATTTGTCGATATAAATTGAACTTGTCTTATAATTTTATTCTTCTATTAGACTTGAGTTCTTCGACTTAATTAAACTTCCGTCTTTAGACTTTTTCTTCGATAAATCTTCAGAATAGGCCTTGGACTTCCGTTCTTTTTACACTCTTGATCTTTTGACTTCGTCTTTTCTCGTTTTCCTTGATAAAAGCCCGTGATAGCCCGTGTTTTCTTCCTTTTTCATATTTTTATCCTAAAACACAATAAAAACACAAACCACGCATAATTCCGACTTTTACGACATAAAATACACGTTCTGGTCTTGTTATTATTGGAAATAAGTGGTAAAATGATAAGTGTTTTCACACTTATTAGTCAACAAAGACAAAGAAGAAAGCCAAGAGGGCTAAATAAACAGCAGAAGATAGTGATGATGATGAGAGCTTGAAGAAGTACTTGAAGATTGTAAAATTTGAAGATCAATGTATTGATACAGAGATTTTTGGAAAAAGATCATCTATTGCTAGATGGATTTACTCTATGGATCAAGGACTTGAAGCTCATGGAATTCAAAGTACTGTTGATCCCAAACTTAGATCGATTAGCTTTGTGTATACGAGATTAAATCAAGTAATACACGTAGAGAAACCTTTGTATATGCTTTGTGAATCTAAGTGTTATGCGGAATTTAACACAAACAAGAACACACAAGATATAAACAAACTTTCACTTTGATTATCAATGTTGAACTTGCTTACAATGAAAGATGTTTATGAACGAAAACTTATGTAAAACTTATATCAAACATTAACCTAAAGGCCTTCTTTTATAGATACAAGAAGCCTTGTACAATAAGCTACGTATCAGTAATTCTAGGTAAAGATAAACATAGAAAATACATTGTCGTTTCTATCCTTACTAGAAGTATTCTAGAATATAATAAACGTGTAGATCATATCTTCCATCAGTGCTGGACTTCAATGTGTCAACGCTTGACTTTAACTTGTCAACGCTTGAGCTGTCAGCACTTGTTTTGTTCTTTTCAACGCTTGAATTGTTCTTGTCAGCGCTCAAGTGATCTGGCCTTAATTTATTCCCAACAATCCTCCCCTAAACTTGATATCCACTCTTATGATCAAGTTTCTGAATAAGCATTAAGAACCTGGAGGAGTCTGACAAACCTTTTCATATTGGTAATGAATAAATCTGATCAAATCTTTTGCCACGTCACTTGAATAATCTATTTCCAGCTGAGTGTCCTTCATCTTTTCCAAAACAGCCTTGGATATGAAATACTGAGCATCCACAAGTAGATACTCAGCAAACTTTGTAGAACTCAAATGGTATACACCAGCAGCTGAATATAACCTCCATTGAAGACCACTTAGGTCATCTTCAAGATCCTTCCATATAGCAGGATCTTCATCTTTTGGCCCACACATTCTTTTGAATGTGGTCCAAAGTTTTATTCCATTAGCTGAAGTTGGTGCTTCAGCTTCATACTTGGTCTCCAGCAACCTCCAAAGGTCCACCAAGTCTTCTCTATCACAACTTGCAAACAAAGATATGAGAGTGGTAAAAGTGTGTACCTCCTTGCCAAATCTGCCAATCTTCCAGAATCCACATTCATCTTCTTCATAGCTCACAATTGGATTCCTGGAATCTAATGGTAACACTTGCACCATATGTGAAGCTTCTAATGGGGAGAGCTTGAGGCTCTTTCTTATAACTGCTTCACTTGGATATAGTGGATCCATATCTTTTGGAAACTCAAATTTACTTCCCTTCTTCACTGGCCTGGGAATCATCATAGCTTTCTTGATTTCCATTTCTTCTGCAAGTTGCTCCTTTCTTTCATCTGAAAGAAGTCTGAGAGTGTTTGCTTCTTGCACTCTCACCCAAATGGGATAAGCCCTGTTTTCCAACTCAACAAATGTCAAAGGCTTCAACTTCTGATATGTCCAACCAACTCCATGACATCTGAGCAACATAAAATAGAGCTCCCTTCTATCTTTTTTCAACTCTGAGAGAATATTGCTTGCCTTGTGCTTCAAAATCACCTTACAATCCTTCTGAACTCTAAGAAGAAGCTCCAAACCCCATATTTGATCTGCAATTTTAATTCTCTCAACTTTTCCCTAGCAAGCTCATCACCATACTCAATCCTTTCTGGTTCTATTATCATCACACTTGAGTCTGAGCTATCACTTTCTTCTTCTGAAGTTACAACAAATGGTGACTTTTCCTTTTCATCTTGTTCCATGATTTGTGCAGCTAGTCTTCTATCAAATTTAACCTGGGCTGCATCCTTTGGAACAATCTCTTCTACCAATTTACCCTTACCCTTATCTGATGGTGCAATGGTTGGTAAGGTAGATGGTAATACCTGAGTAGAAACTTCCTTGATGATAGATGATGACTGGGATACATCACCTTCATGAGCAGGTCTGTCAACGCCCAAATTTATCCTATCAGCGCCCAAAATACTTCTATCAGCGTCCAAATTTGCCTTGTCAACGCTCAAATATTTTCCCTCAGCGCCTTGTGTAACCTCTCTCAACATAGCTGTAAATGACAAAGTTAGGTTGGTGGGAGAGATCAAGGACGTATCAAAACCTGTTTGTTCCTTCAAAGTTGTAAGGGCCTCAGCAACATCCATTGATTGACCATCCTGGCTGCCCTTATCACTCAGATTTCTTTGATCTTCCTCCCCTTTGGAAGACTCCTCCATACCCCTTCTAACACGATCACTTTCCAAAACAACAATCCTTTCCCTCAATTGCTTGAGTTCAAGGCCTTGGGAGCTGACAATTTGTACTAAGTCTGCATTTTGCGTTTGCAAGCTTATGCAGACTGCCGTCAATTCCAAAAGAGTCATTGGTTCCAGTCCGCCCTCTTCTAAAATGGGGATTTGACCTCCCAAGTTAGGTTCATTGGGCAAGGATGAGGACTTAAAGATGGTGGGACTGCCTTGGCCAACTTCTTAGCCAGAACCAATAGTCCCAGCCTCATCCAGGTCACCAGCCACACTTGTGGTGGTGGTTCTCTCTGCTTCATGGCTAGGACCACCAGAGGAGAACACTCCAGTATTCCTTTGGCGTTTTATCAACCTATATTCAGGTGGTGTGGAAGATGGTGTGGAAGAATGGGTAGATGTGGGTTGGTTAAGGGGTGTTTGGGATTGTGAAGGTTGCGTGTCAACGTTGGAAATAGGCACATCAACGCCAACATTTGATGTGTCAGCGTCAAAGGGTTCTTGGTCAAGTTGCATTTGTTCAGGTGAGGGTAAAGGTTCAGGAATGGGTTCAAGTTGTGGTTGAGGGTCAATTTGAGGTTGGGGGTCTGGTTGAGGTTGTACTGCTGCAATAACAGCAAGCATGGCTGGGGTTAAAGGTAAGTCTCTATGGGGTGGTGAATCCATCTTCATAAAAATAGCTTTCTTTTGCTTAGGGATCTTATAAAAATCAATGTGATCCCTTGAGCAGTAACCTTGATCATCAAAAATCATTTGCAGAAAACGGGGATAAGCTAAAGTCATTTTTGTCCCCTTGTTTTTACACATCCCTTCAAAAATCATTTTAGAATAGTTATATTTTTGCCTTGTTGCAATGCACACAATAGCACTAGCAATGGATCTATTGATCTCATTGTGTGCAGTACATTTGGGACTCAAACATTGAAGGAGGATGTGGATGAGATACTTCCAGGCTGGGGGAAATTCCTGCTTATGATACTTATTAAGAGTACCTTCATCAGGAAAAGGATATCCCAAAGCTCTAAGCCCTTGTTCTATTTCATTTATGGGAAGGATGGCTACACCATCAGCATCATCAAGATGCAAGGCTTGGCGTACCAAGGCCTCAGTAACCACCCAAGACCTCCCATGAACAATAGAAGTCAATGTGGTCACTCCATTAACTGTTGAGGAACGAACAGTGTTCCAAAACTGCTTAATGTGTGTGACTGGAATGTGTGGTGCATGAGAAAGAGCATACCTTAATGGGGATGCGTTCAAATACGCCACCATTTGTGTGTATTGGGGAAACAGATCATTATCAGCTTCAAGATAAGCAATCATGTTGTGTTGTGATCTAAACCCCAATTCCAATTCTGCTGAGTTAAACTTTGGTGCCATTGATGAAAGCTGTTAATTTGAAGTGTAGAAGATGAAGTTGATAAGAGAAAAGTGTTAGACAAGAATTATAGATACCCTGTTTGAAATAGGAGCCAAATTTATAGGAGAAAAAGAATGCATGTGATTGGCCCAAAAATAGGCAAAAAATTTCAAAAATCAATCATGACAATATTGAAAAAGTTATAGTTTATCTCATGCATTAAATGAAAGTAACAACTCCTAAAATTACGGCTTGAAAATATGTCAAAAAGTAACAACTGGGTAGGTCCCATTGAGTGTCAACGGTCAAAAATAACCTATCAACGCCCAACGGCTATAATCTTGTCAACGTTTGCCTAAAGCCATGTCAGCGTCCAATTTGGTCACAACAACGCTTGGAAATTTCTTGTCAGCGTCCAAAAATAAAATCATTTTAAAAAGTGAAAAATGACCTTAACAAGTAATTTATCCTAGAGAAGATAACCAAAAGCTGATAAATATTATAGGGCGGCAAGCACTGTCCAGTTATGCACACTTGCATAAGCAAGATAGACATAACAGTCCTCTAGTGTCCCTTGCTAACCAAAACTCTTAACAACAAAGTTAACTTTTAAAATCCTTGTTACTCCCAGGTAAATCCCATATCAAAATCATTCCCAAGTCTCCCAACAGACCACAACCAATTCTAGGCCAAAAATGTCTTGGCAACATGCAAAGTTGATATACTATGCATGCTACAGTGCCTCATGATTTAGTAAAACTAACTCATACTCACCTGTGGACACAATCTAGAATTGTGATAAGAGTATCATATGGATACCCAAACATCCTAAAGGTTCCTAAAACCTCCCTTTAAACTATGATACAAAAAGTTTGCTAAAATCATGCATGAACATAAAAAAATTATGTCAAGATAGGAATGAAGCATTCCAACCATCATCCATAAATAAAAACTTGTCCAAATGCTTCTTCATTGATCCATAAGCAACTCTGTATCCAATGGTATACTGCTAACACCATCTGCACATTTAGATTGAAAACCACAAAACTAACATTGTTGCTGACAACGCCCCGATAACACATCACAGCGTTGAGGGAAGCTTTGTCAGCGTTAGACAAATATATTGCTGACAACGTTGCAAAAACACTTATCAGTGTTCAAGCAACCTTTGTCAGTGTTAGAAAAATATAGTGGAAAATCTAAATCATCAATAAGACCAATAATAATAATGCATCATCCTGTACATACTTTTACAAAAAGAATCTAAAACACATATTATGTGAGATTAACCATTCCAATACTTGTTACCAAGTATTGAAATCTCCCAGCATCAAAAGGTTTAGTTAATAAATCTGACACATTTTCCTCAGTGTCAACCCTATCTGGTTGTATTAAACCTTTCTCAAAGCAATCTCTTATAAATGGTGTCTAATTTCTATGTGTTTAGTTTTAGAATGATGTACAGGATTCTTAATGATGCATAAAGTACTATTATTATCAACAAATATCTTAGTATGCATGAAATTATACCCATAGTCCAACAGCTGGTTTTGAATCCACAACACTTGACCACAACATGCAGCTGCAGCCACATACTCTGCTTCAGTTGTAGAATTAGCCACCACTGTTTGTTTCTTGCATTGCTGAGATATTAACCTGCTCCCAAGAAACTGACATCCACCAGTTGTGGATTTCCTATCAAACTTATCACCTCCATAATCACTATCTGAATATGCAATCAACTCCAATGGTGAATCCTTTGGGTACCACAAACCAAGACTGGGATAACATCTTAAGTACCTAAAGATCCTCTTCACAGCATAAAGGTGACATTCTTTGGGAGCCACTTGATGGCGCGCACAAGCACACACAACAAACATGATATCAGGTCAGGAAGCAGTAAGATACATCAAGGATCCAATCATGGATCTATAATGCCTGACATCAACATCTTTCCCATCTCCAATCTTTCCCCAAGGGTGTTCTCTATCCATAGGAGTAGTAGCCCTCTTTTCATGTGGAGAAAAGCCAAACTTCTTCAAGATCTCAGCAACATATTTGTCTTGGGAGATGAAGATACCATCTTCTTTTTGCTGAACTTGTAAACCAAGAAAGAAGTTCATCTCCCCCATAGCACTCATCTTGAATTTGTCTGTCATAAGCTTGGAGAAATCCTCACTCATCTTTGGATCAGTAGACCCAAAAATGATATCATCAACATAGACCTGCACAAGCAACATATCCTTGCCTTTCTTCTTTGTAAATAGTGTCTGATCTATGGTGCCCCTCTTGAATCCATTGTCCACCAAATAGGTAGACAAAGTACCATACCATGCTCTAGGGGCTTGATGAAGGCCATACATAGCCTTTTTGACTCTATACACTTTATCTGGATGCTCTGGATCCTCAAAACCAGGAGGTTGCATCACATAAACTTCCTCAACAATAGCTCCATAGAGGAAAGCACTCTTGACATCCATTTGATAGACTGTGAAGCCCATGCAGGAAGCAGAGGCTAGAAAAATCCTAATAGCTTCAATCCTTGCAACTGGTGCAAAGACCTCCTCATAGTCTATCCCCTCCTCTTGTGTATAACCTTGAGCCACTAACCTTGCCTTGTTTCTGACCACAATGCCTCTTTCATCTCTTTTATTCCTGAGAACCCATCTTGTCCCTATAGGTCTGACATATCTAGGACAATCAACCAGCTCCCAAACATCCTAAATTACAAATTGGTGAAGCTCATCCTGCATTGCTTCCACCCAACTTGGTTCTTTGAGAGCATCAAATATTTTCTTCGGTTCTTCTTGTGACAGAAAACATGTAAACAAACATGCTTGCAAAAGAGGGGTATCAACCTTCTTGTGTACATTGACAATAAACCCACCAAGACCTTGATGAGACCTTCTAGTCTGAACTGGAGTCATAATATCACCAATGATCTGAGATGTGGGGTGATTCTTCATTGTGGAAGTGAGAACCCCTCCTTCAAAAAGTCTGGTGTCCTCAACCTCATGCTCCATGTTGCCAATGTCTTCTTCATCAGACTCTCTTATGTCAACATAAGGATGACCTTCTTCATAAGAATTGGAAGGTTCACCTTGTTCAAAAGTGGAAGAGAAAGTATGTGCAAAGGTGTTGTCAACGTCTGAACCTTGTTTGTCAGCGCTTGGGCTAACAACACTTGAACTGTTGTTGTCAACGTCTGAGCCATCAACGTCTGAATTGGTCTTGTCAGCGCTAGATTTGCCTTTGTCAGCGCCTGAGGAACCATGCATGTTTGTATCTGGTGGTATTTGTAAACCACCATTATCTTGTCCAGCAGCAGCAACAGCAGCAAAAGCATCTGTCCAAATGGAAATTGTGACATATTCTAATGTAGGAGATGCCTTTTCTGCTTGTGATCCAACCTTCTCATGAACCTGTGTACCTGAAACATTAACAACTTGTTCCTCCATAACACTTGAAGTTACCTTCACAATGTCTGGATTAGTGACAGGCATATAATTTAAAGTTCTAGATAAGGGTTCCAAATCAAACAACCAATTAGGACCACTTTCAGGATCACTAGGTTTATTCTCTAAGAACCTAACATGTACTCTCTCAACTATACGTTTGTCCTCTTTAAGATAAACCCTATAACCCTTGCTCTGGACTGAATACCCCATGAAATAGCCCTCATCACCTTTTACACTAAATTTCCCTAAGGCATCACTAGTATCTAACACTACTACATGACAACCAAAAGGTCTGAGAAAACCAATATTAGGTTTTCTTCCCCAAAGTAACTCATAAGGTGTTTTGTGCTGAATTTTGTTAACCAATGCTCTATTTTGCACATAGCATGCTGTATTAACAGCCTCAGCCCAAAAGGCTATTGGAAAGTGAGCATCAGCCAACATTGTTCTGGCTGCTTCAATTAGGGTTCTATTCTTCCTCTCAGCAACCCCATTTTGTTGTGGGGTTCTTGCAATACTAAATTGCCTAGTAATTCCTTTCCTGGCACAGAAATCATCTGGCTTCTTGTTCCTAAATTCTCCACCATTATCACTCCTAAGCATTTTAACCTCATTGCCAGACCTTTTCTCAATCTGAGTGATAAAATCAATAAGAACATCAGCTGTGTCACTCTTCATAGCTAGAAAGAAAGTCCAAGTAAATCTAGAAAAGTCATATGTGACAACAAAACAATATGACTTACCATTCAAACTTTCTATATTTGTTGGACCAAAGAGGTCCATGTGAAGCATATGAAGAGGTCTGGAACTAGTATGCACCTGTTTGGACTTGAATGAGACCTTGTGCTGCTTGCCCTTAAGACATGCAACACAAGAGTGGTCATTGTGGAAGGCCTTCTCAGGCAAACCATCAACTAAACCAAGCCTCACAAGTCTATTTATATTTTTAAAATTTATGTGCCCTAGTCTCTTGTGCCACAAATTACTCTCATCTACTGAGGCCTTAGCATAAAAACAGGACATACTTGTATTTATTTTAATCCCATTTAAATTCACATTATATATGTCCTTATGCCTAGGTGTTCTATACTCAATATATTTCTCATCAGGGATCTTAAAATCCTTGCTTAACACCAAAAACTCAGTATCAGTAAAAAGAACCTTATTTTTGTTATCACAGACTTGTGATACACTAAACAGGTTGTAATCAAGTTCTTTTACCAGGAAGACGTTCTCAAAACGCAGATTATTGGTGAGAAGGGTTCCTTTGCCTGTGATAGTTCCATATCCTCCTCCAAAGTATACCTTATCACCATCTTTAATAGGGGTGAAATTCGTCAGATAGTCTTCCTTCCCTGTCATGTGCCTTGAGCATCCACTATCCCAATATCCATAATCATTGATCTGTCTTTGAATGCCCTACACATAAAGAAAACAAATTAGTTTTCTTTGGGAACCCAAGTCTCAAAAGACTTGGATTCATCTGGTTGTTCAATAAGAATAGACTTAGTTCTCACAACAACCCCATTCTCATCCTTTTTAGGATGAAATACCCAGTTAACCCCAATAGGTTTTGTAATGACCTTTGAAATGTAATTAAATCTATTGCAAGTCATTGAAATCCCATTATTATTAGGGTTTTGATCTTTCTTGGGTCTCCATGTTAAGCTTGAAGAAGCTTTAGACCCCTTACCTTGTGGCTGCAAATATTTAGGTCTGGTCACGTTTCTGTCAGCGTTAGAATTTGTCCTGTCAACGCTGAAATTACCCTTGTCAGCGTTGAACCTAGGGTTTGCTACAGGAACCCATTGCCTATTTGACCAGGTGTTTGTCTTTTGAAATGGTCTTTGTCCATGAGTGTTAGACCTTCTAGAAAAGAGTGGGGCAGGTCTAATCACTTGTGGACTTTGCTGCACACAAGGTTTGGGTCTGACAACGTTTGACTTTTTAACAACGTTGACTTTCTTCCTGTCAGCGCTGAAATTGTTCCTGTCAGCGCTGGCTTTGGGAGCGTTGACACACTTGTATGCCAAATGTGAAAAGCTACCACAAGTATAACAGGCTTTCTTAGACACAACCTTAGGTCTAGAAGAGAAGAAACCTGTTCCATGATTGCTAACTTGGCTCTTGGGTGACCTATTATTCCTATACATCTCTGCATATTTAATGGTAGGTCTTCTAACAGTGTTTGAGCCTAGGTCAACAGCTTTACTAGTGATTGGGTGAGTAACCTTAATGGGTGGTGATTCAATGGGAGTTTCACATAGCAAACCTCCCTTAACAAATAAAGTAGGGTTAGCTTTCTTCCACTCATTTAGGTCAGTTAATTTTTGTTGATACTCTTCCACTGTAGTGACAACTCTTGGTGGAGGAATGAATTCCTCTTCTTGGCATTCTAGTATACCAGTCCAAGACAAATCCTTTCTAAGGACACCATAGAAGTCACCAGCTGGTGGTGGAACCAGAGAGTAATCATTCATCCCAATCCCAGTCATGTCCTTAGGATCCCTTTGTTTAGCTACACAGTCTCCTAAGGTTTGGGTGGCTCTATCAAATCTTTGAATTTTGAGGTCAACATTATCTTTATTCTTAATGGCCTCATCTAGCTTAGCCTGTAGGTCTCTATTAACCTTTGTCATGATGTTCCTAACATCCATACTACCCTCTAGCTCATGTTTTAAGATATTGATCTTATCTTTTAAGTCAAATTCCATTTTCTTGTATTCAGAAACGGTTTTCTCAGTTTCAGTAAGAGCTAGTTGGTAATTAGACAATTTACACCTTTCAGTACTCATATCATCTTTTAGTTTTAACACCTCTTTGTTAAGTCTTTCAGTGTTTAGCCTACAACCTTTGCTACAAAAAGCATCATCATATACCTCATTATCAGATGAAGAGGAGGAGTGTGCCATGAGAGCATATTCAACATGTTCTTCTTCTTCAATATCAGCAACCAAAGCTTTATCCTCTTCAGCATTCTTGGCCAGATAGCTCCAATCCCATCCTGTACCATCAATTCCTTGAACTGCAACCATGGCTTTGGAATCCTGAGCTTTAACAATCTGACTTGAGGGTTTACTAGCATCAGATCTTCTAGGAGATCTGCATTCCCTCATGAAGTGCCCCATACGATGACAGTTGTAGCATTCAACTTTGGATTTATCAAATCCAGCTGTGTCTTTAGCATTGAAGGTCATCTTCTTTTTAAACCTTCTGTTCCACCTATTTGCTCTTATACTGGCAAGAGCCATGTTCCACTTGATGTCCATCTCTTCCAAGTGCTCATCACTTATCTGCTCAAGGTCCTCATATGTAATCACTGAACCATTGGGCAAAGAAGCAATGTAAGCACAAACAGTATCCAAATCCAAACCAGCAGGTTTAACTCTTGAGGAGTCATTCTTGAATGTGTCAGCGTCTGAAAAAGAGACGTTGACAGGACTTGTTCCAGCGCTGACATATGATGATCCAGTAACTGGATGCATATAAGAGTCCTTCTGATTGAATTGACCTTCACTATGAGAGAAGAAGGCCATGTTGCTGGTGGTAGATTTGCTTCCATGCTCTGAAAGAATTTCATCTTCCAACAGTCTTAGTTTGTTGTAGATGTCATCAAACGAGGAGCTCTTGTAAGTATTGTTGGCAAGAATAGTTCTTGCCTCAATCTTCCATGCCTCACCAAGACTCTTAAGAAAGGTAGCATTGGTGTCAACATCACCAACTTGTGTCCCCATGAAGGACAACTTGCTTGTGATGTCAAGCAACCTACTTCTCACACTACTCAGTTTCTCATTGGGTTGAGCTTTGAAGACAGCATAATCATGCAGAAGTTGCTTTTTCTTTTCTTCCTTAGTGTCTGCATTGCCACCATATGCAACTTCAAGTGCTTCCCAAAGATCCTTAGCAGATTCATAGCCTCTATATTTGTGCTGGTGTTCTTGTCCCAACGAGACTTTCAGAATATTTAGGGCTTTCATGTCAACCCTTTTCTTTGCAATATCTTCAGCACCTACAGCTCTACCATCTCCAGGTTTTTCTTTCTTATCCTCTTCAGGGCATCCTTCAACAGCTGTTCTTTGACTAATGGCATCAAGAATCTTTTGAGCCTTATTGAATGAGTTAACATATTCAATAATCTCCCAGAGTGTGTAGTCATAGATCCCTATATATTGTTCAAAGTTGAACTTCCATAAGTCAAAGTGGGTTGCATCAAGCATGGGAATCTTGATGTTAGGTAAGGCTGAGGAGGAGGAGGTTATTGCTTCAGACATGGTGTTGTTAGGGTTTCTGAGAAAATTAGGGTTTTGGTGTTTTTAGGGTTTTGGTGTTCGTGTATGGTGTTCTTCTAAAGATCAAAAGTTCCTCAACAAGCTCTAATACCACTTGTTGATCCCAAACTTAGATCGATTAGCTTTGTGTATACGAGATTAAATCAAGTAATACACGTAGAGAAACCTTTGTATATGCTTTGTGAATCTAAGTGTTATGCGGAATTTAACACTTAAACAAGAACACACAAGATATAAACAAACTTTCACTTTGATTATCAATGTCGAACTTGCTTACAATGAAAGATGTTTATGAACGAAAACTTATGTAAAACTTATATCAAACATTAACCTAAAGGCCTTCTTTTATAGATACAAGAAGCCTTGTACAATAAGCTACGTATCAGTAATTCTAGGTAAAGATAAACATAGAAAATACATTGTCGTTTCTATCCTTACTAGAAGTATTCTAGAATATAATAAACGTGTAGATCATATCCTCCATCAGTGCTGGACTTCAATGTGTCAACGCTTGACTTTAACTTGTCAACGCTTGAGCTGTCAGCGCTTGTTTTGTTCTTGTCAACGCTTGAATTGTTCTTGTCAGCGCTCAAGTGATCTGGCCTTAATTTATTCCCAACAAGTACTGATGGCACAACAAGGATATTCAGACTTTTGGAGATATTCTTCACATTCTTGACAGACAAGATATTCCAGATCTTTTCAGGTTAGTTCAAGAAGCCAGTGCAGGTAAAACTGAAGTATCACTATTATACAAGGAATTTCTCTTTATGTATGAGCGACACAATTGTGATCAAGAAATGTTGAACGAATTAGAGAATCAGGTTCCTAGTTACTGGAGATATTATAGGTCATTTGGATTGCATATTCTGGATATATATGATGTTACATACTATGTGCTGCAAGAGAAGACTTACCCTTTCAAAAGAAGATTGTTGGAATGGATGTTAGAACAACAATTGGAAGTTACAGAAGAATCTCTTGATGCTTTGGAGTTGATCAAAATGGTTAAACATCAAATCAAGGATTTGAAAGATGAGGAAGAAGCTGCGAAAGAGCCTTAAGTGTTTGACTTTCAATCACACTTCACAAATGGTTCTCAGTTCACCATGTCTAACACACATAAGAACTGGCTAGTCCATAAGCAAACGGTTTGTGGTAAAGACTTATCAAATCCGTTGAAAGCTGATAGTTTGCTAAAAACTATATGGTTCTAACTCACCTTGTTTCGAAACAAAGACTTGGCTAGTCCTAGACAAACGGTACTAGGTATAGACTTCATCAAATCCGTTGATGGTTGACAATTTACCAAAAATTGTAAGGTTATCAGTACACCTTATTCTTTATGAACAAAGTATTGGCTATTCCAGAGTGTACGGCTAACTGGTAAAGAATTTATCAAATCCGTTGATAGCTGGTGATTTGCTAAAAATCATGAAGCCAATACAGATTGGTTTTTGTTGATAACTATTTTATTTAAGGTATGAAGATTGCAAGCAAAGAAGTATTCAAAGAAAAAAAATACTTAAAAGGTTTTGCCTCATCAAATAAAGACTAAGGTTCATGATTCAGAGTTAAAAGATTTAACTCAAGAAGACAATGACTGATGTTGTAAAGATAAATGAATGTTTAAAAGACATAAAGAAGATCATAGTTTGAAGACAAAGATGATACTCATGATGTTTGAAGATTATCTTATCATAAGAAGATCTACATTTGAAGTCTTTGGCTACATCCAGTTGGATACAAATACAAATTACCAAGTTCAATCCAAGGATGAAGGAAAGACTGAAGACATGTATTTTAATACATCCAGTACAAGAGAAACAAGAAGAAAACAAGTTATCATTCTTGTTTAGGGGAGGATTGTTGGGAATTATTTGTTAAGTGTCAAGTACCGTTAGTGTATTTTAAGTACTGTCAATGTTATGTAAGTACCGTTAGTATTAATGCGGTACATAGTAAGTACTGCTACTTATAAAGTAAGTATTGCTATGTTGATTAGGACGGATATATATTTGTATAAGATATGCCATAGTTATAGTTATAGTATATCTTATGTGATATACTTAAATAGTTAGAATATTGATAATATATCGTCTGTGATATAGTTATCTTTATAGAATATTCTAAGGTTTCTAGGGTTCCTTACTCTATAAAAGGAACATAGGTACAATGTCTTTCATGTACCTCATTCAAGTCGATTAATAAGAGAATCGGATAGTTAAAAGTAATTATGTTCTTCTGTGCTTTATAAGTTAGATTCCGCATAACTTATTTAGTGTTAGTAAGAGTGCTCAAAGTATTTTAGTTTGATTACAAACTACTATATTAATTCTTAACAGAATATAGATCCAACCAAAGGGATCAACACGGTCCTTTTAGAGGGGATGAATGGTAAAATCCGCAACATTATCACGACTCTAATTCGAGGACGAATTATTTTTTTAGAGGGGAAGAGTTGTAAAACCTGCATTAAAATCCTATGAACAGTACACGTGAATAGTAACTCATGAAAACACGATAAAAATAAAACTTTCCATTTATAAAATAAATACACGTGTCACGAGATTAAATAACGAGCATTCATGAATATTATAAATGTGACACGATCACGATCACCAAATTCACGATAAAAAATCACGAACATAAACGACTATAATTTTTAAACATTGAAAGCTTCGGGTTTTCCTTTGTGGGCCCTTATACCCGCGGCTAGACAAGAGGGAAGAAAAATGGGCTTTTGGCCCATAACCCAAAAGAAACTAAAACACAGGGAATTTCTTTTCACAATTTTAGGTTAAACAAAAATTACAAAACCCTTATCCCATGTTCACTAATGCCGCCGGCCACCATCAAACAACACGAGCGTTTCAAACGATTTTGTTAATTGGCTTTTAGGTGTACGTGATCGTAATCCTTTTCATTCCACGCTAACGGTATAATCATAAACTTTTTTTTAATTCTCTTGATTAATTCATGTCGTAATCATAAAAACAAACCATGGAAACATATTAGATAATCAAAACCATGAATAAAAGGGTGTTTGGTTTGGTTTTTGTGTTAGCCGAGACAAAACCGAGACCAATTAAGGTCTCAGCTTGATTTTGTTTGCACTACCAAGACCAACATAGGTCTCGGTTTGGTTTGTTTGTTCGGACACGAGACCAATGAACCCGACCAAGGGTCGGGGTTATGTTTTAGATGTTGGTTAACTCTAGCTAGTGTCAACCGAGACCCCTCCAAGGTCTCGGTGGGACTATAGTGAAACCAGTGGGAATCGAATAACAAAATCGGGGAACCGGTCAGAACCGGTGTGAACCGGGCGGCGGCCAGCCGTGGCTCGGCAGTGGGTAAAACCACTCGGACAGTAGCAACCAGCTAGGCCGGGTTTGTGACAACCGTGGTTTTGAGGTTCGTCACTTGGTCTTATTTTTAGGTTATTTTATGTGTGACTACTTGATTTGTGTGTTTACGTGTTTATTTTGTGTTAACGAGGTTGGTGTGGTTGTCGTTTATGAGTATAGAGTACTCATAAGTAAATCGAGGAACGGTTATTTCATGTTCATGAGCTCACAATTAGTGACTATGAAATGAAATGGTGATATTTTGGTGTTTACGTATACGTATAAGTATTATAGTAATAGTATTTTTTTTAGGATTTACGGTTTAGCATTTAGAGGTCTCGGATGAGGTAATTAGTCATATGAATATTTTTCGGGATGGTTTTAAGTCATTTAGGACTTAGTTATAAAGTTTATTTCAAAATTTGAGATTTTTTTTAAAAGTGTATATTTTACGTTATTTTACGGTAAACGCGTAAATTTGACTAGTTTTACAGTTTTGAGGTTTTGGAAGCTTTAGGAGCTGAAATAAATTAAGGCAAATTAAGGTAATGTTAGTAGTGTGTTATTTAAAAAAAAAGAAAAAAAAAGGAAAATATATATATATATATATATATATATATATATATATATATATATATATATATATATATATATATATATATATATATATATATATATATATATATATATATATATATATATATATATATATATATATATATATATATTTATATATATATATATATATATATATATATATATATATATATATATATATATATAGAGAGAGAGAGAGAGAGAGAGAGAGTCGGTTTGGCCGACTAAAAGAAAGAAAAAAAGAAAAGAAAAAGGGTAAATGGGCTATGGACTGGACTTGGGTTCACCCATACCCTATATAATATCTTAACTAAAAAACAAAAGCCATATTTTCTTCCTGGAACACCATAGGCGACGGCTAAAGGAGAATTTTTAGGGTTTTCATAGTTTTTTCATCTTCCATTGAATTAAAGGTAAAACCTTCATAACCCTTTTTAATTAAATTATTTTTATGTTTTCTTTAATCATCTTATGATGCATTTAGGTTAGGGTTAATTTAAAAACAGTAAATTAATGTTATATTAAACATAATATGATAATTACATAAACTAGGGCTTGTATTTAATGGGGTTATGGGTAATTAATTAGTTTAATTTGATTAAACCTGTTTTTAAAAACAAGGCAGAATTTTGAGTCAATTGTTTTGATCATATTGGGAGTTCTGAAAACTCTAATTTTACGATCCAAGTATCCCTGAAAAGGTAATTGAAGTGGCTTTCCAATGCAAGAATCCAGAATTAAATTGGAGGTAGGGAAGTGGGTGAAAAACAGGTTACAACAGTCGAAGGTCAAAACAGTTTTGAAGTCAGCCTGTTTTCTTTTTATGTTTTTGGTTGTTTGGGGTACTTAGGGTTGCATTGGAATCTTCTAACGAACATGAGAGATGGTTTATATATTATAGTAAGTATCTGCATTGGGGATAAGGTTGTGGTGTAGGGTAAGACCCCTTAATCATAACAAACTTTTTGTATGTTTAAAATCAGTAAATCTGGAATGACAAAAGTATATATATATATATATATATATATATATATATATATATATATATATATATATATATATATATATATATATATATATATATCGGGGCCTTAACAGTATCTTTAAGGTTAGGGAAAGTAAGAGGTGTTAGCTAACATATGTAAGGGCATGAATATTCTTTTTACAGAAACCATGGGTATGTTTAAGTGGGCTTTTGACTTATAGTTTGGAGACCTAAAATTGGGACTGTTTTGTGTAAAATATGAACGGGATAGTTATTAAACTTAACCAAGCTAAGGACTTGTTAGGGAAGGGTTATGGGGTATTTATATGAGAGGAGGTTAGATGTCCATCATAGGTTGATGAGCCATCTTAGTGATTGGTTCATGTTTTGATTATGTGTGTTTGGTTTGTTAGCTTGTTGCTAGTGCGAGGACTTTTGGAGAAGCAATCAGGTGAGTTTCATAGTCCCATGTTTACTATTGTTTTTGACTTCCAGATGGGATGGAAGAGACACTGTGTTATGTTATTTATAAATTTATGCTGTGAATGTTTGGCGTTGGTAATGGACTTATGTGTGCATACTTATGTGATTAACTGCTAGATGATTCTTGATTCTTTATGTTTTGACTTGGTAGCAAGGGGTTATTGGAAAGGCGGGGCCTTGGGGATTTGTTCATAGGTGTTTGGATGCCTATGGGAATACGAGGTTTGGTATGGCTGGGAGCCATGGTTTTGGTTTGATTAGTTAAATCTTAAATGTTAGTTTGTTAATGTATGTTAGTATCCCAATGTCCATTTCTTTTTAACTTTTGATTGTTACTCACAGCTTTTGGTATGATTTGGCGTTTGAGTCTAAACCTTTGACTCTCACCAAATTTATGTTGACGTGTTTTAGTGTCTCTTTCAGGTGATACTATGGTTAAGCATGAGAACATAAGTGGCTAGGATTGGAGAGCGTAGGAATGCATATAGAAGGAGATCCCCGTTTCCTTCTAAGTTTTTATTTGTTCATTTAATAAGTGATAATGTGGCACACATATATGTTTGTTTTGGTTATGTTATTTGTTTGTCTTGAGTAAGAGGTAGGACTGTTACCTACTTACCTAGACTCCTGCATTTGTTGAGATATTGTCATGACTTTTGTGTCACCATTTTTATGACATTTCTTATTTCATATAGTTATCTCTATAGACACGCCATGTTGTGATGATATACATACATCGCGCCCCATATTCCGCCATGGTGGGGTGTGACAGGGTTAGCCACTGTCAAGGGTTTTTGGCTCAGCTTATATGTGTGACACGGGTACGGGCTTGGGTTAATTTTAAAACACTGGTTCGGGAGTCGGGAAAATATTAAAAAAATAGAAATATGTTTAATTAAATTATTTTTTAGACTATTTAATTTAATTAAATTCATAACTTAGGTTAAATATTAAAATTAATATTTCATGTATAACCTAATGTATTTCACTTAGCTTAATTTAATTAAAACCTGTATTTTAATTAAATTGTTATAATATATAGTTTAATTAATTAAACAAGTTATTTAATTAATAAGCTATAACCATGACTTGTATTATACTATTTAAACTTTACTTATTATTAATAATCTAACTTATTTCTAATTATGGAAACTTAATATTTTTGGAAACTTTCTATTTTTAGAAACTTACTATTTATGGAAACTTACTATTTTAGAAAGTTACTTAGTATTACAATATAAGTATTATAATACACTATTACATGCATAATAGACTAAAGAACATCAATATAACTATAGATAACAGAATAAAATACTAAAACATGACAAAATAAGTATAACAAGCTAATAACACACATAACCAGTAAAACACATGTAATTCAGACAACTCATACACGTTACCATTCTTATGTAGTATCATCCGTCAAGGCGGAGTAGGTTCAACGTTTCTATTAGATTCTAATGGACACAAGGTATGGATTTTCCGTGCTTCAGTAAGGACAATCTCTTCCTTTATTAGGATTCCCCGTATGTAGCCAACTGTTTTCCCAGTAGTTACAGATTTAAATGCTTCTATTGATTAGTTACCTTAGCCATATACATGCATGCCAGTTTCAGCTAGTTATGGAGGTACCATAACCATAACACTAGAGGCACTAGTGTTGTGATTTCACAACGGCGGAGTGATAGCTCGTAGCGTCCCTTTAAGTTATTTGGCCATTATTATATATTATTATCATGTGGGGCGTATGGGTGTATCCTAGGTTCAGTTTTAGTCAGGATTTACATGGTGAATGTGGTGTGTGCCTTGCATCCTTCACAAGGAGCTGATCCCTCCTATTCATTACCAGATTAATTAGAGGCAACCCCTCTAATTGCATGACGAGGTCACCCCTCTATGTATTCATGCACGTTGTTGACCTCATGACCTATTTAGCTTTTGGTATATTAAACTAATACAGATTTTACAAGTAAACATAAGCTATATTTCAGGATATATAAAACTAGTCATAGATATTCCAGGTTTTCCAGGACTTTATCATTTCTGCTGCTATTCAAGTTTTTCAGTTCTTTATAATGTTATGTCATATATCAGTGCACTGAGCGTATTGCTCAGCCGTTACTTTTCTTCCATGTCCCAAAACGGCAAGTACCCAAGGTTAGGCTAGAGCATTTGAAGGACGTGCAAAGGACGGAGGCTACGTTAGACTTCTTCTCCTTTTTGTCTTCATTTATTTATGCTTGTTTAGTCCTTCCTTATTTCATTTAATTTCATTATGTTTTGGGCTTATGTTTGGGAACTGATGTTTGATTTCGGTCATCCCTTGCTCATGTATGTTTCAGTACATTTTACCTTGCATGCTTTGATGACACGCCATAATTATACTGTGATATTCCATTTATCAAATGGGGTGTTACATCACTACTTTTTCCCGTAACTCCAAACTCCACCATAACACCAAAAGTGGCTCCCAAGTTAACATAAAAAAATTTGGTGTTATGGTGACCCCACTTTTAAAAAAATATATATTTTCTCATTTATTTAAATTAAAATTACATTTAAACTAAATTCTATACAAATAAAAGACTAACTTTTTCTTACACAATATAAACCAAAAAATGCGTAACTCAAAAAGGCCCGTATAAATAAACCAAACTACATAAGTTAAAAGCCTAATAACATAATCCTTTTTGTCTCCTCACGCCCTCTTTCTTCCATACCCTTCTTTCTTCCTCATCCAGTACCCCTGTAAAAACCACCAAAAATAAAAACTAGAAAAAAATGAAAGCACCATGGCACGAATACGAGAACGTAACCCATGGTACGGGATGTCGCGTTTTCGCCCACCATTTGGGCTGGCAATTTCGGCACGAAGACTAAAAACGCATGCCTCGGTACGACATGTGGCGTCTTTAGGTGGTGCCCTAGGGAAAATTCCTCCCACGGGCATCGTACTGAGGACTCTAAAGGTGAACGTAAGACTCGCAATAGTAAGTCACGACAACTCATACTTTATGACACGAAAGAAAATGCAACCATCAGAAGCAGTGACATAACTTTGAGAAGGGACAAAGCACCCTACTATCCAAAAACCTCCCCAACTATCAGTTCAAAGTGTATGCCCAACATGATCTAGGTTTTAAGGGACATTGTCCCAAAGGCACTACAGTAGCCTAGGTATTTCCCCCGAGGCACAACAGTACCCAACCTTCAGGTACAGTGGTTGGGATGTTATAAATACCCCAACATATTTAATACTAACCAACTAATCTAAGCACGTTAAATTCACTCTAGATGACCGTTTCCTTGCGTCTCTAGTCGTATACTTATTTTCACGTCGGAGCTTGGTCCTGGGCTTACACCCGAGGCGAAGCTAACGTGCGTTACCTTTTTTACATGCTTTCCAAAAGATTTTCTTGTATGCCAGAAGGCGAATCCAAGTCCATCAGGGCCCATCAGACTTTTGCAACGAAAAATTGATGCCATCCGTGAGACCCTAATTACATCTGCGTAAGTGTTATAGAATGAAGGTTTCGAACCAACATCACCAACATTAGAATCTCAAGACAACACATACAAAGATATTACAAATGAATAAATCATATAAGGACACCTCTCGACCTTGAAATAGTTGTTGAAAGACCTGAACAATCGATATTATATCAAACCTAGGCTCTGAGGTTTCAATGAAAAGGGGCACCAAGACGGAGGCAAAAGACAGATGGGGAAAAGCCGTATAAAGGAAAGAAAGCAGTCGTGGACGATGACTTGGCTAAGCCTTTCAATTTTGTTTCAAAGTGTCCTCTCAACAAGAGGATCGTTGAATTTTCATTTCCACATCATCGAATGGCCACAAGTGTGAAGATATATGAGAGTATGGGAGACCCGACGGATTATGTGAATCACATTAAGAGGATAAGAAACCAAAGAGAATGACAAATTCCCGCCTGGTGTCGTATGTTCCAACATGCCTTAGATGAAGAGGTTCGAGCATGGTTTGATGTGCTCCTTCCTGGAAGCATTGACACCTGGTACACCTTGGAGTATAAGTTTTTGATTCGGTTTGGGATGCTAAATACATGTGTGAAGGAGCCCACGAACACAACGAAGACCGTTCGTAGAACAAATGAGAGCCTTTCGTCCTTCAAAGGGATATGGGTAAGTGAGTCTACCTCCATTCTAAATGTACCAGAACTTATGAGAATTTCCTCATTCATGAGATCACACAAATGTTCTGAGTTGGCCAAATGATTCGTGGATAGTATCCAAAAACCATTCCACGCTAACGGTATAATCATAAACTCTTTTTTTTAATTCTCTTGATTAATTCATGTCGTAATCATAAAAACAAACCATGGAAACATGTTAGATAATCAAAACCATGAATAAAAGGGTGTTTGGTTTGGTTTTTGGGTTAGCTGAGACAAAACCCAGACCAATTAAGGTCTCAGCTTGATTTTGTTCGCACTACCGAGACCAACATAGGTCTCGATTTGGTTTGTTTGTTCGGACGCGAGACCAATGAACCCGACCAAGGGTCGGGGTTATGTTTTAGATGTTGGTTAGCTCTAGCTAGTGTCAACCGAGACCCCTCCAAGGTCTCGGTGGGACTATAGTGAAACCAGTGGGAATCGAATAACAAAATAGGGAACCGGTCAGAACCGGGTGGCGGCCAGCCGTGGCTCGGCAGTGGGTAAAACCACTCGGACAGTAGCAACCGGCTAGGACGGGTTTGTGACAACCGTGGTTTTGAGGTTCGTCACTTGGTCTTATTTTTAGGTTATTTTATGTGTGACTACTTGATTTGTGTGTTTACGTGTTTATGTTGTGTGAACGAGGTTGGTGTGGTTATCGTTTATGAGTATACAGTACTCATAAGTAAATCGAGGAACGGTTATTTCATGTTCCTGAGCTCACAATTAGTGACTATGAAATGAAATGGTGATATTTTGGTGTTTACGTATACGTATAAGTATTACAGTAATAGTATTTTTTTTAGGATTTATGGTTTAGCATTTAGAGGTCTCGGATGAGGTAATTAGTCATATGAATATTTTTTGGGATGGTTTTAAGTCATTTAGGACATAGTTATAAAGTTTATTTCAAAATTTGAGATTTTTTTTAAAAGTGTATATTTTACATTTTTTACGGTAAACGCGTAAATTTGACTAGTTTTACGGTTATGAGGTTTTGGAAGCTTTAGGAGCTGAAATAAATTAAGGAAAAATAAGGTAATGTTAGTAGTGTGTTATTTAACAATAAAAAAAGAAAATAAAAATAAAAACATATATATATATATAGGGTCGGTTTGGCCGACTAAAAGAAATAAAAAAAGAAAAGAAAAAAGGTAAATGGGCTATGGGTTGGACTTGGGTTCACCCATACCCTATATAATATCTTAACTACAAAAAAAGCCATATTTTCTTCCTGGAACACCATAGGCGACGGCTAAAGGAGAATTTTTAGGGTTTTCATAGTTTTTTTCATCTTCCATTGAATTAAAGGTAAAACCTTCATAACCCTTTTTAATTAAATTATTTTTATATTTTCTTTAATCATCTTATAATGGATTTAGGTTAGGGTTAATTTAAAAACAGTAAATTAATGTTATATTAATCATAATATGATGATTACATAAACTAGGGCTTGTATTTAATGGGGTTATGGGTAATTAATTAGTTTAATTTGATTAAACTTGTTTTTAAAAACTGGGCATAATTTTGAGGCAATTGTTTTGATCATATTGGGAGTTCTACAAACTCTTATTTTACGATCCAAGTATCCCTGAAAAGGTAATTGAAGTGGCTTTCCAATGCAAGAAACGAGAACTAAATTGAAGGTAGAGAAGTGGGTCAAAAATAGGTTACAACAGTCGGAGGTCAAAACAGTTTTGAAGTCAGCCTGTTTTCTTTTTAAGTTTTGGGTTGTTTGGGGTACTTAGGGTTGCATTGGAATCTTCTAACGAACATGAGAGATGATTTATATATTATAGTAAGTATCTTCATTGGGGCTAAGGTTGTGGTTTAGGATAAGACCCCTAATCATAACAAACTTTTTGTATGTTTAAAATTAGTAAATCTGGAATGACAAAAGTATATATATATATATATATATATATTATATAAATATATATATATATATATATATATATATATATATATATATATATATATATATATATATATATATATATATATATATATATATATATATAGATATATATATATATATATATATATATATATATATATATATATATATATATATATATATATATATATATATATATATATATATATATATATATATATATATATATATATATATATATATATATATATATATATATATATATATATATATATATATATATATATATATATATATATATATCGGGGCCTTAACTGTAGCTTTAAGGTTAGGGCAAGTGGGAGGTGTTAGCTAACATATGTAAGGGCATGAATATTAATTTTACAGAAACCATGGGTATGTTTAAGTGGGCGTTTGACTTATAGTTTGGAGACCTAAAATTGGGACTATTTTGTGTAAAATATGAACGGGATAGTTATTAAACTTAACCAAGCTAAGGACTTGTTAGGGAAGGGTAATGGGGTATTTATATGAGAGGAGGTTAGATGTCCATCATAGGTTGATCAACCATCTTAGTCATTGGTTCATGTTTTGATTATGTGTTTTGGTTTGTTAGCTTGTTGCTAGTGCGAGGACTTTTGGAGAAGCAATCAGGTGAGTTTCATAGTCCCATGTTTACTATTGTTTTTGACTTCCAGATGGGATGGAAGAGACACTGTGTAACGTTATTTATAAATTTATGTTGTGAATGTTTGGCGTTGGTAATGGACTTATGTGTGCATACTTTTGTGATTAACTGCTAGATAATTCTTGATTATTTATGTTTTGACTTGGTACCAAGGGGTTATTGGCAAGGCTGGGCCTTGGGGATTTGTTCATAGGTGTTTGGATGCTTATGGGAATACGAGATTTGGTATGGCTGGGAGCCATGGTTTTAGTTTGATTAGTTAAATCTTGAATGTTAGTTTGTTAATGCATGTTAGTATCACAATGTCCATTTCTTTTTAACTTTTGATTGTTACTCACAGCTTTTGGTATGATTTGGCGTTTGAGTCTAAACCTATGACTCTCACCAACTTTATGTTGACGTGTTTTAGTGTCTCTTTCAGGTGATACTATGGTTAAGCATGAGAACATAAGTGGCTCGGATTGGAGAGCGTAGGAATGCATATTGAAGGAGATCCCCGTTTCCTTCTTAGTTTTTATTTGTTCATTTAATAAGTGATACTGTGACACACATATATGTTTGTTTTAGTTATGTTATTTGTTTGTCTTGGGTAAGAGGTAGGACTGTTACCTACTTACCTAGACTCCTGTATTTGTTGAGATATTGTCATGACTTTTGTGTCACCATTTTTATGACATTTCTTATTTCATATAGTTATCTCTATAGACATGCCATATTGTGATGATATCCATACGTCGCGCCCCATATTCCGCCATGGTGGGGTGTGACAGAATGGTATCAGAGACAATGGTTATAGAGAATTAGGTTGCCTAGTCCCGTAGCCTAGTCTATAGCTTAAGGGTCCCTACATATAGGCGTCATAGGAGTATGTGTGAATTTTATAATAATTGATGTGTTTGGATGTTATTTTGCGATGTTGTTAACTTAGGAACTAATATGGTTCATACTTGGCCACATATTATTTTCCTTTCGAGTTTTGACTTGTGCGGGTTTAACTACCATCGTCCATGCTAGTCATTTTTGTACTTTGCTAGAAATATATATGATAGTATATAATTTGGTGCATGATAGCACCTGCCTTTTGTTATGTTATTCTATGTATCTGATGAGTGGTATTTTTCTGATATTTAAGTCATGCCCCTTAAGAGTGAAGTGGTGGTGGTGCGAGCCACTGGAATTACGAGGATAGGATGCCACATACGTACAAACTATAGGAGGAGAATTCCAGAGGAATGGGATCCATGTGAGGCGATAGAACGCATGTCTAAGGTGAAAGTGAACAATGTGTGGGTCTATAAGACTGTCCTAACGATAACGGCTAAGGAAGGGAATAAGGAGGTACTATTGAGGACTGTCAAGACTAAACCAGTTTATCCATTTGATAACAATAATGAAGGAGGAGAAACCGATACCGAATCCGATACCGAATCCACTGCATCCAATAGTTATTTGTTTTAAATCTTTTCTGACTCTTATGAACGACATACCTTAGAATTATTTATGTTTTGTTTGGATTATGTCTATGCTAGTTTAGCTAGACCACGGATTTGGGATGTTTCCAGTTTTGACTATGTTATTTTAATAAATGTAGTTTTGGATCTTATTTTGTGTGTTTATGTGCTTGTGAGTTGATGGATTATGTGTTATGTGTAGTATTAATTTCTTATAAGTGTCATCATAGGAGGGAGTACATTGGTGAAAGGGAACATGTATAATTATGGAGGCCTATATAATTATATATGTGCCACAACACCACTAGACTTTCAAGTATGATTGCATGAAAGAGAGTTGATACATGCTTGTATAGTATATGTTGGTAGTACGTATGGTTATGTTAGGCGTGTGTATGGTGCTAAGTATACTATATGGAGTATTTTGGTAGTTGTTAACGGGTGTCATGTTTTTACTATAGCATGGTGAATACGCGAAATGGTGCTGGGGGAAGTGGTGGTGATGGAAATCCTGATTTGGCTGCTTTGATGGATGCTCAAATGGCCAACATAATACCAACCATTGTTCAGCAGGTGACTAATAAACTGAACAAAAACAACAACAACAACAATGGTCAAGGAGGAGGTGGAAACAATGGTTTTAGCTATAAGGCATTCATTTCTTGTGGTGCAAAAGAGTATGATGGGAAGGGTGGCGCGGTAGTACTTACCCAATGGATTGACAAGATGGAAAATGTGATTCAGATGAGTGGTTGTTTACCCAATCAAAGGGTCATGTATGTAACTGGTTCACTGGTAGGGAAGGCTTTAACTTGGTGGAATACTCAAGTTCAAGCAAGAGGGAGAGTTGCTGCAAATGCTATGGCTTGGGCCGATTTTAAGGCTCTTATGACTACGAAGTTTTTGTCCAAGAAATAAGATGGAGAAGCTGGAAATGAGTTTTGGGGACATGCTATGGTTGGAGCGGCTCATGCAGATTACACGTATCGCTTCCATGAATTGGCAAAGTTGGTTCCCCATTTGGTTACCCCTGAGGCAAACAAAATCAAGCGGTACATTTCTGGATTGCCTACTCAGATTAGGGGAATGATTAAGGCTACTCAACCTAACACGATACAACAAGCTATACTTACAACATGAATACTTGTTGAGGAGGCGATATCTAGTGGAACCTTGGTAAAGGCGGGGGATAAAAGAAAGGAGACAGAAGCCGCGAAATCGCCTGACACCAACTGGTAAAATGTTAAGAAGGCAAAAGATGGAAGAAATTTTGCCATGAGAGTACCTCAAGGTTCTGGAAATTCAAACAACAACAATGCTGCTTGCCGAACCTGCTCTAGGTTCCATCCAAGAGGTACACCATGCCAAATATGCTTCAATTGCCAGAAACCGGGACACTTTGCTAGGAACTGTGAAGCACCTAACAGGAACGCAACACCAATCTAGTCTGGGAGGATGAATGTCACTGGGGGAATCTGCTTTGAGTGTGGACAACCCGGGCATTTCAAGAGGGAGTGTCCTAGATTGGTTGGAGCAACCAACCAGGGAAGAGGGCAGCTAGCTTTGGAAGGAAGTCGAGGAAACCAAGGCGGTAGAAACCGGAACAATGCTAACCGCAAAAATGGAAACACTGGGAATCGGAACTGGAACAGGAACGAGGGAAATCAGAATAAGGGAAATCGGAATGGAGGCAGGGTTTACCTTGCAAATGCAGTAGAAGCGGTTCAGGACCCGAATGTAGTGACGGGTACGTTTTCTGTTAACAATCACCTCACTACGATTCTTTTTTACTCTGGGGCAGATTTTAGTTTTATGTCTTCTCAATTTGTGCCTTTGTTAAATATGAACCCTAGTGCAGCGAAACCAGGATATGTGATTGTGATAGCTAGTGGTAAGCAAGAAGAAGTAGATGAGATATTTTTAAACTGCAAATTAGAGTTGGGAGAATTTAAGTTCACCATAGATTTAATCCCTCTAGTAGATGGGAGCTTCGATGTGATCATTGGGATGGATTGGTTATCGAAGCATAGGGCTGAGCTAATGTGTCATGAAAAGATTGTTAAGATCCCCATAGGTGATAATAAGGTGTTATACGTGTACGGAGAAAGAAAGGAGAAGGAGACCAGGTCCCTTATGAATGCCAAGGATGATGAGCCAAAAATCAATAAGATTCGAGTAGTAAGAGAGTTCATCGATGTATTCCCGGATGACTTGACGGGGTTACCACCGGTGAGACAAGTAGAGTTTAAGATTGACTTAGTACCCGGGGTAACACCCATAGCGAAGTCACCATATCGTCTAGCAGCTTCAGAGATGCAAGAATTAGTCGAGCAACTCAAGGAATTGTAGGATAAGGGTTTCATTCGACCAAGTTCTTCTCCATGGGGAGCGCCGGTGCTATTCGTTAAGAAGAAGGATGGATCATTTCGAATGTGTATCGATTATCAGGAGCTGAACAAGCTGAACATTAAGAACCGTTATCCTCTCCCAAGGATTGACGATTTATTTGATCAGCTGCAAGGAGCAAGATACTTCTCAAAAATGGACCTTAGGTCCGGTTATCATCAACTAAGGGTCTATGAGGAGGACATACAGAAGACCGCGTTCAGAACAAGGTATGGACACTTTGAATTCACCGTTATTCCATTTGGATTGACAAACGCGCCCGCGGTATTCATGGACCTAATGAACCGAGTGTGCAAGCCATATCTGGATAAGTTTGTCATAGTCTTCATTGATGACATACTTATCTACTCTAAGACGGAGGAAGAGCACAACCAACATTTAAGGTCGGTATTGGAACTGCTCAGGAAGGAGAAACTTTATGGGAAGTTCTCCAAGTGTGAATTTTGGCTGCAAGAAGTACAATTTCTAGGGCATGTAATCGACAATGAGGCATGAAGGATTGGAAGGCACCTACTACACCGTCAGAAATAAGGTCATTCTTAGGCTTGGCAAGATATTACAGAAGATTTATATAGAATTTCTCTAGAATATCAAAGCCTTTGACATTGTTCACCCAAACGAATCAGAAGTATGAATGGGGCGAAGAGCAAGAGCATGCGTTTTAGACACTAAAGGATAGGTTGTGTAATGCACCGATCTTGTCCTTACCAGAAGGGGTGGAAGATTTTGTGGTTTATTGTGATGCGTCCAACCAGGGTTTAGGATGTGTTCTTATGAAGCGAGATAAGGTCATAGCTTATGCATCACGACAATTGAAAAACCATGAGAAGAATTACACCACACATGACTTGGAACTAGGAGCTGTAGTATTTGCTCTTAAGATATGGAGACATTACTTGTATGGGACAAAAAGTGTGATCTATACGGATCACAAAAGCTTGCAGCACATCTTTGATCAGGAAGATTTGAACATGAGGCAAAGGCGGTGGTTGGAGTTATTTAGTGATTTTGATTGTGAGATTAAGTACCACCCTGGAAAAGCCAATGTGGTGGCGGATGCTCTAAGTAGGAAGGAGAGGCTAAAACCTAAAAGAGTAAGGGCAATAAGCATAACTATTCAGACAACCCTTAGAGATAGAATTCGAGCAACACAAGTAGAGGCCGTTAAGGAGGAGAGGCTGGTTGAAAAAAATCTACATACTATGGATCATTACATGGAAGAAAGAGGAGATTGTTGCAAGTATTACTTGGATAGAATCTAGGTTCCATTGTTTGGCGATACAAGGAAGGTTATATTGGATGAAGCTCATACGTCGAGGTATTCGATACACCCAGGAGAAGATAAGATGTATCGGGACATGAGGGATATGTATTGGTGGCCAGGAATGAAGAAAGATGTAGCTTTGTACGTTAGTGAATGTTTGACTTGCGCCAAGGTGAAGGCTGAACATCAAAGACCATCAGGATTACTGCAACAACCAGAGGTTCCTAAGTGGAAGTGGGAGAATATTGCCATGGACTTCATTACAAAATTGCCAAGGTCTAACAATGGTAATGATATGATTTGGGTAATAGTGGACAGACTGGCTAAGTCTGCCCATTTTGTGGCAATGAAGGAGGATGATAAGATGGAAAGGTTTGCCAAGAAATACTTGGAACATGTGGTGGAAAAACATGGGGTACCGGTGTCGATCATATCGGATAGGGATAGCAGGTTTACGTCTAGGTTTTGGGGGCTATTGCAGAAAGCCTTAGGTACGAGACTAGATATGAGCACAGCTTATCATCCGCAGACGGATGGAAAGAGTGTGAGGACTATAAAAACATTAGAGGATATGTTGAGGGCGTGTGTGATAGACTTTGGAGAAAGTTGGGAGAATCATCTGGCGTTGGCAGAATTCTCGTACAATAATAGCTACCATGCTGGTATAGAGTGTGCACCGTTTGAAGCACTTTATGGTAGGAAGTGTAGGTCACCGTTGCTATGGGCAGAAGTAGGAAGTAGTCAACTAATTGGACCGGAGATGGTATAGGAGACTACGGATGCGATAACTGTGCTTAAGGAGAAATTAAAGGCGGCTAGAGATCGACAAAAGAGCTATGCGGACAAGAGGCGTAACCCGTTGGAGTTTGAGGTTGGGGACAAGGTTATGCTAAAAGTTTCATCATGGAAAGGGGTGATGCGGTTCGGGAAGAGAGGGAAGTTAGCGCCCAGATTTGTGGGTCCATTTGAAATCCTTAAAAGGATTGGGCTAGTGGCGTATAGGTTAAGATTACCGGAAGAGTTGAGTAGTGTACATGATGTGTTTCATGTCTCAAACTTGAGGAAATGCTTGGCAAGAACTGACTTGCAAGTGTCGGTGGACGATATTAGTATAGATGCGAGCCTTCGTTTTATTGAAGAGCCGATAGAGATTATGGATCGTGAAGTTAAACACTGAAAAGAAGTAAGATACCGTTAGTTAAGGTTAGGTAGAATTCAAAACGTGGACCGGAGTTCACGTGGGAAAGGGAAGAGTTTATGAGGAATAAGTATCCTCAGCTGTTTGTTAATGACGATCCTAAGGAGTAAATCTCAGGACGATATTTCTATTAGGAGGGAGTGATGTGACAACCGTGGTTTTGTGGTTCGTCACTTGGTCTTATTTTTAGGTTATTTTATGTGTGACTACTTGATTTGTGTGTTTACGTGTTTATTTTGTGTGAACGAGGTTGGTGTGGTTATCGTTTATGAGTATAGAGTACTCATAAGTAAATCGAGGAACGGTTATTTCATGTTCATGAGCTCACAATTAGTGACTATGAAATGAAATGGTGATATTTTGGTGTTTACGTATACGTATAAGTATTATAGTAATAATATTTTTTTTAGGATTTACGGTTTAGCATTTAGAGGTCTCGGATGAGGTAATTAGTCATATGAACATTTTTGGGGATGGTTTTAAGTCATTTAGGACTTAGTTATTAATGTTAGGGTTCAGAATTCTCGGAATCCTCTCGAATTGATCTCAGTTAAAAGTGGAACGATTTGTTCTTGGTGACAAAAAGTGGATTTGGTTTTCTATTCTAGGTAAGTAAATAAAATGGTAATGAAGTAAACTTAAAACAATTAATAATCTGAAAAATAATCTGAAAAATAACTCTTACTGAAGAATGCCCTATGCTGAAAATAACCCTTATGCGGAAAAATCTTGTCTATGCGGAAAAAGAAGCTATTCGGAATAAATTGTCATGCGGAAAATAATACCTATTCGGAAAATGTTCCGAATAAGGAAACGAAATTTTGCTATGCGGAATGTTGGAAAGTTCCGAATAAGGGAACAAAGAAATGGCTATGCGGAATATTGAAATATTCCGAGTAACAGAAATGAAAATACCCTATTCGGAATAATGAAATATTCCGAATGATGGAAAATAAATTTTGGCAATTCGGAAAATAAGGCCCTATTCGGAATATGTAGAATATTCCGAATAAAGAAGAATTGAAACCTCCACTCGGAATAATTGAAATATTCCGAGTAAGGCAAACTAGAACAAGTCTATTCGGAATAAAAGCCTTGTTCGGAAAATCTGGAACGAAGAACAGATACAGCAGAAAGTAAGCAGGGTACCCGAAATTAACTCAAAATCAACTCCAATACTTAAAAAGGTTTTACCAAACTAACCAATAATCATTAACATACCATAAGAAATAAATCCCACCAATAAAAACATTAATTCAACAACTTTTTAAGATCAAACTAGAATCAAAGAAGAAACTTAGAAACTTGCAATAAAAATGATGAAGAACAAGATGAATAGAAAGATGGAAGGGATTGATTAATGAAAGAGTAACAAGGTTAATGATCAATGATTACAAGATGAAAAGAAAAAGATGAAAATCACCAAACTCCCTAATGGAGTTTGTGATGAGACGAACTACAAAGCCTGGGAAAAAGGAAAAATGAAAACTAACTCTCTAATGTGTGAAGGGAGTTTCTATTTATACTCCTAGTGGTTGGTTGGTGAGTGGGCTTTCTCCTCTTCTTCTTGTCTTCTCGTCTTTTCAGAAAAGTTGACGTTTTCGATTCTGATTCGGGATTTGTCGTCGATTAAATCCAACTCGTCTTTTAATTTCTTCGTCAAATAAACTTGAGTTTCTTCGACTTATGAAAATCTTCCGTCTTTAGTCCTTTTCTTCAATAAATCTTCGAATAGGCCTAGTGACTTCAAATCTTTTGCACGTCTTGGACAATAGACATTATCTTGAGTCTTTTTCCTTGATAAATCCCGTGCAATCCCATGTTTTCTTTAATATTCATCCGGTTAGCTCTGAAATCACAGTAAACACAAAAACCACGCATAATTCCAAACAAATGATATTAATCACGTGTTTTGGTCTTGTTTTAGCCAGAATTAAGTGGTAAAAGGATGGGTGTTTACACACCTATCAAATCCCCTACACTTAACCATTGCCATGCCCTCATGCAATGCTTAGTGATAAAGCAATTTTACATTTTTCTCATAATTAATCAACCTTGGCCTTATTTAAATTCTACTAAACAACAATTAAAATATTAAGAGAACTTAAAACCTTAAAGTAAGCAGAAGAATGAAAATAACTTGTAAAGAAATCAAGGACTTACATTAGGGCTTTGGTGTTGCGAAGATTTATCACCCTCAAGTTTCACGTTCCCCAAACTAAGCTTAAAAACGAGATCATTGTTATTATAAGTTAGTAAATCAAACACTTACACACATGGCTTAATTAAATGCTTAAACTCCCTTATTCCTAGTTGTATCTCTTATATTTTATTTTTGTCTTAGAATGATCATGAAGATGCATTTTTGGACTTATTTCGATAGTTTATTAAGGCTGAAAGCAAAGTAGGACGATTTGATCAATAGTTAACTAAAGGACAAAATCTCTTAAAACTGCTTCTCGGGATATCAAAAAGTTCATATCTTGGCATAACTTGGTTCACGATTTGAAACCTTTCTCGGGCCGATATTTGGCATGTACTTCATACTTCATATCTTCGAGAGACGTTCTTGAGATAATGGTCTTCTCATCATAATAGAGTTTCTTCACTTGGAGACTTTTGAGGGGTACTCCAACTTTGTTGACCACGACTTCATGATTATTTCTTCAATCTCTATTTGGGATTTTGAGATACAACGATCCGCCTCCTTTTCGGACTTGGATCTATTTATCCTCATACCTTGTTAGGGTCTTTTCGGATAGACTTCTCCATGATCTTTACGGGAGTTGATTGCTTTTCGTCGTGAGTCTTGATCCTTCATATTGACTTTAGGAATAATGCTTTTCACATCACTTTGGATCTTCAGCAATAAAATTGAATCCTCATGCCTTGTTAGGGCCTTTTCGGACTCGCCAATCTTCGCGCCCCGCTTCATAAGTTATGCCTTGGCTATGAACTCTCGTCATTACCGAGCAACTTTTAAACGATCTTGGGCTAGAAGCTAAGTAACTTTTCAAATCGTAAGACCTTACTTATTGCAGATAAATTATTAGCAAGTGATGGGAGAATATGCAAATAATTACACCAAGTGAGCTTGCGCAAGAATACCGACTTATAATTGACTCTATCATTTCTCGTCCTCCACAATTTAAAATCTCAAATAATGAGACTCGTGGACACTTAGCCTAATAAACCAATTAAGGTCTACATGGTTAAGGATACTAGCTAGAATAAACTTGGATAAGTCTATTCGGGTTGAGTCAAAATAAACGCAACGGGCCTAATATGTCAAAGATATCTAAACTAGCTACACCAATTTATTAATATTTTTGTCTTTATTGCGGGATATATACATATGAAAGCAACGATAAAAATTTAAAAATTACGACTAAATGGCCAAAGTTAATTAAAAATTTGAAAAATGTTGAAAAATAGGATTTTCCGGTTAATTGAAGGCATTTTCATGGAAAAGTCCACTTAAAACTTCGATAGAAGTCTCCCCTACACTTAAGATAAACATTGTCCTCAATGTTTAAGCATGTGGGAAAAGTCTCCCCTACACTTATGACATTGTGCACGTTGGTTAACTCAAGTTAAGGAAGAGACGACTAAAGTGATCAATTTCAAATGTGAGTATGAAGAAAATTGAATCACGATAGTTGAGAGATAGAACCGGATTGCAGATAACACGGGAGCACGGTTCTTCAAAGATGTCCAAGATTGCAGTAATCCCTGTAAGCACATCACCACACAAACACAAATGACCAAAATAGGTCCTCCCCTACACTTAGGGGGTTAAAGGGATAGATACTCGGGCTGCCTCCCGAGGAGCGCTTGTTTTTGATAACCGAGTCACGAGCCTGACTCGACCCAAATTTAGTTCATGGGGAACGTGGTGAGGGATGGAATCACCTCCTGAGAGGTGTCCTCACCAAAGTACAACTTCACTCGTTGGCCATTCACCTTAAAATTTTGTCCATTAGGTTGAGCGAGCTCGAGAGTACCATATGGAAAAATTTGGGCAATGGTGAATGGGCCGGACCAACGAGATTTAAGCTTGCCCGAAAAGATTTTTAACCGAGAGTTAAAAAGTAAGACTTTGTCTCCAACATGGAACTCGCGGTTTTTAATCTTGGAGTCGTGAATGAGCTTAGTTCTTTCCTTATAGATCAAAGAATTTTCATAAGCCTCATTCCGAAGTTCATTCAGCTCATTGAGTTGGATCTTGCGTAGGTCACCGGCTTTGTTTATATCAAAATTAGCCCACTTCAAGGCCCAATAAGCCTTGTGCTCCAACTCAATGGGGAGGTGGCACGCTTTCCCGTACACAAGACGATAAGGCGTACAGCCGATCGGGGTCTTGTAAGCAGTACGGAAAGCCCACAAAGCATCATCGAGTTTATCAGCCCATGCGGCACGATGCTCTCCCACGGTTCGTTCTAAAATTCGCTTCAGTCCTCGGTTGGATATTTCTGCCTGGCCATTAGTTTGTGGGTGGTAGGCTGTGGAAAGACGATGGTTTACACCGTACTTAGCCATGACTCGAGCAAATTGGTCATTGCAGAAATGAGTCCCACGATCACTAATAATGGCGCGAGGCACACCGAATCGAGCGAATAGAGCTTTCAAAAAATTACAAACCACCCTTGCGTCATTAGTAGGCAAAGCTTTGGCTTCAACCCACTTTGAAACGTAGTCAACGGCTACAAGGATGTATTTGTTTCCTTTAGATGAAGGGAATGGCCCCATAAAGTCGATACCCCAAACATCAAAAATTTCACACTCTTGAATGAAATTCTGAGGCATCTCGTCTTTATGTGTGATTTTGCCTTGCTTTTGGCAAACATCACATCTTTTGACCATATCGTGAGCGTCACGGTATATGGAGGGCCAATAAAATCCCGAATCAAACACTTTCTTTGCGGTGTAGTTGGGACCAAAGTGACCACCGGTGGGTCCTTTGTGGCAAGCATCAAGGATGTCAGACGCTGCCGGTCCATCAACACATCGGCGGATAATCAAGTCGGCGCATTGTTTGAATAGGTAAGGGTCGTCCCAAAAGTAAGTCTTGATGTCGGTAAAGAACTTCTTCTTTTGCTGGGACGTCAACCCTTCCTTGAGAATTCCACCCGCCAAGTAGTTTGCAAAGTCCGCAAACCACGGGGTTTCATTCGGCTTCGAGTTTATAGTCATTAAGGTCTCCAAGGGAAAAGAATCATTGATTTCTTTGGTCGGATGATCCCCTTGGTATGGATCCTCAAGTCTACTAAGATGGTCCGCGGCTAGGTTTTCTGCTCCTTTTTTATCACGGATGTCGATTTTAAATTCCTGGAGCAGCAAAACCCAGCGAAGAAGTCTTGGTTTGGAATCTTGCTTTGTCAACAAGTACTTCAACGCGGAATGATCGGTGTACACAATGGTGGTAGAAAGGACAAGATAGGGGCGGAATTTTTCAAAAGCATAGACAACAGCTAAAAGCTCTTTTTCGGTTGTCGTATAATGCAATTGTGCCCCAGTCATTGTCTTGCTAGCGTAATGGATCGGTTGGAAGTGTTTGTTCACTCTTTGTCCAAGAACCGCTCCAATAGCAAAATCACTAGCATCGCACATCAACTCAAAGGGAAGCTCCCAATTAGGGGTAACCAAGACGGGTGCCTTAGTTAGCTTATCCTTAAGTGAGTTAAAGGCTTCAAGGCACTCTTTGGAGAAGATAAATGGAGTATCTTTTTCCAAGAGGTGGGTCATCGGGCGAGCGATTTGAGAAAAATCTTTGATGAATCGACGATAGAAGCCCGCATGACCCAAGAAACTTCTCACACCCTTCACAGTGGAAGGTGGAGGCAACTTTGCTATAACATCAACTTTAGCACGGTCTACTTCAAGACCGGCTTTCGAAATCTTATGTCCAAGCACGACGCCTTCTTTTACCATGAAATGGCATTTTTCCCAATTTAGAACTAGGCGAGTGTCTTCGCACCGCTTTAGCATACGTTCTAAATTGGCAAGGCAAGCAGAGAAGGAATCCCCGAAGACCGAGAAATCATCCATGAAGACTTCCATGGTTTGTTCAACCATGTCATGGAAGATAGCTAACATACACCTTTGGAAAGTCCCTGGCGCATTACATAAGCCAAAAGGCATTCTTTTGTAAGCGAAAGTGCCATAGGGACAAGTGAATGTAGTCTTCTCTTGATCTTGGGGATCGATGGGTATTTGAAAATAACCTGAGAAACCATCGAGAAAGCAGTAATATTCATTACCGGCTAATCGTTCAAGCATTTGGTCCATGAAAGGTAGAGGGAAATGATCCTTTCTCGTGGCATCATTGAGTTTGCGGTAGTCTATACAAACTCTCCACCCAGTAACGAGACGAGTGGGAATCAACTCGTTGTGTTCATTGGGAACAACGGTTATTCCGCCCTTCTTGGGCACACAATGGATTGGACTAACCCACGGGGAATCCGAAATAGGGTAAATCATACCCGCATCAAGAAGTTTGATAACCTCTGTTTTGATGACTTCATGGATTTTTGGATTCACCCTTCGTTGGCTTTGAATAGTGGGCTTGAAGTCGTCCTCCATGAGAATTTTGTGTGTGCAGAAGTGAGGATCAATTCCACGAATATCCGAGATTTTCCAAGCAATAGCCTTCTTATGATCCTTCAACACAGCAACGAGGCGAGTCTTCTCTTCATCTTTCAAATCCTTCGCAATAATGACGGGCGACTTCTTGTTGTCGTCAAGGAACACATACTCGAGATGTGGCGGCAACTCCTTAAGTTCCAAATCCGGAGGATTTTCGACGGGAGGCGTTTTCAAAGTCGTGGCATCGATAGCAATAACCGTGGAAGATGGAGGCGAAGGATTGTCTTCGGTGAGAAGATTGTCAAAGAAACTCATGTCTTCATCCCCCTCGGTGGGAGAATCATTAGTAGCTAAATTCGCATCTCCCATGGTGGCTTCAAGATTGTTCCAGAATAAATCACTATCTCCAAATAGAGACAACGATGAATCAATAGAGGACACGGTCTCAACATTGGGAAGAGAGGTAGGAATACTTTTGCAAGCATCATTAAAGTGTTCTTCACAAGCCTCATCGAGAACGTCAATACAATTAACGCTCTCATATGAATAAGGCTGTTTAGACAACTTTCCCATGTTGAAGACTACTTTATCGTCACCCACTCTCATGATAAGCTCTCCGGCTTCAACATCAATAAGAGTGCGACCGGTCCTAAGGAATGGACGACCAACAATAAGTGGCACACGGGGGTCCATCTCGTAGTCGACGACAACAAAATCAGCAGGGAAGGTGAATTTGTCGACTCCTACAATAACGTCCTCGGCTATCCCCACTGGATAAGCAACCGTACGGTTGGCCAATTCCAAAGTCATTTTAGTGGGGACTAGCTCTGGGAGAGATAATTGCTTCCAAACACTTAGAGGCATGAGATTAATACTGGCACCTAGATCGGCTAGGGCCATGCAATTTTCTACTCCCGGGAAATTGCAAGGGATAAGAAAACGACCCGGATCACCAAGCTTGGTTGGCAATTTCCTTAAGAGCACTGCAGAGCAGTTCTCATTAAGTTGGGTGTTGGCAATATCGAGGAGCTTTTCCTTGTCGCTCAAAAGATCTTTAAACATTTTAGCATACTTGGGCATGTGAGCGAGAGCCTCAGCGAAGGAGATATTGAAATTCAGTTGTTTAAACATTTTAAGAAAGTTAGAAACCTGAATATCATCCTTGCTCTTTTGCTTCTCTTTCCTCAACCTTGAAGGATAAGGTATATTGGAAGAAGAGGAAGGCTTTAGGGGAATAGGGTCACTCACAACCACGGGTGGAGGAGGGGTAGAATGAAGAGGTGGAGAAATTGGGGAAGGAGAAGGAGGAGGAATAGGAGCAGGCGACTCGTTCTCCTTAGTCACAACCACCGGTGGGGGTATAGGAAGCTCGGGTTCCTTAGTACCTTTACCACTTCGAGTGGTGATTGCTTTCATCTCCCCTCTTGGGTTCGCAACGGTGTTACTCGGAAGAGTACCCGAAGAAGAGGGTTGACTACTTTGGAAGAAACTAGCCATCATGTTCCTCAAGTCATTCGTCTGACTATCCAACGTGTTTCGCATATCGGCTCTCAAATCATTTCCTTGCTTTACCAAATCGGCTTTCAGGTTGAGCACTTCTCTCTGAAGATTTCCCACTATCGCATCGTTAGTCCTCATATAAGTTTCCACTTCTTGGTGAAGAGCGGTGGGTTGGTTGGGAGGAGCATTGTATGCAGGTGGTTGGTAAGCAGGTTGTTGATAAACTTGATTGTTACGTTGAGGCGGTTGTTGCTGCTTGTGAGGTGGGATGTATGGTTGTCGAGGTTGTTGTTGTTGAGGAGGGCGATTAAGGTTTTGTTGTTGGTTTGGGTTGGAAGGAGGAAAGCCAGGTGGTGAAAGATAGTTGTTGCTGCGATAGCTAAGCAAGTTACGGTCACCTTGGGGTTTTGCTTGATAAGCGGGTTGTTGGTAGGTGCCATATGCCGCATTCACATTCTCAGCAGGGTAATCTTGGGTGGCGGTACAAGTTGTGTAGGAGTGGGGACCACCGCATATCTCACAAGGTTGGCTGACAGCGTTGACTTGTGTGTTCTTAGCGTTGTTGCTGTTGTTGTTGCTGACGGTATGTGTGACAAGCGATTCAAGAAGCGTAGTGATTTTGTCTAATCGCTTGTCGCTGTCATTAGTGCTAGCACTAGCAACATTGGTCCTAACGCTCTTGGTTTGCACACGAGATTTGTTCTCAATGATATCCCAAGCCGCATTGGAAGTCTTAGCCAATAAATTACCCCCTGAGGCACTATTCAGTGAATCTTGGTCACTCATGCTTAAACCATTGTAAAAAGTATTAATTTGATGTACTTTGGTAAAACCATGTTGTGGGCATTTTCTTAAAAGATCTTTGAAACGATCCCAAGATTCACTGAATGACTCATCGTACTTTTGTTCAAAATTGATAATCTCATTCCGCAAAGCGGTAGTACGAGAGGGTGGAAAAAAGTAATTGATGAACTTTGTTTCCAAATCCGTCCACGAGAGAATACTCTGTGGCGGTTCCTTAGCAAGCCAATGCCGGGCTTGTCCCTCTAAAGAAAAGGGAAAAAGTTGTAACCTTATAACCTCCTGTGGAACCCCATTGAACTTGACCGTGTTGGTGAGTTGTAGAAATCTCTTGATATGATCATGTGGGTCATCAATGGTTCGTCCCAAGAACGGTTGAGCTGAGACCATCTGGATAAAGCCTGACTTGAGCTCGAAATTGTTGGCGGCAATTGGTGGTATAACAATTGGATCCGTGTTGCCATCAACATGAGCTTGCAGCAATTCAATCATTGGGCGATTATCCGGAAGGTGCTCATTGTTGTTGTTATTATGCATGTTGTTGAAAGGCGGGTTGTTGTTGTTCGGAGGTGGTATGTTATTGTTGTTTTGTACACCAGCCATGTCTAAGTTATCGAGAGGCTCGGGCTCTTGATAAGACGTGGATCGAGTGCGCATACACCTGCAAAAGAACGAACAAACAAAGCAAAAATATTTTTGGTTTTTATTGTTTTTTTACTTTTTTAGGATTTTTGAAAACTTTATATTTTTTAGTGTTTTTGAAAATTTTTAGGAAAAAGTAACGTTCACGGGGAACGGATCCCAAAATCCAAGTTCTACAAAAAACTTTTGATCTTAACGAGAGGAGCCGGCAGCGGCGCCATTTGATATTTGCATTTTATGTGGGTTCAAAATATTTCTCGGAATCCTCTCGAATTGATCTCAGTTAAAAGTGGAACGATTTGTTCTTGGTGACAAAAAGTGGATTTGGTTTTCTATTCTAGGTAAGTAAATAAAATGGTAATGAAGTAAACTTAAAACAATTAATAATCTGAAAAATAATCTGAAAAATAACTCTTACTGAAGAATGCCCTATGCTGAAAATAACCCTTATGCGGAAAAATCTTGTCTATGCGGAAAAAGAAGCTATTCGGAATAAATTGTCATGCGGAAAATAATACCTATTCGGAAAATGTTCCGAATAAGGAAACGAAATTTTGCTATGCGGAATGTTGGAAAGTTCCGAATAAGGGAACAAAGAAATGGCTATGCGGAATATTGAAATATTCCGAGTAACAGAAATGAAAATACCCTATTCGGAATAATGAAATATTCCGAATGATGGAAAATAAATTTTGGCAATTCGGAAAATAAGGCCCTATTCGGAATATGTAGAATATTCCGAATAAAGAAGAATTGAAACCTCCACTCGGAATAATTGAAATATTCCGAGTAAGGCAAACTAGAACAAGTCTATTCGGAATAAAAGCCTTGTTCGGAAAATCTGGAACGAAGAACAGATACAGCAGAAAGTAAGCAGGGTACCCGAAATTAACTCAAAATCAACTCCAATACTTAAAAAGGTTTTACCAAACTAACCAATAATCATTAACATACCATAAGAAATAAATCCACCAATAAAAACATTAATTCAACAACTTTTTAAGATCAAACTAGAATCAAAGAAGAAACTTAGAAACTTGCAATAAAAATGATGAAGAACAAGATGAATAGAAAGATGGAAGGGATTGATTAATGAAAGAGTAACAAGGTTAATGATCAATGATTACAAGATGAAAAGAAAAAGATGAAAATCACCAAACTCCCTAATGGAGTTTGTGATGAGACGAACTACAAAGCCTGGGAAAAAGGAAAAATGAAAACTAACTCTCTAATGTGTGAAGGGAGTTTCTATTTATACTCCTAGTGGTTGGTTGGTGAGTGGGCTTTCTCCTCTTCTTCTTGTCTTCTCGTCTTTTCAGAAAAGTTGACGTTTTCGATTCTGATTCGGGATTTGTCGTCGATTAAATCCAACTCGTCTTTTAATTTCTTCGTCAAATAAACTCGAGTTTCTTCGACTTATGAAAATCTTCCGTCTTTAGTCCTTTTCTTCAATAAATCTTCGAATAGGCCTAGTGACTTCAAATCTTTTGCACGTCTTGGACAATAGACTTTATCTTGAGTCTTTTTCCTTGATAAATCCCGTGCAATCCCATGTTTTCTTTAATATTCATCCGGTTAGCTCTGAAATCACAGTAAACACAAAAACCACGCATAATTCCAAACAAATGATATTAATCACGTGTTTTTGTCTTGTTTTAGCCAGAATTAAGTGGTAAAAGGATGGGTGTTTACACACCTATCAGTTATAAAGTTTATTTCAAAATTTGAGATTTTTTTTTAAAAGTGTATATTTTACGTTTTTTTACGGTAAACGCGTGAATTTGACTAGTTTTACGGTTTTGAGGTTTTGGAAGCTCTAGGAGCTTAAATAAATTAAGGCAAATTAAGGTAATGTTAGTAGTGTGTTATTTAACAATAAAAAACGAATATATATATATATATATATATATATATATAGGGTCGGTTTGGCCGACTAAAAGAAAGAAAAAAGAAAAAGAAAAAGGGTAAATGGGCTATGGGTTGGACTTGGGTTCACCCATACCCTATATTGTGACAATCCGTCAATTTATGATTAATATTTTATTCTCAGATATTATTTAAAAACATTATTTTAATATTATAATATGAACTCACTTATTTTTGGGAAGTAATTTGGATTTACGTTTTGAAGTAGCGTCCACTACGTCTAAACTGGAGGATTCAACGTTACGTGCTTACGTTTACATACACCGTTTTGGTGACAGTCCGACATTTCAGAAAATAAATTTATCCGTGAATATTATTTTGAGATTTTAAATTTGTGTTGGTTCATAAACTCACAAATTTACGAGAAGAGATTAGGACTTACGATTTTAATTTAACGTCCTTTACGACTAAACCGGAAACCTTAGGATTACGTATTTACGTTTTCAAACTCCGTTTTTGATGAAACAATTTTTATTAGATTCGTTTTGTGCCATTGATTCATAATTTATAAAAACGTTTTTCGTAAAATGACCCGATGGCACGCAAATCGAGGAAACTAGAATCGAGGAGTACCCGTAAATAAATTGGGGATGAGACAAAACCACTTTTTGCACCACCCCCAATATGGGACGGCAATACTAAGCTACCAACACACCTTAGGTGTCAATAACTTAACAAAAAAAGTAACACATGTCCAAAGCTTACCAAGTAAGCTAAGCCAACATCAAAACCACTAACTAAAACCATTCTCCCATTTCCATACATGCAAACAACCACATTTTCTCTCTACTCTCTTCTTCTTGCCGTCCCACCTCAACCAAAACACCACCATCATACAATTTTTAACCACAAACATATGTTATAACTTACATATGTTAATCTCCATTCAAAAAGAGGAAGATTGGTGCAAGTTTTAACATCCAAGGAGGAGTTTCTATGGAGTATTAGGGCTGATTTTCCACAAGGTGTTCATGAAGAATGGTGGTCTTGAAGATGGTCTTGGTTATTCACAAGTTTCTCCATCAAAATCCATGTTTTGATCACAACCTACATCATCATGGTGGTATAAAGATTGTCCTCCTCATCCTCTTGTTATTTTTGATTATGTAATCTTGTATTTCTTTTATTTATGTATATGTATATGATGATGAATGATGATTAAAAATATTGTGTGGGGATTTGGTGTTGATAAACATGCTTAAAAAGATGAAAAACTATAAGAAACAAGGTTAGAATCTTGCTTAGTTTAGATGGCTGTATAAAATAGTAAAGAATCATATGGTAAACTGATAAAATGACTTGAATAGATTGATATACAGTAAGCTATGGGTCTTGTACACATGTGAGAGTTGGTCATGCAATGGAATCATTGTAATGAGTGAGATATGTTCAAAACAAGTTTAAAGTACAAATCTGAGTTCACTGTTTGGGACGATTTTTAGAAACTACTTAGAGGCTGATTCAACTGTAGCTATAGGAGAGTTAAATGGAGCACATATCATGTAGTTTATGTCATAAAAATTTGAGATTCTATCTCCATATAGAACTCTAGATATGTCAGTTTTGGTGAACATGAAAATAAAAATCAGATTTTGGAAATTAAAGTATAATAGTATTATATAGCACTCAAATAAAAATAGTATAAAATATGAATTAAAACCCACTAACTTATATAATAAATTTATATAAATATGTACAATGGTAAATAAGTGGACATTTTATAAAAATGGTAACTAGTTAAGTTTTATAAGATATAAAAACTATAAACATGATTTTTACGACTTTTTCGGCTATTACCGTAAAATTAACGTTTTTGCTAAATAAAACTTAGACGGTTGGACCCGTCTAATGTGAACTTTATAAAACTTATATACTGATATATAAACATGTATAACAAGTAAAAACCGATAAAACCCGAACTATATAACATACAGACATTAACGGGCTAAGTTAACGTTATTGGACTAATAATACAACAAAATGGACTAGAACACTTATAAACTTATTTATTGGGCTTAACCCATTTAGGCCCAACATATAAAGTATAAATACTGATAATAAAAGTATAATTTGACTAATGAATAGTATTGGGCTTGTAATAGGCCCATTGGGCTTCAAAATATAAACAAGATTGAATTAGTATAACTAGTCTTGAAAAATTCCCAACACATAACACTAAAATAAGTAAATGAGAATATATAAACCCACTTGATCATCATATATATATATAAAATCATCATATGTATACATAATTGTTATTTTTATAAAGTCATTGGACATGAGTCTAAGACGAGTATTATTTGTCTAGGTTTCCGTGATTGAAGCACGTACCGTACGTCCGAATTGCCGAAAACCCTCCTTCCCATATCAACGTGAGTTCATAGCCTCGCACTCTTTTAAATGTTTTTATGAAATGTTTTATAAACCCGCGAGGGAGATAACATGTTAGTTTTTATAAAATAGGACACCATTTGTCCCGATTGTTTGTTTATTGATTTGGACCCGAATGATTGTATGACCCGATTGTATGACCTGATAAATGATTAAAGGACCCGATAGATGAAATAAAATGGATTATTAAAGTTAGGTTATGTAACTAAAAGTCCCATTAGCATGAATTGTGAACTACCGGGATTTGGTAGACGCTTATGCATATAATAGTACTATTTGGGGACGATCACCCCAGTTCGCGCCTTGACGGTTGATCCCCGTCGTGCCACATTGATTGGTAAGCGAATTTATGTATGAGAAGATTTCCATAGCGTGACCTTTGTGACGACAGGCTACTTTAGATGGGCAAATTGAGTATCGGGTTAGCTACCCGTTGTTTGTTATATTAAGGTAACAATGTCATGCGGCTTATAATAATCCAACTAACGAAATACTACTAGACGCACCGAATTACGATGTATTGCCTGACTAGCAATATAGGGTCATACTATTGATGTTATGTTCGTGTTTTGGTTTTCATAACCATACTCATATAACGGTTTTTATTTTCATGCAACGTCATAAGACGTATTGTATGATGTTTTTACGACATTGGCTCGTATAATGATTTTTAAGGCAAACGCCTATATTATGATTTTGATGAAGATTTGTATAAATGACTTTGGCTATTTTATAGCCTATTAAAATGATTTGTACAAAATAATTTTCAGTAATAATTTTATACTGATATTATATTGATGGATTTTATTAAACTCTATGAATTCACTCAGCGTTATCGCTGACCTTTTCTTTTAACATGTTTTATCTCAGGTACTTGAAGGTAATTCTCGGGAAGACAACAAGAATTCATAGCCCGCACCTAAATACTTATTTCTATTCAAATATTTTGTAAAACCTGTATTAAATACAATGACTTGGGACCTATGTAACTTTGATATTTATGAATGGAAATGCTTTATTAATAAACGACGCGATTTTTAAGCGTTGTCTATGATGTGAGTAATGTGCTATCCCGTAACACCAACTAGTCTTCCGCTGTATTGAGTTGTATAAATTTGGGGGTGTTACAGTTTCGTACCAGAGCTCTCGTTATAGAGAACGAAAGATTTTTAAAACCAAGGTTTTGAATAAAACATTTCAAAATCTTTTAACTATAAACATTTTTCTAAAAATGTCTAAAAATCTTTTGACTATAACGGTGCCGAAGAATTCCCGAGTTACCGACAAGGCCAGACTGAGAAGTGTTATTTTAATATATATATAACTTGGATTATATATATATATGATGTAATTTTATTACATGATTGTTTGATGATTATTTTGATATTTATACGAGGTATTTATACGACGCAGATTGTCACAAGAAACCCTAACTCCCCTAGTAAATTAATCGAAGCTATTCTCGTAGGAATTCTAGCTATCCTAGATCTAAACCAAGTTGTGGATATTTATGATCCCAACAAATGGTTGATATTCGTAGAAATGTAGATATTAGTTGATCGTGATATTGAAAAAGAATTGGCGAGATTAAATCTGATATCGATGTCATGACGATCTTTCCTTATAGAGTGGAGTTTGACAAAACGTTACCACCTAGAAAGATGTCATCTGATTCGTTGTCATCCAATTCTTAAATTGAAATCAAAAGGGTAAATGTTGCACTTGAGGCTGTCATTGGAACCATTACCCAAAAGCCTCATGGCACTAGTACCTTTCCGAGAAGTCTAGTTGAATGATCAAGTCATTTCATACTAGAGACTCATTTGATAATTGTTGTTGTAGGAGCTATAGGATTGGAAATTAAGTGTTGTTCATATCGAGCTTTTATTGCACTTTGAAGGTCTAAGAATAAGATTGAAAATATTGGAAAATGAGGTAGGATATCGAATTAAGTATAAGTTGATTGAAACTTGAATAAAGTAAAATTTAACCCGTATGGAATATGAGATTGTTAAGAGGAAGTCGTTTGGTTCTGTGATTGAATTATAAGGTTTTAAATGATTGTTAGATCGTGTTAAGGGTTGTTCCTAGGCCATTTCCCACTAACGACGATGCCCAGTGTCCAAGAAATAAATTGAAGAAATCTTCTTCTGAATTGAGACCGATGGATCTTCTGGGACAGGTGGAACACCTAATGACTCTTGTAGATTAGTATTCATTGTGGTATCTTTTAAAAATAATCCCTAACTTAACTGAGACATCAGTTGGTAGGATGAGTTCTGAGAATTGTATGACATAGTGACATGTAATGTGTTACGGTACAATTTGACTTGTTTGTGATTAATGAAAAGACTACCTTTGATTGCTAAATTCTACATGTATCGATGATATCTATCTTTTATTGCTTCATCCTAATGTTCACATTAGTGATGCAACCATTGAACAAGTACTCATCTTGAATTGAGTTACGTTGTGGATTATTCTTTTTGAGAGCCATCGAGGTCATGAACCTCATGATTATTTGGCTAAAGCTCATTTCTTATCATATTGTAGTTAGTTCTTCGTGAACAAGCTTTCATCACTCTTTTGTAGATAACTCATTGTTTTTATAAAGTTAAAACAGTATCCCTTGAGAAAAAATGGATTTTCATCACTATATGGATTATTTAAAGTGAGATTTATGAGTAATCATTATCGAAATAAGGTTGTTTATGAAACACTTCGGAAAACTTAATTGTTTTCATAACAAAGAAAATCTTTGTGAATTTATTTTTGATTCTTATTTAAGAATTAAGCATGAAAATGTTTTTATTATAAACATGACGATAAAATTTTGACGAACTGAGTATTGCATCGTTAATCTTGAAATTGTATATAGTTGCGCGCCTACATACAATTTGGAATGGACCATGCAAGGCTGATTAGTAGTCACCATAAAACTGATTAATAAACACTACATTTTCTTTAAAGATTGTGAAAGATTAAAATTTTATGAGATCTGCAAGAAGTGAGAAATAAGGACATAGTGTTAGGGACACCTACATATGTGCCTGTAGCATCTATTCTTCTGAGTTGAGTTTACTCATCTGTGGAATTTGTCTTATTTGACAATTGATATTCCGTTCTTGTCCAATTCTCCCGTAGTGAGATTCTTAGGAAAAGTATCTGATTATCGAGTGTTGATACCCGACTGGATGTATCGATGTTCCTATCATTTCTTTTGATTTGATTTCATTTGAATGACCTGGGTGACGATCCGAGGAGCTTTCGAATGCGTACTCAAATTATGAAAACATGGGATATATTCATATTCGTTAAATGTTTTCGTCTGTATCTGATTTGAAATTCTATCGCGTAGATTATGCGTTGACCTTACTCTTTTAATGGTAGTTGTGTCTCCATATATCCTTGAATTTGTGAAGGATTATAAGTTATTATTAGCCTTTTGAGAAATTCACATCTAATCAACGACAATGAAACTGGAAAGTTGATAGTGCCAGTAGAATGAATTGATTGATTATGACATGACGACATTGTCTTAATCGATGGGAACTCGAATAGAATTCCCCTAAATAATAAGATGTTGATTATCAAAAGTGATGACGACCATATCCTGCATTTAGACTTGAAATTATACCGTGAATGGTTGTGAATTAGTCATAGATATTGTAATCTAGAAGAACCTAATATGAACTTATTAAAAGATGTTTCCGTTACCTAAAACTTTAGGAGATATTTGCTGGTGAATTACCTAGACTTTCGCCATTAAGGCTAGTTGAAATTGGTATTGATTATATTCTTGGTGTTGCACCTGTGGCTTGTGCATTGTACGTCAGCACCATCTGAATTAAAGGAATTACCGTACAACTGAGAGAGTTGTCGAAGAAAGATTTTATTCTACCGAGCTCGTCATCATGAAGAGCTATGGTGTTATCATTCCTTATATTTATAGATTACCGTGAACTGAGTAAATTGACAATCGAAAATGATATCCATAACTCGAAATGGAAGATTTGTTCGATCATTTACAAGGTTCTAGCGTATGTTTTAAAGATTTGATTCACGGCATGGTTATTATCAACTTCGCGTCCGCGGAGAAGATTATCTATTCCAATCACTACATCCGGTATTTGTAATGAACATTAGGAGTTTCACATGATATCGTTTGGATTGACCGATGCACATGTAGCATTCATAAATTTGGTGAACCATGTGTGTAGGCTGTAATTTGATAAATTCATGCTCGTGATCAATAAGGACCATTTGTTTGTTTATAAGAATAAGAATGAAGTTAATAATTAATTATAGATTGCCTTGAATTGGCCGAACAATTAAAACTTGTACCTTGAATAATTAACATAAGACTTAAGACTTAATCCTTTACATGATTTAACCATGTGATTAATAGATAATGGAATATAAATTGACTCTTCAAAAACTAAGAGCCCTTTTAAGACTTTGGACTTTTACCAAAAAGAAAGTGCAAACGTGTTTTGACAAATGTTTTAACAAAGGATTTTAAGGGATTATTCCCTTATACACAAACCATTTAACTAAACTTCTGTTTAGGAGTAAATGTTTGTGTATACCTCAAGACAACCTAAGAGGAATTGAGGCAACCATTTAAACCATGACTTAAAATTTGAAACGACAATTTTTGCTTTTCAAATAAGAAAATTTTGACCAAAGTGTAACCAAAGATTTTTCGAACATTTACGAATCTTAATAATCATTTTCGATAAATCAACAAAAATCTTGTTAATTAAATTCAAATTTATTTTGAACATTTTATATAATTGGTCGAACTAAGAAATTTAAAATTTTTACGTTTACGTTTCATAAAAACTTAATATTTATTGTTAATTTACGTGTAGTAATTATCGACACTTTAAACGTCGGATTGAGCAAAACTAATAAAAATAATAGTTGAGATAGAACTAAGACTTAGAAAATGTGAAGAAAGAATTTTCGAATAAATACGGTCACGATAATTATTCCATCTAGGAAAGTGAAAGTAATTACTGACGCATTATGTATAAAAGATAAAGAATCAATTACGATGTATTATTTAATAATGAAGGTGCAAAATAAATTGCCGAACAATATAAAAAATAAACGATGTTTGTAAAAAGGATAATATAGATAATAAATGGAGTTCGCGTCTAATGTGAACCATTAAAATTGAGAAGCCAATAGCGTTAAATGTATAAAAGGCCACTTGTGGTTGCCTAAATATGGAGATTTTAAGATATAGTTATGTTGGAATTTGTAAGTATAAGTATTCTATTTATGTCATTTATGACTAAAATTATCTTTGTCTAAAGAAGTTGTACTAATGACAAATTATGAAGGTAGACATTGCCTCATACATTAGTAAACGTCTAGCTATTGCAAAGGTCATCATCTGAATTTGATTCGATTTGGGTCATCGTCGACAGACTGACCAAATCTGCTAATATCATTCCCGTTAATGATAAATGCAAAAGAGTTATGTAAACATAGTGTGCCTGTATCGAACATCATTATCAAGATCCTCGCTTCACATCGAATTTCTAGAGATTTGCTCAGAAATCATTGAGAACGAACCTTGATGAGAGTACTATGTACCACCCCAATCGAAGGGACGAGGTAAAGTAACGATACAAAGTAATATAAGTGCTATTTTATGTTTGAATGATTGACCTTTGGTAATGAACCGTATAATCGTTTTCCTTTGGAAGGATTATCATTGATAATAATCGTATTAGGATTGAGATCGAATCTTGTTAGGATCTAAATATTAGAGCATCTGTAAGCAGGAGTTGAGATGAAGACACCCGACATACACCCACTGTGAGTTGGACATGTCTTTTAGGTTTAAGGTTTCCTATGATGGCGAACCTAACCTTGCAAAATACTCGACCCGCAAGACCTGAAATGATTGTTGAAATTAGGATCTGATTATTGACTGCCGGTAGTGGGCAAGAGGTTATGTGAATATGAAATGTAGATCTTGAAGTGCCAGATGGGTAGCGAAGTTATGCCAAAAATTTTAACCTTGGAGAAATGAATTAATGATCTGACAAATCATGGGATATAAGTCCCCGTAGTATGGGACCATATAGATGATGTAAAAAGATTGGTTTGCAAGGCATACAAGATGGACTACCCTAGGACTTCAAGAGCTGCGTGAAATATGTTTCGTATATCGAACTTGATGGAATATCTATCAAGTGAAAATCTGATTGTTTCTTAGTAAAGCTTAGATCGGCGAAAAGTTGCATTTATCAAAAACCCGTGAACATCATGGATAGGGAAAGTAAGTCAACATTAAGCCTGATCTTATTCCTGTAGTTATGTTTGATGAAACTCGCGTATTGTAATAGGATTACACTTGTGAGAAAAGACCGAATGTGGGGGAAATACCCACATGGCTTTAACTCTATAAGAAGCGAGTAGTAAGATGATGTTTGAGGACAAAGATCCTGTTTAGGGGTAAATGCTGTGACAATCCGTCAATTTATGATTAATATTTTATTCTCAGATATTATTTAAAAACATTATTTTAATGTTATAATATGAACTCACTTATTTTTGGGAAGTAATTTGGATTTACGTCTTGAAGTAGCGTCGACTACGTCTAAACCGGAGGATTCAACGTTACGTGCTTACGTTTACATACACCGTTTTTGTCACAGTCCGACATTTCAGAAAATAAATTTATCCGTGAATATTATTTTGAGATTTTAAATTTGTGTTGGTTCATAAACTCACAAATTTACGAGAAGAGATTAGGACTTACGATTTTAATTTAACGTCCTTTACGACTAAACCGGAAACCTTAGGATTACGTATTTACGTTTTCAAACTCCGTTTTTGATGAAACAATTTTTATTAGATTCGTTTTGTGCCATTGATTCATAATTTATAAAAACGTTTTTCGTAAAACGACCCGATGGCACGCAAATCGAGGAAACTAGAATCGAGGAGTACCCGTAAATAAATTGGGGATGAGACAAAACCACTTTTTGCACCACCCCGAATATGGGACGGCAATACTAAGCTACCAACACACCTTAGGTGTCAATAACTTAACAAAACAAGTAACACATGTCCAAAGCTTACCAAGTAAGCTAAGCCAACATCAAAACCACTAACTAAAACCATTCTCCCATTTCCATACATTCTCCCATTTCAAAACCACTAACTAAACCACCACCAAGTGGCCTAGTGGTAAGGTCCTTGACTCTCAAACAAGAGGTCAAGGGTTCAAACCTGGGTTCAAACCTCACTATTACACTTGGGGGTGGCCATGGAGGTTCACCTGCGACGCCTCCGGGCTATCCAAAAGGGTAGTCGCCCTGGGATTAGTCGGCTCGCAATGTCGAGTCGGAAACCTAGGTATACCTAAAAAAAAAACAACCACATTTTCTCTCTACTCTCTTCTTCTTGCCGTCCCACCTCAACCAAAACACCACCATCATACAATTTTTAACCACAAACATATGTTATAACTTACATATGTTAATCTCCATTCAAAAAGAGGAAGATTGGTGCAAGTTTTAACATCCAAGGAGGAGTTTCTATGGAGTATTAGGGCTGATTTTCCACAAGGTGTTCATGAAGAATGGTGGTCTTGAAGATGGTCGTGGTTATTCACAAGTTTCTCCATCAAAATCCATGTTTTGATCACAACCTACATCATCATGGTGATATAAAGATTGTCTTCCTCATCCTCTTGTTATTTTTTATTATGTAATCTTGTATTTCTTTTATTTATGTATATGTATATGATGATGAATGATGATTAAAAATATTGTGTGGGGATTTGGTGTTGATAAACATGCTTAAAAAGATGAAAAACTATAAGAAACAAGGTTAGAATCTTGCTTAATTTAGATGGCTGTATAAAATAGTAAAGAATCATATGGTAAACTGATAAAATGACTTGAATAGATTGATATACAATAAGCTATGGGTCTTGTACACATGTGAGAGTTGGCCATGCAATGGAATCATTGTAATGAGTGAGATATGATCAAAACAAGTTTAAAGTACAAATCTGAGTTCACTGTTTTGGAAGATTTTTAGAAACTACTTAGAGGCTGATTCAACAGTAGCTATAGGAGAGTTAAATGGAGCACATATCATTTAGTTTATGTCATAAAAATTTGAGCTTCTATCTCCATATAGAACTCTAGATATGTCAGTTTTGGTGAACATGAAAATAAAAATCAGATTTTGAAAATTAAAGTATAATAGTATTATATAAGCACTCAAATAAAAATAGTATAAAATATGAATTAAAATCCACTAACTTATATAATACATTTATATAAATATGTACAAGGGTAAATAAGTGGACATTTTATAAAAATGGTAACTAGTTAAGTTTTATAAGATATAAAAACTATAAACATGATTTTTACGACTTTTTCGGCTATTACCGTAAAATTAACGTTTTTGCTAAATAAAACTTAGACGGTTGGACCTGTGTAATGTGAACTTTATAAAACTTATATAGTGATATATAAACATGTATAACAAGTAAAAACCGATAAAACCCGAACTATATAACATACAGACATTAACGGGCTAAATTAACGTTATTGGACTAATAATACAACAAAATGGACTGAAACACTTATAAACTTATTTATTGGGCTTAACCCATTTAGGCCCAACATATAAAGTATAAATACTGATAATAAAAGTATAATTGGACTAATGAATAGTATTGGGCTTGTAATAGGCCCATTGGACTTCAAAATATAAACAAGATTGAATTAGTATAACTAGTCTTGAAAAATTCTCAACACATAACACTAAAATAAGTAAAGGAGAATATATAAACCCACTTGATCATCATATATATATAAAATCATCATATGTATACATAATTGTTATTCTTATAAAGTCATTGGACATGAGTCTAAGAAGAGTATTATTTGTCTAGGTTTCCGTGATTGAAGCACGTACCGTACGTCCGAATTGCCGAAAACCCGCCTTCCCACATCAACGTGAGTTCATAGCCTCGCACTCTTTTAAATGTTTTTATGAAATGTTTTATAAACCCGAGAGGGAGATAACATGTTATTTTTTATAAAATAGGATACCATTTGTCCCGATTGTTTGTTTATTGATTTGGACCCGAATGATTGTATGACCCGATTGTATGACCTGATAAATGATTAAAGGACCCGATAGATGAAATAAAATGGATTATTAAAGTTAGGTTACGTCACTAAAAGTCCCATTAGCATGAATTGTAAACTACCGGGATTTGGTAGACGCTTATGCATATAATAGTACTATTTGGGGACGATCACCCCAGTTCGCGCCTTGACGGTTGATCCCCGTCGTACCACATTGATTGGTAAGCGAATTTATGTATGAGAAGATTTCCATAGCGTGACCTTTGTGACGACACGCTACTTTAGATGGCAAATTGAGTATCGGGTTAGCTACCCGTTGTTTGTTTTATTAAGGTAACAATGTCATGCGGCTTATAATAATCCAACTAACAAAATACTACTAGACGCACCGAATTACGATGTATTGCCTCACTAGCAATATAGGGTCATACTATTGATGTTATGTTCGTGTTTTGGTTTTCATAACCATACTCATATAACGGTTTTTATTTTCATGCAACGTCATAAGACGTATTGTATGATGTTTTTACGACATTGACTCGTATAATAATTTTTAAGGAAAACGCCTATTTATGATTTTGATGTAGATTTGTATAAAATGACTTTGGCTATTTATGGCCTATTAAAATAATTTGTACAAAATGATTTTCAGTAATAATTTTATACTGATATTATATTGATGGATTTTATTAAACTCTATGAATTCACTCGGCGTTATCGCTGACCTTTTCTTTTTATATGTTTTATCTCAGGTACTTGAAGGTAATTCTCGGGAAGACAACAAGAATTCATGGCCCGCACCTAAATACTTATTTCCATTCAATTATTTTGTAAAACCTGTATTAAATACAATGACTTGGGACCTATGTAACTTTGATATTTATGAATGGAAATGCTTTATTAATAAACGACGCGATTTTTAAGCGTTGTCTATGATGTGAGTAATGTGCTATCCCGTAACACCAACTAGTCTTCCGCTGTATTGAGTTGTATAAATTTGGGGGTGTTACATATATAATATCTTAACTAAAAAAAAGCTATATTTTCTTCCTGGAACACCATAGGCGACGGCTAAAGGAGAATTTTTAGGGTTTTCATAGTTTTTTTCATCTTCCATTGAAGTAAAGGTAAAACATTCATAACATTTTTTAATTAAATTGTTTTTATGTTTTCTTTAATCATCTTATGATGGATTTAGGTTAGGGTTAATTTAAAAACAGTAAATTAATGTTATATTAATCATAATATGATGATTACATAAAATAGGGCTTGTATTTAATGGGGTTATGGATAATTAATTAGTTTAATTTGATTAAACCCGTTTTTAAAAACTGGGCAGAATTTTGAGTCAATTGTTTTGATCATATTGGAAGTTCTACAAATTATTATTTTACGATCCAAGTATCCCTGAAAAGGTAATTGAAGTGGCTTTCCAATTCAAGGGACGAGAACTAAATTGGAGGTCGGGAAGTGGGTCAAAAACAGGTTACAACAGTCGGAGGTCAAAACAGTTTTGAAGTCAGCCTGTTTTCTTTTTAAGTTTTGGGTTGGTTGGGGTACTTAGGGTTGCATTGGAATCTTCTAACGAACATGAGAGATGGTTTATATATTATAGTAAGTATCTGCATTGGGGCTAAGGTTTTGGTTTAGGGTAAGACCCCCTAATCGTAACAAAATTTTTGTATGTTTAAAATCAGTAAATCTCGAATGACAAAAGTATATATATATATATATATATATATATATATATATATATATATATATATATATATATATATATATATATATATATATATATATATATATATATATATATATATATATATATATATATATATATATATATATATATATATATATATATCGTGGCCTTAATAGTAGCTTTAAGGTTAGGGCAAGTGGGAGGTGTTAGATAACATATGTAAGGGCATGAATATTCCTTTTACAGAAACCATGGGTATGTTTAAGTGGTCGTTTGACTTATAGTTTGGAGACCTAAGATTGGGACTGTTTTGTGTAAAATATGAACGGGATAGTTATTAAACGTAACCAAGCTAAGGACTTGTTAGGGAAGGGTAATGGGGGTATTTATATGAGAGGAGGTTAGATGTCCATCATAGGTTGATGAGCCATCTTAGTGATTGGTTCATGTTTTGATTATGTGTTTTTAGTTTGTTAGCTTGTTGCTAGTGCGAGGACTTTTGGAGAAGCAATCAGGTGAGTTTCATAGTCCCATGTTTACTATTGTTTTTGACTTCCAGATGGGATGGAAGAGACATTGTGTTATGTTATTTATAAATTTATGCTGTGAATGTTTGGCGTTGTAATGGACTTATGTGTACATACTTATGTGATTAACTGCTAGATAATTCTTGATTGTTTATGTTTTGACTTGGTACCAAGGGGTTATTGGCAAGGCAGGGCCTTGGGGATTTGTTCATAGGTGTTTGGATGCCTATGGGAATACAAGTTTTGGTATGGCTGGGAGCCATGGTTTTGGTTTGATTAGTTAAATCTTGAATGTTAGTTTGTTATTGTATGTTAGTATCACAATGTCCATTTCTTTTTAACTTTTGATTGTTACTCACAGCTTTTGGTATGATTTGGCGTTTGAGTCTAAACCTATGACTCTCACCAACTTTATGTTGACGTGTTTTAGTGTCTCTTTCAGGTGATACTATGGTTAAGCATGAGAACCAAATGGCTAGGATTGGAGAGCGTAGGAATGCATATAGAAGGAGATCCCCGTTTCCTTCTTAGTTTTTATTTGTTCATTTAATAAGTGATACTGTGGCATACATATATGTTTGTTTTGGTTATGTTATTTGTTTGTCTTGGGTAAGAGGTAGGACTGTTACCTACTTACCTAGACTGTAACACCCCCAAATTTATACAACATAGTACAGCGGAAGACTAGTTGGTGTTACGGGATAGCACATTACTCACATCATAGACAACGCATCAAAATCGCGTCGTTTAATATTAAATCATTTCCATTCATAAACAACAAAGTTACATCGGTCCCAAGTCATTATATTTCATACAAAGTTTTACAAAGTATTTGAATGGAAAAATATAGTTTAAGTGCGGGCCATGAATTCTTGTCGTCTTCCCGAGAATTACCTTCAAGTACCTTAGATAAAACATGTTAAAAGAAAAGGGTCAGCGATAACACCGAGTGAATTCATAGAGTTTAATAAAATCCATCAATATAATATCAGTATAAAATTATTACTGAAAATCATTTTATACAAATCATTTTAATAGGCCATAAAATAGCCAAAGTCGTTTTATACAAATCCTTATCGAAAATCATAATATAGGCATTTGCCGTAAAAATCATTATACGAGCCAATGTCGTAAAAACATCATACAATACGTCTTATGACGTTGTATAAAATCAAATAAAAACCGTTATATGAATATGGTTATGAAAACCAAAATACAATCATAATATCAATAGTATGACCCTGTATTGCTAGTCAGGCAATACATTGTAATTCGGAGCGTCTATTATTATTTTGTTAATTCGGATTATTAAAAGCCGCATGACATTGTTACCTTACTAAACCAACAACGGGTAGCTAACCCGATACAAATTTTGCCCATCTAAAGTAGCGTGTCGTCACAAAGGTCACGCTATTGAAATCTTCTCATACATAAATTCGCTTACCAATCAATGTGGCACGACGGGGATCAACCGTCAAGGCGCGAACTGGGGTGATCGTCCCCAAATAGTACTATTAAATGCATAAGCGTCTACCAACTCCCGGTAGTTCACAATTCATGCTAATGGGACTTTTAGTGACATAACCTAACTTTAATAATCCATTTAATTTCATCTATCGGTCCATTAATCATTTATCGGGTCATACAATCGGGTCATTCAATCATTCGGGTCCAAAATCAATAAACAAACAATCGGGACAAATGGTGTCCAAACTTTTATAAAAACTAACATGTTATCTCCCTCGCGGGTTTATAAAGCATTTATAAAACATTTAAAAGAGTGCGAGGCTATGAACTCACGTTGATATGGGAAGGCGGGTTATCGGCAATTCGGACGTACGGTACGTGCTTCAATCACGGAAACCTAGACAAATAATACTCGGTCTTAGACGTTTGTCCAATGACTTTATAAAAATAACATCTATGTATACATATGATGATTATATATATATGATGATCAATTGGGTTTACATATTCTCGTTTACTCCTTTTAGTGTTATATGTCGATAACTTTTATATTAGTTTACTAGTTTTACCCATTTACGGGTCTTAAGTCCAATAAGCTTATTATAAGTTATTTAACTTATTTTAATCCATTTTGTACTTATATTATCAGTACTTCAACTTCACAAGTTGGGCCCAAATGGGTTAAGCCCAATAATAAATTTATAAGTGTTTTAATCCATTTTTGTTGTATTGTTAGTCCAATAATGTTAATTTAGTCCGTTAACGTCCGTATGTCCTATAGTTCGAGTTTATCGGTTTTTACTTGTTATACATGTTTATATATCAGTATATAAGTTTTATAAAGTTTTTATTAGACGGGTCCAACCATCTAAGTTTTATTTAACAAAAACGTTAATTTTACGGCAATAGCCGAAAAAGTCGTAAAAATCATGTTTATAGTTTTATAACTTATAAAACTTAATAAGTTACCACTTTTATAAAATGTCCACTTATTTAACCTTTTACATACTTATATAAATAAAATCCATAAGTTAGTGGGTTTTAGTTTTACATTTTATATATTAAAATGTGAGTGCTTATATAATAGTATTATTCTTTAATTTCCAAAAATCTGATTTTTAACTTCATCTTCACCAAAACTGCCATATCTTGAGTTCTATATGGAGATAGAAGCTCAAATTTTTATCACATAAACTACATGATATGTGCTACATTTAACTCTTCTATAGCTACTGTTGAATAATCTTCTAAATATTTTCTAAAAATCGTCCAAAACAGTAACTTCAGATTTATACCCTAAACTTGTTTTGATCATATCTTACTCATTATTTTGATTCCATTGCATGGCCAACTCTCACATGTGTACAAGACCCATAGCTTACTGTAAATGGATCCTACTTCATTATTTCATCAGTTCATAACATGTTTCTTTACTGTTTTATACAGCCATGTAGATTAATCAAGATTTTAACCTTGTTTCATATGGTTTTTCACCTTTTTAATCATGTTTATCAACACCAAATCCCCACATAACATTTTTATCATCATATAATCATCATAAATATATACAATAGGAAATAAAATACATGTTTACATAATCAAAATAATCAAGAAGATGAGGAGGACAATCTTTATACCACCAAGTTGATGTTGGTTGTGATCAAAACATGGAATTTGATGGAGAAACTTGTGCATAGCCAAGACCATCTTCAAGACCACCATGCTCCATGGAATCCTTGTGGAAAATCAGCCCCAAGACACCATGAATACTCCTCCTTGGATGTTATAAGTACCACCAATCAATAGGGTTTTAAAAGAGCTTCATCTTATGTGTAAATAACATAAGATTCCATGGTGAATTTTTGATCAAAGTGGTGTTTTAGGGTGAGGATGGGACGGCAAGAATGGAGGAGTGAGAGAGAGTTGAGTGGTTTTTGCATGAGTGGAATGAGAAAATGTGTGAAGGTTTGATGGTTTTGTATGTTGGTAAGCTTACACATGAAGCTAAAGTGGACATGTGTTAGTCTTTATGATATATCTTGACACCTAAGTGGTGTTGCTAGTTAACTTGGCCGGTTTTGTGAGTGGGGTGGGACAAGTGTCCCACTTGTCTCATCCCATTTATTTACGGGTACTCCTCGATTCTAGTTTCCTCGATTTGCGTGCCCTCGGGTCGTTTTACGAAAAACGTTTTTATAAATTATGAATCAACGTCACAAAACGAATCCAATAAAAATTGTCTCATCAAAAACGGAGTTCGAAAACGTAAATACGTAATCCTAAGGTTTCCGGTTTAGTCGTAAAGGACGTTAAAATAAAATCGTAAGTCCTAATCTCTTCTCGTAAATTTGTGAGTTTATGAACCAACACAAATTTAAACTCCAAAATAATATTTATGGATAAATTTATTTTCTGAAATGTCGGACTGTCACCAAAGACGGTGTATGTAAACGTAAGCACGTAACGTTGAATCCTCCGGTTTAGACGTAGTCGATGCTACTCCAAGACGTAAATCCAAATTTCTTCCCAAAAATATGTGAGTTCATATTGTAAATTGTTTTCAAATAATATTGAGAATAAAATATCAACCATAAATTGACGGATTGTCACAGCATTTACCCCTAAACAGGATCTTTGTCCTCAAAGATCATCTTACTACTCGCTTCTTATAGAGTTAAAAGCCATGTGGGTATTTCCTCCACATTCGGTCTTTTCTCACAAGTGTAATCCATTATAATACGCGAGTTTCATCAAACATAACTACGGGAATAAGATCAGGCTTAATGTTGACTTACTTTCTCTATCCATGATGTTCACGGGTTTCTGATGAATGCAACTTTTTGCCGATCTAAGCTTTGCTAAGAACAATCAGATTTTCACTTGATAGATATTTCATCAAGTTCGATTTACGAAACATAATTTACGCAGTCTTTGAAGTCCTAGGGTAGATCCAGCTTATATGCCTTTCAATCCCAACTTTTACATCATCTCAATGGTCCCAAACAACGGGGACTTATATCCCATGATTTGTCAGATCATGAATTCATTTTTCCAAGGTTAAAAATTATGGCATAACTTCGCTACCCATTTGGCACTTCAAGATCTACATTTCATATTCATATAGCCTCTTGCCCACTACCGGCAGTCAATAATCAGATCCTAATTTCAACAATCATTTCAGATCTCGCGGGTCAGGTATTTTGCAAGGTTAGGTTCGCCATCATAGGAAACCTTAAACCTAAAAGACATGTCCAACTCACAATGGGTGTATGTCGGATGTCTTCATCTCAACTCCTGCTTACAGATGCTCTAAGATTCAGATCCTAACAAGATTTGATCTCGATCCTAATACGATAATTATCAATGATAATCTTTCCAAAGGAAAGCGATTATACGGTTCATTACCAAATGTCAATCATTCAAACACAAAACAGCACTTATATTACCATGTATCGTTACTTTACCTCGTCCCTTCGATTTGGGGTGGTACATAGTACTCTCATCAAGGTTCGCTCTCAATGATTTCTGAGCAAATCTCTAGAAATTCGATGCGAAGCGAGGATCTTGATATAGATGTTCGATACAGGCACATTATGTTTACATAACTCCTTTAAATACAAAAGAGTCATTTTCTTCATCGAGATTCAATCATTAACAGGAATGATATTAGTAGATTTGGTCAGTCTGTCGACGATGACCCAAATCGAATCAAATTCAGATGATGACCTTCGCAATAGTTAAACGTTTACTAATGTATGAGGCGGTGTCTGCCTTCATAATTACCATTAGTACAGCTTCTTCAGACAAAGATACTTTTAGTCAAAAATGACATACATATAATACTTATACTTACAAATTCCAACATAACTATATCTCACAATCTCCATATTTATATAACCATAAGTGGTCTTTTATACATTCAACGCTATCAGCTTCTCAACTCTAATGGTTCATACTAGCCGTAAAACCTTTCACTATTTATATTATCCTTCTTACACACATCGTTCATTTTTATATCGTTCGGCAATTTATTCTGCACCTTCATTATTAAGGAACATGTCCTAACTGGTTCTTTATCTTTTATACATAATGCGTCGGTATCTATATTCATTTCACATAATGATATAAGTATCATGTCCACAATTTACTCATATATTCTTTCTATATTAAGTGTTAGTAATTACGTTCACTTTCTCCTGATGAAATAAATATCATCACTTAATTTATTCAAAATTCTTTCTTCATATTCTTCTAAGTCTCAGTTTCGTCTTATCTATTATTTTTATCCGTTTTACTCAATCCATCGTCTAAAGTGTCGATAATTATTATAATTAATTAAATAATTATTAGTTAATTTTTATGAAGCGTAAACGTAAAAGTTTTAAATTTCTTAGTTCGACCAATTATATAAAATGTTCAAAAATAATTTGAATTTAATTAACAAGATTTTTGTTGTATTATCGAAAATATTTAATAAGATTTCGTAAATGTTCGAAAAACCTTTGTTTATACTTTGGTCAAAGTTTCTTAGTTGAAAAGCAAAATTTGTTGTTTCAAATTTCAAGTTATGGTTTAAATGGTTTTCCTCAATCCTTTTTAAGTTATCTGGAGGTATACACAAACATTTACCCCTAAACAGAAGTTTAGTTAAATGGTTTGTGTATAAGGGAATAATCCCCTTAAAAATCCTTTGTTAAAACATTTGTCAAAACATATTTCCATTTCTTTTTGGTAAAATCCAAAGTCTTAAAAGGGCTCTTAATTTTTGAAGAGTCAATTTATATTCCATTATTCTTTTAATCACATAGTCAAATCATGTCAAGGTTCAAGTCTTTAATCACGTGTTAATTATTCGAGGTACAGGTTTTTATTTCTCAGTCATCTAAGGGTAATCTATTAACAATTATTAACTCATTCTTATTCTTATAAACAAATAAATGGTCCTTAATGATCACGAGCATGAATTTATCAAATTACAGCCTACACACGTGATTCACCAAATTTATGAATGCTACATGTGCATTAGTCAATCCAAACGACATCACGTGAAACTCGTAATGTTCATTACAAGTACCGGATGTGGTGATTGAATAGATAATCTTCTTTCGCGGACGCGAAGTTGAAAATAACCATGCCATGGATCAAATCTTTAAAACATACGCTAAAACCTTGTAAATGATCAAACAAATCTTCCATTTCGAGTTATGGATATCGCTTTCGATTGTCAATTTACTCAGTCAGAATAATCTATAAATATAAGGAATGATAACACCATAGCTCTTCAGGATGACAGGCTTGGTATAATAAAATCTTCCTCCGACAACTTTCTCAGTTGTACGGTAATTCCTTTAATTTAGATGGTGCTGACGTACAGTGCACAAGCCACAAGTGCAGCACCGAGAATATAATCAATACCAATTTCAACTTGCCTTAATGGCGAAAGTCTAGGTAATTCACCAACAAATACTTCCTAAAGTTTCAGATAACATAAACATCTTTTAATACATTCATATTAGGTTCTTCTAGATTATAATATTTATAACTAGTTCATAACTATTCACGGTATAATTTCAAGTCTAAATGCAGGATAAAATCATCCATCAAGAATTATTTAGATCACCTTTGATAATCAACATCTTATCATTTAGGGGAATTCTACTCGAGTTCCCATCAATTAAGACAATGTCGTCATGTCATAATCAATCAATCCATTTTACTGGCACTATCAACTTTCCAGTTTTATTGCCGTCGATAAGATGTGAACTTCTCAAAAGACTAATAATAACTCATAATCCTTCCACAAATTCAAGGATATCTGGAGACACAACTAACCTTAGAAGAGTAAGGTTAACACATAATCTACGCGAGAGAATTTCAAACCAGACACAGACGAAAACATTTAATGAATATGAATATATCCCATGTGTTCATAATTTGAGTACGCATTCGAAAGCTCCTCGGATCGTTACCCAGGTCAGTCAAATGAAATCAAATCATAAGAAATGATAAGAACGTCAATACATCCAGTCGGGTATCAACACTCGGTAATCAGATACTTTTCCTAAGAATCTTACTACGGGATAATTGGACAAGAAAGAATTGTCAATTGTCAAATAAGACAATTTCCACAGATGAGTAAATTCGACTCAGAAGAATAGATGTTACAGGAACATATGTAGGTGTCCCTAACATTATGTCCTTATTTTTCACTTCTTGCAGATCTCATTAAAATTTAATCCTTCACAATCCTCACAGAAAATGTAGTGTTTATTCATTAGTTTTATGGTGACTACTAATCAGTCTTGCATAGTTCATTCCAAATTGTATGTAGGCGCGCAACTATATACAATTTCAAGATTAACGATGCAATACTCAGTTCGTCAAAATTTTATCATCATATTTGTAAAAACATTCTCATGCTTAATTCTTTAAATAAGAATCAAAAATAAATTTACAAAGATTTTTCCTTGTTATGAAAACAACTAAGTTTTCCAGGATGTTTTATAAACAACTTTATTTTGATAACAATCACTTATAAATCTCACTTTTGAATAATCCTTATAGTGATGAGAATTAAATTTTCTCAAAGGATATCGTTTTAATTTTATAAAAACAATGCGTGATCTGCAGAAGAGTGATGAAAGCTTGTTCACCAAGAATTAACTACGATATGATAGGAAATGAGCTTAGCCAAATAATCATGAGGTTCATGACCTTGATGGCACTCAGGAAGAATAATTCACAACGTAACTCAATTCGAGATGAGTACTTGTTCAACGGTTGCATCACTAATGCGAACATTAGGATGAAGCAATAAAAGATAGATAACATCGATACATGTAGAATTTAGCAATCAAAGATAGTCTTTTCATTAATCACAAACAAGTCAAATTGTACGTAACACATTACGTGTCACTATGTCATACAATTTACAAAACTCATCCTACCAACTGATATCTCAGTCAAGTTAGGGATTTTTAAAAGATACCACAATGAATACTAATCTACAAGAGTCATTAGGTGTCCTGCCTGTCCCAGAAGATCCATCGGTCCCAATTTAGAAGAAGATTTCTTCAATTTATTTCTTGGACACTGGGCATCCTCGTCAGTGGACAATGGCCTAGGAACAACCCTTAACACAAACCTACAATCAATTAAATCCTTATAATTTAATCACAAAACTTAACGACTTCCTCTTAACAATTTATTATTCCATATGGGTTAAATTTTACTTTATTCAAGTTTTAACCAACTTATACTCAATTCGATATTCTACCTCATTCTCCAATACTTTCAATCTTATTCTTCGGCCTTGCAAAGGCAATACAATATCAATATAAATCAACACTTAATTTCCAATCCTATAGCTCTTACAACAGCAATTATCAAATGAGTCATTAATATGAAATGACTCGATCATTCAATTATACTTCTCGGAAAGGTATTAGTGGCATGAGGCTTTTGGGTACTGGTTCCAATGACAGCCTCAAGTGCAACATTCACCCTTTCGATTTCAATTTAAGAATTGGATGACAACGAATCAGATGACATCTTTCCAGGTGATAACGTTTTGTCAAACTCCACTCTATAAGGAAAGATCGTCATGACATCGATATCAGATTTAATCTCGCCAATTCTTTTTCAATATCGCAATCAACTAATATCTACATTTCTATGAATATCAACCATTTTTTGGGATCATATTAATCCGCAACTTGGTTTAGATCTAGGATAGCTAGAATTCCTACGAGAATAGCTTCGATTAATTTACTAGGTGATTTAGGGTTACTTGTGACAATCGACGTCGCATAAATACCTCGTATAAATATCAAATAATCATCAAACAATCATGTATTAAAATTACATCAAATATATATATAATCCAAGTTATATATATATTAAAATAACACTTCTCAGTCTGGCCTTGTCGGTAACTCGGGAATTCTTCGGCACCGTTATAGTCAAAAGATTTTTAGACATTTTTAGAAAAATGTTTATAGTTAAAAGATTTTGAAAAGTTTTATTCAAAACCTTAGTTTTAAAAATCTTTCGTTCTCTATAACGAGAGCTCTGGTACCAAACTGTAACACCCCCAAATTTATACAACATAGTACAGCGGAAGACTAGTTGGTGTTACGGGATAGCACATTACTCACATCATAGACAACACATCAAAATCGCGTCGTTTAATATTAAATCATTTCCATTCATAAACAACAAAGTTACATCGGTCCCAAGTCATTATATTTCATACAAAGTTTTACAAAGTATTTGAATGGAAAAATATTGTTTAAGTGCGGGCCATGAATTCTTGTCGTCTTCCCGAGAATTACCTTCAAGTACCTGAGATAAAACATGTTAAAAGAAAAGGGTCAGCGATAACGCCGAGTGAATTCATAGAGTTTAATAAAATCCATCAATATAATATCAGTATAAAATTATTACTGAAAATCATTTTATACAAATCATTTTAATAGGCCATAAAATAGCCAAAGTCGTTTTATACAAATCCTTATCGAAAATCATAATATAGGCATTTGCCGTAAAAATCATTATACGAGCCAATGTCGTAAAAACATCATACAATACGTCTTATGACGTTGTATAAAATCAAATAAAAACCGTTATATGAATATGGTTATGAAAACCAAAATACAATCATAATATCAATAGTATGACCCTGTATTGCTAGTCAGGCAATACATTGTAATTCGGAGCGTCTATTATTATTTTGTTAATTCGGATTATTATAAGCCGCATGACATTGTTACCTTACTAAACCAACAACGGGTAGCTAACCCGATACAAATTTTTCCCATCTAAAGTAGCGTGTCGTCACAAAGGTCACGCTATTGAAATCTTCTCATACATAAATTCGCTTACCAATCAATGTGGCACGACGGGGATCAACCGTCAAGGCGCGAACTGGGGTGATCGTCCCCAAATAGTACTATTAAATGCATAAGCGTCTACCAACTCCCGGTAGTTCACAATTCATGCTAATGGGACTTTTAGTGACATAACCTAACTTTAATAATCCATTTAATTTCATCTATCGGGTCCATTAATCATTTATCGGGTCATACAATCGGGTCATTCAATCATTCAGGTCCAAAATCAATAAACAAACAATCGGGACAAATGGTGTCCAAACTTTTATAAAAACTAACATGTTATCTCCCTCGCGGGTTTATAAAGCATTTATAAAACATTTAAAAGAGTGCGAGGCTATGAACTCACGTTGATATGGGAAGGCGGGTTATCGGCAATTCGGACGTACGGTATGTGCTTCAATCACGGAAACCTAGACAAATAATACTCGGTCTTAGACGTTTGTCCAATGACTTTATAAAAATAACATCTATGTATACATATGATGATTATATATATATGATGATCAAGTGGGTTTACATATTCTCGTTTACTCCTTTTAGTGTTATATGTCGATAACTTTTATATTAGTTTACTAGTTTTACCCATTTACGGGTCTTAAGTCCAATAAGCTTATTATAAGTTATTTAACTTATTTTAATCCATTTTGTACTTATATTATCAGTACTTCAACTTCACAAGTTGGGCCCAAATGGGTTAAGCCCAATAATAAATTTATAAGTGTTTTAGTCCATTTTTGTTGTATTGTTAGTTCAATAATGTTAATTTAGTCCGTTAACGTCCGTATGTCCTATAGTTCGAGTTTTATCGGTTTTTACTTGTTATACATGTTTATATATCAGTATATAAGTTTTATAAAGTTTTCATTAGACGGGTCCAACCATCTAAGTTTTATTTAACAAAAACGTTAATTTTACGGCAATAGCCGAAAAAGTCGTAAAAATCATGTTTATAGTTTTATAACTTATAAAACTTAATAAGTTACCACTTTTATAAAATGTACACTTATTTAACCTTTTACATACTTATATAAATAAAATCCATAAGTTAGTGGGTTTTAGTTTTACATTTTATATATTAAAATGTGAGTGCTTATATAATAGTATTATTCTTTAATTTCCAAAAATCTGATTTTTAACTTCATCTTCACCAAAACTGCCATATCTTGAGTTCTATATGGAGATAGAAGCTCAAATTTTTATCACATAAACTACATGATATGTGCTACATTTAAATATTCTATAGCTACTGTTGAATCATCTTCTAAATATTTTCTAAAAATCGTCCAAAACAGTAACTTCAGATTTATATCCTAAACTTGTTTTGATCATATCTTACTCATTATTTTGATTCCATTGCATGGCCAACTCTCACATGTGTACAAGACCCATAGCTTACTGTAAATGGATCCTACTTCATTATTTCATCAGTTCATAACATGTTTCTTTACTGTTTTATACAGCCATGTAGATTAATCAAGATTTTAACCTTGTTTCATATGGTTTTTCACCTTTTTAATCATGTTTATCAACACCAAATCCCCACATAACATTTTTATCATCATATAATCATCATAAATATATACAATAGGAAATAAAATACATGTTTACATAATCAAAATAATCAAGAAGATGAGGAGGACAATCTTTATACCACCAAGTTGATGTTGGTTGTGATCAAAACATGGAATTTGATGGAGAAACTTGTGCATAGCCAAGACCATCTTCAAGACCACCATGCTCCATGGACTCCTTGTGGAAAATCAGCCCCAAGACACCATGAATACTCCTCCTTGGATGTTATAAGTACCACCAATCAATAGGGTTTTAAAAGAGCTTCATCTTATGTGTAAATAACATAAGATTCCATGGTGAATTTTTGATCAAAGTGGTGTTTTAGGGTGAGGATGGGACGGCAAGAATGAAGGAGTGAGAGAGAGTTGAGTGGTTTTTGCATGAGTGGAATGAGAAAATGTGTGAAGGTTTGATGGTTTTGTGTGTTGGTAAGCTTACACATGAAGCTAAAGTGGACATGTGTTAGTCTTTATGATATATCTTGACACCTAAGTGGTGTTGCTAGTTAACTTGGCCGGTTTTGTGAGTGGGGTGGGACAAGTGTCCCACTTGTCTCATCCCATTTATTTACGGGTACTCCTCGATTCTAGTTTCCTCGATTTGCGTGCCCTCGGGTCGTTTTACGAAAAACATTTTTATAAATTATGAATCAACGTCACAAAACGAATCCAATAAAAATTGTCTCATAAAAAACGGAGTTCGAAAACGTAAATACGTAATCCTAAGGTTTCCGGTTTAGTCGTAAAGGACGTTAAAATAAAATCGTAAGTCCTAATCTCTTCTCGTAAATTTGTGAGTTTATGAACCAACACAAATTTAAACTCCAAAATAATATTTATGGATAAATTTATTTTCTGAAATGTCGGACTGTCACCAAAGACGGTGTATGTAAACGTAAGCACGTAACGTTGAATCCTCCGGTTTAGACGTAGTCGATGCTACTCCAAGACGTAAATCCAAATTTCTTCCCAAAAATATGTGAGTTCATATTGTAAATTGTTTTCAAATAATATTGAGAATAAAATATCAACCATAAATTGACGGATTGTCACATAGACTCCTGCATTTGTTGAGATATTATCATGACTTTTGTGTCACCATTTTTATGACATTTCTTATTTCATATAGTTATCTCTATAGACACGCCATGTTGTGATGATATCCATACGTCGCGCCCCATATTCCGCCATGGTGGGGTGTGACAGGGTTAGCCATTGTCAAGGGTTTTTGGCTCAGCTTATATGTGTGACACGGGTACGGGCTTGGGTTAATTTTAAAACACGGGTTCGGGAGTCGGGAAAATATTAAAAAAATAGAAATATGTTTAATTAAATTATTTTTTAGACTATTTAATTTAATTAAATTCATGACTTAGGTTAAATATTAAAATTAATATTTCATGTATAACCTAATGTATTTCACTTAGCTTAATTTAATTAAAACCTGTATTTTAATTAAATTGTTATAATATATAGTTTAATTAATTAACCAAGTTATTTAATTAATAAGCTATAACCATGACTTGTATTATACTATTTAAACTTTACTTATTATTAATAATCCAGCTTATTTCTAATTATGGAAACTTACTATTTTTGGAAACTTTCTATTTTTAGAAATTTACTATTTATGGAAACCTACTATTTTAGAAAGTTACTTAGTATTACAATACAAGTATTATAATTTACTATTACATGCATAATAGACTACAGAACATCAATATAACTATAGATAACACAATAAAATACTAAAACATGACAAAATAAGTATAACAAGCTAATAACACACAGTATCAGTAAAACACATGTAATTCAGACAACTCATACACGTTACCATTCTTATGTAGTATTATCCGTCAAGGCGGAGTAGGTTCTTCAACGTTTCTATTAGATTCTAATGGACACAAGGTACATATTTTCCGTGCTTCAGTAAGGACAATCTCTTCCTTTATTAGGATTCCCCGTATGCAGCCAACTGTTTTCCCAGTAGTTACAGATTTAAATGCTTCTATTGATTAGTTACCTTAGCCATATACATGCATGCCAGTTTCACCTAGTTATGGAGATACCATAACCATAACACTAGAGGCACTAGTGTTGTGATTTCACAACGGCGGAGTGATAGCTCGTGACGTCCCTTTAAGTTATTTGGCCATTATTATATATTATTATCACGTGGGGCGTATGGGTGTATCATAGGTTCAGTTTTAGTTAGGATTTACATGGTGAATGTGGTGTGTGCCTTGCATCCTTCACAAGAAGCTGATCCCTCATACTCATTACCAGATTAATTAGAGGAAACCCCTCTACTTGTATGACGAGGTCACCCCTCTATGTATTTATGCACGTTGTTGACCTTATGACCTATTTGGCTTTTGGTATATTAAACTAATACATATTTCACAAGTAAACATAAGCTATATTTCAGGATATATAAAACTAGTCATAGATATTCCAGGTTTTCCAGGACTTAATCATTTCCGCTGCTATTCATGCTTTTCAGTTCTTTATAATGTTATGTCATATATCAGTGCACTGAGCGTATTGCTCAGCCGTTACTTTTCTTCCATGTCCCAAAACGGCAAGTACCCACGGTTAGGCTGGAGCATTTGAAGGACGTTCAAAGGACGGAGGCTACGTTAGACTTCTTCTCCTTTTTGTCTTCATTTATTTATGCTTGTTTAGTCCTTCCTTATTTCATTTAATTTCATTATGTTTTGGGCTTATGTTTGGGAACTGATGTTTGATTCCGGTCATCCCTTGCTCATGTATGTTTCAGTACATTTTACCTTCCATGCTTTGATGACACGCCATAATTATCCTGTGATATTCCATTTATCAAATGGGGTGTTACATCACTACTTTTTCCCGTAACTCCAAACTCCACCATAACACCAAAAGTGGCTCCCAAGTTAACATAAAAAAAATTTGGTGTTATGGTGACCCCACTTTTAAAAAAATATATATTTTCTCATTTATTTAAATTAAAATTACATTTAAACTAAATTCTATACAAATAAAAGACTAACTTTTTCTTACACAATATAAACCAAAAAATGCGTAACTCAAAAAGGCCCGTATAATTAAACCAAACTACATAAGTTAAAAGCCTAATAACATAATCCTTTTTGTCTCCTCACGCCCTCTTTCTTCCATACCCTTCTTTCTTCCTCATCCAGTACCCCTGTAAAAACCACCAAAAATAAAAACTAGAAAAAAATGAAAGCACCATGGCATGAATACGAGAACGTAACCCATGGTACGGGATGTCGCGTTTTCGCCCACCATTTGGGCTGGCAATTTTGTCACGAAGACTAAAAACGCATGCCTCGGTACGACATGTGGCGTCTTTGGGTGGTGCCCTAGGGAAAATGCCTCCCACGGGCATCGTACTGAGGACTCTAAAGGTGAACGTAAGACTCGCAATAGTAAGTCACGACAGCTCATACTTTATGACACGAAAGAAAATGCAACAGTCAGAAGCAGTGACATAACTTCGAGAAGGGACAAATCACCCTATTATCCAAAAACCTCCCCAACTATCAGTTCAAAGTGTATGCCCAACGTGATCTAGGTTTTAAGGGACATTGTCCCAATGGAACTACAGTAGCTCAGGTATTTCCCCCGAGGCATAACAGTACCCAACCTTCAGGTACAGTGGTTGGGATGTTATAAATACCCCAACGCATTTAGTGCTAACCAACTAATCCAAGCACGTTAAATTCACTCTAGATGACCGTTTCCTTGTGTCTCTAGTCGTATACATATTTTCACGTTGGAGCTTGGTCCTGGGCTTACACCCGAGGCGAGGCTAACGTGCGTTACCTTTTTTACATGCTTTCCAAAAGATTTTCTTGTATGCCAGAAGGCGAATCCAAGTCCATCAGGGCCCATCAGACTTTTGCAACGAAAAATTGATGCCATCCGTGAGACCCTAATTAAATCTGCCTAAATGTTATAGAATGAAGGTTTCGAACCAACATCACCAACATTAGAATCTCAAGACAACACATACAAAGATATTACAAATGAATAAATCATATAAGGACACCTCTCGACCTTGAAATAGTTGTTGAAAGACCTGAACAATCGAAATTATATCAAACCTAGGCTCTGAGGTTTCAATGAAAAGGGGCACCAAGACGGAGGCAAAAGACAGATGAGGAAAAGCCGTATAAAGGAAAGAAAGCAGTCGTGGACGATGACTTGGCTAAGCCTTTCAATTTTGTTTCAAAGTGTCCTCTCAACAAGAGGATCGTTGAATTTTCATTTCCACATCATCGAATGGCCACAAGTGTGAAGATATATGAGAGTATGGGAGACCCGACGGATTATGTGAATCACTTTAAGAGGATAAGAAACCAAAGAGAATGACAAATTCCCGCATGGTGTCGTATGTTCCAACATGCCTTAGATGAAGAGGTTCGAGCATGGTTTGATGAGCTCCTTCCTGGAAGCATTGACACCTGGTACACCTTGGAGTATAAGTTTCTGATTCGGTTTGGGATGCTAAATACATGTGCGAAGGAGCCCACGAACATAACGAAGACCGTTCGTAGAACAAATGAGAGCCTTTCGTCCTTCAAAGGGATATGGGTAAGTGAGTCTACCTCCATTCTAAATGTACCAGAACTTATGAGAATTTCCTCATTCATGAGATCACACAAATGTTCTGAGTTGGCCAAATGATTCGTGGATAGTATCCAAAAACCATGATGAGATGCTAAGAAGGGTAGATGATTATGTCTGAGCGAAACAAGTGTTACAGGACACAAAACTCCCCATAAGAGTGTTCTTCGGGCAAGATGTGTTTCAACATGTGAACCAACGGTATGAAAATTCGTTCTCACTTTGGGCAAGAGGTGAAAGAGTGTTCGACTAGGGTCGAGGCCCATACACACTACCCTACTGCCCTTCCTAACATAATTAGATAATAAACAGAGTTCTCACTTTGGATTCTTTGGTGAGCACACTGAAAGAAGTTTTGGTTGTTGAGAATCAGTTGAACCTTCCCCACACTTGCCCTACTGATAGGGACGCAAAGGAGAATATGGATAGATACTGTGACTACCACGGTGAAAAAGGACACTACGCCAGCGATTTTTTCCGACTCAACACATAGCTAGAAATAGCCTAGAGTCGAGCAAAAATAATCATTTGATCATAGATGTTAGGTGATAGGCTACATACTCTACTACATTATTAAACACTACCAAGTGCATGAACTAGTATAATATAATAAATATATATTAATAAAGACTACCAAATGTATGAACTAGTACAATATATATGGCATACAATGTCACATGAAGTCACGTGGGCACAATAAAAGATAATAAAATGGTTTCTAGAAGCCTATGGGAAAATTGCTCAAACTGGATAAAAGATATGACTCAGATATTACTGTGTCACGTGAATATTGGAATATATTTGATTCTTATCTTATGAACAGACTGAGGCATTCACTCCTTATAAATAGGAGGCTAGTAAGTCATCAAAACACACACAAAATATACAATTAACTATCTCTCTCACACTAAGTCATCAAAACACACACAAAATATACAATTAACTATCTCTCTCACACTATAATTAATACATTTCACACATTTATGAGAAAACAAGTATCTGACATGATCATCAGAGCTTAATCCCAGGGCAAAGCCTCGGGATAAGTTCTAACGCGGTATTTATTTGTTGAGTGATACAGGTAGACAGAACCACTCTTACAATCTCAAGGACTCCCCTCATGGACATTATATTTTTGGTATCATCAATTGGCGCCATTCGTGGGACCCCGAACATAAAACCACACCGAAAACCATTAACTATTTCACAAGAAGTCACATTCACTATACCGATAGACGCTTTTGGAGATGAGCCCAATGGGCCTGATCCCAAAGAACCACCGGTAGGCACACACATATCTAACCCCATTCCTGAAAATCATACACGTGATCACACTCCAGAAAATGTGTCCGAAAACGCCTTTGGGGACCCTGTCATGTAGTTTGTAGTACAAAACTATGAACAAGTCATTATTATGTATTCAACATTTTCCTCAAAAAGAAAATAAGCTAATCCCACATCGATAATAGAAAACAATGGTCACCTCGTCCTGGAACCATGGCAGTCAGACTCCAAAGGCCGCCCTGAATGAGGTATTCTTAGAGACACCACCTTATCGGGTAAACCAACTAAAAAGAATCGTGTCACGACCGAAAACCCGCCCTCAAAACACAAACATGGAAGCAACACAACCTTCTATAACGAACCATTCACATTCGTATAAATTGAAAGAGATATACACGATTTAGTGGTGTCACATTTCACAGCTTGAATAAGAGATTACGACATGCTAGATGGACTCAAGGTGCCAACGAACCTAAAGATATATGATGGCATGACGGACACCAATGATCACCTCACAATATTCATAGACACAATGGATGTCCATAAGCTTCCTGAACTAGCATGGTGTCGTTTCTTCCACATTACCCTATGGAGATGCTAGATTCTATTATGACAACCTACTATCTTGAAGCATAAATAGCTTTCACGAGCTAAGTGACAAATTTCAAACAAATTTACTTCATTAGAGAAGATTCCAAAAAGCCCAGGCGAAAATACTAGGGATCCGACAACGCTCGGATGAATCACTTAAGGATTACCTAGGTAGCTTTGGAAAGGGAACCCTACACATGACTGGCCGCTCAAATAGAATGATGACGGGAGCGTTCATCAGTGGGATACGCCCATGAAGGCTCTTCAAAGATTTGATTGCTCGACCCCCCAAATCCATGGAAGATTTATTCATACAAGCACACAATTTCATAAGAGCAGATGAAGCAAACATAGAAAATCGGTTACGGGACTCAAGGTGGGCCGGCAATCGACACAACAAAAGCTATCAAGACAACTCTAGAAGGTCAAGAGACAGACATGTCACTCATCCTCACGGTAGATATAGAGAGCGCTCTAGCACTCATAGACCCACTTTTACACCTCTACTTAAGTCACCTGCTGAGATATATGCAACATCCGAAAGGAAGTCTTTTCTGTTGCCTCTATCACGAATGTTTACCCTTGTCCATCGAGGGATCGCACAAGGTATTATGAGATTCATAATGACCATGGCCATGACACAAATGATTGTATTTAATTGAGAAAATAAATTGAAATGTGCATTAGAAATGGTCGTCTGAGCCATCTCGAAAAGGTGCAAGAACCCAAAATGACAGCCAGAACGCAATGATGAGACCATAATTATACATGGTCTCATCGTTCTAATTGGGCTTAAAATGTGCTAAAATATCATAAAACCATACAAAAACCTTTGTATTTGTTTATTGTGTGTTTATAGGTTCAGATATCATGAATTCAACAAAAGTTCAAAAGAATCAAGCAAAAACAAACACAAGAAACGAAGCCGCACAAAGAACCGGACCCGAGCATTGATTTCCTACAAAAGTCCTTGATGTTTGAAGATTTGACAAGATTGGTCCCTCAAATTTGAAGACTTGTAACTTTAGGCCATTTTAAAACTAAAAATATAGGATTGGTCCTTAAAGTTTCAAGATATGTCATTATCAGCCCTTAAAGAATCACAATATTGCATTTATAGTCCTTGTTCAAAGTTTAAAAACATGAAGGGACTTAATATGAAATTACATCAAAGTTATTAAAGAAGGAAAAGTTGTGATATTGCAAAGTTTGTGTTTGAACACTTTTACAAACATTGGGGACTAAATTAGCCAAAAACCTAACTTGTTTCCTTACCAAACCCGACCATCCCACCCATAACCGACCCATTACCCGACCCAAAACCACCCCACATCATACCCCACTTACTAGTAACTAATATTATTAAATAAGATTTAAATTAATTAAATTAATATTATTGTTGGCGCTTAACACATTCTCTCCCCTAAAACGGATCTAATACCCATGTTCATAAACACATAACCTTAAAACCATTAAATCTTTAAACCTTGATAATTAACCAATACTAACTCCAAAAAAATGATTAACCATACTATTAACCAAACCCCGCACTCAATATGTGCACCTCACCTCTTTGGACCCCCACGCGTGGCTCCCCAGCCCCATGGCTTGGCCAAAATTAGCAAAATGGGAATCATCATAGATAATCAATGGCTCAACGCATTTTCTTAATCCCAAAGTATCTTTGGACGCCCAATATCCCTTCACAACAACTCCGCAACTTCTGGAACATCACATAGGTACATTGACCAAGTTTGAAGATATTTGTGGGAACCCGTATTTTTCTCGATAATTAAATTATTCTTTTAGTCGTACTTCTCGATTTTACAATGTTTTACTTGTTCCTCTTTAATTTTTCATATGTAAATCCTGAGATCTCAAGAATTTTAATTAAATTGTATTTTAATTATTTTTCTGATCATTGATAATATTTTATTCGAAGTTATAAAAAAAAATTATTTTTATTTTTCCAAATTTATTTACTATTGTAACCCGAAATTTAAAATCAATATTTAGACCGAGGTTTAATCTTATTTATAGTATTCGGATTAATATTTATTACTTGACTTTTATTTTTCATATTCGTTCGACGAATAATATTGAATTCTCGACTAACCGGCAAAGTTATGACTTTAGCGTATCGAATATGTGTCAATTATTATTTATTGGCAAGTTTATGTCCGTCATCGACCATAAATATCCTTAATATGACGTAGATATATTTTTCTTGTCATTATTATAATTGTTTGTTTTACTAACATTCTTCATAAATATAAGATAAAAATTTAATTGTCATTGTTTATATGACGTGTTACCGTTTATTAAATATAAGACATCCATTTTTATATCAAAATATTAACGTTCTCCGAATGCCAAAGTTTTTATTTTATATTGAGCGTTTATTTTTCGTGTTTAATGCGTATCTTTTAAATCGCGTAACTTTTAAAATATCGGGTTTCTATAATACCCGATTTATTATAATGAAAGACATATCATACGTCAAAAACCATTTCACACATATGTTATTTCCATTTGTACACGACACATGATAATGTGTCGTCTTAAGGTTAAAAGCTAGGACAGTTGTCTAATTTAACTTGCTTGAAGATTTATTATAGCACAAATTCTCATCATTCTCATCTGATAAAAAAAACATATCTATCTTTCGGTTCCTTCTTTGGCGCCAGAGTATTACCATCACCATAAACACATCATGTCAATACTTTCACTAATATTGTTACATACTAAAATGAAGGACTAATGAACTAGTAAGTTTCATGTCCTAACTTTCATCAATCTATCGTCATATTTACTATTTTAGGGAACACGGGACTGAAGTAAAGGGTTTTGTATATGGTTTGAGTTTTGGGTAAAGAGCTTTGGTGTATTTATTTATTGGTGATTGGAAGAAAGGATTGATAATTGTTAAATTATTTTGATCATCTATTGTTTCGTCGGGTTATATGTCTACCGTTGGGCATCTCATTCTTGATCTATGAGCGATTTATAACTCGTATCTCGACGTGGAGCTAAGGTATTGCTCGATATCAATCCAAATATTACGTTTTATGTTTTACAAATTGATTGATGTAAGATAAAACAAAGAACCATGGATTGCAATTTACAAATGATATATAATGAGAATGAAGTACTTCACGTCATTTCAATGCAATTCAATTGCATAAATACACTTTTGGTCCTTTAATTATTAGCTAACTACAAATGAAGATTATAGTATTTCAATGTAATATTTTTGGTCCTTCTTTATTTAATAATCTTCAAAATTGGTCCAATCATATTATTTAAATTTTTATAACTAAATTTTTTGAAAACTTTTATAAAAATTGTTTATTCTCTTACGTTGTCGTTTATATCTCTAAGACGCGCCACTTTATTTTAGGTCGTCGTTAGAAGCTCGTGGTTTCACGGTTTATCTTATTTCACCATTTCACTCCCGTCGATATTATTTTGATCACTCTCCTCGTTTCATATCGCTATCGCTAAGGTGTGTTCATAGCCCCTTTTTACTACTTATAAATTGTTTCTAAACGCGGGGTGAGATTTTACATGGTGGAACACATTCATTTAAAACTGTATGCTATCCAGAACTTGTACCCAGAACTTGTATGCTATCTAGAACTTGTATGCTTTCTAGAACTTGATGATTTCCAACAGATTTTCATTATTATTATTGCTTTTAGTTATAGCCCTTAAGTTTCCTCTCCTGATCATGAACCGTTAATTTACTTGTGTTGCTAAGCGCGAATGTTGTGGGTGGATCCATCGGGATTGACAATCCCCGTCCCATGTTGCGGTTGTTTAACCATGACGCATTTCATTTGTTTATACTTGAGTATTTAGGCTGAATACTCACTAGAGGAACTTACATTGAGTTAAGCTTCTGTTCATGAACTAAATAGCAATAATAATGGTTTCGGACTATGGTTATCGTACGTAACCATTTTCCCTATTTCTTGTTTTACAAATAAATGCTTGTGTTCCACACCCTTACTACTAAACCTATGAATATCACTCAACTTTATGTTGACGATTTTACATGTTTAATCTCAGGTATTATTACTTAGCTTTGCTTGGATGGGAGCCCGCAGGATATTATCGCAACTTGGAGATTTCTGTGTTACTTTTTAAAGTTCGGTTTTTGTAAAAGCCGTCAGAAGTTTATCCTATATTTTTGGTAACAACATGTTACAAAACAATGTTTAAATAATAGATTTTCCGCTTATAAAAATCTGGGACCTTTGTATAAAAACTCTGATCTTTTAAGATGTAATGTAAATGTTTTATTACGTCAATTTTGTGTCAACTGTATTTTATTGATTCTTGTACCATGACGTGGCACCCCCATGCTGCCTACGCATTTCCTTGCCTGATTTTGGGGGTCTCACAGATTGGTATCAGAGTGATGGTTATAGGGAACTAAGTCGTTTTTCAAAACTTAGTCTATAACCGAAAGTTCAAATATTTCATGTTTAATGTGTCAAACACAGAATCTGCCATTGTTGTACGATATCTACGCGGGTAACTCTCTAATCCTTATTATTTACTTTTAATTATCATCATAGTATTTCTTCTCCTGATTACATGTTAAAATATTACATTACCCTAATGACGATAATTACTATGTCTTTTCAAAACCTTTGTGCTTCATGAATTATCATTGGATATTACTTGATTACATATGCTCTTGCTTCATATCGTGAATTCTTTTTTTTTGTGAACTGATCTTGTTACAATAATTTTATATTGTTATGAAGTTACATACTTCAATTCGGAGCGAGTATGCTGCCGACTTTTCATACTCACTTTACTGACTACTATTGCCATCTTGTTTATGCGTGATACGACTGACCTCATATACTCGTTATTATTGAACCGCTTATTTTTCTTGACTCACTGTTACATGTTATGTGTATTCTCGCGATACCATTGTTTGGGATTAAGTAAGTGTTGATTTCAATGAAACTTCTGATTTTCATTCTACTATCGTGCGTGTTACTTTCATTGTTAAACCTCTTAAAGCTATCTATTTAGATATCCAAATTGTTTTCCGACCATTCGTAATTGAATGTCTAGTCTATAGACCATTGTGTAGCTCAATGTGTCTCCGAAAAAGACTAAAGGACATCGTGTGAGTCACACATCTCTAAGCATTCGTTGAATCTGTGTTAGATAATATCAAGGGTTTTCATAACCTTGATTTATCTTTATGTCGCCGTTTTACACGACACTCGTATAACGATTAAATATTGTTTCATTGATCATTCTACGTTTCGATTTCGAATTACAACGTTCGTTTGTATCTTGAAAACATCATTGCTATCTTGTAATTCATCCTCTATTATGCGACGATTGTTTGGAACACGTTTGTACTTCTATAAACTTGTATCCTCCCTTTTCATTTAACTTCCTCGCTCCAGGAGTGTGACCCGTTAATCTTCCAATTCTTTCTCGATATGTCTTGTGATTTTGGAAAAAAATCACACTGCCAAGAGACCTTCCTGCATTGCATCTCGAAATCTAAGACACAGATTTCATGCGTCGTTTTTGAATTCTTAGTTTATCGTTGGCATTCTTGAACCATTTCTATAATGTGTTTTCTTTACATGATTAATTACGCAATTTATTCTTTTTCGTCTTTATGGAATCCACAAGTCTTGTGTGTACATTAATCCTGGGTTATTATGAAATTTGGATTTAATTTCAAACTGGTCGAAAAATATACTTTGTACAAAAACTTTACAGGAAATTTATCAGTGTCGATAAAATATTTTTATAACTTTAGACATAAAAATATATATTTCTACTTATTGAGACGTCCGTTTAGGACATAATATTTTACTAGTAAACATTTAAAACAAGCAAGTTATGCTCATTTGTGATTGTAAAATTTAAGAACTTATTTCTGCGTAGTTCTAAAATATCATTTTATTGAAGATTTAAATGCAAGGGCATTTTCGTCCATTTTTGATCCGTTTCAAGTCTCTAGTAAAACTAGAAAGTTGTTCAAAACATCGTTTTACAGCGAATTGCATTAGACTTCGAGTCTTAAAATATCATTAAGTGAATCAATTGGTTTGGTCAATCCCAAAAAGGTCAAAGTTGATTAAAAAGTCAAAGCTGGTAGAAATTTTGAAATAGGGTTTTTAGGCGTTTTTGAGTTCGTGCGAGCTCGTAAAACTTTAACTAATGATATTTTACAACCATGAAACAATGATTGCGATTGAAAACGTTAAAATAGTGCATATTTATGTCAAATAAATAACGATGTGCAAATATATGGATTCCTCTATCTTTCTTTTATATATGACTTAATTGTCATTCTAAGTTGTCTTTCTTTGCTTCTATCGTACCACTGATTTGGACCGAGGTTGAAGTTCTTATTTTCATCATTCGTTATCCTTCTTGACACGTGACTCTTGACGATTCCGGCTAAACCTCTCGAAACCCTATCACTTTGTAACCATTTCATTGATTGTCTTGAACTCCTTATTTCCCTCTTGTAACCCACTCGTTACTTTGTAAACTATTATCATGTTACCATATAAACTCAAACTGGTCTTGTTTGCGAATCATTTTACAAAAGGTTTCATTTGGTCTTTCTTAAATAATTGAATGATATCTTATAAAACTAATATATATTAATTTTACGATATAATTTCTTAAATTGTTCAACAATTGGTCTTATAAAGAACCGTTGTAACCATAAAAAAATTGTTGAATTAAATATCTAGCCAGTAACTTATTGGCGAAAAGTTTCATAAAATATTTTGATTCCCTTTTTTTTACAAATGGCATTATATACATATTTTAAATAATATGACATGTAATACTGATTTGACGAAGCTGAGCATCGCATTGCTAGTCCTAAATTATGCATGGCCTGATCACCTATGCTTAATTTAGAAGGAGCCATGCAACGCCAAATAGTAGTCACCTTAAATACTTAACCAAGAATCAACTTTTTAATTATGTTTCTTAAAAAGTTAGATAAATGTAAATTTTGGAAATTTTTACATTTTATGCGAGTATCAACAGTTCGCGACTTACACATATGAATCCTTATCTTTTCTTGAACAAAGTACATGGCTCAAGCACATATTTCTTTACTCAACGATCTTTGTTTTACTTGTTACCTCATCTTCCTTCGTGACATAATTCTCGTTACCACTTGTCTAATTTCTTACCATTGATACCAGGCTTGAAAGTTTCAATGTTGTTATGCTTCTACATCGATCGACCTTCTCTACCTATTTTGGTAGACATTCGAAACATCTCCGGACGCGAATAATGATTTATTACTAGATATGGATAATAATTTCCTATATCTGTCATGATGTGTGTCAGACCTTATTGTTTAGAAGTTCATTCGTGTGAACCACGTATTGATTTCGCCTCTCATTGCTAATGTCATTCATACTACTGGAATTACTCCCAAGTGACTCCTTAAGAATTTTCTGTGGTTCGAAAATTATTTCGTGGCTTTTCTATTTCGATCGTGTATCGACCATCGAACACTTAATAAGCCGTTGTTGGTGACACCAACTGCACTCAAGAAGTGATGACTGGCTAAATCCTTGTTTCTTATTATTTTGTTCATCGACGCGTCTATTCTATCACGTTTGTTAAGAATTGGTACGAATTTCATTTTCTTCCCTCGTGCTATTGCTAGTCATTTGTTTGCATTTTCTTCCGTCTCCACTGGAACTCTGGGGACCAGAGTTCTTTTCGGGGAGGCGACTGTGAGAACCCGTATTTTTCTCGATAATTAAATTATTCTTTTAGTCGTACTTCTCGATTTTACAATGTTTTACTTGTTCCTCTTTACTTTTTCATATGTAAATCCTGAGATCTCAAGAATTTTAATTAAATTGTATTTTAATTATTTTTCTGATCATTTATAATATTTTATTCGAAGTTATAAAAAAAATTTATTTTTATTTTTCCAAATTTATTTACTATTGTAACCCGAAATTTAAAATCAATATTTAGACCGAGGTTTAATCTTATTTATAGTACTCGGATTAATATTTATTACTTGACTTTTATTTTTCATATTCGTTCGACGAATAATATTGAATTCTCGACTAACCGGCAAAGTTATGACTTTAGCGTATCGAATATGTGTCAATTATTATTTATTAGCAAGTTTATGTCCGTTATCGACCATAAATATCCTTAATATGACGTACATATATTTTTCTTGTCATTAATATAATTGTTTGTTTTACGAACATTCTTCATAAATATATGATAAAAATTTAATTGTCATTGTTTATATGACGTGTTACCGTTTATTAAATATAAGACCTCCATTTTTATATCAAAATATCAACGTTCTCCGAATGCCAAAGTTTTTATTTTATATTGAGCGTTTATTTTTCGTGTTTAATGCGTATCTTTTAAATCGCGTAACTTTTAAAATATCGGGTTTCGATAATACCCGATTTATTATAATGAAAGACATATCATACGTCAAAAACCATTTCACACATATGTTATTTCCATTTGTACACGACACATGATAATGTGTCGTCTTAAGGTTAAAAGCTAGGACAGTTGTCTAATTTAACTTGCTTGAAGATTTATTATAGCACAAATTCTCATCATTCTCATCTGATAAAAAAAAAACATATCTATCTTTTGGTTCCTTCTTTGGCGCCAGAGTATTACCATCACCATAAACACATCATGTCAATATTTTCACTAATATTGTTACATACTAAAATGAAGGACTAATGAACTAGTAAGGTTCCTGTCCTAACTTTCATCAATCTATCGTCATATTTACTATTTTAGGGAACACGGGGCTGAAGTAAAGGGTTTTGTATATGGTTTGAGTTTTAGGTAAAGAGCTTTGGTGTATTTAATTATTGGTGATTGGAAGAAAGGATTGATAATTGTTAAATTATTTTGATCATCTATTGTTTCGTCGGGTTATATGTCTACCGTTGGGCATCTCATTCTTGATCTATGAGCGATTTATAACTCGTATCTCGACGTGGAGCTAAGGTATTGCTCGATATCAATCCAAATATTACGTTTTATATTTTACAAATTGATTGATGTAAGATAAAACAAAGAACCATGGATTGCAATTTACAAATGATATATAATGAGAATGAAGTACTTCACATCATTTCAATGCAATTCAATTGCATTAATACACTTTTGGTCCTTTAATTATTAGCTAACTACAAATGAATATTATAGTATTTCAATGTAATATTTTTGGTCCTTCTTTATTTAATAATCTTCAAAATTGGTCCAATCATATTATTTAAATTTTTATAACTATATTTTTGGAAAACTTTTATAAAAATTGTTTATTCTCTTACGTTGTCGTTTATATCTCTAAGACGCGCCACTTTATTTTAGGTCGTCGTTAGAAGCTCGTGGTTTCACGGTTTATCTTATTTCACCATTTCAATCCCGTTGATATTATTTTGATCACTCTCCTCGTTTGATATCACTATCGCTAAGGTGAGTTCATAGCCCCTTTTTACTACTTATACATTGTTTCTAAACGCGGGGTGAAATTTTACATGGTGGAACACATTCATTTAAAACTGTATGCTATCCAGAACTTGTATCCAGAACTTGTATGCTATCCAGAACTTTTATGCTTTCTAGAACTTGATGATTTCCAACAGATTTTCATTATTATTATTGCTTTTAGTTATAGCCCTTAAGTTTCCTCTCCTGATCATGAACCGTTAATTTACTTGTGTTGCTAAGCGCGAATGTTGTGGGTGGATCCATCGGGATTGACAATCCTCGTCCCATGTTGCGGTTTTTTAACCATGACGCATTTCATTTGTTTATACTTTAGTATTTAGGCTGAATACTCACTAGAGGAACTTACATTGAGTTAAGCTTCTGTTCATGAACTAAATAGCAATAATAATGGTTTCGGACTATGGTTATCGTACGTAACCATTTTCCCTATTTCTTGTTTTACAAATAAATGCTTGTGTTCCACACCCTTACTGCTAAACCTATGAATATCACTCAACTTTATGTTGACGATTTTACATGTTTAATCTCAGGTATTATTACTTAGCTTTGCTTGGATAGGAGCCCGCAGGATATTATCGCAACTTGGAGATTTCTGTGTTACTTTTTAAAGTTCGGTTTTGGTAAAAGCCGTCAGAAGTTTATCCTATATTTTTGGTAACAACATGTTACAAAACCATGTTTAAATAATAGATTTTCCGCTTATAAAACTCTGGGACCTTTGTTTAAAAACTCTGATCTTTTAAGATGTAATGTAAATGTTTTATTACGTCAATTTTGTGTCAACTGTATTTTATTGATTCTTGTACCATGATGTGGCACCCCCATGCTGCCTACGCGTTTCCTTGCCTGATTTTGGGGGTCTCACAATATTGAAGTCCAAATTTCAAAGGGTATCTCTGGAATATTAGTTGCTAGGGTTAGATGTAATTTTTATGCTTTCTAGATTCTTCCTAGGCTTGTATAAATATGATACATATGTGCCTAATATATTCTGGTTTTATTTTTATTGTAAAATATTCTTAATGAAAATAGTTAAAGTTTGTTGAATATTTTGCAATTCATAGTTGTGTTCCAAGTAGTGTAATATTTTAAGTTTGTATTTTTTTCAAAATTAATTTTAAGCAAGTTTCTTTTCACCAAAATTTTTGTTAAATCATTTTTTGAAGAACATTTTGGGACCCTTAGTGATATATATGATCATATCAGCCTAAACTTGACAAGTTTAAGCTAATGTGAGTATATATATAGCTAAGTTACATTCCTTGTTTGTGGATCTTTAATCTTGCAGAAAGTTGTTTCCAAAAGTTTGTGGTACTTCAAGAAAGTCTGTTTTCTTTGATTGTTAGGCTTAAAGTTCCATAAGCCTTTGCATAAGCTGATTGACAACCAGCTTGTGCATAAGATTAGAGCTTGTGTTTCAATTATGTTTTGTGTACACGTACCAACAAGCCATATCCATCTCCTATCCTTCTGGTTTGGGACTGTTGTCGTCTTCCAAAAACTAGCCTTTCTCTTTGCAAAAAGTCTCACAATCTCCCTCTCAAACAACAAAGCCAAGTGGTGGTGAAGTGGTGTGTCTTTGTCTGGAATAAAGCCAAAGGTGGTAACTCTTTAACCCTCTTATTTCTATATTATATTTAGGGTGTTTTGTGTGAAAAGTTGTTACCATGTTCATTTGTCTGAATTTATTGTTTCCATGGTGTTTTCTTGTTAATTCAATCATGTTGTTATTAGTATAGACAAGTTTTGATTGGTTTCTCAAAGTTTTCATTAAAAAAATTTGTAAACTGTCATATAAGGGTGTGTTTGGGTAGCTTGGTTAAAAGCATTGGGTGACAACTGACCCCACCATTTTATCTTGCACAATCTTGATTTTACCTGGTCATGTAGGTTTGAGTGTTAGTTTGAATTGGTTAAGTGTAAACTTGTGCTCTTTTGTTCCACGTTTTTGTGCAAAACAAGTCTAAAATATACAATAGGGTCTATAGGACTTGGCTTTATGAGTTATGCCCTAAAATCTTGCAATCTGTTAGTTCCTAGGTTTGTTGTGGTTTGCTTGTGGTTTATGTTAAATCTTGTAGCTTATTATTAGCTTATTAAGCTTTTCAAATTCAAAATTTTTTCTATATATGCACACCATCCGAGATATGTATTTTTGTGAGTCATCAGATATCGGGCAAAATTAGGTTCTCAAGTTGCCTGATATCTGACAACACTATGTATTTGTTTGAGCTAAATCTGTGCACTGTTTGCTTATTTTAGAGCTTATTAGGGCTAGGGTTTTCTTGTTTATTGTTTGTATTGACTCCCCACAAGCAGAAGGCTTGTGGGGGTGCCTTTGTTCCCAAAATCAATACCAAAACAAGGACAAACCAACCTCTTTTCACTCTGTGTGATATTGACAAAGGCAATGGGAACTCCTTTCCCACTGACCACTTTATTGAGCTACCCACTGTTAGTTCAAATCACCAGCTTACTCTTTTTTCTTTTTAGCTTATTTGTTCAGCTTATTTGCCTCTTTTCATTTTTCCTTTATAGTTTATAGCTCAATATACTTTTAGAAATTGGTTTCATATTTTTCCCACTTTTCTTCTAATTTTTATGATTATTTTAAGTTAAAAATTATTTTTTGTCATTAAAAGATAGATTGAATTAGTTTAAATGTTTTGAAAAATACTTCTTAGGATTAGTTAAATATTTTTGAGGTTTACAAACTTTAAGATCTTTTATTGGACTTTTTCTTTGTTATTTTGATTTTTAGGTCTTCAATTAGATTTAAAAATTTAATAATAATTAAATAAAAAGTCACAAAAAGTTTTTTTTTAATTCTAAACCTCATTTATATTATTTAGGATTTATTTATACCTTTTGAAAATTTTTTAGTCAATTTTTATTTTTCGTCATCGTTTTACGTTTTACGTTTTCATCGTTGTAGCATAGTTTTTGCGTAATCATGTTTTAATTTTCCTTCTTTTCACCCAAAAATGAACTAATCCAAATTACGTAATATAATTTTTGGAACTTACAAAATAAGGTACCTTCCTTGGAGAACGAACTCAGTTTCGAGCATTCATGGTCTTCCTAAATCGTGAACGTATAATACTTACCGATTATACGCTTTTTCCTAAAAGTGTGTAGTTTACCTACAATCATTTTGGCGCCGCTGACGGGGAGGTGTTTTTTTAGTGTCATTTTATTATTATCGTGTTTGTTTGAGTAGTGCGTTTTTTACTTTTCATTTTGGGAAAGCGTAAATATCGTACATACTCATTTTTATTTTTCTATTGTTAATAGCCATTAAAATAAATCTTGTTAAATTGAAATCAATTAACAAAAAATCGTTTTTTATTTTTTGTGAATACTATATTGTAATACATAGCACAATTAATAAACAATATTTATCCAAATACGCGTGAAAACGCACCTCAAGCGTGGGCGTTCCGGTCGTTATTGAGTGTATTGATCAAAGAAAAATTAAAGGCAAAATAGATAAATACTCTTAGTTGATTTAATCTTAATTAATACAAACTATAAGGTGGGTATAAGACGCTTGTATTCACGACCTAAAGAAAAAGGCTCTTAATTGCTTCGCGTCACCTCGTTTCTCCGCTCGCTTGTCCGTATTGATTTAGTGATGATTAATTAAGGGTTTGCCAAATCAAGAATAATTAATCTATTTTTGTTGAGCTTATATTATTGAACCCTGGAAACGTTTAGGTGTTGCACCAACGTTTTAAAATCGAACGAAGGTTTTTACTTGACATAATTACTTTCATTCCTTTAGATTCATTAACGGAGACCTTTGATTAGTGGATAGATTTAGTGGATTTAATTATCTACGTAATACACAAAAACTCAAAAAAAATTAAAAAACAATCAAAAACAAAAAAAAAATTTGAAAAATTCAAAAAACCCCAAAAAGAATTTTCTTTGCTACCCCCATTCTACTGTCACATCCCACCGTGGCGGAATATGGGACACGACGCATCGATATCATCACAACAATAGCGTGTCCATAGAGAGAACTATATGAATTAGAAATGTCATAAAAGGTGACACAAATGTCATGACAATATCTCATCAATGCAGGAGTCTAGGTAAGTAGGTAACAATCCTACCTCTTATCCAAGACAAACAAATAACACAAACAAATCAACATATAGGTTCATAGTATCACTTATTGAAACAAACAGAAAAATAAACTAAGAAGGAACGGTGATCTCCTTCTAAATGCATTCCTACGCGACTCCAATCCTAGCCACATATGTTCTCACGCTTAACCACTTTATCACCTAAAAGAGACACTAAAATACGTCAACATAATATTGGTGAGAGTCATAGGTTTAGACTCCAACCGAAAATAGATTATAATAAGCTGTGAACAACCATAAACCATTAAACATATGGACAATGTGCTACAAGTATGTATTAACAACTAACATTCAAGATCAATCATTCCAAACCAAATCCAAGGCTCCCAGCCTTACAAAACACCATGGTACCATAGGCGCCCATACACCTATGTACCAATCCCAAGGCCCCGCCTTGTCATTATCCATTGGTCCCATAGATGCTCACACATCTATGTACCTCCCCAAGGCCCCGCCTTGTCAACATCCCCTTGGTACCAAGTCAAACCACAATAACTGAGACGGTACGTGTCCCCTAATCCAAATCATAAACACAATCAAGAATCACATAGCAGTTAATCACATAAGTGCACACACAAGTCCATCACAAACCATAAAAACATTCACAACATTAGTTACAAAACCATATAGTGTCTCTTCCATCCCATTTGGAAGTGAAAATCATTAAAAGATATGGGACTATGAAACTCACCTGATTGAGCTTCTCCAAAAATCCGCGCACTAGCAAAAAGCTAACAAACAAAAGCACACAATCAAAACATGAACCAAACACTAAGATGGCTCATCAACCCATGATGGACTCTAACATTCTCCCATATATATACCTCATTTATATGCTCTAAGAATCTCTGTACATCCCTCTATAAAGCCCTTAACTTAGTTTACTTCATAACCTGTCTTGTTAACATTTTACCCAAAACAGTCCCGGATTTTAGGTCTCCAAACTATAAGCCAAACGCCCACCTAACCATATCCATGATATTTGTAAAGGAAATCCTATGCCCTTACATACGTCAGCTAACTCCTCCCTTTTGCTCCAACCTTAAAGCTACTGTTAAAGCCCCGATATATATATATATATATATATATATATATATATATATATATATATATATATATATATATATATATATATATATATATATATATATATATATATATATATATATATATATATATATATATATATATATATATATATATATATATATATATATATATATATATAGGTAAGAGTTATATGCAGAACTCATTTTAAGTGTAGAACTATGTAGAACTATTTAAATAAACATGAGCCATTAGATTAGTTCAATCAAAGGTGTAGATCAAGAGTGCCAAAATTGCAATTAAACAAAAAAGAAAGGTTTATTTTATAATTAAATAAAAGTCTATATGGACAATTTGGGTATTTTGTATTTTCTCCTAGAAATGCTACTATAAACCTATCAAGTCATATTTCTCTCTCTCTTTAATTTAATACCGTAATCATTTTTTTTCTCTAAACCTAACACCATCACCCTGCCTCCTCATTCTCAGATCTATTACTGGACAAGGAAACTTATTTTTTTTTGTTTACATCCTTGATCAGTGATAGGTTTTGTTACCAGATCTATAAGGAAATGCTATAGTGTTTAAAGGTACACGTGATATGGATTCCTTTTGTGATCTAATAGCCGCCATAATCACAAATCTGTATCTCAAACATTAATCGACATAAATAAACTTGAATATCTATTGGTGACGAGTGCTTTTGGTGGTCGCTAGATATAGCAAATCATTTTTAACAAGAAAAAATGTTGCTTCGTTTGACCTTCCGATCGATTTAAGGTTTGTATTTTCTTTGATAATAAATTCGACAAATCCGTGATATTTTTTGCCAACAGACGTTATTGTTGACCACAAAAATGTTGTTGAATATTTAGTTTATCCCCGTTATAAAGCATAGATGCACATGAATATTCGAAAATTGTACTAAAAATTATTTATTTATTTATTCTTACCAAACAGACATCTTTTAAGACAAACTTGGGAATCAAATTCATAAACATTCAGTGTTTTAAAATTGGCATCATTTAATATTATTTATAAAAATTACTAGATGATGTAGTTCTAATAATTTTTTATTAAGAAAGATATTACCAACATTTACTCATATTGATATGATAATTAGCTACGTACAAAAGATAGTTTAAAAAAATTAGAAAGAAACAAATATGTCATTTTCAATGAGTGTCCTTATGTTTTTTTTGTCATACCTGTTTGTTTTATCCCATTAAGTGCTGATATATACATTTATGCAACTCAAAGCTTCAATTCAATTATAAAATGCTTTTGTTGACTTTATGTATATTATTTTGAAGGTGTCCCTGTAGAATTTGAAGAAAAAGCGCGACGTGCATGTATGTTTTTCAAAGGTTACATTAACGTTTTGAAAACTTGGAAGAGGAATTTTGCACACATATTTTCAGAAGCGTGCATTTATGTTTTTGGAAGAGTGCACTTATGTTTTTTGAAGAGTGCACTTATGTTTTCGAGAGTGCACTTATGTTTTCGAGGGAGTGCATCTATGTTTCTAAATGCACGTATATTTTTTGAAGAGTGCATCTATGTTTCTTGAAGAATGCACACATGTTTTTAGAAGAATACAAAGACGCCCACAGATTCTGAACAACATATATTTGCACTTGAATTGTATTTCATTGGTCATCAATTTCTTTTATGCTATCTATATTTTTCTCTTTATTTGTAAAGGTTACATATATAAGTTTATTTTCTTTTTTGATGAATTTAGTAAATTAAAAAATTGTAAACTTGGAACATGTATAATTTTTATTTTAATACTCGTATAAAACAAGCATGATGCGTTAACAATTGTACCAAAGTTAACTATCTATAATTTTACAATAATAAAGAAAACATGTATGCACTTTTTTCGTAATAAAATGTATGCTCAGAAAAACACTTTTAAAAATATAATTTTTTTATTTCCGAAAATTAAGATGTAAAAAACGTTTTTAATTACATATAAAAATTAAGTGAAAATGTGTTTTACAATTTTACCCTTTTGAATTAAACAAAAAGACTTAATATTACTAAATTCTTATTGGTTGAAAAAAGTTCTGTAGAGTTCTACACTTAAAATGAGTTCTGCATATAACTCAACCCTATATATATATATATATATATATATATATATATATATATATATATATATATATATATATATATATATATATATATATATATATATATATATATATATATATATATATATATATATATATATATATATATATATATATATATATATATATATATATATATATATATATACTTCTGCCTATTCGCATATTACCGATTTTGAACATATAAAAAGTTTATTATGATTAGGGGTCTTACCCTAACCCATTTGATTAGATACCCTTCAGGTCTCTTATTTAATATATAAACCAACTACCATGCTTATTAGAGGGCTCCAGTGTACTTCTAAGTACCCCAATCACCTTAAAACATTAAATTAAACCCGACTGATTTCAAAACTGTTTTGACCTCCGACTGTTTAACCTGTATTTGACCCACCTCCCGACCTCCAATTTAATTCTCGTTTCTTTCATTTGAAAGACACTTCAAATACCTATTCAGGGATGCTTGTTTCACAAAATAAGGGTTTGTAGAACTCTGGATATGATCAAAACAAGTGACATAAAATTTTTCCCAGTTTTTAAAAATGAATTTAACACAATTAGCTTAATTAATTACCATCACCATGTATAATTATTATCTCTAATTAATCTAATCATGTTTATACCATTATAATACAGAATTCATAATTAACTTAACCCTAGATCCACCATGTATTGATTGTAAGAGAATTAAAAACAATTTAACTAAAAAGTGTATTGAAGATTTTACCTTAGAATTTTTGAAAGAAGAAAAATTAATGAAGAACCCTAAATAGACTCCATTGATTTCGACTTAAGCTTGATCTCCAGGGGATTATGATGTGTTTTTAGTTAATAAAAAGTCTTTATATATTTTCCTAACAAGTCCTTGGCCCATTACAAAAGTCCGGTTCCCTTTTTTCCTTTTTTTCCATTTTCTTTCTTTTTAATCGGCCTAAACCGACTTTAACATATATTTTTTTTATTTTTAATTTATTTTTATTACTTATTATTATGTTATTAATAATACCTTGATTTATCTTAATTTATTTCAGCTCCTAAAGCCTCCGAAACCTTAAAACCGTAAAACTAGTCAATTTTACGCGTATACCGAAAAAACGTAACATATACAGTTTAAAAAAAATCTTAAAATTTGAAATAAACTTTATAACTAAGTCCTAAATGACTTAAAACCATCCCGAAAAATACTCACATGACTAAACACCTTACCCGAGACCTCTAAATGCTAAACCCCAAATCGTAAAAAAAAATACGATTTACTATAATACTTATACGTATACGTAAAACACCAAAATAACACCATTTCATTTCATAGTCACTAATTTGTGAGCTCATGAACATGAAATAACCGTTCCTCGATTTACTTTTGAGTATTTTATACCCATAAACGATATCCACACCAACCTCGTTCACGCAAAATAACATGTAAACACGCAAATCACATAGTCACACATAAATTAACATTAAAATAAGACCAAGTGACGAACCTCAAAACTACGGTTGTCACATAACTCCCTCCTAATAGAAATATATTATCGAGATTTACTCCTTAGGATCGTCATTATCAATTAGCTGAGGATACTTGCTCCTCATAAATCCTTCCCGTTCCCACGTGAACTCTAGTCCACATTCCAAATTCCATCTACCCATAACTGCGGTATATTACCCTTTTTATCCAACGTCCTAGCTTCACGACCCAAAATCCCTATCGGCTCTTCGATAAAACGAAGACTCGTATCCATACTAATATCATCTAACGGTACTTGCAAGTCGGTTCTTTCTAAGCATTTCCTCAAGTTTGATACATGAAATACGTCATGCACACTACTCAATTCCTATGGTAATCTCAACCTATACGCCACTAACCCAATCCTTTCAAGGATTTCAAATGGACCCACAAATCTAGGTGCTAACTTCCCTTTTCTTTCTAAACCGCATCACCCCTTTCCATGGTGAAACCTTTAGCATAACTTTATCTCAAATCTCAACGGCTTACGCCTCTTGTCCGCATAGCTCTCTTGTCGGTTCTTTGCTATTTTCAACCTCTACATAGTCACTGCCACCACCTCCATAGTTTTCCGATCCACCTCCGGTCCAATACCTTGGCCGCTTCCAACTTCATCCTACTATAACGGTGATCCACCTCATATCCTATGAATTAATTCCAACAGTTTTTACTACAATTCCTATCACCATACCTAACGGCTTCTATCCTCTACGGATTTTCCATCATTCGGAAGTTCTCCCAAGCTTAAACACATCCAATGGTATATGCAAGATTGCATAACCAAAAGCTTCCCATAATATTCACAATAAACATGTCATAACCACCACCTTATCCTTGCTTTCCCATGCTCGGCACCAAGTAACTAACCATCCTTCATACTAACATGTGTTACACCTTTTCTCTAGGTGGACGTTCCATTGTTCGTGACTACTAACCTCTTGCTCTAACGGTTTCTCTTCAATATCAACCCACTATCTTCACAACCTCTTGCTCCCTCGAATCATTCTTCCTCCATACTACTTTTCGCTTGTCTCTCCATAATCTTAATTTCTATACCATCTTATATCCCGTCTTCAGCCTATAATTTAGGTGTTTCCTCCTTTATTCCTTACATCCTCATCAATGGGGAATACGCCCCTCTCACCGGTGACTCTCTCTTTGTAGGATAATTCTTCCTAATATAATGCGTTCTCCAACTATCTCCAAATCTCGCGCCAATGCTCTAGGTGTCTATCTCAACTACCCCTATAGTATGCTTATACCAAACATTACTTTATCAACGGTATACTACGCTTGCTTCCCGTAGTTTCTTCCCTTGCCATAATCCTTCAGAAGGCATTCCATACACATTAGGCTAACTTTTACGCAAAACCCTCTATTCCATCACATCCGTACATAATCCTTCCAACTTCTCAACTACGTGACTTCTCATTCCTCTTGAAATATGAGATGAATTAGTCATTCTATCGAATATCACCCAACTCTCGTCGTACTTATTCCTCCACTCCATTATGTATCCCTTTCACCAACTTCGTCCTTACATAGTCCTTTCTAAGCTACTCCTATCTATGTAGGAAGTATAGTCTACGTCCCTTTTCTCCATATGATTGTCCAAGCCACACAACATACATGTTGACGCGTTCTCTGCTTTAGACAACTCAACTCGTGCAACCTACATCCTTCATCCAAACCACCCTAATACGTCATCCATATAGTTCATGTTCGTCTCAGCTTCACTTCATTCTTCTTATTCCATGTCTCATCAACCATGCTTGCCTTTCCCAGATGGTACTTGGCCTTGCAATTTTCTTTCATCACTTAACTCCACCCATCACCTTTTCCAAATTTTCAATCAAGATGATTAAATATGAGTTGGAGACGTTCATGATCTGTATAGATCATTCCCTACGTCTCGTACCCCAAATGCCTCTAGCATTCTAGGCAGATATAACAATCCAGCTCCACTAACTAAGTCTATCTAGTTCTTCCAAATCTTTAGTTCCCACAACGTATAAACAACCGCCTTTCTTTGTCGTTCTCGTATACATCCAAATCCTTGCTCCACGTATCGTCATGCTTCGCGGATTCATCCAGTCCTTCCGATAATTCTAAGATCTGCTCATTATCCAATCCACCTCTTCAGCCTCCAAAACGCTTCCTCGCCCTTCTTCACTTTGCCCCTTGTTGGTTCCACGATATGCCATCATCTCTGACTACTCGTCCTGGCCAACTTAATCCTAAAACTCACACTTGAAAATCTCACGTATAATTCCCTTTCCTAACAACTCCAAAACCAACTCATAATTCGACTCACTCTCCTTCTTAGATTTGAGTAGATCAAGATGTCGTCGATGCTCCCGATGAAAAATCGTTTATATATTGTCATGCACCCCTGGTTCATTGGCTCCATGAAAGTTGCTAGCACCTCGGAGAAGCCAAAATCATAACCGTAAAACCAAAGCGTTCATACAACATCCTTAGTAGTTTCAACTACGTCCTCCTTACACCCTCTCTTAGAAGCAATACGAATAAATTTCTACCTCGTTCTACTCGCGAAAATCTATACGTATTCTAAAAGACCAATACTTCCTCTTATCATACCACTCAACCGCTTTTCACAGCCAATCTACTACTAAGAAACTCAAATTTTACCTTGCATCCGTTGCGATTTCTAACAACTCTTGCTCTTAAAATCATTCCATCAACAATTTCCTTGGAAAGGCACTAACTACAACTCCTCTCACTTCTCCTACTTGCTCTATTTATGGTTCTACCTCACAGTAATAGGCAAACCTACTAAATCTCAGGAAATTTTCGGAAAACTTACATGCTTTATGAACAATCATAAATACCTTTGAGGTATTATATCCCCTTCCAACACTCTCTATGGCGCGTTACTTGTGCCAATATCCATACATTATACAAATCTCTATTCATCTCCCTTGGCACTCCTAAGAGACCTCATGACCACATTAGTTCGTCTACGAACTTTTAACTCTTTCATCCCCACTAAGGGCATTCTGACCATTCTCTTAGGGCCACCTACTTAATCGTGTAGGCGCGACCAAGTCTTTCATATGTCTACCTCAACGCTCCCAATCAATATGAACCCAAAACTACATCATGAATCCACTAGATACGATCAACGAATCAAACCCACGGATAACTAACGACATTTCACGTGCACGAGTTAAAACAGACCAAAACAACGAAAACTCAAAAGGAAAACTCAAACATCTACCAATTCAAATGACTCATGACAACGAAAAATGATCCAAGAAACACTTAATGGCAACCAAAACATCTTATGCCCCACGACATATTATTTAAACCGTGCACAAGATCGACTTTTCCAAAAGAATATTTTTTTTTCTTTCCTCAATACATCTATGTGACTCAAACAATCTACAAACAACCTTCTAGACGATCTCAAAACTCAACTCAAAGACTAGGTATCCCGTGCATCCCAAATCATAAAAAAACTACTATTCAAAACTCAACCTTGAACCCGTCACTTGTACAAAAATTTCGATCAAGCTACTGACACCCCATGACTATACATACCAAATATTTTAGAAGTACATTCCGAGTACATAGTTTTACCTAAAAAGCTTTAAAAATGAACAAGTTATGACCAAAACAGTTTTATACTAGTTGTTTTAAAAAAAACTAAAGAATCCTCTTAGTAATTAACGTAATCCTTTTTAAATGAAAAGAAATAAATGTATGTGAAATTTTCATGAACTTTGTTTAGTCTTGCATAAATAATTATAAATGACGTATATTGATTAAGCTCACTCATATAAACTATTTAAGTAGAAAGAAATTTTATTTCGATTTATTTTAAAGAAAGTCTTTTATAATTTGAAATAAATAAGTGTTGATTAAAAAAAAATCCTTATGTTACATCTTGTTTCAAACACGACTCCAACACCTTACCCTTATTTTACCGAATACAACCAACTATCTAACTCTATAGTAGATTTCCAAGTCCCTTTTTTTCAATATATACCGACCAAAAGAAATGTAAGACCCAACACAAAAGATTTCATTATATCAAAATAAATCCCAAGTTATTTCAGTAGACTTAAAACCAAGAACACCATTTTAAAACATACACGTGAAATACCAAACTCAAAGAATACGCTACAACGGATGTTTAATATAAAAAAAGCGAGCTAGCCACCCTCCTAAGGATACAATCGATAATTGTAGGGGATCATACATATATAGGCATATCGGGATACATATACTTAAATCCGTCTAACATCTACTATACAAGCATGTACTAACCCTCTTTCATGCAATCATACTTAGGAATCTATTGAAGTTGTGGTACTTGTATAACTATGTTGGCCACCATACTTATACAATTACCCTTCCCTAATGCACTCCTTCCTATGATGACACTTATAAGATTTAATACAACACAAACACATATATCCATCTACTCACATAAGCTCATAACCACATAACCAAAAAAAGTCCAAAACTCCATCCATTAAAATAACATAGTCAAACTCTTGAAATACATAAATCCATAGTCTAGCTAAAACAGCATAGACTAAATCCAAAACAAAAACATAATAAGTTATAAGTCATGTCGCCCATAAGAGTGGAAACAGCTTAAAATCCTTCATATCCACCTACTCCTAATAACTCGAACCACCACATGATTCTTAGGGAACATGACTTAAACATCAAAAGAAAAATACTATACCTCAGGTACATAAAATAACCCAACAAAAGATAGAATCTACCATGTACCAAATTATGTACTATAATGTACAATTTAAGCAAAATACGACAATGACTAGCGTGGATGATTATGGTTCAACCAGCACTAGTCACACCCCGAAAAGAAAATAACATGTGGCTAAGTATGAACTACTATGGTTCAACCCATACTAGTCAAAACATAACAACATCGCAAGTACAAACCAATAACATCCAGAAAACTTTATTAAATATAAAATGCACACATACTCCTATGACGCCTATATGTAGGGACCCTTAAGCTATAGACTAGGTTACTAGACTAGGCAACCTAATTCTCTATAACCATTGGATCTTGATACCATTCTATCACACCCCACCATGGCGGAATATGGGACGCGACGCATGGATATCATCACAATAATAGTGTGTCCATAGAGAGAACTATTTGAATTAGAAATGTCATAAAAAGTGACACAAATGTCATGACAATATCTCATCAATGCAGGAGTCTAGGTAAGTAGGTAACAGTCCTACCTCTTATCCAAGACAAACAAATAACACAAACAAATCAACATTTAGGTTCATAGTATCAATTATTGAAACAAACAGAAAAATAAACTAAGAAGGAACGGGGATCTCCTTCTAAATGCATTCCTACGTGACTCTAATCCTAGCCACATATGTTCTCACGCTTAACCACTTTATCACCTGAAAGAGACACTAAAACACGTCAACATAATGTTGGTGAGAGTCATAGGTTTAGACTCCAACCGAAAATAGATTATAATAAGCTGTGAACAACCATAAACCACTAAACATATGGACAATGTGCTACAAGTATGCATTAACAACTAACATTCAAGATCAATCATTCTAAACTAAATCTAAGGCTCCTAGCGTTACCAAACACCATGGTACCATAGGCGCCCATTCGCCTATGTACCAATCCCAAGGCCCTGCCTTGTCATTATCCATTGGTCCCATAGATGCTGGCACATCTATGTACCTCCCCAAGGCCCTGCCTTGTCAACATCCCCTTGGTACCAAGTCAAACCACAATAACTGAGACGGTACGTGTCCCCTAATCCAAATCATAAATACAATCAAGAATCACATAGCAGTTAATCACATAAGGCACACACAAGTCCATCACAAACCATAAAAACATTCACAGCATTAGTTACAAAACCATACAGTGTCTCTTCCATCCAATCTAGAAGTGAAAATCATTAAAAGATATGGGACTATGAAGCTCACCTGATTGTGCTTCTCCAAAAATCCGCGCACTAGCAAAAAGCTAACAAACAAAAGCACACAATCAAAACATGAACCAAACACTAAGATGGCTCATCAACCCATGATGGACATCTAACCTTCTCCCATATATATACCTCAGTTATATGCTCTAAGCATCTCATTACACCCCTCTATAAAGCCCTTAACTTAGTTTACTTCATAACCCGTCTCGTTAACATTTTACCCAAAACAGTCCCGGTTTTTAGGTCTCCAAACTATAAGCCAAACGACCACCTAACCATACCCATGATCTCTGTAAAGGAAACCCTATGCCCTTAAATATGTCAGCTAACTCCTCCCTTTTGCCCCAACCTTAAAGCTACTGTTAAGGCCCCGATATATATATATATATATATACTTCTGCCTATCCGTATATTACCGATTTTGAACACACAAATATTTTGTTATGATTAGGGGGTCTTACCCTAACCCATTTGCTTATCCACCCTTCAGGTCTCTTATTTAATATATAAACCAACTACCATGCTCATTAGAGGGCTCAAGTGTACTCCTAAGTACCCCAATCACCTTAAAACATTAAATTAAACTCGACTGATTTCAAAACTGTTTTGACCTCCGACTGTTTAACCTGTATTTGACCCACCTCCCGACCTCCAATTTATTTCTCGTTTCTTGCATTTGAAATCCACTTCAAATACATATTCAGAGATGCTTAGATCGCAAAATAAGGGTTTGTAGAACTCTAGATATGATCAAAACAAGTGACATAAAATTTTGCCCAGTTTTTAAAAACGAATTTAACACAATTAGCTTAATTAATTACCATCACCATGTATAATTATTATCTCTAATTAATCTAATCATGTTTATACCATTATAATACAGAATTCATAATTAACTTAACCTTATATCCATCATGTATTGATTGTAAGAGAATTAAAAACAATTTAATTAAAAAAGTGTATTAAAGATTTTACCTTAGAATTTTTGAAAGAAGAAAAATTAATGAAGAACCCTAAATAGACTCCATTGATTCCGACTTAAGATTGATCTCCATAGGATTATGATGTGTTTTTAGTTAATAAAAAGTCTTTATATAATTTCCTAACAAGTCCTTGGCCCATTACAAAAGCCTGGTTCCCTTTTTTCCTTTTTTTCCCTTTTCTTTCTTTTTAATCGGCCTAAACCGACTTTAACATATATTTTTTTATTTTTTCTTTTTATTACTTATTATTATGTTATTAATAATACCTTAATTTACCTTAATTTAATTCAGCTCCTAAAGCCTCTGAAAGCTTAAAACCGTAAAACTAGTCATTTTACGCGTATACCAAAAAAACGTAAAATATACAGTTTTTAAAAAAATCTTAAATTTTGAAATAAACTTTATAAATAATTCCTAAATGACTTAAAACCATCCCGAAAAATACTCACATGACTAAACACCTTACCCGAGACCTCTATATTCTAAACCCCAAATCGTAAAAAAAATACGATTTACTATAATACTTATACGTATACGTAAAACACCAAAATAACACCATTTCATTTCATAGTCACTAATTTGTGAGTTCATGAACATGAAATAACCGTTCCTCGATTTACTTATGAGTACTTTATACCCATAAACGATATCCATACCAACCTCGTTCACGCAAAATAACATGTAAACACGCAAATCACATAGTCACACATAAATTAACCTTAAAATAAGACCAAGTGACGAACCTCAAAACCACGGTTGTCACATCTACGTTTAGTGCATGTGCACTAGATCGACGAATTATTCGAATTCTAACAACGTGTCGAATCGACGTAATCGAAATCGAAGTAATCGACAACGAAGACAAAATTTGGAAACAAACGTTCCTAATATCGTTGTTGAAACCATAGATGAGATGGCTGAGAATCGTACGATGATGGAGTTGCACCAAGCACCCACCGAGGGTTATGGAGACGCGATCGTAATTCCTGCAATCAAAGCAGAAAATTTTAAAATCAAAAGCAGAATGTTGGCATTGATACAAGCGACAAAGTTTTAGGGTCGTGAGGCGGATAATCCTCATGACCACATTCGGAATTTTAATCGCCTTTTAGCTACGTACAAGTTTAAGAACGTTGACACCGATGTCATCAAGCTTATGCTTTTTCCTTACTCGCTCGATGGCTCCACCAAGGATTGGTACGAGAAAGAACCACCTAACTCCATAGTTACGTGGGATGATCTCCTTTCCAATTTCGTTAATCATTTCTTTCCACTGTCAAAAACCACGTTTTTCAAAACGAGATCACTAAGTTTGAGCAAAAGTCGAATGAACCGTTTAGAGACGCGTGAGATCGTTTTAAGGAATTACTTAGGCAATGTCCTCACCACGGTTTTTCTGAGTTGCACCAAATTGACAGTTTTTATAACGGTCTTAATTTTCACGAACAACACTCGTTAAATTCCGCCGCGGGTGGTAACTTTTTGTGTAAAACTCCTAGGGAAGCTTTATTGATTATCGAAAATAGATTCAAGGTTTACCAACTCCGTAGCACACCGAGTGTTGCCAATGTCGCTAATATTAGTAACTCTAATCGCGATATTGAGAGGATTGATGTGAAAGTCGATAAGTTGACGAATGTTTTTACGTCGTTCTTGATTGAGATGCAAAAGAAAGACGGTCTCGCTACGGTGAAAGCGGTGGAGGTTTCGTGTACGTTATGTGGTGGACCTCATAATTATTACCAGTGTGCGGCTACGAATGGCCAAACGTCGAGTGTTAACGCATTAAATGGAAACAAAATTTTTCAAAATCAGAATTACGCGGGTCCATCACAATAAGGCAATTATAGTAACCAAGGAAATAATTTTTCAATCAAAATCGAAACAATTTTCAAGGGAATAATCAACAAGGATTTAATCAAGTAGGAAATTATAATCAAGGTCGTAATTTGAATTGGCAAAATTGAGATTTTAACAACAATCAAAACTCAAATTTTCAAAACAACAACAATCAAGGCAACAATTTTTCAAGAGGTAGTCAAGGAAATTTTCAAAGAAATAATCAAAACCAAGAGAACTTTAATTCTAATCAAATCGGTTTTTCAAACGAGATTCAAGTATATATGAAATCGAATGAGGCTAATCTGAGGCGATTAGAGGGACAAATTGGTACTTTGAAAAATGAGTTTTACAACACTTTCAAAGGTCAAAAGAATAAAATTGAACAAGGTTTAAGTGAGATTAAGAACATGTTTGCGGCTCTAATGAACAAACTGTTGAGTTCGTCTTCGAGTGCTTTGCCTAGCAACACCGTGACTAACCCTAAGGAGGACGTCAAAGCCACGTCATCGTCAAATGGAAAAAGTCGTGTGACTACCCCTAACCTTGATGGTTTCAAAGTTGGGCATTCGTCTCTACCCTCGACCTCAAAAACGACTTCATGTTCTAAAGTCGAGGGAAAGAAGGTGGCGACCAAGGAAAAGAGTGAACACCCTCGTGTACCTCAAATTCCATCCACCGTTTTAAAAGAGAGTTTCATAGACATTATAAACATTTAGCTTTAGGATACTTGTGCTTCGATTCTTTTAAAAAAAACCTAAAAGGAATATGCCAAGAAAGGAAGAAGATCCGGGCCAATTTCTTTTACCTTGTGATTTTCAGAGATTGAGGGATGTTTAGCCCTTGTCGATTTAGGTGCTGGCATCAATCTGATGCCTGATTCTCCTTTGAAATTGATGAAATTGCCTAATCTTACCCATACGAATATGACAATCGAGCTAGCAAATATTACACCACTTAAACCAATTGGTATAGCCGAGGATGTCTATGTCAATGTTGGAAAGTTCACTTTTCTCGTGGACTTCATTATTTATGATTACGAGTGTGACCCTAAATGTCCCATTATTTTATCAAGACCATTTTTATCGACGACTCGTGCCATTATCGACGTTCACGGTGGAATTTTGACTATGAAATATGGGGAGGATAAGATGGACTTTTTCGCGAATAGATCCCAAATTCAAAATGATCAAAGCAAAACCGAGGTTTCAAAAACCAATGATTTCAAAATACATAGTTTAGCGGAAAAATGAGGCTTGATACATGTTTTGAAAGAATTAAAAACAACGGTTTTCGAGATGAAGATTTTAATGATAAAGAATACGTTTACTAAATCGAAAAAGGAATTCACAAATGTATGGACAAAAAATCCTTTTGGGATGTATCCGGCGAATCGAGCGACCAAACAATTCTGGAGGAGAACGTTAATTCCATCATGACAATGACCAATATGGATTTGTTTTCACCCCTTCCGAAGGACCATGACATTGAGGCGTCAACTACTAAACCCATTGAAGTGCCTTTTGCTCTTAGCCTAATATCTATTGAGGCAAAGGATTGTACCATAATCAAAGCTAATTCACACATCATTTAAAAGTCACCTAAGCATAGTCATTTGACTTGTAAGAGCATGGTTGTGACTCTTGAGAAATCTTCTCAAGAACTTGCTCACATAAACTCTTTCTTTGATGACGTTGGTGATTTTTACGAGATTGACCACATACTTCATAATCCATCATCCATTTTCGAGGATTTGCCCTTTGACAAATCTTCGAATGTAAATGATGATTCCATGTCGAAAATTTCTTGTGATTACGAGAATGATGACAGGTTCACAACATTCTCGAACTCCGCCTTTGAACCTACTTTTCATCATAATCCCATTTTTGATGAATGGTTCGATAACGTTAATGACCAAATTATCGATACTCCTTCGTTTCACACTTGTGATGATGAAGAACTTTTTAAGGAGGTTGATGAATTTCTTGCTATAGACACAATTCCTATTCTCGAAGAGTTACCTTATAAACACTCCTTAATTAAGAATGACGATTACCATTTCTTGAGGATTTAATTCATACACAATCCCCACCAAAGAATGATGGTTTTGTACTTGATCGTGATCTCTTCGAGAGCGTTTCTAAAATCATTCACGAGGGGAACGAAAAACCTTGGTTACGAACCCATCAATGATGAAGAAATCGATGAGATTAACGATCTTATGGATGATGTCGTTTATGTTGACCCGAGGGGGATGCGTTTTTTTATTAACCATCGTTTTGAGAACTTATACAATCCCCCTTAAAACACCCATGACTTAAATGTGAGGATTTTTAGTGTGCCCACCATAACTATCGAGACACCTGATATTTTCAACTTAATAAATGGTAAAAGGGGTTTTCATAAAGAGTTTAAATATGAGAAAAGGAAAAGATTTTAAATATAATTTGAACGATGTTCCTACTTTAACTCCGTCATCAACGTGTTATTTGAATGCTACGAGCTCGTCTACTCCTTTTGACGATCTTCGCGTTCTTCCAGTGTGGGGGGAACCCCTTATGTTCCCTTACATCTCTCCACCGAGGACGAGATATTTGATTCCGTAATTGCTTGTAAATGTGAATCTCGGTGATCCACCGATGCAATAAATGGAAAAATTATCTATTTGCTTGGTGTGAGTCTACCTCAAATAGCTCAATCTTGTGACCCACCCATTGTCCCACCCTTCTACTTCTTATCTATTTTCTTTCAACCCTTCGGGTTTTTTGTTAGGTAATCCATATATGATCACATTTAGAAGGATTCGATTCAAGCTCTTGACTCTGTTATCAAAAACGAGGTGCCTCGTGGAGGAAAATTACATGCTTATCCTTGTAAATATTAACGCTTTCTAATGTAGTTTAATGTGAGGGGACTTTTGCTCTTCCAACCTTTGTTCCGTGGTTGTTTGTGATTGTGCTTTTAGGAATCATCATCATCATTAAGGTCTCTCGTGTTCGTTTTACGTATCCCTCGAGCTTTGATCGTTGCATTGAAAATTCCGATATCCAATGATATCCTTTTATGTTCTCACGTTTATTCTTTTAACATAATCCATAAATGGCTATAGATTATTCGTTATACCCTTTCCATGCTCGAGATTAAGCATTTTACTTTTCGTCTCTAGTATGGGGGTGTTTCACCCTTAGACTCGAAACATTGAGGACAATGTTTAGTTTTAGTATGGGGGTGAATAGATACTTCACTTTGCTTACGTCATAACGCAATCCAATTTTCATCTTTTTCTTATCGTTTTATTGCAAAATAAGGCTAAAGATGGCCAAATTATAAACGATTTCTCGTTTTTCATAAGTGTTTAAGACACGAATGTAGGTTTTCCGTTAGAGAGAATAAGAGTTATTTTTTACTCGATCGTGCGTGTTGAGCACTTAGGTTCGTTCCTTAAATATATTAGGCTAAGTCTCATTAAATTGAGGACGAGAAATGATATCGTTAATTATTAGTTACTATGCTAAACGTATAGTACTTGTATTCTTTCAAAAACTCATGTGTTTTAATTGTGTTCTTATTCTCCCCACGCTTTAATTTAAAAATTGTTAGTAAATATTGACTTAGCAGTTTAATCTCTTTCGTTGGTTTCTAACTGATTATAGTAGCTTCCATGTAATTAAATTGGGAAAACATTAAGGTTTCGTCAGCGTCACGAATTTGAAGTATTGGCACCCGTATAATCAAAGGCTTCCCCAATAATAATTTTAAGTTCCTCTTCACCTAAATCAAGCAATAATTTCAAGCTCACAAGGCCTAAAAATCTATGTAAAATTGAAAGTGAATGTCTTAAAACCTTGAAGTCTTAAAGATCCAAAATTTGCCTTAGCGTGAGGATATACGTCAAGTCATAATAAACACCTCATGGCGAGCTTAAATAAAAGAAAAATGCAAGACCAAAGTCATAATGAACACTTCATGGCGAAGTTCAATAAAAGATGGCGGTAAACCAGTGAAAATTGGTAATAATTCTCATGTTCAAATCTGTTATAAAAACGTTTTTATCGATCCTTTTTGTTGACTTAGTTTTTTGACATCGTTGTCTATTGGGAAAGGTTAATAATTCAATGATTCTTCTTAGACACTCACGACTCTATTTTTGGACCTAATCTCTACTTACGCATAAGTCAAAATTGTATCCTCGTGATCATTAAGACAAAAATAAAATAAAAGAAATACACCTTTGAAATAAGGGATTTTAAGTACGTGATTAGAGCATATGAGTAGTGTTAGCATTAATAACTTATAATGATAATGATCTCGTCTCACGCTAAGCATGGAATTGGGTGAAAATTGAGGACGACGAAATTATCTTTATGAGGTATTCACGTGTTCTTATTCTTTGACCCTAAAAGTCACGCTCTGGTGATGAAAATAATACATTATGTCTAAAACACAAGTGGTAATTTAAATTTACGTTTCAATAAATACCATATAAAAATGAAATTTGGAAGTGCTAAGATACTTAATTCTAGCATTGCGTGAGGACACGACAATGGTTTAGTATGGGGCAGTGATGAGACCGTAATTATACATGGTCTCATCGTTCTAATTGGGCTTAAAATGTGTTAAAATATCATAAAAAACGTACAAAAACCTTTGTATTTGTTCATTGTGTGCTTGTAGGTTCGGATATCGTGAATTCAACAAAAGATCAAAAGAATAAAGCAAAAACAAACACAGGAAATGAAGCCACATAAAGAACCGGACTTAAGCATTGATTTTCCACAAAAGTCCTTGAAGTTTGAAGATTTGACAAGATTGGTCCCTCAAGTTTGAAGACTTGTCACTTTAGGCCCTTGTAAAACTATAAAATACAAGATAGGTCCATAAAGTTTCAAGATACGTCATTATCAGCCCTTAAAAAATCATAATATCGCATTTATTGTCCTTGTTCAAAGTTTAAAAACATGAAGGGACTTAAAATGTAATTACATAAAAGTTATTAAAGATGGAAAAAGCTATGATGTTGCAAAGTTTGTGTTTGAACACTTTTACAAACATTAGGGACTAAATTAGGAAAAAACCTAACCCATTTCCTTACCAAACCCGACCAACCCCCCGACAATAACCCATAACCGGCCCATTTCCTGACCTAAAACCACCCCACGTCACACCTCACTTACTAGTAACTAATATTATTAATTAAGATTTAAACTAATTAAATTAACATTATTTTTGGTGCTTAACACATTCTATCCTCCTAAAACAAATCTAACACCCATGTTCTTAAACACCTAACCCTAAAATCCCCAAATCTTTGAACCTTGATAATTAACCAATCCCAACTTTAGAAACATGATTAACCATACTCTTAACTAAACCCCACCCTCAGTATGTGCACCTCACCTCGATGGACCCTCACACTTGGCTCCCCTGCCCTATGGCTTGGCTAAAATTAGAAAAATGGGAATCATCATAGATATTTAATGGCTCAACGCATTTTCTTGCTCCCAATGTATATTTGGACGCCCAAGATCCCTTCACAACAGCTCAGCAACTTCTTGCACATCAAACGGGTACATTGACCAAGTTTGAAGATTTTGAATTCCAAATTTCAAACGTCATTCTGGTATATTAGTTTCTAGGGTTTGATGTAATTTTTATGCTTTCTAGATTCTTCCTAGGCTTATATAAATATGAGAAGTATGTGCCTCATATCTTCTGGTTCCAGTATTTATTGTGAAATATTTTTAATGAACTATAGTTATAGTTTGTTGAATAGTTTGCAATTCATAATTGTGTTCCAAGTAGTGTAATGTTTTGAGTTAGTGTTTTGTTCAAAATTAATTTTATGCAAGTGTTTCTTTTCACCAAAATTTTTGTCAAATCATTTTTGAAGAACATTTTGGGACCCTTAGTGATATATATGATCATATCAGCCTAAACTTGACAAGTTTAAGCTGATGTGACTATATATAGCTAAGTTACATTCCTTGTTTGTGGATCTTTAATCTTGCAGAAAGTTGTTTCCAAAGTTTGTGGTGTTTCAAGAAAGTCTGTTTTTTTTTATTGTTAGCTTACAGTTCTATAAACCTTTGCACAAGCTGATTGACAACCAGTTTGTGCATAAGCTTTAGAGCTTGTGTTTCAATTGTGGTTTGTGTGCAGGTACCAAAAAGCCATATCCATCTCCCTTCGTTTTGGTTTGGGACCGTTGTAGTCTTCCAAAAACCAACCTTTCTCTTTGCAAAAATTCTCACAATCTCCCTCTCAAACAGCAAAGCCAAGTGGTGGTCAAGTGGTGTGTCTTTGTCTTGAACGTAGCCAAAGGTGGTAACTATTTAACCCTCTTATTGCTAGCTGAGATTTAGGGTGTTTTGTGTGAAAAGTTGTTGCCATGTTCATTTGTTTGAATTTATTGTTTCTAATAAGTGTGAAAACACTTATCCTTTTACCACTTAATTATAATAGAAACAAGACCAAAACGTGTATTTAATGTCGAAAAAATTCGGAATTATGTGTGGTTTGTTTTTTTGTTATGTTTTAGGACCAAAATATGAAAAAGGAAGAAAAAACGGACTTTCACGGGCTTTAGTCGAAGAAAGAGGAAAAAGACGAAGTCAAAAGATCAAGAGTGCAAAAAGAACGGAAGTCAAACGTTTATTCTGAATATTTATCGAAGAAAAAGTATAAAGACAAAAGTTTAACAAAGTCGAAGAACCAAGTCTAATAATAAAAAAAAATTAGAAGACAAGTTCATTTTATCATTCGACAAATCTTGAGACAAAGTCAAGAAAGACGAAGAAATTAAAAGACGAAAAGACAAAGAGAAAAGAGAGAAGAAACCAACACCATATCACCTCCTCCTATAAATAGCCTCCCAATCTTTCATTAGGAGGTGGTTAGATAATTAGTTTATTTCTCAAGTTTTAGGAGTAGGGTAATTACTTTCTCTCTCTAGATTTACTTTATGTTCTGAAGCTTTTCTTGCAAGTTTATTAATCTTTCATCTTAATCTTTTATTTGGATCTTTAATCTTCATCTTAATTCAATCTTTTTATAATAATTCTCATTCTACCTTTCTTGTTTTTTAAATCTATTGTTTGATTTAGATAATCATGTAGTTTGTTTGAAGTTGTTGATTGTTTGATTGATTTGCTTATTTGATTGTTCTTATTGATTTGGTGTGTTTGATGTTTTAGATTTTTGTGCTTATTGCTTTTTGTGTGTTTTTGTCTTAATTTTAATTAAGTGTTTTTAATAGTTCTTATTTGAATTTTGCTTATTTTGGTTTTGCTTTTTTTCATTTTTTTCTTATCTGGGTTTGAAAACCCTCATTCCGAATTGTGTGCATATTCATTATTTCGGATTGAGTGCAAATCAAGCTTATTCTGGATTAAGTGAAGATATAGCATATTCCGAATAAGGTGTGAAATCAAGCATTTCGAATTAGGTAGCATATGGGATTCTGGATTGTGTTCATATTCTCTATTCCAGATTCGATCAGTTTTGTATTATTCCGGATTACGTTAAACTTGTGTATTCCAAATTAACTTAAGAATACGGATTCCAGACTGTGTTTGGATATCATCTTCCGGATTAGTTCTTACTTGGGTGGATTCCGGATTGTGTTCGGATAGCATATTCCGGTTTAGGTCAAGATTAGGGATTCCGGATTAGCTTATGATACTAGTATTCCGAATTGTTTTAATGTTCTATATTTCGAATTAGGTTCAACATTTTGGATTTCGACTTATGTTTTGTTTTGGTTTCTTGTTTTATTTTTAAACTTTTAATTTTTCCCGCCAATTTTCTTAAGCTTTATTTTTAAATTGTTTTGTCTTATTTTATTTTAAATTTACTTTTAATCAATTTTTTAATTTATTTTAATTTCTTAATTTTTAGTTTTCATTCTAAAAGTTTTCATTTTTATTTTAAATAGATAATCAACGTCATTGCTTTTTACACCAAGAACAACTGAGTCGCACTTTTAACCGTGTTCAATTCGATTAGACACAAATCATAATCAAGAACTAAAAATCTCTATATTAAAATGGCACCGCTGCCGGCTCTTTTCGTGAAGATCAACGGTTTTTTGTGAGAGACGCGTCGGATTTTGGGACCTGTTCACTTTTGAACGTTATTTTTCTTGCTTAAATTTCAAAAAAAAAAATTCAAAAATCCAAAAAATTAAAAATTTCAAAAATCCAAAAACATTTAAAAATCATAAAAAGCATTTTTTTTCAAAAGTTTTGTACCAAAAATAGTTTCTTTTCACGTTAACTTTATTTCTTCTATTTCTTTGTTATATTTTTCTTTTGTAGGTGTATGCGTACCCGTTCACGAAGAAGGAAATCCATATAAGCCGTTATCATCGAGCCTCCTGTTGTTAACACAATGGATAACCGTCTTATGATCGAGCTCATGCAATCACATGTTGAAGGCAATGAAGATGTGATTGTAGTTCCGGCTATTGATGCAAATATCTTCGAGCTCAAGACCGGTTTTATTCAAATGGTTTCCGCAACACCTTTCTTAGGCCGCACTCATGATGATCCGCACGATCACATCAAAAGGTTTTTTCACTTAACCAATACCGTGAAATACAATGACGTCTCACAAGAGGCAATTCGTTTGCTCCTCTTTCCTTCTCTCTCGAGGGACAAGCCCGGACTTGGCATGATAAGGAACCACCCCAAAGTATTACAACATGGGCGGACCTAGAGACCAAGTTTATCAATTACTTTTCCCACCCTCACGTACTACCGCTTTACGGAATGACATCATCAATTTTGAACAAAAGTACGGTGAGACGTTTAGTGAATCTTGGGATCGTTTTAAGGAGCTTTTACGAAAGTGTCCACAACACAGTTTTACAAAGGTGCATCAAATGAATACTTTTTATAATGGATTAAGTTTTAATGACCAAGATTCACTAAATAGTGCTTCGGGGGGGGGGGGGGGGGGGTAATATTCTTGTTAAATCAATGAATGAGGCTTGGGCAATCATTGAGAACAAATCTAAAGTCCAAACCAAGAGTGTTAGGGCTACTATGGCTAGTGCTAGTGAGAGTGAGTTGACCAATCAAATTAAGGAACTTACTTCAGTAGTAAAACAACTTGCTTTAAGAGATAACCCTCCAAATCAACATGCCCATGCCCTTAATGTTACTTGTGAAACTTGTGGTGGGCCACACTCTTATGCTAATTGTGATAAAGCTTATGATCAATCTCACGGGGAAGTGTATGCTTACAACAACACGGAGAGGGTTCATTTTAAGCCTAATGTCGATGTTAATCACTTGTCCTATAACTCGACGAATTACTTGGCTCCACCCGGTTTTCAACAAAGACCGCACCCACCCACCCATAACAATCAATGGCCACCACGAGCAAATTTTCAACAAAATACTAGTGTGAGGGGCTACAATGCTAATTAAGGAGGTTATCAAAGGCAATACCAAGGCTTTTCAAACCAAGGTTTCAATCCTCAAGGTTTTCCACCATACAACCAATACCCAAACCAAGGTTTTCAACAACAAGGGTTCAATTTACCTCATCCGCCAATGGACTTGGTTCTACAAAAATTGACTGAACATGAGAAAATAATGCAAGCGATGCAAGAATCGACAAGAGCAATACAAGAGTCCACGGATAGGAAATCCATTCAAATGTTTCAAGCCCTTCGTCCCCAAGGTGCTCTTCCTTCAACAACCGAAAATAACCCTAGAGCTAATGTGAGTGCTATTACTAACGCACTGGAGCAACTTTAGTAGGACCTTCTATCCCTCCTTCGGTTACTCCATCTACACCTCCTCCACCTCCTCCACCTCCATTTATCCCTCCTACTACCACTCCTAGTACTAGTTCTACATTACCATCTCCACCTTTTACGGAAGAAGTACCAAAGAAAAACCCGTCACCATCTCAACCTTCACCTTCTACACCTATACCTTCTAAACCCAATATTCCTTATCCTTCAAGATTAGACAAGTACAAAGTGCTCACTAAGGAGGATTCTCAAATTACTTCTTATTTGAAGATAATCTCCCAAATGAATTTCAACATTAGCCTTGTTGAAGCCCTTGTCCAAATGCCGAAATTTGTTAAAGCATTCAAGGAATTGCTTAGTAAGAATGAGAAGATGGCCGAGTTTGTTAATACTCGATTGAATGAGAATTGTTCTATAGTCCTTCTTAAAGAACTTCCAGTTAAACTTGGAGATCCCGGTCGTTTTGTGCTACCTTGTACATTTTCCAAAATCGAAGAATTTACTGCCTTAGCCGATCTCGGGGCAAGTATCAATTTGATGCCATTAAGTGTTTGGAAAAAGTTATCATTACGCGACCTTACACCAACACGTATGAATCTTGGACTAGCAAATCGAACTCTCACTTACCCCGTTGGTATTACCGAATATGTTTTTGTTAAAGTTGTTACCTTCACTTTTCCGGTTGACTTTGTTGTTGTTGATTATGAGATGGATCCTCGTATTCCGTTAATACTTGGACGACCATTCTTGAGAATCGGAAAAGCTTTAGTCGATGTTGCCGAAGGTGAACTAATTCTAAGGGTCGGGAATAATCAACAAGTTTGTAAGATGAGGAAGATTACCAGCAAATCCAATGGAAAAGAGTCGGCGAAAATGATTGATGTGCTTCAAGACGAGCTTGTTACAACTCTATTGGAAAGTACAAAGATTGATGATTTTGTGCTACATGACAATCCTCTTTTCGAGACTTGCTATGATAATCCACTTTTTCAAGAACATGTGGACGATCCTAATGATTCTCTTTCCAATTTGGATTCCCCACCAATTTATGATGCTCCACCAATCTATGATGAATATGATGATGATTCTAATTCCGGTTTGGATGATTATGATGATCTTACTTCCAAGTATGAAGGCATGCCAACTTATGATGACTTTGATGATGTTGACACTCTTTCGAGTGATTCTTCAAGTGTCGTGTCTTCTACTGATGATTGTGCTCCTATTTTTGATGATGATCCTTCATCAACAAAGCTTGATGCTACTTTAGAGGATTACTCATTTGAGGAAGATTTTGCTACTTTTCTCAATACATACTTTTCCAATGAGCATGATTCTCCTCCTTTGGACTTTGATTATGGTATCTACCCTCCTTTGGATGTTAAGAACCCCGTTTCAAAGGAGAAGAAAGCGGACGACACCAACATCCGTAGTACTTATGTCTTGACACCTCTCTTTCCACCTTCTTCGGATGAGATTGTGCGGTTTATGAGCGAATCTTCAAGATCTACTGAGTGTCATTCTTATTTTCCCCTAAAGGAAAAGGTGTTCGATCCGGGTATCACAAATTTTGAGCCATCTTAGTATCCATCTATTGAAATAAAAGGAAAGACTTTTGGAAAAACTGGAGCTATGCTTTCACTTCATCATACCTTCTACCACCATGCTCAACTTTTGCTTAAGGGAACCTCGCCTTAGGCTTATGCTACTTGATGGATGAGAACCATGTATTTGACCCCGATGGATTTTCTTCAAGGTTCTTACCATAGTACTCAAGGTCGAGTCAGGCTCACGACTCGGTGAACAAAAACAAGCGCTTCTCGGGAGGCAACCCGATGATCTATCCTTTTCATCTGTTTTTATAGTAAGTGTAGAGGGAGACCCTAATATGTGTTTGTTGTTTTCTTTCTTATGACGTACAGGGATTCGAGCTTTCAAAGATCCACTTTTGATGAATTTTGATGACCCGTGATTCCGTGTACCCATCTTCCCGGTTCTATCCTAAACACTTTTGATTCACTATTTTATCATTTATGTTCAAATAGGAATCATGTTAGTTGTCTCTTTGTTAGCCTCAAAATATTGAGTCAAACAAGAATGTCGGTCATATGTTTATTATGCATCGTATATTAGAACGTTGTAATAGGTAGTAGGTTAGTCGTGTATTGCGGGCTTAACTTTAAGCTAAGGTTCATTCATAAGTAACCAAAGCCCAAAAGGAAAGCCCGACCCATTATCATATAGACCATCATGCCACATGTAGGCAAGGCTATATAAACCTCTCCTTGCATGTAAGGAGAGGTTGGTTGTCTCATTTTCTCTAATTCTTCTAATCTAATATTTCACAAGTTCTCACACACTTCTCTCTCTTTTCTCTCTCTAGAATTCATCTCATATCTACCTTTCTTTCTTCTTTCCTCTATACATCTCTACATCTTTCATACGTGTGAAAAGATTTTGGTTACCTTGGTTTGGCTAGAAACACGAGTTCCAAGGTAAAAATATTGTCCCTAATAATATGATGATAGATTAAGATATGAGATGGAAAAGATATGAATTTTAGAGAGAGAAAGTAGTGAGAGAAAGTAGAGAGAAGGAGAGGATTAAGTTGTAGAATATTAGATTAAGAAAGTGATTAGAGTACAAATGATCATCCCACCCTCCTAACATGCTAGGAGGGTAGTATATATAGTCCACCCACATGCGGGCTTTAATGGACTATATATTGGGTCGGGCTTGACGTATGGACTTTAATTAGTTTAAATCCAATCCCGTAAACCACGACTAATAAACTACTTATTACAACGTTCTAATTTATGTTACAATAAAAACCTATGACCGAACATTCTTGTTTGACTCAATATTTTGAGGCTAACAATCTCCCCCAATGTGAGGTCATTCCTCTTTGATATTTGGAGTCCAATGGAGATTAATGAATTTTGTCATAAATGAGTCTTGAACGTGTAACAGTAGTTTTGTTCCGTCATGCTGTGATCTTTGAGCCTTTGTCGTTGTCTTTCGACTTAGTCTTTTATCTTGAGATCTTCAAATCATTCTTGACTTGTCTTTGCCATCTTGCGATCTTGTGTCTTTTTCCACATGCTCACACTATTAATTGTTGAATAAGTCTTTGGGCATGAATATGTGGTTTTGAATCTTTGACTTTGCTGAGTACACCTGACGCCACCTTCTTGAGACAAAACTTAGACACGGACTGAATGGCTTTAACATTCGTCCTAAATCGGTAGCGTTTTACCTCCAGTCGGTGAGGACCATTATACGATATTAAATACCGTACCTGTGATTGGGTAGATTCAATTAAGAATCTCCTTGACAGGGTTTCGCGGCTGTACTAGCCGTTCTCTTTACTCGACCGTCTCAAAGCAAGACTGCGAACATAAAGAGTGAATCAATTGGATAAATATCCGCTTGATTAAAGTCGTCAATTCAAATTCCTGGAACAAGTTTGATTCATTAAGAATCTTACCATTGTTGCTTTCCAGTTGACACAAATTTGATTCATAAGAATCTCACAAGTCACCTACCGTAGCGCTGTTTGATGTTGATGCTAGAAGGGTTTCCATTCGTCACTGTGAATATTAATAAATATCACTCTGAATGTTCTGGCAAGACCATAAAGATATTGCGTAGAAACCTGAAACGAGTTTGAATCAATTCAGAATCAAACCACTGTTGCTTTTCAGTTTTACATACGTTCAATTCATAAAGAATCTTGCATATGACCTACCGCAGTGCTGTTTGATGTTAACACTGGAAGGATTTCCACTCATCATTGTGAATACTAAGTAGTATCACTCTGAGTGTTCTAGCATTATGTGAGACCCCCAAAATCTAGCAAGGAAACACGTAGGCAGCAAAGGGGTTCCACGTCATGGTACAAGAAACAATGAAATACTATTGACATAAAGTTGACGTAATAAAAACTTATACATTACATCACAAAAAGATCAGAGTTTTTAAATAAAGGTTCCAGAGTTTTATAAGCGGAAAAATATATTATTTAAACATTGTTTTGTAACATGTTGTTACCAAAAGTATAGGATAAACTCCTGACAGCTTTTACCAAAACCAAGCTTTAAAAAGTAACACAAAAATCTCCAAGCTGCGATAATATCCTGCGGGCTCTCATCCAAGCAAAGCTAAGTAATAATACATGAGATTAAACATGTAAAATCGTCAACATAAAGTTGAGTGATATTCATAGGTTTAGCAGTAAAGGTGTGGAACACAAGCATTCATTTGTAAAACAAGTAAATAGGGAAAATGGTTACGTACGATAACCATAGTCTGAAACCATTATTATTGCTATTTAGTTCATGAACCGAAGCTTAACTCAATGTAAGTTCCTCTAGGGAGTATTCAGCCTAAATACTCAGGTATAAACAAATGAAATGCGTCATGGTTAAACAACCGCAACATGGGACGGGGATTGTCAATCCCGATGGATCCACCCACAACATTCGCGCTTAGCAACACAAGTAAATTAACGGTTCATGATCAGGAGAGGAAACTTAAGGCTATTGACTAAAAGCAATAATAATACTGGTAATCTGTTCGGGAAAGCATACAAGATCTGGATAGCATACAAGTTCTGGATAGCATACAATTTTAAATGAATGTGTTCCACCATGTAAAATCTCACCCCGCGTTTAGAAACAATGTATAACTAGTAAAAAGGGGCTATGAACTCACCTCGAAGCAATAGCAACGGTTAAAATAGCACAATGTAGCAATGGAAGAATAATAGCTCGAAACAATCCGCAGTCTAAATTAAATAAGGTACGTATTACTATACAAGCATAATGACAAATAAACCTAGCATTTAGTCCCCTAATAGTATGTGCTTGAGTTTTTTTTTAAAAGAATTCGATAGTTTTAACACTTGCGAAAGTTTAACGTTTTAATAAAAGTGTAGTCATTAATCGAGTGATATTTAACAATATATAACATAACGTTTTCGATATATTTTATTTAGGTAAGTCGTCTAATGGGTCAAACATCCTAAATACATTTTATATTTTTTTATTACAAAAATATATTTTCTAAATTTATTTCTAATTTACAAAGCTTAAAAGTTAATTATAAATTTTATAAAAAAATAATGTCTAGTTTCCTTTAAGGAAACATATATGTCACCCATGGGGAAACATGCAAATATGGGAAAGATATCAGCATTTGAAAAACAAAACGCATTTCATTCGATTCTTTCCTTTCTGTTGTAGTCTCGAGTGAGGTGATATCGGCAGTTTTTCGGCGTAAATAGCGAGCTCAGTGGTAGCCCGCAGAGTAAACCAAAAATACTGTCGGATAGCAAGCCGGGTGGTCTATAAGTCGGTATTTTAAGTTTTATAAACCGATGTCATTTGATGGGTTAAAATCGTGTCCGAAGTAAGGGTCGTGAAACTGTTTCGAGTGTTACGAGGTCTACCGGGTCAGTTTCGACCTCGTCTACGGCTCTCGATAGTGAACTTCTGGTCGAACCGAAAGTAGTCTCGTGTAGACGGCATGGCTGTCTACAACTTCCGTCATATGATCGTCTAGAGGAAAGGTCGTTTCGGTGGTTAGAAAGGGTCGTAGAAAGTTCGCGTCGCGACTAGTTTAAACATGAAAATACATTCATTGTTACTGTAACTCATTATAGGAAAAACTGGTTTTGACAGATTTTCAAACTATTATAACTAATTGCTCGATTGTCCAAACAACGTGTTTTCAGGGGCTATGGATCAATCTCGACTAGCCCGTCTATAAAACCTATCTTGTATCCGACTTGCACCCATGGTCAGGCGTGATCTAAAATGGGCTCGAAGTTGGTCGAGTCGAGCTTACTTTCTATTAACATATTTCAAAATTTAGTCCTACGTAAACTTAATCAAATAAGACAATTGGTCTTTGTATCACTGTTTTATACGTAAACTTTAATTACAGATTTCTCAAGCACAAAACTAAGGAGTCATGTGTACCACTAGTAGTTAGAAGAGACAAGAAGATTAAGGAATCATAGACTCACAGGGAACTAGAACGCGGGCGAGCACGGCATGATCACAACGAAACTCCAACAAACGAGCGAGAATCCAAAATCATTCATGACTGTGTACTTGTCATATCATCTATGAACTAATAGCAAATGATTTTGCTTTGTTATGAAAACTCTAAGTACTGCCCATGATAAGTCAAAAGATGATCTTAACTTATCATTCATCATGTTATCAAGTAATTTTGGATCAAAATATGCATGCAGGCGTTGAACTTTTGATCTACGTAACATGTACATAGATACCATGTTTATTGATATTTATTTTTCATGAAAGCCTCAAGTAATTGATTTCTCTTTTAGTAGAAAAGCCAACTCGGTTGAATGAAGATAAAATGAGTACCGATAAAGAAATACATTAGTATAATTATCAGGTGTACGTGACTTACGAGATTTGCATGTGATTAGCCACGGTTTTAGATTATAGCTCTAAGTACACGTGGAAGATCAAAGGGGAAACCTTCACGACTTTGATCATGAGGTGTCAACCTTTTGGATATTATCTTGGTTCAATTCTTAGGCAAATAACGAGACATTTTGATCTTGCTCTTGTGTGTGAGATTAATTTAGTAGTATAAAATAAACCATAGACTTTTAGCTATCAAAAGAATTAACATATGAGTACTATTTTACATAAGATGTAGTTTGTACATGCAATTGTAACTAATATATGTCTTAGATCACTATTTTACACAAGACGTGTAGTGTTAGGGAACATGTAGTGTTTTAGTTTAATTCTTATTTGTTTGTTTTACATTTTGTAAAAGCGGGTATTATTGAAACTCGATATTTTAAAAGTTACACGATTTAAAAGTTACAAGTAGAGCACGGAAAATAAACGCTCAATATAAAATAAGAACGACGAGAATCGAAGAACATTTATATTTTGATATATAAATGAGGGGTTATTATTTAATATACGTTAACGCGTCATATAAATAAATGACACTTAAAAGTTTAGCATAAATTACGAAGAATGCTCATAAAATGAAAAATTAGAACGACGACAATAAAAAATATTTTTATGTCATAAAAATATATTTATGGTCGATGAAGGTCATAGACTTTTCCAATAAATAATAAAAGGCACATTTTTGATACATTAAAGCAATAACCTTGTCGGTTAACCAAAAATTCAATATTATTAGTAAAATGATCATGACAAATAAAATTTGAGTAATAAATATTGACCCGAATATTAACAATATTATTAGAACTCAGTCTAAATGTTAATTTTAAATTCGGTTACTATAGTAAATAAATGTGAAAAAATAAAAAAAAAAATAATTTTTTTTATATCCGAATATATTATTATCGATGATCAGGAAATACTTGAAAAGTATATTTCATTAAAATTATCAAGATACCAAGATTTAGTATAAAGAATTTAAAAAGAATGTAATACGTTGGAAAATTCGAAAAGCACGAGTAAAAGAATAAAATAATACCGGGAAAAATACGAGTTCTCACACAATATCGCAAGGATATAGCGTAGGACTCTCTTGGCTCTAGACTCGATTTGTGCACTTTTAGTGGTCGGAGGCTGGAGCAGATGCCACCTATTCAATATCAACAATCTCGGAGTGACAAAGTCAATAGAAGTAATGTTGATCTCCGTGACAATAAAACAAACTTCTTTTGAGAGAAGCCTGAGTAGCTAGGAAAGGGTTGTGCTTCACATCACTGGGTCTATGATGAGTTTCTCTTCATGATGAGTTGACCCGGTTTCTGCCTAAGTTGTATGGAGGGCTTTTTTCTTTAGACCCTTTATCCTTACATTTCTTTTTCATTCTTTAACCCCTTCAATGCTTACCAAGAAATCATTAATAGCACCATGTTGTGATTGTTCCAGTGCTATCATCAGTACTTAGTCGACATTCAGCTGGGTTCACATTCTACTCCATCTTTCCTTAGGACTTCTAATAATCTATTGGATTGTCCCTGGGAAGATCCCTCCGGTTCTGGTTGGATCATAGGACTTAAACCTAACCACCCTTTTGACACCAATAACGTCGTGAATTAAAGATGTTGTGGGTATTTGATCGTAACAATGAGTGCTTGAGTCTTTAGATCACATTTTAATCACATTTTCTCCCCCTATTTCTAATATATAAAATCGTTTGATATTAGAGATACCAAATTTGATTAAAATGTATTTTGAAAAATAGTCTTGAAAATCTTCGGGAGAAAGATGTGTTAATCTTTTGCATGAAGTTGAATTGCTCCCCCTCAAAAATTGATCCAATGGAATTGCCATTACGAGGATTTGATCCACATTAAACTTTTGAGGATAGGAGTTGTTGAACACACAATTTTTGAAATTTTTTGAATATCATTGAGAAATTCTTGAAAAAGTTGTGTTCAACGCTTTTTGAAAAAACATTTCTTTTTGTCGAAAAAGTTTTTCTAAAGCATAAACTTGAGTTCATAGACTTTGAATGTCTTGACAAATCTACTCAAGTGTAAGAAGAGTTAACTTCTTTTGCTAAGGGTAAGAGCACGGAATCGCACACTCCCCCGTGAATATGGTTCCGGGTTGCAATCTGAAAGTGATTACAAGCCATTGTGTTGAGCTCAAAACGTTGAATGTTTTGTGACAAGCTCAACCCAAGATAGATTGATCTACCCGTTGTTGGAAATGTTGTCCAAAATAGACAATTTCCTATTGAAAAGATAGAAATGACATGTTTTGAAAAATATTTACAACTTTTATTCGAGCTTTATGTATACACCCGTGTCGTTATGAGCGACATTTCTAGGTACGTCCATATTATCAATACTGAAAGACATGTCGAGAAGAATATTTTTGGATTTTCAAAGATTTTTTTAATTTTGTATTTTTCTTTTTTATTAATATTTACAGATAGATGTTTGATAGATGAATCAAGCAGGCTTCTTTGCCAGAACCTCCAGTTCTGCTGGAGTCAAACATCTCATACCAATTTGCCTAACTAGATACGCAAACCTCTCTTTCGAAAGAGCTTTTGTAAACAAGTCAGCTAATTGGTAATCAGTTCCAACAAATTATAATTCAACAATACCCTTTTCAACTTGTTCTTTAATGAAGTGATATCTGACATCAATGTGCTTCGTGCGGGAATGCTGTACCAGATTGCAGGAGATGGCTATGGCCGACTTTGAGTCACAGTACATAGGTACTTTATCAAAATGGAAGCCATAATCCGTGAGTTGTGTTCTCATCCAAAGAACTTGAGCACAACACACAGATAGAGACACATACTTCGCTTCGGCTAATGAAAGTGACGTGCAATCCTGCTTCTTGGAAGACCATCCCACAAGCTTATCTTGACCTAGAAATTGTGCACCACCAGAAGTACTTTTTCGTGTATCAAGACACCCTGCATGATCAGAATCTGAATAGGCCGTTAAAAAGAAAGCAGTTTCCCTCGGATACCAGAGTCCCATGTGAATGGTATGCTTAAGGTACCGAAAGATCCGTTTAACCTCCTTGAGGTGCTTTTCAGTGGGTCGTGCTTGATATCGTGCCCAATAACATGTAGCATGATGAATATCAGGTCTGCTGACTGTCAAGTACATGAGGGACCCGATCATGGAACGATATCTCATTTGATCTATGGGTAATCCCTCCAAATCAGTATCTAGGGATGTGGTTGATATTGGTGTCCCAACGGGGTCACATGATGTCATACCATGCTTTGTGATTATCTCTTGACAATACTTAGCTTGGTTAATAAAGATAACACTTGGGGATTGGTGAACTTGAATTCCTAGAAAGAGTTTTAGTTCGCCCATCATAGACATTTCAAATCTGTTGTGCATTACTTTTTCAAACCATTTTGAAATTTTTGGGTTTGTAAACCCGAAAATAATGTCATTAACATAAATTTGCACAAGCAAAATGTCATCCCCATATTTATAAATGAACAAAGTTAAATCAATGGAACCTTTTGAGAAATATTTGGAGACCAGAAATTTCGAAAGCTCGTCGTACCACGCCCTTTGAGCTTGCTTGAGTCTATATAGTGCTTTATGGAGACGATACACCTTGTCAGGATAATAAGGATTGACGAATCCTTCCGGCTACGTGACATAAACTTCTTCCTTCAAAGGACCGTTAAGAAACGTCGTCTTAACGTCCATTTAAGAAACGATGAATCCATTATATGCAGCGTAAGCAAGGAAAATCCTGACCGCTTCCATTCGAGCTAATGGTGCAAATGATTCTTCAAAATCAATACCCTCTTTCTGTCCATACCCTTTAGCCACTAGCCTAGATTTATTCTTGATGATCGTGTTTTCTTCATCCATCTTGTTTTTCCAGATCCATCGAAGATTTAATGGTGTTACATCATATGGTCTGTCAACAAGTTCCCAGACTTTAAGTCTTTCAAATTGTGGAAGTTCATCCGTCATCGATTCATTCCAAGCATTATCAGCTAATGCTTCTTTGATGTTTTTGGTTCAGCTGAACTCACGGCGAGTGCGAACATACAAACATCAGCATCGGTGTTAAGCTGTCGTCTTGTGCGAATGGGCTGTGAAGGGTTTCCAATGACATGAACCGAAGTATGATCTCGGGTCCAATGATGTGTTGAAGGATGTCGTTGGTAGAACGTGTGCATATTTGACGGATCAACATGGCGAGTAGACGACTCTCCAGTTTCGTGTACCGGTGTACCGAATAGGTTGATAAATTCGTCTTCGTTAGATAATGCATTGTCTGCTTGATTTGTGTTCTCTGGAGCAATGACAGTAGTTGTGGATGTTGTAGGAGCGATTGTTGATGTGATATTCTGAGGAGGTAAATCTGCCGCAACTGATGTTGAAGTAGATGAAGTTGTATCCGGTGTTGACGATGATCGGTATCATCATTCTTATCATGAGTGACAGCGGAAGACTTCGATACAACTTGTTTCTCCCCCATAAAATATTCGTCATACATTGGTTCATATAACATTTCCAACTCTTCAATTGTCGTGTCGACTGTCATATCAGCTCTAGGAACATGTTCTGGAACCAGCGTTGAACTTGACGGTTCATTGTCGTGGTCTTGAGTTCCGAGTTCCGTGCGGTTGTGAACGGAAGTCGTTTGTCTTTGTGGATCGGGACTTAAACTGTTTTGTTCAAGTGCCATTTCTTGCAATTCTTCAAATCGAATGTGAATGGTCTCGACAATCAATTATGTTCTCTTGTTGTAGACTCTATATCCCTTAGACTGAGTTGCATATCCCACAAGAATACATGCATCACCTTTCTCTTTCATTTTATCCAAACTTTCACCATCTCGAATAATGTAACAAGTACATCGAAAAACATGAAGGTGTTTGAGTGAAGGTTTTCGATCATGAATTATGTGATATGGTGTCTTTTCGTGTCTTGGGATAATTAAGGAACGGTTTTGTGTGTAGCATGCGGTTGACACGCCTTCGGCCCAAAAGTACAGTGGAAGTTTTGAAGCGGATAGTAAAGTTCGAGCAGCCTCAACTAAAGTACGGTTTCGTCTTTCAACACCTCTGTTTTGTTCGGGTGTTCGAGCAATAGATGTTTCATGTTCAATTCCTTCGGCTTCAAAATAGTTCCTCAGTGTTGAGTTCAAAAATTTTGTACCTTTATCAGTGCGAACCACTTTAACTTGAGCTTGAAGACCACATTGTATTAATTTAAGGAAGCTGATGAGAACATCGGGTGTTTCATCCTTGGATCTCAAGAAGTGAGTCCATGTGTACCTTGAGTAATCATCGACAATTACCAAAATATATTTCTTTCCATTGATACTCTGAACATGCATGGGACCACACAGATCCATGTGCAGAAGATCTAACCGTCCTTTAGAGCTTGGTGTGGTCTTTGTTTTGAAGCTACTTCGTTTAGCTTTACAAAGTTCACAAGAAGAACAAAGATGATCTTTGATGAATTTCAAGCTTGGAAGGCCTCTCACAATATCTTTCTTGGAAAGCAAGTTAATGGTATCAAAGTTGAGATGAGAAAGACGTTGATGCCATAACCATGTCTGAGTCGTTGAAGCTTTATCCATGAAGCAAATTGGAGTTGATGAAGTTGTGTCTTGAAGTGAAATTGTGTAAAGATCAGTACCCCGTGTACCGGTAAGTAAGTCATTCCCATCATAATCACGAACAAAACATGTCTTCTTTCGGAAAGCAACTTCCAAATCCGCATCACAGAATTGACCAACCGAGAAACGATTGTGGTTGAGCCCTTCGACGTAGTATACCCTTTTAATCGTGATATTCCACTGAACTAAATCTCCATATCCTAGGATCGGTGCAAATTGATTATTTCCGAATCGAACCGTACCCAGGAACTTCTCCACGAATTTAATTAGAAGCTTGAGATTCCCCGTCATGTGCTTCGTGCATCCGGAGTCTAGTATGAAGAGAATTATTTGTATCACCTGCAGAAGAGTTAGAACACGATGGAGCATTTGCTAAATTGGATACCACAGTATTTGTGATTATAGATCATTAGTGTCCTTAGCAACATTAAAGGCATACTAACACTCGTAGTCACATTTTCTGTACTAACTTAAGGCATCCATTTATAGCCAGGAGGACATTGATTAGCAAACCACCATTTCCAAGACTTGCTAGCAGACTTATATAATTCCTTAATTTTGCTTCTAGGATTCTTAGTGGTGGAGTCTGATGCATGACTTTTCTTGGTGGGGGTAGCACCTGAATGGTTCACTTTGCGTTTGGGTTTACTAGCTCTAATAGGCATCGCAACTTGCTTCTTAGTTCTAGTATCTACGCCTTTGACATTATTCATAGCACACATAGAATGATTAGCATTATCACACTTGCCACATTTGACACAAACAAATTTCACATTCATAGCATTCAAATCATTCAAATCGTCATTATAAGCGATTACGGACTTTTTATTCTTAAAAACATTCAAATTCCTAGGGTGTGCTTCTACTTCCTTCATCTTCCCTTGATTCTTGTGTTTCCAGACCTTATCATTCACTTGAGTGCTCTTAAGCTGAGGCCGGCTAACACTAGTAGTGGAGACTATTCCTGTAGTATAAGACACACGAATATTAGTGTTTCTAGAAGTCTGAGGCGATTGAATAACTTTTTTGTGGGGTTAGTGGTCATTCTATACATTCCTGGTTTAATCACATTATTGTGCTTAGCACTTGGTGCTATGGTATTCCTTATGGGTTGAGCTTGTGGTAACCTTTCCTTTCCATCGATCTTGGGGGCAAATGTAGGTTTTGAAAACGAGGAATTAGATAAAGCAGATGGTTTTCCCAAGATAGAGGATTTATTCTCTTTAGAGGCATTGGGTTGTCTAACAACATTTTTCTTAATGCTAGGTTCCACAACTTTCCCACCCATTTTAGCAATGAGTTTCTGTAACTCTGCTATCGCTCTGTCCCTGTCTTGTAACTAAGCTTTCAAACCTTTAATTTCCAAATTCTGTTCGTTCATCTCTCGAAACATTTGGGAAAGTTTTTCTTGCAATTTATTATCAGGTGGAAAATTACCAACGTCTTTTTGCAAAGCAAGTTCAAGTGAATGACAATGTTTTTGAAGGAAATCAGTTTTATGTTGAAGTAACTTAAAAGCCTTTTTGTCAACATTTTCTTTACGTTTCGAAAGCTCAATTTCAAGACGTTCACATTCTTTACTTTTATCAAGATATTGGCATGCAACTTCAGAATATTCATCAATATCAGCACAAGATGTAAAATAAGCACACATAACATCTTTAGAAACGCATTCTTGTAAGAGTAAATCATATTCATCTGAAAAATCAGACTTCTCCATTTGAAGATCATCAATGTATTTCTCAAGAGATTCAACGTATTTTAAATCATCATACATTTCAGTCCGAATGAACTCCTCAAGTTGAAGAACAATTTCTTTAATCAACGCCGTGTTAGGAATTAATAGTTCTTTCACAAGCAAGGTAATATCTTGAGGAATCAGACGTGTCCACTCAGCATTTTCACGTTTAGCCCAGTCTCGTTCAACAATAGATTTAACATTATCTATGTGGTGTTTAAGAATACCTAATGTTTTCCTACTATTGCTTTTAGATTCATATAGAGGGAGGTAGTTTATGTATTTGTAAACATTAGATTTCTTAGGGGCAAATGCTTTCTTCCATTGAATTCTCTTTTTTTTGCATTCTAGAAACACTTCCTCACGAGTTTTCTGAGTTTGTTTGTTGAAAAGGCCATAAAGACTATTCTCATAAGCATAATTATATGGTTTCACAAACTCCTTATTAACAAGTGGTTGACTATCAGTATCTCAAAGGGCAGTCTCATCACTATCGGCACTAACAGGCATGCATTCAAGATCGGTTCTTTCAGTCTCATCAAGATAAAGACATGGGTTCGCAGCTTGAGCTTTGGCAAGATACTCGGGACTTGCAAAGCTAGCTTGACCCTTAAACATCGAAGTAGGTGCCAGCATTCTTACAGATTTAATAGAATCATGCGTTTTATAAACAACGTTCTTCAAAAATTCGACTTGTGCTTCTAATTTCGTTACTTTTTCAGTTTATTTATCATATCTACTTTTGAAGTCTTGTTTTAACGCATCTACCTCTTGTTTCTTATCCTCAAGTATTTTAGTAGAATCTGTAGTGGTCATAGAGAGCTTTTGTTCCAGTGCATTAACTTTGGTATTGGAAAGGTACGTTTTTTGACGTTCATCCATTAAGAAAACATTATATTGACGCTTCTCTTTAGCTAATAACTCAAGAGTAGTATTATATTTGTTTTCGAAATCTTCCTTTTGACTTTTTAACACACTTCCCTTGTACCCCTCAAGCTCTTTGGTTTTCTGAAGGAGCTCATCTCTATAGCTTTCAGTAATCTCAGTAGATTTGATAAGAGCAGCTTTGCATTCTTCAAAACTTTGAGTGAGCGTAGCGTTTGCCTTCTTTAATTGCTTTTGAATCTTTTTATTTTCAGTGACATCTTTTTGTAAAGTAGCAATTAAATTAGCAAGCGCAATACGTTCCTCTTCATCATATTCATTTGCATGTTGATCGTCCTCAGACTCATTATTGCACATGTCTGATGAATCAGGTGTGGTATTGCTATCAACCGTTTCCATCATACACGTGTCATTAATGGCATTGGGTAGATCACTATGCTCATGAGTATCACCAAACACATTATATTCATCAGTATTGTGTACCTTATCGATTGTCTCAGTGTCAAAGATAGGGACATTGTCATCTTCAGTGAGTTTGAGAACTTCTTCAACCTTTGACATGTACGAGTAATGTGCATCGAGCTCTTGATCAGAATCTTCATCATCAGTATCATCAAGCATTGCTCTTTCCTCTGCTGACAATTTAACCCCTGCTTCCATTTTCTTGCATAGCAGCATCTTTTCCTTGTGATAGCTGGAGTCTCTAACCCTTTTAGGCTTCCTGCATTCTTTTGCCATATGCCCATAACCTTGGCAATTAAAACATTGAATCCCACTCTGCTGAACCAGTTGACTTCCAACCGTTTCCCTATTCCCAGTAGCAGCAGCAATCCTCTGAGTATCATACTTGGCAGTTTGTCGATCATATCTTGCAGAACCCTCAACATACGTTGGATTATGTCGATCATACCTAGAAGGAATTTCACCACGTCGACGTGTGTCATACCTTGGAGGACTCTCAACATATCGGTTCTTGGTGTTAGATGATGTACGAAGATTGTTGTTGGTGGGTTTGTAGATTTTCTTGTAAGTCTTCATTATGAAAGCAATTTGTTGTTTCATCTCTCGGTTCTTTTGAGCTTGATCTTCATCAATATCTTCTTCAGAGGATGACTCAGATGGTGGTCACTTTACCTCGATATCTTGTGGAGGATGAAGACTTAGATGATGTGGAAGATTGTGGTGATGATGATGTAGTGGAATATGGCTTAGGAGCACGAGAGTTATGAATTTGAACATGTTGAGTTGTAGTCACTAAAGCAAGTGGATTAGCCGTCTTGGCAACACGTTCAGCTCGAATCTCATTGGCTTCATTCTGAAATTGCTTCAAGATGTCAAATAGTCGATGATATGAGACCTCGTCTAACTTTTCTTGTTGTTTCACCAAGGTAACGAACCGTTTCCACTCGGGTTGAAGTTGTTGAAGAAATTGGACATTGACTTGCATTGTGGAGACTTGCAGATTATTTCTTGTCATGTCATTCATCATCTTGTAAAACCTGGAGTAGTAAGAGTCAATTGATTCTCCATCCCTTGAAGTAAACTTGCCAAAATTCCAAAACAAGTTTGTTTTGACATCTTGTTTGTTGAGTGATTCTCCTTGTTGCAAGCGTTAAATAGCAGTCCACATTTCATGTGCTGTCGGGCATGCATCAACCGTGGAATAAATGTCATCTCCAATCCCACTTAGAACCATATAGATGGCTTCCTTCTCCGCATCATGCCAAGCATAATTTTCAGGTGTGAGATCGGCTCTTGTTTCATCACGTTCACTTGTAGGTATTGGATCAGTAGTATCTGTGGCAGCTCTTGGAGGAATCGATATTTTCTTGAATACATATGGTCCATGAGTAATACATTTTCTCAAGGCGTCACCATTGGGTCTTGTATCAAGATATCGTATGAAACATGATTGCCATTGAGCATACCTACCAGACACAAGCATTGGTGGTCTCTCTTTATTACCCGCCACCATGATATTGTTATTAGTGACACGGTATTCTTGAGTAGAATCCATCTCAAAGTTGATGTGAAGTGAATAGGATCTTAAGTAGATGAAATTGTGAAAAGACTGCAGTTGAAACTTGACGAAATTTAAAAAAAAAAAAAAAAAAAAACTTTATCCGGAAAAAAAACAAGTACTAATCCGGAATATTATCAAACACTTATCCGGAATATTATCTCCTTTGGTTTATCTGGAATAAAAATCTTATCCGGAATAATCTAACAATAAGTCTTTCTCTTATCCGGAAAAAATGTTTATCCGGAATGTTTATCCTTCGTTAACCGGAATATTCTGCCAATCTTCTTATCCGGAATACCGAGCGATCTTTTTATCCAGAATATGCAGCAATACTAGCTTATCCGGAATCCTGAAAAAGCGCTTATCCGGAATACACAGGTGATGCTTATCCGGAATAACGTGCAACCCTAGCTTATCCGGAATGAACTGGAGCAGCTTATCCGGAATCCTCCCGTCTCACTTATCCGGAATACCTCGCAAAACTACCTTATCCGGAATCTGCTGCCAAACTGCTTATCCTCAATCCACAACTTTGGCTTATCCGGAATAATTAAACCCTTTTATTCCGGATAAAGACACAAACTCTCCAAAACGTGATTTTTTCCAAACTTTCCGAAAATGAACCCAAATTTAGCAACTTTTTATAAAAAATCAAGAACAATGAGAAGCACAAATTCCTACCACAACTATGTAGGCAATTTGTATATAGATTTTGAGCTTGAAAACATAAATCTTTTTGATACGAAATGATTTTAAAGATGAAAATCACACGAAATCAAAACTAATAACCACAAACTAAACACACATCTACCCCATGGCGATTGATACCAATTGTTGTCCCTAATAATATGATGATAGATTAAGATATTAGATGGAAAAGATATGAATTTTAGAGAAAGAAAGTAGTGAGAGAAAGTAGAGAGAAGGAGAGGATTAACTTGTAGAATATTAGATTAAGAAAGTGATTAGAGTACAAATGATCATCCCACCCTCCTAACATGCTAGGAGGGTAGTATATAGAGTCCACCCACGTGCGGGCTTTAATGGACTATATATTGGGCCGGGCTTGACGTTTGGACTTTAATTAGTTTAAATCCAATCCCGTAAACCATGACTAATAAACTACTTATTACAACGTTCTAATTTATGTTACAATAAAAACCTATGACCGAATTGTTTGACTCAATATTTTGAGGCTAACAAAAAATCTCTTTTTTCTTGTTGCTTACAAGTCTCGGACTACTTTGTTGTTACGAACTGATTGTTGCGATTGCATAAACCCTGGGGGTTTCTACTTGCGATCCGAAGTCACGATCACATCTTACGATCTACTTGCGATCACCAGTGACTGCGATCCCAAGTGCGATCACGATTACGATCAAGTGAGTACGATCAAGGGAGTATGATCAAGGTTACGATCATTGACTACGATCATCAATACGATCACGAGTGCGATCACTGCCTACGATCACCAATACGATCAAATGAGTACGCTCATTGGATGTGATCACTGAACACGATCACTCGTTACGATCCAAGACCACGATCTAAGAGTACGATCAGACTGCGATCTAAGAGTACGATCAGACTGCGATCTAAGAGTACGATGGGTGACATTGTGATGGACATCTAAATTTTGTTCGAGTATTTTTTAGACTTAGCCATTATCTACACTTGTCCCAGAACGTAGTTTACACGAAGATTAAAAAAAAAGAGTTAAAATTTTGCCGTCAAGTAGATTCAAATTTTTTCCATACTAGTTTTAGGCCATTTCTAGCTCGATTTCAAAATTTGGTGATTACAAATCTTTTAGGTCTACCGTTTTGTCGGAGTGAGGAATTTATTGTCGGACTGAGAAAAATCGCAATTTTCAGAATTTCAACAACAACACAATCACAACACAACTACTTAAGATCCACATTCAATTCACCACTTAAGAGAATATTGAGATGGATCCTACTGCAGAATATCGTGTGACAAACAACAACATCATTGTGGCTGGTAACAAAGAGAGACCACCAATGCTTGTGGCCGGTCGATATGCTCAATGGCAATCACGTTTTCTTCGCTATCTTGATACAAGACCTAATTGTGATGCATTGAGGCAATGTATTAACAATGGACCATATGTTTTCTCCGATATCACTGTTCCTCATACACCAGCCACATACACTGTTCTAGAAATACCCGCAACCACAAGAAAAGAAACGTTATCTGATCTTACACCAGAGAAGCATGCTTGGTATGATGCAGAAAAAGAAGCGATCTATATGATTCTAAGTGGAATTGGAGATGATATTTATTCCACGGTTGATGCATGTCCTACGGCACAAGAAATGTGGACGGCTATTGAACGCTTGCAACAAGGAGAATCACTCAACAAGCAAGATGTTAAAACAAACTTGTTTTGGAATTTTGGTAATTTACTGCATTTGATGGAGAATCAATTGAGTCTTATTATTCACGATTCTACAAGATGATGAACGATATGACAAGAAACAATTTGGAGGTCTCCACCATGCAAGTCAATGTGCAATTTCTTCAGCAACTTCAACCAGAGTGGACACGTTTTGTTACTTTGGTGAAACAACAGAAGCAGTTAGACCAGGAAAACTATCACACTCTCTTTGATATCTTGACACAATTTCAGCATGAGGTAAATGAAATTCGAGCTGAACGAGTTGCAAAGACGGCTAATCCACTTGCTCTAGTGTCTACCACTCAAGATCATCGATCTCGTACTCGAAAGTCATACTCTATTCAATCATCCTCACCACGATATTCCACATCATCCAAGTCTTCATCCTCCACAAGATCACGCGGAAAAGAACCAAGAGAACCATCACCACCATCTGAGTCATCATCTGAAGAGGATAGTGATGAAGATCAAGCTCAGAAGAATCATGAAATGAAACAACAAATTGCTTTCATTATGAAGACCTACAAGAAAATCTTCAAACCCACCAACAACAATCTTCGAAAATCATCCAACACAAAGAACCAATATGTTGAGAACCCTTGAAGGTATGACACACGTCGACGTGGTGAAAGTCCTTCTAGGTATGATCGACATAATCTAACACATGTTGAGGGTTCTGCAAGGTATGATCGACAAACTGCCAAGTATGAAATTCAGAGGATTGCTGCTACTACTGGGAATAAGGAAACTGTTGGAACGCAAGTGGTTCAACAAAGTGGGATTCAGTGTTATAATTTCCAAGGTTATGGGCATATGGCAAAGGAATGCAGAATGCCGAAACGGGTTAGGGACTCTAGCTATCATAAAGAGAAGATGTTGTTATGCAAGAAGATGGAAGCAGGGTTCAAATTGTCGGCTGAGGAAGGAGCAATGCTTGATGATACTGATGATGAAGCCTCCGACCAAGAAGTAGAAGCACATTACTCGTACATGGCAAAGGTTGACGAAGTTCTCAACGTCACTGAAGATGACAATGGCCCTATCTTTGACACTGAGCCACTCGATAAGGTACACACCACTGATGAATATAATGTGTTTGGTGATATTCATGAGCATAGTGAGTTACTCAATGCCATTAATGACACATGTATGACGGAAAAGGTTGATAACAATACCACACCTGATTCATCAGACATGTGCAATAATGAATTTGAGGATGATCAACATGCAAATGAGTATGATGATGAGGAGCGTGTCGCGCTTGCTAATTTAATTGCTAGTTTACAAAAAGATGTCAATGAAACTAGAAAAAGTCAAAAGCAATTAAAGAAGGCAAACGTAGCGCTCACTCAAAATTTTGAAGAATGCAAAGCCGCACTAATTACATCTAGTGAGACCATTGAACGCTATAAGGATGAGCTTCTTCAGAAAACCAAAGAGCTTGAGGGGTACAAGGGTAGTGCGTTAAAAAGTCAAAAGGACGATCTTGAAAAGAAATACAACGAAACTCTTGAGTTATTAACCAAAGAGAAACGTCAATTTAATGTTTTATTAACGGATGAACGTCAAAAAACGTACCTTGCTACCACCAAAGTTAACGAACTTGAACAACGGCTTTCGATGGATAACACCGAGTCTGCTAAAATTCTTGATGTTAAGAAACAAGAGGTTGAAACGTTAAAACAAGATTTCAAAATTCGACATGAAAAAGATACTGAAAAAGTAACGGAACTAGAAAAACAAGTCGAATTTTTGAAGAAAGTTGTTTATCAAACGCATGACTCTATTCAAATCGTAAGAATGATAGCACCTCCGTCTATGTTTAAGGGTCAAGATAGCTTTGCAAGTCCTGATTATCTTGCCCAAGCTCAAGCTGTGAACCCGCGCCTTTATATGGATGAGTCCGAATGGACCGATCCTGAATATCCTCTTGGTTATGATGAGACATCCCTTTGGGAAGAGGAGAGTAGATCATCGGTCAATAAAGAGTTTGTGAAACCATACAATTATGCTCAAGAGAATATTCTATATGGTCTTTTCACTACAAAAAAACAAAAGTCTCGTGAGGAATTGTTTTTAGAATGCAAACAAAGAAGAATTAAATGGAAGAAAGCTTTTGCTACTAAGAAAACAAACGTTTCTAAGTTCATCAACTACTTGCCTCTTGATGATTCTAAAAGCAAGAGTAGGCAGACATTTGGGTTTCTACAACATTACATTGATAATATTAAATCCATTGTTGAAAATGAATGGAAAGAACGAGAAAATGACGAGTGGAAAAAACCAGTTCCTCAAGATATAACTGTGCTTATCAAACAAATCATAATACCGAACACGACCAGATTAAAAAAAATATGCTTGAATTTGAAAGATTAATTCGGTCTGAAATGTTTGATGATTTAGAATATGTTGAGTCTATTGAGAAAGAAATTGACGATCTTCAAATGGACAAGTCCGTTTTTCAGATGAATATGATTTACTCTTAGAAGAATGTCTCTCCAAAGATATTTAGTGTGTTACTCTTCAATCTTGTGCTGATATCGATGAATATTCTGATGTTGCATGTAAATATCTTGATAAGATCAAATAGTGTGAGCATCTTGAAGTTGAGCTTTCGAAACGTAAAGAAAAGGTTGATAAAAAGGCTTTTGAGTTACTTCAACACAAAACTGATTTCCTTCAAAAACATTGTCATTCTCTTGAACTTGCTTTGCAAAAAGACATCAGAAAAGGTCCAACTGACAATAAATTTCAAGAAAAACTTTCCCAAACGTTTCAAGAAATGAATGACAAGAGTTTGGAAATTAAAGGGTTGAAAGCTCAGTTACAAGACAGGGAAATATCGATAGCAGAGTTGAAGAAACTCGTTGCTAAGATTGGTGGGAAAATTATGGAACCTGGTGTTAAGAAACCTGTTGTAAGATAACCCAACGCGCACAAAGTGACTAGACCCTCTGTCTTGGGAAAACCATCTGTTTTCTCTAATTCTGCATTTGCAAAACCTGTGTTTGCCCCCAAGACGGATGGGAAGGATAAGTTACCACAAGTATACTCCCAAAACACATATTTGATCACCAAGCATTATGAACACAAATGTGATTAAACCAGTGATGTATAGATTGACCAATAAACCCACAAAAAACAAAGAAAGTCAATCACCTGAGACTTCTAGAAACACTAATATACATGTGTCTTTTACTACAGGAGTAATCCCCACTGATAATGTTAGCCGGCCTCAGCTTAAGAGCACTCGCATGAATGAAAAGGTTTGGCAAAACAAAAGTTATGGGAAGATGAAGACAGTAGAAGACCACCCTAGGATTTTCAATGTTTCTAAGAATAAAACGTTTGTAATCGCGTGTAATGACGATTTGAATGATTCGACTTTGAATGCTTTGAATGTTAAGTTTGTTTGTGTGAAATGTGGAAAGTGTGCTAATGCTAATCATGCCATGTGTGTTTTGAATAATGTCAAAGGCGTAGATACTAGAACTAAGAAGCAAACTGTGATGCCTATTAGTTCTAGAAAACCCAAACGCAAAGTGAACCATTCTGGTGTAACCCCCCTGAGAAAAGTATTGCATCAGACTCCACCACTAAGACCACTAGAAGCAGACTTAGGTAATTATATAAGTCTGCTAGCAAGTCGTGGAAATGGTGGTTTGCTAATCAATTTCCTCCAGCATATAAATGGATGCCTAAAGTTAGGACATAAAATGTGACAACGAGTGTTAGTATGCCTTTAAATGTTGCTAAGGACACTAATGATTCTGAAATCAAACCTAATGTGGTATCCAATTTAGAAAATGATCCATCGTGTTCTAACTCTTCTGCAGGTGATACAAATAATTCTCTTCATACTGGACTCCGGATGCACGAAGCACATGACGGGGAATCTCAAGCTTCTAATTAACTTCGTAGAGAAGTTCCTGGGTACGGTCCGATTCGGAAATGATCAATTAGCACCGATCCTAGGATATGGAGATTTGGTTCAAGGTAATATCACGATAAAAAGGGTATACTACGTCAAAGGGCTCAATCACAATCTTTTCTCGGTTGGTCAATTCTGTGATGCTGATTTGGAGGGAGATGCCATAGATCAAACGAAATATCGTTCCATGATCGGCTCCCTCATGTACCTAACAGCAAGCCGACCAAATATATCACATGCTACGTGTTATTATGCACGATATCAAGCACGACCCACTGAAAAACACCTCAAGGAGATTAAACAGATTTCGGTACCTCAAGAATACCATTCATTTGGGACTCTGGTATTTGAGGGAAACCGGTTTCTTTCTAACGGCCTATTCAGATTCTGATCATGCAGGGTGTCTTGATACACGTAAAAGTACTTCTAGTGGTGCACAATTTCTAGGTCAAGATAAGCTTGTGGGATGGTCTTCCAAGAAGCAGGATTGCATATCATTGTCATCAGCCGAAGCGGAGTATGTGTCTCTATTTGCGTGTTGTGCTCAAGTTCTATGGATGAGAACACAACTCACGGATTATGGCTTCCACTTTGATAAAGTACCTATGTACTATGACTTAAAGTCCGCCATAGCAATCTCCTACAATCCGGTACAGCATTCCCGCACGAAGCACATTGATGTTAGATATCACTTCATTAAGGAACAAGTTAAAAGGGGTATCGTTGAACTATACTTTGTTGGAACTGATTATCAATTAGCTGACTTGTTTACAAAAGCTCTTTCGAAAGTGAGGTTTGCGTATCTAGTTAGGCAAATTGGTATGAGATGTTTGACTCCAGCAGAACTGGAGATTCTGGCAAAGAAGTCTGCTTGATTCATCTATCAAACATCTACCTGTAAATATCTTTGAAAAAGCAAAATACAAAAATATAAAACATATAAAAACAAAACACAAAATTAAAAATATTTTAAAATCCAAAAATATTCTTCTCGACATGTCTTTCAGTATCGATAATATGGACGTACCTAGAAATGTCGCTCAATAACGACACGGGTGTGTACATAAAGCTCGAATGAAAGTTGTAAATAATTTTCAAAACATGTCATTTCTATTTTTTAATGCAAAATGTATATTTTGGACAATTTTTCCAACAACGGGTAGAGCAATCTATCTTGAGTTGAGCTTGTCACAAAACATTCAACATTTTGAGCTCAACACAATGGCTTGTAATCACTTTCAGATTGCAACCCGGTTCTATATTCACGGGGGAGTGTACGCTTTAGTGCCCTTACCCTTAGCAAAAGAAGAGAAATCTTCTTACATTTGAGTGGATTCGTCAAGACATTCAAAGTCTAAGAACTCAAGTTTATGCTTTAGAAAAACCTCTTCACCAAAAAGAAATAGGATTTTTCAAAAAGCGTTGAACACAATTTTTTCAAGAATTTTTCAATGATTATTCAAAATCTTTCAAAAATTATGTGTTCAACAACTCCCATCCTCAAAAATCGAAATGTGGATCAAATCCTCACAATGACAATTCAATTGGATCAATTTTTGAGGGGGGCATTTCAACTTCATGCAAAAGATTAACACATCTTTCTCTCGGAGATTGTCAAGACTATTTTTCAAAATATAACTTAATAAAATTTGGTATCTCTAATATCAAAAGATTTTATATATTAGAGATAGGGGAGAAAATGTGATTAAAATGTGATCTTATATAAGACTCAAGCACTTTAACTCTTACCTACATGTGCGAAACACTTTCGATTATCGATACACATGTAAAGGGGGAGCATTTCTGAAACGACAAAACTATCAAGGTGTGAAATGTTTTTCGAACACTTTGTTAGATTTTTTAAGGATAAAGGGTGTAAAGAAAGAAGCCCTCCATAAAACTTAGGCAGAAACCGGGTCAACACATCACGAAGACAACTCATCATGGACCCAGTGATGTGAAGCACAACCCTTTCCTAGCTACTCAGGCTTCTCTCAAAATAAGTTTGTTTTATTGTCATGGAGAACAACATGATTTCTATTAGCTTTCTCATTCCGAGATAGTTGATATTGAATAGGTGGCATCTGCTCCAGCCTCCGACCACTAAAAGTGCACAAATCGAGTCTAGAGCCAAGAGATCAATCAAATCTCGTTAGGACACACGGATGACGAACAAGAGAGTCCTACGCCATATCCTTGTGATATTGCTAGAACACTTAGAGTGATACTACTTAGTATTCACAATGATGAGTGGAAATCCTTCTAGTGTTAACATCAAACAGCATTGTGGTAGGTCATATGTAAGATTCTTTATGAATTAAACATATGTAGAACTGAAAAGCAATAGTGGTTTGATTCTGAATTGATTCAAAATCGTTTCAGGTTTCTACGCAATATCTTTATGGTCTTGCCAGAACATTCAGAGTGATATTCATTAATATTCACAGTGACGAATGGAAATCCTTGTAGCGTCAACATCAAACAGCGCTACGGTAGGTGACTTGTGAGATTCTTATGAATCAAGCTTGTGTCAACTGGAAAGCAACAATGGTAAGATTCTTTAAGAATCACACTTGTTCCAGGAATTTGAATTGACGACTTTAATCAAGCGGATATTTATCCATTTGATTCACTCTTTATGTTCGCAGTCTTGCTTTGAGACGGTCGAGTAAAGAGAACGGCTAGTACAGGCGCGAAACCCTGTCAAGGAGATTTTTAACAGAATCTACCTATCACAGGTACGATATTTAATATCATATAACGGTCTTCACCGACCGGAGGTAAAACGCTACTGATTTAAGACGAATGTCAAAGCCATTCAGTCCGTGTCTATGTTTTGTCTCGAGAAAGTGGGGTCACGGGGTACTCAGCAAATCCAAAGATTCAAAACCACATACTCATGCCTAAAGACATATTCGACAATTAATAGTGTGAGCATGCGGATGATGACACAATATCGCAAGATGGCAAAGACAAGTCAAGGATGATTTGAAGATCTCAAGAATAAAGACAAAGTCGAAAGACAACTACAAAGGCTCAAAGATCACAGCATGAAGGAAAAAGACTACTATTACACGTTCAAGACTCATTTATGGCAAGATTAGTAATCTCTAAAAATTTCCAAAAGACAAAGGGTAATGACCTCTCATAAAGGGTAATGACCTCTCATTGGGGGAGATTGTTAGCCTCAAAATATTGAGTCAAACAAGAATGCTCGGTCATATGTTTAGTATGTATCATATATTAGAACGTT